>JBAJHW010000004.1:40061265-40661265 GCA_037013535.1 Intellagama lesueurii | reverse complement strand
AGAGGAATGTAGTTTAATAATTAGTAGAAGAAGAATGATACAACAGGTTTCTCAAACTTATTATCCTACGCTCAGTTCAAACTTATCATGCATGGAGGGTTAAGACACCCTAGTAATGTAACAGAGTGTTCTGAGTCTAGAAACTTTCATCATTTGTTTGTTTGTTTGTTTTTTGTTTGTTTGTTCAGTTTCTATACTGCCCATCTGGCTACAAGGCCACTCTGGGTGGTTTACATGGCAAATTACAACTATCAATATAAACTCAAATTAAGCAAAACCAAATATCAAAAATAATTTTAAAAAACCCCAAAATAAAACATACACTGTAAAATAAAATCATCTCAGCATTTATCTCTAAAACATTATGTTTACTACGAAAAGTGAATTAATCCTACAACTTTTTGACCAGAATTTTCACAATTTTAAAACAAGCTAGTTAGAACAGAATCTAGGCATGGTGTGAGTCCAAGAACTTACTGTGGCTCCTGGCTATCCCAAACGTTCTTAATTTCATCATATAGTGTACATGAGAAAAATCTTTTATTCCTTTGTTGTGAAATCACTGGGAACCAGATATTCTTTAGCCTACCTCAATTCTCCAGAGATCTCTGTCCACTTCAATATAGATAGGCATTTAACTAGTGTATGTAGCCAAGCGTTGGATGCATTTCTTAAAGAGTCACCCACTCTAGCATGACAACAGTTTTTTCAAACATGGAAACTACAAATATAGCTGGTTATGTGTAATGCTTAAGGAAACCTTGAATGTTTCATAGGCTCCATGGGCTATATATTTGCATACCAGGAGAAGCTTACTGGATCAGCATCTTTGGTTTTCTTTACATTGTTCTTTGAGAGCAGGAGATGGGAAACTCTGGTGCCTGGGTCTTTTCTTGTCAACAGGAGTTCCGCTTTCAACCTGCAGAGTTTCCCCTTGTAGGACTCCCTTTCCAGGCTCCATCTTTTCCCAGATTAAAGTGAGAAGAATAATTCTTACCCCCATTCTCTCCTGCTTCTCCTTTCCTAACCATGTGTGGGGAGCAAAGTTGGCTTCTGATGAAGTCATATGGTCTCAAGGATAGCTCCTCAAGTGTTGCAGCCCAGTCATAGCTTTGGCTGCAAATAAAGCCATCCCAGCTAAGCTACCAGGGAGCTGGTGACAGCAGGAGGCATGGCTATGACCCTGCATGTCACCAGGCTGAATAGAGGGTTGCTGAGTTGGAAAGAAACACCAAGAATATTTGCTCATATTTTTGTTTTTCTGGGGAAATAATTGGAATATGGAAGAACTGTTTAGTAATTTTAACTACTTTTAAAGTGAGAGAGTGAAGGTTATTGATCATAACAAGTTGGAAGTGTTCTGGATCTCCAGATGTTGTTAGACTACAACTGTGTATGTATGTTTTCTTTTGTCTAGTGAAAAGGAACTTGAGCTTCCAGTTGCTGCATCTGGAGCTCTGGACCCTGAGAAAATGGTGAGTGAAGTTAGCATTCAGTTTTCAAATTACTCTAACTTATTTTAAATGTTTTAGTAATTTTTTTTTGCCTAAGGTTAATATATGTTTTCCAAAGTTGCTACTTTAGATGATCTCCATAGGTAAATGTTAATAGGCTATCTTCCTCTGGTCATGTTTTAAAGGATTATTTTTGTGATGAATAAGACACTCCTTGTATTTAGCAGTTCATCTATCCATGAGAAACAGAGATAGGTTTCAAGGAAGAAGAACATTTCTGTAATTTTGACACAAGATAGTTACTGTGAAAGAGAGAGTTGATTCCCCCCACTTATGTTTATTGGTGTATATTTGTAGAGAGAAACAAGCTTAGATCTCTTCTTTCAAGATTTTGGGATTTTAGCGTCCTCCTTTTCCATGGAGTATGTATATGTCTTTTTTGTTCTATGCCAACTATTTCTCTTTTGTTGTTGTTGGTTATTCTTGAAGTTGCATCTCCAAAATCTAGGTATGCTCCTTTGTAGCAGGTATTCCTCCTCCCCTTTATTTCTTTGTTATGACGTTAATCAACTGTGGCAGTAGGATTAGGGGGAAGTTGAAGAAAGAAGAGATGCACAAATGTAAGTTTTGTGGGATGTACTCTGCTTTTTACTAGATTCCTCTATCTACTGACCAAAGCCTGGAGCAAATGACAGAAAGTTAGAATTAAGTAATACTGAGCAGAAATCACCAGAACTAAGTGTTTCTCTCTCATACACATCCACTCTTGATTACCCCAAACTTTTTTCATTTCTGTAGTGTAATTCAGGGTTAGAGGAAGTCATTTTGTTGCTGTTGTTAAATAATTGAGAATCTGAATCTGTTGCAAATCACCTAGCATTCTGTCAGTAGATTCAGATCTGTTTTCTGCCCACTCGTTCCTTAAAGAGCCATTTTAGCAAATCTTGTCACAATCAGAATGAGACCAGTGATGCACTGAGCTGGTTGAGATGGAATTGGGAGACCTTACTTGCTGTCATACAGATGAGCCAGCACACATCTTGGTCCTATGTGCTTTTCTACAGAGGAGGCAGGAGCATTCACTTTTTCTAGAATAATTATAGTTCCCTGTCCAAACTTAGGAACTCTAGTTCATTTAAATTGTGACTTGTTTGAAGCCAGAATAATTCCTAGTGCCAAATGTCTTTTCAGAAAGTATGGAGGTGGTGAAAATTAGTTGTAAAGCCAAACTTACCATCCCTTGGGGAGTATGCTCAGACAAGAGTTTCTAATAAAATTACTTAAGAGAAATTTACTTCAGGCAACAATTAATTGATTTGTTCTTATGTTTGTGGGAGGTGGATACCTAGAACCATAAAGGCGGCAAAAAGTGCTGTGCACAGATCCTTTGTTTATAGAGTATATCTGTATAAGTGTGAAAACCCTTCACATCCCTCATACTGCAAGGTTCAGATTTGTCATTGAGAAAGATCTGTTAACTTTTTTTTCCTTTTGTATTTTGATAAAACACTGAAGAAGCTAGAGATGTTTAAACTTTATTTGAGGAACGATCAGAACTGGTTTGTTTATGGAGTACTGGAGTTATAATTATTATAGTCTTTCAAGTTGCTGTGATTTTCCTGGGTTGCATTTAGTTGCAGCTGAGCCAGATAAATGCCTTTGCTGACAATGCTCCTGTTTTTGCTATAATACTGTTTCCAGAAGATGACTAGTAGTGACCATAGCTGTTGGAAACAAAAGTTTTAATAGTAAAATCATATGCTGTTTTTTTGGGGGGGAGGTGGTGAAGTGTCATGGCCTCTTATTGGATGGTGCTTCATTATGTCATTGCTAAGTACATTGATATTTCCTCCTCTGTCCTCCAGGCCATTATGAAGTATAGCTATTTCCCCCTCCCCGTAAGAAGCAGGACAATCATATACTTTTCAGGAATATTGAACCAGTGGATATTGTTTTCATGGCACTAGTGCTGGTAATGAACTAATTGAGGGTCATCGTATTTGTTTGCAGGAAGGCCAAATGATCCTATATTGTCAATCATATTTTCTGCCTGATCTAAGAGGCAGAGAACCTGACTATCCTTCCACATAGGACAGATAGTGTTTGGTTTAGGGAATTGATTGTAGTGGGATACTCAGTCAACCATGCAGTCTCCAAATAGGTTATAGAAGAAGGGCCTAAGGTAAGTGTGGTTAATCTTACTAGCAAGGAAAAGAAGAAATTTGGACTTAAACATTAATAATGTATTAGGTGGCTGAAAGGTGACATAACTTGCCATAATTTAATTTCATCTACTGGCTAGCTGGATAGCTTAGTGAGTTAGGTTTCTGACTACAGAGGCAGAGGTTCAGAGTTCATCCCAGAAGAGCCAGCCTACATGGCGGCAAGTGGCATAGTCCCAGAATGCCCCCAGAAGAAGGGAATGGTAAACCACTTCCGAGTACTCTCAGAAAACTCTGTAAGGGGTCACCATAAGTAAGACTTGACTTGACAGCACACAATAACAATCTCCCTGCTCAGCCATGGAAACTCAGTGACAATGGTAAAAGCATTTCACAAATATATACCATGTTTCCCCGAAAATAAGACAGGGTCTTATATTAATTTTTGCTCCAAAAATGCATTAGGGCTTATTTTCAGGGGATGTTTTATTTTTTTCATGTACAACAATCTACATTTATTCAAATACAGTCATGTCATCTTCTTCTGGTTGCTGCACAATGGTGGAGGGCGGGGTTTCACTTAACTGGGGCTTATTTGGGGGGGGTAGGGCTTATATTACGAGCATCCTGAAAAATCATACTAGGGCTTATTTTCAGGTTAGGTCTTATTTTTGGGGAAACAGGGTACCTTGGAAACTCTAGTACATTTACCATTAGTTGGATATGACTTGACAGGATATAACAACAAACTCCTTAACTTAATTTCTCATATGGCCCAGATTTGGTATAGAATACTTAATGGCCCAAATCCTGTTGCTTAGCATAGTAAATCACACTAGAATAGGTCTGCTAAATCAGTGAGGATTTAGTGAGTTAACTCCTCCATAAATTTCACGGATTCAAACAGGCTTAGTCTTAACTGTGGTTTTTATGTGTGATGGATTCCCGGTCAAGGGCCCCCTCTATAGCCCTTTTGTGACACTACTACTGCTTTTCCTGAGGTAGCTGAGCCGAGGTAAGAGTCAGTGGTGGTGATGACTATGGAGCCTGACTGAGACCGTGTCTCTCCCAAACACTCCCATTTTCTCATATTGTTATCTCTGCAGGAAGTTCAAAACAAAATCCACAACGTGAGGCACTGAGAAAGAAGGTGCCTTCTTTGCAAGGATACAGCTTCTACCACACCCATGCAAACACCATAATCCCAGTAGTTTAGTCAAGGCAAGACCTGGTTTTAGTAACATAAACCTTCTCAACCTAAAACCCAGACAGCTGCTTGAAAGGATTTTTGTATTTTATTAAAAGAAAAAAAGGTTAAAAGGACAAGGGTTCCAAAATGTTACAAAAGATATTTGTAGCAAAATACAGGGGCAATCTCAGGCAGTTCAAAAGAAATACACCAAAAATGACAAAAGCGAGGATAGACTGCCTAATACCCATATCTTAGCAGAGTGGTAGCGTATTTATAGAACGTGCACAAAGTGCATCTTTTGCTGGCTTAGCTTCATAGGATGACAAACAGACAAAATCTTCTGAGTGAGAATGAGCCCCATCGAAGAACATAGGATGAGCAAAACACATTCTCTGGAGAGAGAGGCTAGGTATCTAACTAGGTTTCCTAATCCCTTTTATACAATTAACAAGGCATTCCACACCTCCTGTAAACAACATCTTAATCCTTCTTTGTATTACTGTGCTGTGTTTTTGTGCTTTGTGTTTTCTTTTTTTAAGTAGTGGTGTTATATTTTGTTTTGTACCAATTTAATTTTAATAAAATTTTAAAAAACCCTCTTTTATGTCCCCTCCTCAAAAAAAACATGAAAGCATCTTCCTCCTCTTCCTTTCCCCCATCTCTGATTTACATGGCAGCAGAAGGAAGCAGACTGGCTTTTTAGGTCAAGAGTTAAAGTAGAAGTGTTAGATCCCTTTTGGTGCAGCTTTGATATGCCCTCTGAGTCTTTATTTAACAGGAGGTCAATTGAAAGTGTGAATTATCCTTTTGTTCATAGCCGATACAGACTTCTGCCTGCTCAGAAAACTTCCCAGGCACCCACAAAGAAGCATAGAAGCTTCCAGTAAATGAATTCTATGTTTCATGCTTCCTAGTTTCTTCACATTTTGTTAAAGTAAGTTGCGGTTAGAGTAGGCCCATTTGAATCAATAGAATATACAGAGGACACCCTAAATTTTCATTGCTTCAGTGGGCCTACTCTAGTGTGATTTACTACACTAAGCAACAGAATTTGGGTCATTATATGTACCCTGTTGCCCCTAAAATAAAACCTAATCTGAAAATAAGCCCTAGTATGATTTTTCAGGATGCTCGTAATATAAGCCCTACCCCAAAAATACGCCCCAATTAAGTGAAACCCCGCCCTCCACCATTGTGCAGCAACCAGAATAAGATGACATGACTGTATTTGAATAAATGTAGATTGTTGTACATGAAAAAAATAAAACATCCCCTGAAAATAAGCCCTAATGCGTTTTTTGGGAGGAAAAATTAATATAAGACCCTGTCTTATTTTCGGGGAAACAGGGTATATTTATGACAGGGATCCAGTAGTTATGTGAAAAGTTTCTCCCTCAAGTTTCTCATTATTATTAGTTTTATTTATATGCCACATTTCTCCCAACAAGGGACCCAAAGCAGCTCACAACATTAAAATTCACACAATTAAAAACACAATAAGTTAAATATTAAAAGACAAATTAAACAATATATGATTTAAAATTAAATTAAAAGATTAAAACATTAAAACATGGAAAAGATTAAAATTATCTGCTAAAATGGGGTTCAGGGATTCAGTTGTAATTGTTAAAAGCCTGCCTGAAGAGATGGGTCTTTTTTCGGAAGGATAACAGGGAAGGGGCCATCCTGATCTCCCGAGGGAGAGCGTTCCATAGCTTGGGAGCTGCCACAGAGAAGGCCCTTTCCCGTGTCCACAGCTGTGCTTGTGCTGGCAATGGGACCGAGAGGAGGGCCTCCTCTGCTGATCTTAATCGCCAAGAAGGTGCATATAGGGAGATACGGTCCTTCAGGTAGCCTGGACCCGAGCTGTATAGGGCTTTGACCAGCACTTTGAGTTGGGCCAGGAAACGGACTGGTAGCCAGTGCAGTTCTTGTAACAGGTGCGTTATATGCTCCCTGTAGCTGGCCCCAGTCAGTAGTCTGGCTGCAGAGTTTTGCATCAGCTGAAGTTTCCGAACCGTCTTCAAAGGCAGCCCCACATAGAGCACGTTACAGTAATCCAAATGGGATGTAACTAAGGCATGTGTCACTGTAGCCAAATCCGACATCTCAAGGAACGGGCGCAGCTGATCATATGATCCCCGAAGTCCACTAAGTCCAGAAAGCAGCTTGAAAAATTCTTGCACTTGTATTGCGGTTTTATACACGTCTATTAGAAGCAAGTTCCAGATAATTCAGTTGGGTTTATGTTCAGGTAAGTATGTATAGGACTGTGGCCTAAATGCTAAAAGGGAAAACAATTATTAGTGCTAAGGATCCCCTTTGGATCCTAACTGAGGTAGTTTTCCAGATATTTTTTCAGCAGCTCTTGTTATATTGAACAGACCCATTTAATTTAAAAAAACACTTCTTTTTGTGTACTTGAATTGTGGAGTTCTGTAGTTGGAAATATTAATTTTATTATATGTACTGTCTTGCAGCTAAGTGAAGAAAAGGTAAAAAATTTAACATATTCTTGTTTTTTCAATGCATATTTTACTAATTATTATTTTTCCTAAATGGCCTTAGTCACCATACGCTACTCAATAGGGTCTTTATCCATTTGATTAATCCAAACTTGCCTTAGCTTGATGGCTAGCCGGCCAAATTTGGCCACATTGTAAGTTGTTGCCTTTTTTCTATCTTCTAGCAAGGTTTGGAGACTAAGATTACTAAGATTTAAAATACTGTATCTGTGTGGGTTCCCGAGCTATCAACATTTTTCTAGTCATCAACAAGGTAAAGGATGTGGTAGAGACTGATACTGAAATGCAAAAACTAAATCTATTTTGTCATAGATCACAGGGACCGTTCACATTGTGTTTTTATGTCAAAGCTTGAATAGTGAAATGTGCAACAACAGCCAGGAAATCCATGGGACATTTAGGATAGTTTTGAAACCTGCATGCTGTTAGATTAAATGCATGATACTTTTTTCTTTCAACTGTCAATAAACATTTTTAGTTAGGAGATTTATAGTACATGTTACATTGTGGCATATTAAGCTGGAAACTGAAGAAATCCTGAATATATTAGCAAATACAATGAATATATATGTGTATGCATTGGTAAACCATATATGGGTTCTTCATCTAATTGCTCATATTTGAGAAATGTTTATTGAGCATGTTTCAGCATTTTTCTCTTTCAGATTTAAACTGATTTCCCCAGTTTCGTAAAATTACCAAGAATTTTGATGATTAGTGTTGAAATAATGCTTTTTATTACAAGTATGTTCAGCTAAATGTTTAGCATGGCCATGTATGTCTCAGAAAATTACGGATACTAGATTTTAGAAACACTGTACAGTAGGCATCCTTTAGTCTCGAGAGACTATGGTAACGCGCTCTGAATAGAGGTCTTGGAACAGCATCTAGTATGGCCGAGAAGGCCTTAGTACACCCTTATGAAAGGATTATTCTCTATTTAGTGCCAAGGAGGTATCCAGTAGCTGGCTGTCTCCTCCTACCATACAGGAAGGTATTGATTATATGACTCAAGTTTCACTACTGGGTCCTATGCTAGATCACCTCTATTCAGTTTTTTCTCTCTACTAGATTGCCTCTATCCAGTTGTTTCCTTTGTTTGCAGGGCAGAGCTTCTCCTTCTGCCACTTGTCTTATAGTTTTATACCTACAATCTCTTCTTTAAATCAGTCATATCTATATATTGTAATAAAAAGGAGACATGTGGTCAGTACAAATGCAAGCGTGAACGATACCAGTACAAATGCAAGAGTGGGCAATACCATTATAGACCACTAAAAAAACCCCCATAAACCAGTGTGCAAGGTTTCATGGATCAGGACCATCCACTTCGTCAGGCGTGTATCAGTGTGAAGAACTTAAAGTCCAAAAGTTCATGGCAAGGTGGATTTTTCCAGGAAAGTTATTGATTTCACTAGGCACATCTTCCTTAGATGCATTTGCATCTATATATTGCTCATTCTTGATTTCTTGTTCAAGTCTTCTGAGGCCTGGTCATTTCTCTCCCTCTGAAACTATTGTTTTAGTGGGAAAACATTTGTTATGCAGTATGGAAGACTGCAGGAAAGGAAAGACCACAAAGACATACTTCTGTGGCCTCTTCAAGGACATCTGCGACCCAGAGCAGGGCTGGGCAACACACGGACTGCTAGATGTATTTTGGCTGAAACCCCTATTGGTAATGTAACCAGTGCAAAGTGATGATGTGAGTTGGAGCCAATAGTATCTTGAGGCCCACTTGCTCTTCATCCTTTGCCTGAAGCATACAGAACTATGCAGCTCTGTGAGGGTTCAAAGAGTCCTGCTCACAGCCTGCAGCATGAATATGCTAACCATTGCCAACACTTGAACAGTCAAGCAGAACAACAAAGTGCACAAATGAGTAGGCAGAAACCACATTAAGTTGAGTCAAGTAGGAGTGCAGCTGGGGAAACACTTTGTTGTTTCCGATCCCGTTATAGTTTCATTCCAAAACATGGTGCCATCTTGGGCAGATGTGAAGACAAGGGTAGGTGATACCTTTGTTAGACCATTTCACAGACAGAAGCTAGTTTTCAACTTGCATTCATCAGGCTGGGTGTCAAAGAGCTGGAGGTTGTACAGAAGAAACAGAAGTTCCAAAAATTATGGCCCGATGTACAGGTCAGTTTCCTTTGTTTAAAGCAAGTTCCCAGCTAGGTACTGCAGAGTCAAGTCAGAGGTAGCAGATTTCTGATTTCACCTCTGAGAGTGTAGTTTAGATTATCACTGCCAACTCCACCCAGCTCTGTAGTGCCCAGCGTGATGAAGAGTCCCTCAGGAGTTGAAAGGTAGCTTCTGTTTGTGAGACTGTAGTGGTCTGACAAAGGTAGAATCCACCCTTGTCTTCCGATTGCATACAAGGACGGCATAGCTTTTTTGAGCAGATGAAATATAGTGCATTTTGAACTGTAACCACCAGATGGCAGTGCAAGCCAGAGAAACTCATTCCAGCTCTCAGTTAACTGCTGAAACTGGAGAGAACTTTATAACTGATGGAACATGCAGACTACAGCGATTTTAAGAGATAGACTTTCTCACCTGCCATACTTGTTTTGTAACTTCTTGCCTGATGAAGAGATAGTAATCCCAAATGTTTGTAAACGTTTTTGTGCATTTTGGGGTTGTTGACTTAATAAAATAGCACTGCAATATGATTTCTGCAATTTAATTAAGGTGACAGCTGTTTCCCAAGTTCTGGCAGTCAGAATTTTTAACTCTGGAATTCCTGAAATGCTGCTGACACCATAGGCTTTCCTTTGTTTACTCTCCAGGATCCATTTCTGGGTGGAAAAAAGATTGAAAAGACTCTAACCAGTGATCCAGTTAATCAGCTATTGTAGGAAAATACAAACTCTCTTATAAGTGGAGGAAGCAAGAGAAACGGTCCTCGGGAATTGGACACCTTCTTCTCCAAGGCAAAGAGGGAGGAGGAGCAAAAAAAGTTAAAACAGGAAGTCAGGCTGAGACACTTCTCCTTTCCTTAGGGGAGTGAGATGCAGAATTAGCCTTACATGTGAAGGGAGATACAGTAGCACTTTTCCGATTCTTGAAGTATCATCATACAGAGGAGGGGCAGGATCTGTTCTCAGTCATTACAGAGTGCAAGGCATGTAACAATTAGCTTGAGTTACAAGAAGCCAGATTTTGATGGGGGGCGGGGTGTTGAAAAACATATTAACTGTTAGTGCAGTATGACAATGGAACCAATTACCTAGGGAGGTGGTGAGCACACCAGTGCTGGAGGCATTCAAAAGAAAATTAGACAACGATGTCTCAAATATACTTTGATTAGGATTCCTGCCTAGAGCTGGGGGTATAGGCCCCTTCCAACTCCATTATGCTATGATTCTATGATGCTGGTATCAGGCAAGTTGTCAGCTCATGGGAGAACTTATTTCCTAGCCTGCAAGTGGAGAGTTACAGTTCTCTGCCCTTACAAAGATTCCAAGTGATTCCTCTGATAAGGAAGAATTGTAATTAGAGATGGGGGGTATTTGTATTTGTATATGAATACCCCCGCACAGGTGGACGTGATGAGGGGTCCACTCACCCATCTGCCACCGGCACTGGCTCCACGCTCCCTTCCATTCGCTCCGGAGCTCCTGGTTGGCTATCTACTCGTCAGCCTCACAGGGAGACTCATCTTCCCTCCTCCTGCCAGGAGTGGATAGTTGATCAGGAGCTCTGGAGCGATTGGAAGGGAGAGCAGAGCTGGCACCGGCAGTGGACGGGTGAGTGGACAGTCCGGCCCCAGGGGGCCAGACCCTTGTTACGTCCACCTGTGCGGGGGTATTCATATATGAATACCCCCATCTCTAATTGTAATGATCAGAATTGTTCCCCTCCTCTAAAAGTGCTCCTATTGCATTAGCCAGAAAGATATTAATGGTAAATGCAGTCTTTTAAACATGTGCCAGTTGTGCATGTTTCACAAGGACACAGAGGTCCTTCCTACTAATCTCTTCGTACCAAAAGAAGATGCTTTTTTCCACAAGTCCCAGTGTAGAGGAGGGTAAAATAAGGTCCTAAGCCTTTTCACCTTTTCTGAGCAAGCCTGGTGGAAGCTGGATATGGACAGAGTATTAAGATCAACATACTTTGTGCAAAAACCTTCTGATGCCCTGGTTCTTTGTCTCATTTCGCCACATTTCCTTCTGGGGCAACAATACCCAGATCCATTAAAGCAGCCTTTCCCACCCTTGTATTCTTCAAATATGTTCAGCTACAGATTCCATCAACCTACCATCTGTGCTGTTGAACTTGATGGGAGTGGTAGTTCAACACATGGCTAGGGCACCAAGTAGTCAGGAAGCTGGTTTAAGGATATGTATTTCCATAAGATACAACATCATTTATTTTACTGCACATTACAGCTTGTTCTACTTGAGCAGCAGCTATGCCCAGAGGCCTTTCCATCAGCACAGTCACTCTGGGTACTTTAACCAAACACTACAAATTAGAGATCTTTGCCGTTCCATAGGAATAACATTTGAGAAAAGAATGCCATATAGCACATATTTTATCTACCCATAAATTTAGCAGTTCTTCATCCTGTTATCTTTGCTTGTACACGACCCAGTATTGGATGCCTCTTTGCAATAGAAAATGGAGCGTTTGACATTCACTGTGTAACTAAAGCATTTGGACTATACCTAGTTGATCAAATGGCTGATGCATGGTAGATAGAAGTCTGTAGTTCTAGTCTCAGGTGGTGCTTTAGCTGATATTCCCCCTGCTTGTGCTAGGCCTAGTGGTAGGAGGAGCCTACCCACTTTGGACACCCGTGTCACACAAAATTGCAACAAAGCTTCATGCCCAATGTTTCATTTCCTTTGTGTTGCTTCTTAGATTTGAAATAGCTTGAAAGCCAGAATATGCTTAATAAAAAGTAAACTAATTGTTCTTCACAGCCCAACAGATTGAAGGAGTTGGGATTAACACCACGAATACCTGAGGAGAGAATACCTCCAGAAAGACCAAGACCAGCTTTTCAGACTCCTACACCTGTGCCTGCCTCCATATCTGCACCTCCTGTTTCACCAGTGAATGAAGATTTTCACAAAGGACTGTCTGCTGCTCTTGGAGAAATGTTGGCTCCCAGGTGACTTTCTTATGGTGTTCCCTTTGTAGTTAAGGACTTGTTGAGTAGATTTTAGGTACAGCCCTGTTTGAAAATAAAAACTTTGGCTTAATAATGCATGAGCATTTTGTTTCTACATTCTGCTACACAGTGCCCCTTCATTGCTCTCATCTCAGCATGCTGCAGTTAACTCAGGAAGTCCAGCCTGCTTGCCAGGGTTGCAGTAAAGAAGCTTAACAATCAAGTTAGGGATCTTGAATAACGCTTTGGTAGATTCTGGCTTCTTCTGAAGCTTGTAATCAACTTTCAGATTTGTACATAATTGGGAAACTGTATTTTGAAAAGATTTCCTGACTTAAATCACATGCCTGTTGAGCTGGGAAACAGTGGTTAGAGGATGAAACAGATAAGAGCTCATGCATATTTTGTCTTATTTAGCCACAATTTATACATTTAAGATGGAATATGGTGCTACATTGGAAGAAGCAAGCCACATTGGTTTATTTTCTTTTCCATATCCTTCATTTAATTGATGGATGTTGGTGCTTTCTAGTGTTTTATTTAATATATGTTTGAACTGGGGATTATAAATCATGAATCTTTCAGATGGGATTATTGTTGAGAAATGTTTCTTAATGCATTTCTCAAGTGTGTATAAGATTAAGGTTCCACTCCTATGTATACTTTTCTTTTGAATATGATGGGACCTCTACATAAACATCCATAGGATTATATTGCCTGTGTCTAAATGTTTCAATGTGAAAGCTACCGAAATAAGACCTTCTGCTTCCCTCTTAGAAAATATAATATACGTTGGAATAGGGAATAAATAGGACCTAGCATGACTTTACAAGAAGCAAAGGTATTTTTTTTCTCCAGTTCTATACCATACAGGATGTGCAGTCCTGCACTCTGACTTTCTCCACACCTACTCCAGACAGCTCATGATAAGAAATGAGAATTAACGGTGCAATATCCCACAGTGTGCAAAACTAGTATTTAATGGGGGGAGGGATGAGATACCATTAATGAGCCTCAATATGTTTTTTAATGTGTAACCAGTTTATGATTAGCCATTATTCAATGTCAATATATTAATGCTCTAATTGTAGTCCTACTAAGAGTGAGGTAGAGCTTGAACATGTTTATCCTGAGGCAGCCGATTCCCAAGCCACTGCTTCAACAATTTTTTAAATAGCTGTGCCAGTCCAGACATGGTGAGGGGAGGACTTAGATGGAATATTGCTTCAGAATCCTCCCCTGTCCATTTCTTCTCAGTGAAATTCTCAATGACGGAACAATGTAGTTGTCTTCAGTGTTCTTTTTATTTCCTCAGGTTCAGATACTGATATCATAAAATACTATCTCCTTATCAGCAATATGTGCAGAATTATTTTATGCTGAACCCAGGAGGCATGCGTTGTGAAATGGTAGGGATTTATTGTATACAAAGGGTTGTGTTAGTCTTGAATGTCTTCCATTAAGAAACTTTAACTACTGAAAGTGATAGAATTCTTAAATGGAAACAATAGCCATACATTTTGGTTCTCACAGTTGGAGCATATTATGAAAAGACTCCGTTAAAAGATTTTTTTGCTTTGGATTTAGAATTGCACCCCTCCCACCACTGCCGCCGCCGCCACCACCAGTTTTGGCTGATCATTATAGAACTCCGTATGATGATGCGTACTACTTCTATGGGGCCAGGAATCCTTTGGATCCCAGCCTTGCATACTGTAAGTTGGTTGGTTGATAAATATTTTACTAGATAATCTAAAGCAATATCCTTTTTGAAGGCTCCTTTAATGTCAAGATAAAACAGGTGGTTTTTTTTTAAAAAAAGAGAGAAATATGATTCAACTTCAGATTAGATAAGAATTGTGGAAGAGAAGGACGGCAAAATAAGTTTTCAGAAACATGCAAACTGAGCCCAACTCCCTACAGATTTTGCCATTTGTTCCTAATAGTGCAGAGTCAACTCGTTCATCCGTTGGTTTCTTTTTCGCCCTGTCTTTTTCCACACATTTTTGCAAGTATTCAGTTTTATGTGCTGAGGGAGTGGAAAAAGGAAAACAAAACTTGAAGCCAAAGGCTGCTTCTGTGCTCTTTAGGCAGTTGGAATTGTTCTGCTAATATTTGATCTGAGAAGTAGAGGTGTGTTTTTAAAAAAAAGAAGTTTGACCTTCTTGCCTACGGAGGCTTTAGGCATGTTCAGAAAGTTTTAGTCCAGAGAAGTAAGCATTGCAGAGTTGCCTTATATCCCTTGACTATTCCCACTTCCCCACCTGTGGGTTTAGAGAGAGGGGAATTGGCTGACACATTTGCTGTTGTTGGTAGAGATGGTTGCCAGATTGGATCTTCCAAGCTTTGGGAATTCTTAGAAAAATGTCAAGTATGTATTAAGAATGTTCTTGCTAATGAAGATGGGCAGTTTTCCCCATCCCATCATTAATCTCTTTATCTTTCTCTCTCTCATGTCCACTAATATCTGCAGTTTTCAGTATCTGCGGGGGGCTTGAAACCAATCCCCATTGGATATGGGGCTCCTACTGTATATAACAGTGGCAGTCCAGTTCTACAGACCTACTATATGTTACAGACATATGTGTTTTTATGAATTCCATGTTTATTCTACCCTTTTACAAGGAGCTTAGGGCAGCATATGAAATTTTCCTTTTCCTCATTTTCTGTTGCAGCATCTCTGAGTTAGGTAGTAATGAGAAAGAATGACTGGTTCACAGTTATCCTTAGTAGAATCTTCATCATCATCGTCTTAGAACTGCAGAGCTGGAAGGGACCCTATGGATCATCAAGTCCAGCCCCTGTCAAGGAGGCACAGTGGGGAATCGAACTCTCAACCACTGGCTCTGCAGCCAGATACCTAATCTAGCAGTTCTTGGAAGTTTATATAGATTGTGTCATTGAACCCCATTAAAGAAGAACTCCCAGTATGTACATCTACCCACCTATCTGACAAAATGTTGCAGTATATCCTTTCTTTTGAAAGGAATGTTGCTGTTAAGGTTCTAGCTAGCCATTTTTCTTTCTGTTCCCATCCTGCCTCCACCACCCATTGATTTTCTCTTTTCCCTTTTTGAACTGTTGTTCTGTATTCATTGATTCTAAGGTACTCAGTTGTTATTGGAAAGTTACCCCGCTTCTATTTTTTAAAATTGTTTTTCACTTCTGCAAACCTTGAGGTACCTGATATCTCCTCCTTCTGAGTGTTCCCATGTTGGCTACAATCTTATAGGAGGACTCGCCAGCTGATTTCATTGTTGATATATATTGAGTTATATGTTTGGCATAATTTTTCATCAGGGCAATATTTAGTGCGTATTATTCCAAATTGGAGCTCTTGATGTCACCATAAACTCTAAGACTAAATGTTCGATGTCTTCGTTTTTTAGATGGCACAGGTTTGATGGGGGTTCAATCTTCTTCAGCACCACCACCTGTTGATGCTATTCAAAGACCTGCTGTGACTCTGTAAGTATTGCTATGATTAAATTAATATTGTCCAATTAGGTACGGAGAAATATGGCAGGAAATGGAATAATGGAAAATTACTGTCTTTTTGAAGGTAACTTTAGCTTTAAACGTTTCAGTTTTGACCTTTGTATGGAAAAGATTATAAAAAATTTATTTGAAAAATGTATTTCAGCTAGAAATCATTTTAGTTTTTTAAAGAAATCTTTTCTTAACATTTCTTTTGAACGCAGCAGTAAAATTGGAACAAGCATTACAAATGAGAGACCACGAGGTCTAGGAATATTTCCTGAAGAAAAACCTAAACGCACAAGAGAGGCTACTTTAGCCTATCAACAAGAATTACAGCAGCAGGTTGGAATTTGAAATTTGTTGGGAAATGACTTTTGTATTCTGAACACAAGTTATATTCGTGTGATCTGTAAGGAGAGAAGAAGAGTTGTAAAATAATACACTTGATTTTCTCAAATTAAGTGCACTCATTATTGAACTTTTGTAATTTTACTGTGTCCATGACTCTTCTAGTAAGAGATGACAGCTTGAGATACATCATGCACCATTTTCTTAATCTTTCAGATTTGTATTACTTATTATTATAATTACTATAATATTATTGTATTATATATTACTATATTATTATTATTAAAATTATTATTACTTATATAACCCAGTATTAACATGAGTAGTATAAGGTTAGCGTTTTAGTAATTTTTATTTGCAATATTTGAATTTGTACCTTAAAATATATGATACAAAGAAAAAACAGCTGAGCTTTTGATCTTTCCAATTTCTTCCTGAAGAAAAGTCCTGCAGGATTAAAAAACTCACCTATTTTTAACATTTTAGTGTTGTGTAAAGTGTGTTGCATAAGGCTGATTATGTTTATTAATTACTTGGATGAGAGGGTGCAGGGAATGCTTATCAAATTTGCGGATGACACGTTATTGGGTGGAAGAACGAATACGCTGGAAGACAGAAACAAAATTCAAAAAGGTCTTGATAGAATCCAGCACTGGGCCGAAAACAGCAGAATGAAATTTAATAGGGATTAGTGCAAAGCTCTACACCTAAGGGGAAAATCCAAAAACAGTTGCAAGATGGGAAATACTTGGCTCAGTAATACTACAAGCGAGAAGGATCTTGGAATTGATGTAGATCACAAGCTGAATATGAACGAACAGTGCGATATGCCTGCAAAAAAAAAGTATCTCCTATTTTAGGCTGCATTAATAGAAGTATAGTCTGCAAATCCCGTGAATTCCTAGTTCTCCTCAGGAAAAAACTTCTTAACTGTTTAGCAAAACCAATATTGTTGTCACAAGATGTATTTTGAACTCTCATTATTTAATAAAAATAATTCTACTAATAATGCATCTGAATGTTACTTCTTTCTTGCAGATAAAGGAGAGAGAAGAACGTCGAAGGCAAGAAAAGGAGGAAAAGGAACGGTATGAAGCCAAATTAGAAGCTGACATGAGAAATTACAATCCTTGGGGAAAAGGAGGTGGAGGTGCTCCTCTCAGAGATAAAAAAGGAAATCTCATAAGTACGTTTGAAACCCAGGGGGTCTTTTTCTGGCCTGTTTTTATCTGTAGCTGTTTTATAGGTTCAGAAATAAATGGCATTGGATGGGAGTATAAAGTGGATGTACTACAGCGAATTTACAGCATAGAAGAAATTTGTTGCAATGATTTAGGCCAATCAACCAGTACTTGTTTCAGGGAGAGCTAGTTCTACAGGAACAAGATTTTAAAAAACAACCCCATAACTGGAAAATTGCAGCAAGGGGATTAAAAGGAAGGTGTGAAATAAATGAAATGCAGACAAGAATTCCATGATAACTAAGGGCAAGTTACAAGAAGAAATATTTTCTAATAAAATCCCACTTCTTCTAAATAGAAGCTTTTTTCTATTTAGTATTTACATTTTGTGAATGAAGTTGAGTTTTCAATGAAAAATTAAAACGACTACTGCTAACTATTTTTCAAACATGTTGTATGTGTCATGTGAAGTTATGAGTTTTTTTTAAACTTTAATTAGCAACAATCTGCACTTGTTTTCAAAGAGGCAGTTACTATGAAGCATTAAAAGCAAATTTTCTTCCTAACAAAGTTATTTTGAAGGGCAAATGTTCAAGAAACCTCTGGCTCCAAATGTAGAATAATTTCCTGCCTCACATGTATAGCTTGTATGAATCACAGTGATAGTGTATTTAATATTTTAGGTAGTATTTCTGTATATGTTAGTTTGTTCTCATTTTGTATTGGTGAGGAATACATTTAAGATTAAAAACTGTAGTTCAGACTAAACATTCCTTAAAATATTCTGGCTTACCTACTAACACTTTTGTGTATAAAAAATAAAAATCAGAAATACTGTTTAATATGACTAACCACTTTGAGCATGTGAAGATACTGGCCAAAGATACTGGGCTTCAAGGAGAGAGGGGAATTGACGGCAAACTCTTTCTCACCTGCTGCCATATATGATGCTTTTGAAATATATAATTTGCATGTAAAGAAATGAGACAATGTTTTGTCTAGAAACAACCCTATAACTGTTATAATAAAGCAGTAACAGAATTACAGGAATACATCAGAGTACCAAGATCTGAGAACCCTTCCACTTAGGCCTAATTTTTTGTTAACTGATATCATACCTTTAGTTTAAAAAGGGATAATAACAGAAATGTTACTTTGATTGTTAGTGAGTGTTTAGATGAAACATGACTATACTAATGATCATATTGGCTGTTGGATTCTGGGAGTTGTAGTAAAAGAAGTTACATTTCCCATCTCTTCACCATAAAGCACATGTAACCCAATCTTGAACTGAGACCTTTGTGTGTCTTAACTGTAAGACTTGAAAAACATTTCTTACCTTGAAACTGTCACAAACATGCCTCTTGCTGGAATAAACTATTATAAATGGCTGTTTCCCCCTCTTTCTCAGCTGACTTGAATATGATGCACAAGCAAAATGAAGATGCATATCATAATCCAGTGGCACGAGCGCATGAAGATAAAAGGCCTATAGTATCTGTTGACCTAAGTTTGGCCTCCCCAAGACTTGAGAATACAGATGAATCTACAAATAAAATAGCAGGTTTAAATAATGCCATACTTCCAGTTGTAAATGTGTTTTGTGTCCCTTTTCAAAATAATTATGCTTTCTTACTATGCTGTACTTTCCACTGAAGGCAGTCCTATATTTTTCCTTGTTACAGATTTATCTTAAACTAGGTGCAAGAGTACTAGACACTGTTGTTGCACTAATAAATATGTTTGTATTCCGTATAGCTTCCTGTTCTCCACAGTAAAGCATTCTGTATATACCCAAGGTATTCTTCTACACAGTATGTCTACCCTATTAAGAAGAGGACAGAACCCCATCCATATACATAGTAACGACTGGGTCATATATAAAACCTTCAACAAGGTTCATATTACGGTTGCCCTCTCTCTTCCCTGCTCCTTCAACAAAGCTGTTCAGGCACATGAGATTCTGTTGGGGGAATAAGCACAGCAGTTCTATTTCACAGGTTTTGTGAAGAATTAGGAATTTCATCCTTACAATATATGTTACGTTATTGGTTTTCCTTTCCAAAAAAAGCAGTATGATTTCAGAATGTGATAATGAGATTATGTCAGATATCTGTATAAGCACTGATGTAACTCATGTGCAACACTGCTTACAGGCAAAATGCAGAGAAGAAGTAATGTGGTAGAAGGTGGCTTAGTATAATGTGTATGCATGCTGACCAACAGACTATTGGGGGAATGGGAGGTTGTGTGCATCTAGCCCTTCCCCCAAAGGATCAAAGTTAAGCTTTGATAGGGTGATATGTTAGAAGTTTATTCTTCTTCCATTCCTCTGATGGGCTGTTCCTTTGTATTTGCTGTGCAATGGCATAAGACAAAACAAACTTCTTTCAAGTCTATGGTCCCAGTCTGCAGCAACATGGATAGTGCCTATATCTTCATTCTAAACCAGAATTTTGCAGATATTTTTTCTGTTTGTTTGACATTTACGTGGGGTTTACAGGCATTCCCCCCCCCCCCACTGTAGCAGTTGCTAACTACTTCACGTGAAAGTGAATTACATGGTGCATTGATCAACAAAGCCAACACTGTAATATTCTTTGGAGCCAGATACAGTCATCACTTTAAAGGTTTATGCAAAAGGATAAATATACTGAAGTTTGAAACCATTTTTCTTTAAAAACTGTTTTACATGTACAGAAACATCCCCTTTTGCCCGTGGTAATGTTTTTGGTGAGACCCCAACCCCGGAACAGCTAAGGCGGCAAGAATCTTATAAGAACTTCCTTTGTTTTCAAGTGAGTATGTGCAGCAATATAAAATGAAGATTTTTTAGAAAATGCAGTATACATGCATCTGTCTGTCTGTCTCTGTCTGTTTGTCCATGGCTGAAGTCTTGTTACACAGCTTTGTGTGAGCAGCAATGGCGTCATTACCAGTGGCAGATTGTTGCTAATTAAAGACTTCGTTTGGGGATTTCAGAGTGCATGCAACTTTAGCACTTTGTGTACAAATCACATGCGCCCCACAATTTTCTTTAATCAGCAGTGATTTGGCACTGGCAATGACATCATCATGATTGCACATGTGAAGCTGCACAGCAGGATTTCAGCCATTGTAGTTTCAAAAACTTCTACAAAGCAGTGCTGCTCATGATTTCAAAAGAACACACATATATTTTCATATAGTGTCCTGTATACTAATAACATGTACCTTATATGGTCCTTATATAACAAAATGCCACTGGGCATTACAAAAAATAGGATGCACAAAAAGCAGGATATAATTATTTAGGGTAGTAGAAATTCATTTGTTGTGCAATAGTGAAATGCAGTTTTATTCTCTTATTATTTTCACAAAAGTGGGGAATGTCAGGTTAGAGCTACTGGACAAACTACCCTTAATTGTATAACAATTCAATTTGCACTTCTGGAAATACAAATTTGTGTAGTCTACTATAACTACATTTTCATATTGAATATTCGCTTCAGTATGGAAATATAATACGAGGCTGCTTGCAATTTATTTCTCAACTTTTCTGTGTCTAGTTGTACCTACTCATTCAGATTTATGTTTTTAACAAGAAGAGGTCTACAAATGCTTTAGAAACAACAGTTGGCAACCTATATGAAGCATGGTGAGAGATGCATACAATACAACCTCATGGTAAATGGATAGTGTCAGGGCAGACTAGGTGTGCTTTGAGATGGTGTTTTGTGATTGCAGAACACTTTTGCCCAGAAAAATTACCTACTATACATTAACAGTTATGGTGGGGATATTCTTAGTGATGTTCAGTGTATAAATAATTGGGTATTTTCTTTCCAGATAGAGGAGAAAAGGAAGAGAGAAGAAGAAGAGCGTGAAAGACAAAGACTTGAAGAAGAAAGGGAAGAGAGAAGACTGGCTGAACAAAGGGCTAGGATACAGAGAGAGTATGAAGAAGAACTGGAAAGAAAGCGAAGGAAAGAAGACGAGGTGTGACATCTAACTTGTGGAAATTAGATAGATGCCCTTTATGAAGAATGATGGGACTTTTCAGTTCTTTGATTTGTTAAAGAAAATATATTAGAATGTTGAATCAGCATTGTGGTCATAATACTAAAAGCTGTCTTTCTCAATCATGCATATGGTAGTAACTACTGACTGAGTTGATGGTGTTTATTTGTTAGTCACCACTGCTGCTTTGCTTTAGCCCCATTAAAAGAAGGTGCACTTTTTCATTTATCTGAATGTAAGACTTAATTATTGTAGACAGAATGTATTCCTAAATATATTGCCTTAATTTGTAGCCTTCTTTCATTTGTGGATATTCTGTTATGTGTTAGACACCCCTCCACATGAGTGGGTTTTCATATTTTCTGTAATGTTCTGGAAGGCTTTGTTAGTATGTGTCAAAACTTGAACTGGGGTCAAAACTTGTAAAAAAAATTCACTTTCTTAGTTTTGCATCATTGCAACTTTATCTTTGTAGCAAAGATTAAAAAATGAAGAACTATATCGATTAGCTGAAGAATGGAAAAAAGAGGCAGAGAAGAAAAAGATGGAGGAAGAAGAAAGGCAGGATAAACAGAACAGTGGAATAGAAAAACATATAATGATTGAAGAAGGAAAGGTAATCTTCAAAAATCATTTCTTGAATACTGTCCTTGTTCATTTGGATACAAGGATGGTTACTTATTCCTCCACTGTTCCCTGGCCTGTAACTGCTCGTACCTCCCCAAAATTGACCCAAGTAGATTGGGAAAGAGAGACTCCAGAATAGGGTTGTTATTTTTTTTTAATGGATAGGTAAAATGTGCCTTGCAGCCAAGGTCCTTGAATCCAAACCTGTGACTTTATTTGAAATTACAATTGCAAGTCACATTTTAGTGATGTGAAGAAATCACAAACATTCTGTAGGGCTTATTAGAAAGCTCTGAAAACTCAGGTGACTGGATTTTTTAAAAGACAATATTAATAGTAAAAAATTTACCTTTTAAAGATAAAATTAGTAGAATTCCAGTATAAATGTTCATGAGTTTATGCTGAAGAACTGGCTCTGTAAAATATTATGTTACTGTTTAGGTAACTTGTGTTAAATTTGGTTTAAGTATTAGCCTGGCCTGCTAGCCAAATTGCTACTGAAAATTTAAATGTTAGAATCTGTCTCTTTCTCCCACTTCTGTTTGGTCTGATTTTAGGAAATGTTTACTAAAATGTTAAATTCATCTCCTTTTCTACCAAAAGTAGTGCTTTAATAAGTAGTAGTGCTTTATTTTATTAAATACACAGTAAAAATTATAATCAAAAATTTACTGACTGATCAGTAAAAACTGATGAATTAGAAAGATGATTAGAAAAATAATTTTAAAAACAGGAAAGTGTTTTTTCTAGAAATCTGTGCTTTCTGACCTTTAATACAATATAGCACTGAATAGCTGTAAGGGGCTGAAAGAACAATCATAGCTGGCTTTGATTTTGGAAATAAACAGCCCATCTGTGTACTTATAATATATGGATTTAAACTTTTATTCTTTTAAAAAGCCTTCCCTTGTGTATAAACTCTTTTTGCAATATTATTTTTTTAGCTCAAATGTGTTTTCTTCCCCCCCTTCCGGTTTTTCAGATTTCAAGACAGCCTTCTCCTCTCATTCCATCCCTTCAGAACAAGTCATTAGTAAAAGAAGAAAGGCAACTTACAATGGCGAGCCGTACATCTTATTATACACATGTATGTTTGCTTATTGTTCATCCATAATCCATGAATAGATTCTGGCACTGCTTTTTGACCTAAACAAGATTTTGTTGTGTCAAGATTGTTGTCTTGGGAAGAGGGAGAGAAATATCCCAGTGTAGTGTATGTGCTTAGCTTGCAGGCCCACAATTGTTTCAAGTCTGCTTAGTTTTAGAGAAAATCTTGACAATATCACACTTTTACTCTCTCTCTCTGTTGTGGTCCAATAGCTTTGCCCCCACACCTATCCAGTGCTTGATGTATAATTAAAAACAGGAATAGAATTACTGTTGTGATGAAGTCATTCCTTAGAATGTGTGAAAATAAGCCTGAGGAAGTAACAGTTTTCTTCTTTTGCTACTGATATGATTATTTTTAGGCAAATTTCTATTTTGATGTTTTACTAGGATCTTCCAAGAGTTCAGTCTCCTCCAGTCCCGGCTAGAAGAAATCAGCTCCGTGCATATGGTAAGAGATTGTCACGGCATGAAATAATTGTTGTTGTTGTTTAGTCGTTAAGTTGTGTCCGACTCTTCGTGACCCCATGGACCAGAGCACGCAAGGCCCTCCTGTCTTCCACTGCCTCCCGGAGTTTGGTCAAATTCATGTTGGTCGCTTCGATGACATAATACCTGACATGAAATAATACCTGACAACTTTAGCCATTCACTAGGCTGGAAAGATAGTTCCCTGGTAGATCTCAAGGATGACTGGATGCAAGTATTATGTATCTGTCTGTTTTTATTTTTTTAATGCTCAATTGCAGAAGAAAGAAAGAATGTAATAAGTGAACTATCAGAGATGAGGAAGCAACTCCGCAGTGAAGAACGGAGACTACAGGAACAGTTATTAAAAGTACATAGTGATGATGATGACATGTCAGCTAAAGGGTGAGCATTTGGGTCTATACTAAGGCATTTGCTAAAGTACATAGTGTTTCTTAAATGAGTAGCTTGCAGTTGAATAAATATGAAATATATTTTAGTGGAGTTACAAATCCATGAAATGAAAAGTTGATGTCATAAGGTGTCATAAGGCATTTTTCCTCTGCTGCATTGTTCTCTTAAGTTTATAGACTTTGTCGATAATGCCAATGGAATCTGATCCTAGTACCTTCTGCATTCATTGAAGTAAAAGAAGATTGTACCCTAGATGAAAATTCAGAGAAATTTTGTTAGCTTTTTTTTTTCTGGTGCGAGATAGAAGAGCTGGAAAAAAGCTTCTTGTTTCAACTAAAGATTCTAAAATTCCCTCCAGTCATGTTCATCTTGGAGGTTGGAATCCAAAAAGTAGATTTGCAAGAGCTAGGTAGGGGCTGATGTTAGGGGTAGTGGCATTACTTCATATGCCTTGGGGCAGGATGCTCTGATTATAAAACAAGTGGATTCAATTTGTTTACTGCCCATATGATGCAAAGGCCAAGTTGAATCAGTCCAGTCATTTTTTGCTCCCAACGTGGAGCTTTTTCTTTGCTGCTTGAGGCTTCTACTTTTTTCAAGCTGCAATGCTTTGAACAGACTTTTCCCTACCTGATCAATTTTTCATTCTGTAGTAGGACATGGGGCATGACTGCAGGTAGTGCTGTGGTGAAGCACTACCTGCAGTTGGGTGTGATGTTTAGGGACCATGGGAACACCTGCCCCACGATCCGTCCCGAGTGTCCTTGAATTCTTTAAAATTTATTTGAATAAGTGAATTCAGCACTAAGTCATTGCATTAGTTTAGTGCTCGATCATTCTTGCAGGAAAAAAAAGTGAACCATAAAAGAATTGGCAGAGGCGGAAGCAGGGAAAGGAAGGAAGGAAAAGGGGCTGTGGGCTGAAATGCAGATCGCATCATGAGGCAGTGTGGTCATTCAAAGAGAATAGAAGCAGAAGATACTGTAGGTCACAAATTAAAACACAGCAAAGCTGAATCACTCTGATTTGGCTTGTCAGTGGAGTCATAGCCAATGTTCTGTTTTGCAGAGCTGTTCTAACACTGTATAAAGTTTTATTTGCCTGAATATTGAAAAAAGGCTTGTGGTAAAAAACAGACCTTTGCCCCACTTTCTCAAATGTCAAAATCAACAATTCCTGTATGACCCTTTTGATAGCAAGAAGACTAAAAGATGAAAAGTCACACCCTCTGACTTTTAGGAAGAGCCTGAACAGCTGCGGAGAATTTTCTTCCCCTTTTCCTTCCATGAAGGCCATTCTGCTCCATTTGCCAGTTGTCTTGGGACTATAGGAGTGGGGTGGAGGCCCCAGGCATTGACCAAAGAGCGATTTGGATTTATATATATGTTGGGGTTGTTTATTGTAACCTGTCTTCTTTCAAAGACTGTCCTTCCGCCTATGCACATTTTTAGAAGATAGTAATTCTAGAATTTGTAAAGTTTTATAACTATGGCATAATTGATACAAACTGCACATGGAAAACTGCTTACCTCTGGTCAAAGTACGACAGTAGACTAGGAAGGACAGTTTATGACCTGAAATTCTTAAAATTAGTGTAGTTGTTAAATTTGGCTTCTGCATCTCCTCAGTGAGTTGACTTCCTAATGCTCACAGGAAATGGGAAATGGTTTACTTCCTTTTAGTCCTGAAGTTGAGTTTGAATCAAATGTCTTGCCAGCTCTCTAATTTTAAACTTCCAGATGCATTAGATTTTTAAAGTATCTGGTTGTTCTCAGCAGAAAGAAAGATAAACACTACATGGATGTGTTTGAGATGGCCAGACTTCGTATGCAAGTTCCAGTCAGGCGACCATCCTCAAAAGATGTTGCTGATCCTATCAATGTACAAAATATCCGTGAATTTAATGAACTTAAATACAAAGGTTAGTCATTTCTCTTACTAATGAGAGGATGCAAAATGACTTGCAATCTCTTTCTTAGTTTTGTGGAACGAGATTTTATTAAAGAAAGCTGTATAGACCACTACGTAACATATTAATTATTAATCAATATAGCTGTGATTTTCTGAAAAATGCTATGATTCTGTCTTACAGAAAGCCATGTATGTGTGCATGAAGGCCCAGTAAGATATCTAATATTTTAAAATGTGCTGAAGTGCAGTATTTATTTACTTTTTCATGACTTTGAATTCTGATTCATGCTTTCTTTAAGCAGTATGTGAATAATGTGCTATCTTTTAGACATATCTTGTATATTTTTTTTGCAAATTCTAATATATTGACATTGGCACTGTCAATATTGTTAATGGACAAAGTCATTAGGATTATCATGTACCCTTTCTTGAAATCGGTGAAGAATAATTTAGTTTAGTCCACACAAGTAGGACAGGTAACAAAATGTCTTCTGGAGTGCTCTTGGCACTCAGTGAGCCAGGAACTCAGTGAGACTATTCTGTTTCCCATCCTACATTCTCATCCTACAGAGTCATTCTCACCCAACAGCATTTTGTGCCCACTAATATTAAATGGTAATTGGGCAGTTCTTGCATGGGTGATACTGTTTTTTCCTAGACTCGGAGAGGCACTCAGAGAATTGAAATCAGTGCATAGAAACAAGACCTGTGACCAAATGTTGCAGGGCTGAGCGTAGTGGTTTGTCTACTTCATCCAATCAAAAACCAGTCAATATTCCATGCTTACTCATCCATCCTCATTAGGCTGTTTGGGTGTTTTTCTCCATCAGAGGGGTTATGTTCATAAAGGTATTTTCTGTTTTCTAATACTATATTTTAATTGTTGTAAGCTGTTTTGGGTCGTTTTAAAGGAGAAAGGTGGGTTAAAATAGTTTAAATAAATAAATATTGCTGCAAATGTGGGGGTTCTTCAAAGTCTTCTGGTTTTGCCACCATACATTCATGTGTTGCTCTTTTGTTTGCATAAAGACTAGTGTTGTGTCAGACTTGGGGAAACATTAGAGTATGATGATGTGTTTTGCAGGGGCCATTCAAATATAAATGTATTTGAAATTGGAGTCAAATTTAAAATTGAATTGCTGAGTATACTGTCTACCCAGAGGAAGGGATGAAGCTTACTCATCCAAAATCAAAATGTTGCTGGACATTTCTCACAACTGTGCGCTCTAAAATCACTCTCTTGGTATTACTCCTTATTTATATTTGTCTAGTATTCTGAAAGCTACTTTTGCTTCAGTTTCTAAAAATGCAGGTTCTTCATCCTAAGATTCTTCTGCAGAGAAACCTGTCATCCTTATATCTCTTCCATATAGTTCTTCAGTGTATTGTTTCCACCTTCTCTTTATTTTATCCTGGTCAGATAGTATGTTTTCCAGTTGATCTTCTTTCATCCCTAATTTGGGTTTAAATTTCACTTTGATTTCTTAGATCTCTTGTTTTTCTTTTCCTGTTGTTCTCTGCTGGTGAAACACAAGCAAATCCTTTCATATAGCAAGTGCACAGAGTCATTCTGTAAAAACTTGGTGTCATATTATCCATACTGCTATGGGTTTTTCCCAGTTTAAAAAAAAAAGTAATTTTTTCATCCTAGCTACTGCTGTACTAAAAACAAAACTGATGAAGATTTTGACTGCTATTATGTATATATTCTGTAATAGATTCAGAAACAAGAGTAGACATGAGATCAATGTATCCTGATCCTCCCACCACTGATGACACTCTGGACATTCAACAGCAGGCTTTGCTAAGAGAACAGAAAAAGAAACTTGAAAAACTGAGGAGAAATGCTGAAGGTAACCTAAGGATGACTTTGTGAAAGCAGATGTGGCTTTATGGTCTGTCTTTCTAATATGGCTACAGTAGCCTTCAGTTGGTGGCATACTTTATGTTTACTTAGTTTTTGTTCACATTTGCATAAACCAAAAGTAATATCTGCTGTAAATACCGTGTTTCCCCAAAAATAAGACAGGGTCTTATATTAATTTTTGCTCCAAAAAACACATTAGGGCTTATTTTCAGGGGATGTTTTATTTTTTTCATGTACAACAATCTACATTTATTCAAATACAGTCATGTCATCTTCTTCTGGTTGCTGCACAATGGTGGAGGGCAGCATTTCACTTAACTAGGACTTATTTTTGGGGTAGGGCTTATATTACGAGCATCCTGAAAAATCGTACTAGGGCTTATTTTCAGGTTAGGTCTTATTTTTGGGGAAACAGGGTACCTGTTCTAGGGCAGGACAGTGAGCACTGAGTTCTGTGGCAGATGTCTATATCTAAGAATGAGTGTTCCCCCAAGATATGCCATTTCTATTTTGACAGCTCTAGACAGAGCATTTCACTTAGCATACTCAGATCTCCCTTTTGTTTGAGCCACGCTGAGAGGCTATAGCAGTCCATATACTGAGGTATAGGCTCCTACTGTAATATAAAATGGTAAGAGATCACTTTGGGACCTGTGAAGGAGGCCAGCTTAGTGTGCCGTCCTCCAAGGAGAAAGGAGAAGAAGTAGAAACTAATTGTGCAGTAGGGGAGTTGATTCAGTTGGAGGAGGAGGAAGTAAGGAAGAATAAAGCGGTGGAAATATTCCTGGCGGAAAGCAGACAAGATAAAAAGGGGGAGGAGTTAGATTCATGGAGATGGGACGAGGATATAAAGGAGGAGGGAGAAAAAAGGAGGAGGAGAGAGACGTGATGGGAGAAGAAAGGAGATAGGTGTGCAAACAGAAGGGAAGGTTGAGCAAAGATATGGACCAGTAGAACTGGTTCGGGAGTTCCCAAATCTCCGAACGGGAGGAGGCTTATTACCTGATCCTGTCAGTTCGGGAGATAAAGAAAAAGTCAAATGGAAGACAGGATGGAATATGGTGGCGGTTCCCTGTTCCCAAGATACAGAGAATAAGGTAACGTATGTTGGTACCACCAGTTACCTACCCTATCTAGAGGGGAAGTATGTGAGGCACCCTTGTTGCGGGACAGTCTGTGCAGCCTTGAGCTTCCCCACTTGGAGCCAAACCAATCGAAATCCCCATGGGACGAAAGAGGAATGAGGGATGGGAAAGATGAGAAAGACCTGAATATCAAGAGTTATAAGTTGTTACCAGAATTAAGTTTGTTAGATCCATATTATGTTGATAATCTAGAATGTAAGAAGAATAAAAAGGATGTGTTTATACCGTTATCTTCGTCTTCTTCATTTCTTCCCGCCGAAAAGAAAGTCCCGCCCCCAACTGTCAAAGAACCCAATCACAGGACCAGACTTAAATTCTTTTTCTACTTTAAAATACTTTTAAATATAAAGCAAGAATTAACAGGCTTAGAAGGCAGAGGCACAAACATACCATAGCAAACACATAGTTTTATGCAAGTTGAAAAATTTCTGTCTGTCAGATCTTGTGTGAAGTGTATGTTAAATTGCCAGTTTTCTTTTCTCATTCAGTTTATATACTTTTCTTTCAGTACATTAATGGGTCCTGTAAACAGCATCTAGTGATCTTAACTGAGTGGAGGTACCAAGCACCTCTCTATTCTTTTCTTACGTTTCAGACCACAGTTATATACCAGTGGCATACATAAAGCAGGGATCCTGTCTGAAGTAACAGATGCTCTAAGCACACTTCAAGGGAAAGAATGCTGGCAACTTTGTTCAAAAATATTACTTGAATCATTGGCATTCAGAAGCGAGGCTGTCCCTTGGCTGGCATCCAGTGTTTAGGGTTATGTGTCCAGCATAGGAACACCCTTTATCTGTAGTTGCACATGTGTGGAGGTCAGAATGCTCTAACTAACTGCACTGGCATGTCTTATGGCTCTTATCTAAGGGCTGATGCTTCATTCATAAGTATCTGAAAGCTCAGAAAAATCTTGAACCTCCATCCAACTTTTTTACTTTTATAGTATGGAATCTAACATGGGGGAGCATTGAAAAAATAAGCTCTCAAACTGCAGAATTAGAAAACAATGCAACATGCAACCTTTTGTATCGTGTAATTTCTGGGTCAGGTTTTTAAATGGGGAAAAAGAAGTCTCTGAGTGAAGGTATGGCATCAAGCTGTTGTTTGCTGTTAAACTTCAGCTGGAGGCTATTTTCGATGTTTTATGGGTACCTGTAGGTAGCTTTTTAATAACATACACATGATGGTAGTTTGGGAGGTCAGCTTCTCAGTTAGAAAATGGCAGGGTTGTTCTAATGGAGGAGCCACACTGGGTCGCTTGCATGTCTGCTTTTACATTTTAAGAGATGGGAATATACAAATAGCTCATCTGATTTGGCTTTTAAGAAGGTCTATTATGTTGCTACAAAGTTGTAATCCTCAAGAGACTGCTCAGTAACAAAAAGAATGCATGCCATGCAATTTAGTTTACAAACGGTGAAGACCGACTGAATATGGGCTCAGTTTATTCTTTTGAATGTAAATATAATACATGGCTTCCTATAACTAGTGCTGCTTTTATATAATCACACAAAATAAAGTTGGTTTAAATTGCATTTAGATGTGAGGAAGACACTGCATCCTCTTTATTTTTGTCAGTTGGTCAATAAATCATTTAATATGGCACAGCAGTAATTGCTCAATATTTTCACATTTTTTCACCTTATTCTTTCTTTTCCAACAGTGTTTATCAGTTTTTATATAATTGCGTCTGTTTTTTAGTAAAATGTGATTTTTTAGTAGAAATTGCTTGTAGTGTGATCCTAAATGTATGGTTTTAATAAGAGTAAGAGCTGTTACTGACTTAATTTAAGTGTTATGTTTTGCTCTTATTCAGTTAATGTTCTTTGTTTTTGTTCTTTCCTTTGCTTGTTTTAGTTGCCTTAGATTTTGATGATCCTGTGTCTGGCTTCAAATCAAGAGACAGAAGAATGGTAAGCAGACATACAACTGAATTCTTCATTTTCATTCCAGTGTGGATGATGCAGCCTTAATGTGTAATCTATATATGAAAAAATAGTTGCTTTTCTTCCCCCCCTTCTTTAAACCCCTTCTCATAGTGTTGATCTTCTCTAGAGATAATATATTCCCTCCCCCCCCCCCCCCCCGTGTTAGCTGCTCGCATGAAATTCTTCCCCACTTCACCTTCCAAAGTTAGGCATACTCCAATCCCAAAGTAGGAAATCCACATGGATTGTATGTTATGCTGCTTTCGAAAGACTACTGAAAAATTCAGTTAATGCAGAATACAGCAGCTAGATTGGGATTGGTTCAAGAGTGCACCTTAGCAATGTTGAAGGATCTCCATTGGCTCTATTTTTGTAGGTTATTGCTGTGTAACTTAAAAAGCTAATATGTGATATGTATAATTCAAGAAACCTTGCAAATATTTTTAAAAATTTACAATATCTGCACATGGGGAAAGCAAATCATTTTCCTTCTAAAGACAGGACTCTTAAATATACCCTCAGATGGTTAAAGTATTTTGAAAATAATTTGTGAGAACTGAAGTTTTGTATACATGTACTGTAGTTCAAAATAACCCGATTATTAGAAGATTCTGGCAGAGACATTTTGTACATGTCTTCCTCCAAATAGATGGCATAAAAATGCTCCAGAGTAATTAAAACTACATCTGTAGAACAGAATGTGAGATGCAAAGTTAGTGCCATAATGAAGACCAGTACTTGAGCACAGAGAAAACTCCCTTCTGTATCTGCAGTGCACCATTTTAATATTGTTTGGATTGGAACAGCTGGGAAAGTGGTAGAGTCTCCTTCTGTTAAAAATATTAATAACTTAAAGTCTTGCAATTTTCACATCCTGTGTTTATTCATCTTCCTTTTGTGAAGATAAATTTTTATACAATTCAGTTTTCTGTTGCTTTTCTTTGATAGGTTAGGGATGACGAAGCAAATGAATTTTTGAAAACTTCGCTCTTGGAATCTGAGAGTGCTTTTATTGGTGAGTATATCTAATGTTGCACATTCAATGTATAGTCTTACTTTAGATAGACTAATATCAGGAATTGCTCATTCTGTAAAAGATCCCGGTGCCAGTCCTAACGTGCAATGTTTTCCCAAGTTTTATGTGTGGCATCTTATTCCAAATTAGTGTGTATTGTGTGAAACGTCTCTTCATATGTTCCTGAAAGGCTTAAGGTTATAGAGAAGCCCATTAATCCACACATATGTAAGATGCCTAGGTTTTAGTAGGTGCATTTATGTGTTTTCTTGAATTAAAAAACTGTGATGGCACAGGTTTTCATATATTAAATATTTTTATTTAAAATATTATATAAAATAAAATAAAATTGGACAGACACACAGTTAGTTAGTTAGTTAGTTCCTTCACAGCCTCTTTGTCCCATTCTCTGAGCCATATCACCTCCAGGGATGCCAACATTCTACCCAGGATTTGATGTCTCTGAACTGGTATTATTGATTGACTATTGTTTTGTGATACAAGATTTCATTTGTACCTACTTACCTAAAGGTTGAGTTTCTATTCTGTTTTTCCAATCTTACTTTAAAAATCAAATACAGGCTATTTATTTTTAAATTCCTAGGTACTGATGGTGAGACCTTTCCTACTTCAGAAGTACCCATAACTCCACCACCACCTTTATCTGCAAGGGAAAGGAGGCGAGAGAGAAAAAAGGTAATAGTTGCAGTTCAGTCTTGTTCAAATCGGTAATGGTGTAAGTAAGTAGTCCCTTTCATTTTGCAGTGGGACATAGAAACAACTAAGATTGCTTGATTCAGGATACTTAGTATATATAGCGCCTTTTTTAAATTCTGTCTTTGTGATGGTAGAATTGTAGGTAGTTAGAACAATGTGAGGTGTTGAGACATCTCTAACTCAGAAAAATACAACTGCATTAAACCATAGTAAGAATCCTTTATCCATCCCAGCATCAGGTCTTTGAAAAGAGGGCAAATGTGGATGCTTCAATACCAGTTGTAGTGACAAGATATTCTGTTGTTTTGTTGTTCATTATCAAAGTTACATACTCAGTGGCCCTCCAGATGTTGTTGAGCTGCATCTCTCATCATCCCTTACCTTTGGCAGTACTTGCTAGGGATAATGAGAGCCGTTGTGACATTTATTGAGGCAAAAATTGCTCACCTCTGCTTTAAAAGTGTTTATTGTTAGCACGGGGGGTGGTGAAAGAGCTATCATTAAAAAAAACTCAGGCAGTTAAACAGCTGCTTTATGTGACAGGCATTGTGGGTGGGGAGAGGAGGGAGGGCAGAGGGACACATGAGTGTCCAACGTTTTCATAAAATAGATTCATATGTAGTGTTCATGTGCACATTTCATTACCCTTTATAACTAGTTGTTTATATGGATGAAGATTTACTTTGTGTAAAGCTCCTGCTGGTATTTTATCATCTAATATCTATGGTAACTATTAAATTCCTCACAATTCCTTAAATCTATAGGAAGGTGCCTCCCTTAGAGTGACTCCACTGCCACAGTCTGACAACAGCTCTTTACATTCCAACTCTAGTCTCAACATAGATCATCTGAAAGCCAAAAATGAGGAGCGGCTGCAAAGATTAAAGGAGTTACAAAGGAAGGCCATTAATTTAGGTATTTTCCTTTTCTGAATGTTAAAATGGGAGCAATTCACAAATGAAGAATTCAACCCATGTGTTCATAGACTTTGAAGTTCCAGATGGGGTGGAAGAGTACAGCTAATAAGTACAAAATGAGGGAACGTTGCTTAGGCAGCAATGTTTCCTTGTTGCCGTGCTTTTGGTGTGACTCTGCTGTGTAACAAAATACCTGTATGGGATCATAATTTCCAAGGAATTAGAAAGCTACTATTAACTCTAATGGCATTTTGCTTCATTTGGCCAGGCTAAAGAAGTGCAGTAAGAGACTGTGGACTGAAATTTACTGGGGTAGAGTGTGGAGGAGATTCTAAATCTCCTAGAGATTCTTCTCTGTGTGTTCATCAGCATTAAGACTAGAGGGAAAAGGTACAAAATGGAAGCCATTTAACAGGTAGCAACAGTTTATCAAGGCTTCCTTTAACAACAAACTATTTGGCTGTCATTTCCTTTTTACAATGGATGTTGACTGTGTTTACCTCATGAACAGGTCCACAGCTCCTCTTACTCCTCCAAGGCCCTTTGGATTTTATGTACTGAAGATTGGATAGATCTCGATTAGATAGCATGACGCTGGATGGAGGGGCTTCGAAGCCATTTACTCCAACCCCCTGCTTCATGCAGGAAATCCACAGCTAGAGTCTCTCCAACAGATGATAGCCAACCTCTGTTTGAAAATGTTCAGCAGTGCGTGTTGTCCCTATTGCTGCTGCCTTCCTGTGAACCCTTTAAAACTTTTCTACATCCTTTTTAAAGTGTGTTTCTCAAAATGTGACCAAGCACTCAGGGTTGGTTGGACTAGTGCAGAGTAAACTGAAACGAATGTTTTCCAGTTCTGTTTCAACCTTAATAAAAATCCCTTAGTCATTTCTTGCAGTTGCACCATACTGCTGATTGAGGCAAAGTATGTGCTTGAATACAGTCTCAAGATTCTTTTTACCTACACAGTTGTCAAGGTAGATAGCATGAGTGCAGTTTGCCTGAATCCCATTGTGGAATCAATGGGATTTAAATAAATATTGACTCATCATTCAGAACTTGATTTAGCCCTTTCATTTTGCATCCAATTCTGCATTTTTCACTGTTGCATTTTGCATTGTTCCAGAAATGTCTTGTTTTATCAAGGTAATTTTAATTATAGCCCTGTCCTTTGTTTCTGTTTGCAGTCCATCCTAGTATTGTGTAATATTCCAATTTGATAAGGATTTCTTCCACCATTGACTAGAATCTTAATGACAATTTACTCCTGCGCAAGGGAAACTGTGTTAAGTCACAGCAGCAAATCATTGCTCATTAATGATGTTCTGGTTGCATTTTTGGGCAGAATCAGGCGTGTGGCCAAGAATTAAGCCAGCACCTCATTCATGAGTAGCAATTTGTTGCTGAAACTTACATGATTTTCCTTACACATGTACAAAGTGCCAATAGGATTCTGGCCCTTCAGTGGTACTGATGTTGAAGGTATCACTTGCCATACAAAAGTGATTTTAAAACTAACAAAAATGTTTAAAACAACTTTCCCCCAAATATCCTGTATTCTTTCTCAATAGGTTAGCATTTTGCATCATCAAAATCTGGACTCATTTTTTTACATTTATAAAAGGGAAGTGATAGTCAGGGTGAGTAACTGACCAAATATAGTTTCTGCTGTCTTTTAGATAGATAGATATAGATGTTTGAAGATACCTTTTGAATACAGTTCGTCAAAGCAGGGGGGGGGGGGGGGGAAGACTGCTGTCACAGAGCAGCTTAGCTGGCTGCATGGACGTCTGTTTGCTGGCTGCTACCTTTCCTGTGCTCATTTACAGCTGAACAACATCTTTCCCCCTCATAGATTCTACATATCTATTTCAGCTGGGGTGCATCCTGTTTCTGCCTATGCGGAATCCCCGTATCATTTCACTTACACACATTTATGGGGCTACCTGTACATCCATTTATCTGTGGACAGCATGGAGTCTTTATATACTTCTAGACTGAGCGTATGTTTTTAGATTTACTTCATAGTAAACTGGCACAGTCTAATCTCAGAAGCTACAGTTTAAATAATAATCTTTATAACAGTTCAGCAGATTTCCATTTTTTTTAAAGCATGCATTCCCTAAACACAAACTAGGTATATTAATCTGTCTTCAGTAGGTTCAGCTACACAGAAAGTGCCCTTCTGTGTTGGGAGGGGATGCATGGGGTGACCTGTATGAAAAAGACCCCTTTATATCTGAGGGAAATGATAGTACATGTGTTTGGTATTTGTGGAAGAAAATCTGGTGTTCTCTTTGAGAGGATGCTGGAAAACGTGTCCCTCTCTTTGAATTCACAGTCTGGAGCAAGCCTGTTGTACGTGTAAAAGCAGGGCAACTGAATGTTTAATATCCATATATTCATTGGATATTCTTCCAGGGAAGGTGCGAAATCATAACTTGCCTTAATTTCTTGTGTCTGATCTTCCCATTTTCATGTTTCATCAGATAAGGAGCAGTCAGAATCTTACTATCCCATGTATTGGTTCTGAAGATAAAATGTCAGATATTCTTTTATATCTAGAATAGATTGCTATAGTAGTTATCAAAACTGTAAAATTCCTTGTTGCTACTGTTTTTGCAGGACATGCATTTAATGCATTACATATATTTTCTTTCACAGCAGAAGTCCCCACATATCCTCTCCCTTATAGCCTCCTACACCACCTGAAAATTGCTTTGGAGGGTTTCCTGGCCCTACTAGAACACTTTGAGAGTATGCTGGTAAAGGGAAGGCTTTGAGAGTGTGCTGGCAGAGACAGATCAGCCCTTCAAGTTCTGCTGACAAGCAGCAGCCTTTCTGTTAGTATATCATGGCAGCTGGATTCAAGTCAGAAATATAATACCCTGGAAGGAGATGTCCTTTAATCTGAAATACTACTTCCTTTCTATTTGTGTCAAGCAATTGCCTCCTTTATTGTAACAGTTAGTATGCATCATGCTAGCTGTCCTCTTCTGTACTGATTAGGTATGGAAAAAAATTAAAGCAGTAATTCTGCTTTCTGATAATATATTCATTGAGGCAAACTTGTTAATGTGTTTTTAAAAAGGTGACTCTTGCTTGTATAATTTTTGAGATGAATGGGTGGAGGATAGAGAATGCATCTTATTAGGTCACCTTCTGTTATTGTTTGAGTGTCTGCTTCAGATTCATTTAGCATAAATAGTGACACTCCCTTAGTTCACACAATCAACATTTTACAATAACTTTTTTTGCACACATGGAATTGTTTACAAAGACTAAGAGGTTTGGGGGCAGTTCCCAGATAACTCTCATTTATGAAACTCTATACTCTAAATAAAAGTAGATGTAATCTTTATTACTTATTTCTATTCCATAGATCCACTGGAAATCTTTTAGTGAAAATCCCAGCAGTTGTCTTTATCCTTCCATGTTACATTCTTTCCCTTTAAAAAACTGAGCTAAAAGTATAAGGGGATTTTGAGATGAATATAAAAGCTTGTCATTCTGTTCCATTCCATACTCTTAACACACTAGAGCATGGAATAGAACAAAGTGAACACTTTTTCTTTTCATCTTCCAAATCTCTCCATTTTGTTAGAATAGACCAACTAACATTTCAGCACCATTCCTCAGCTGGACAATGTACACTTAATTTACCCCTTTGATCACTTATTTATCCACACTGGACACTCTATGGGGTGGAGGTTGTTTTGGGAGATGCTTCAGAGAGAAAAGAATCAGCAGAGGTTTCCTTCCCCTCCCCTTGTTCCAGGCAAGAGTGTTCTCAGCAGAACTTGAATTAGGGAATTTTATCACTGGCATTAAGAACCCATAGCATTCTAGTTGAGTAACAGCTAGTGCTGGCTCTGTTAAGACATAATTATGACACTGTATTTTTGCTTGCAAAATCCATGATTGAAGAAGAAAGTTGTAATGTTTGGAAATCTCAGAATGACCTGGTGGGCCATTGAAATATGTCATTGAACTAACAGTGTTTTGAACTAAGAATGGAACCTAACTTTGTGTTTTTCTTTTTTCAAGCTGATGATATTTCATTGGGAAATCCTGACGAAATCCTGAAGGAGTTGCCATCTAAAGATGGCAGAAGATCCAGCTCTGTTGACACTGTGGCAACAGAGCCATGGTTGAGACCAGGGACATCAGAGACCCTTAAAAGATTTATGTCTGAGCAGTCAAGTCAAGCTAAACTTTCTTCTGAGAAAAAATTCCCCTTCAACTGGCAGGGACTATCAACTGCCCATGGATGAATAAATCTGTAGCAAAGCCAGTTGTGCCTTTCAAAATAATGCTTCTCCACTGTTGCACTTTTAATTTTTTTTAATGTAAATGTTCTGTACAGAAGCAGAGATGTAACAGAGCCTGCAAAAAAAATCAAAAGGCAGGCAAATTGATTATGACAAAAAACTCTGATTTTCACTTTTCCCAAATTAAATTGTCAGTTTTGCTCATAGGATCCAAACTTTAACATGGAACATTTTGCACTAGGTAACCCTGAAAACACCACAAGATAGCTAAGCACACAAATACTCAGCTGATTTAATGGCATGGCACTTTTTGGTACCTCAGACCACAAGTACCAATACAATTGAGATAAATATCCCAACTTAATGGAGCTAAGTACTGTGCTTGGATTTCTTGAATGTGTAGTTTCTTGAACGTGTTGCTCATTTGCTGTTTAATATTTAGCCTGTACTTTCAATCCAATCATTTGTTCTAAAATGCTAAACACTTTGTCTATTTTAAAAATGTCAATAGTGAATACTACAAAATATATTTATGGTTTTGATTAAGATTATAAAATAAATTCTATTTTACTAAGAATTGAGTGTATTTCTTGCCAAGCAAGTAGGCATCCTTCAGTCTTGAGAGACTATGGTAATGTACGCTGAATAGAGGTCTTGGAATAGCGTCTAGTGTGGCTGAGAAGGCCAATATGAGTGTGACAATCCCTTCCACACTGAAGACAAATACAATCTGTCCCCTGTCCAGCTCCCTGATTTTGCTGGTTTCGGGACTGCCTCTTTGCCTCGGCCTGCTGAACAAGGGTCTCTTCAAATTGGGAGAGGCCATGCTGCACCGCCTGCCTCCAGGCTGAACGCTCAGATGTCAAGGTTTCCCATCTGTTGAGGTCCATTCCTAAGGCCTTCAGATCCCGCTTGCAGATATCCTTGTATTGCAGCTGTGGTCTCCCTCTGGGGCGCTTTCCCTGCACTAATTCTCCATACAGGAGATCTTTTGGAATCCAACCGTCAGCCATTCTCACGACATGCCCAAGCCAACATAGACGTCGCTGTTTCAGTAATGTATACATGCTAAAAATTCCAGCTCGTTCTAGGACTACTCTATTTGGAACTTTGTCCTGCCAGGTGATGCCAAAAATGTGTTGGAGACAACGCATATGGAACATGTTCAACTTCCTCTCCTGCCGTGCAAAAAGGGTCCAGGACTCACTGCAGGAGTGTACTCAGGACACAGGCTCTATAGACCTGGATCTTGGTATATGCCATCAGCTTCTTATTAAGCCATACTCTTTTTGAGTCTAGAGCAGCGTTCCCCAACCTTTTTCGGTCCGCGGACCATCTGGGGAAGGCGGGGCACCCCCCGCGCATGTGTGTGCATGCTATCGCACGGGCGGGCGCGTGCCTACACAAGCGCATGCGCAAACGGCAGTGTGGCGCTTGTGCAGCCCATGCGCACCTGTGCGCATGCGCAAATGGAGGTGCGGCGCTCGCACGGGCGTGCTGGAGCGCGCGCGCAGGCACAAACGGGTGGCGCAGGGGTGAGTGGGGGGGGTGGGAGGTATCTCTCGGTGGCCCAGTCCGGCCCAGGCCACGGACCAGCACTGGGTCGCGGACTGGGGGTTGGGGACTTCTGGTATAGAGAACATGATAGCTGCTTTGCCAATGCGTTTATCCAGCTCGACATCTAGAGAGTGTCAGAGATCATTGAGCCAAGGTACACAAAACCATGAACAATCTCCAATTCTTGTGTAGATATGGTAATAGAGGGAGGTGAGTCCACGCCCTGGCCCATGAGTTGTGTTTTCTTCAGGCTGATTGTTAGTCCAAACTCTTGGCAGGCCTTACTAAAATAAATTCATAAGTTGTTGGAGCTCTTCAGCAGAATGGGCATCTACAGCTGCATCATCGGCGAAGAGGAAGTCCCGCATGCATTTCAGCTGGACTTTGGTCTTTGCTCTCAATCTAGAGAGATTAAAGATCCATCTGATCTAGTCTGGAGATAGACACCTTCTGTTGTGGTTCCAAAAGCGTGCTTCAGCATGACAGCAAAAAAGATCCCAGAGTCGGTGTGAGGACACAGCCCTGTTTCACTCTGCTTTGGATGTCAAGGGGATCTGATGTTGAGCCATCAAAAACTACAGTGCCCTTCATTTCCTCATGAAAGGACCTGATGATGTTAAGGAGTCGAGGTGGACATCCAATCTTGGGAAGTATTTTAAAAAGGCCGTCCCTGCTAACCAAATCAAAGGCCTTTGTAAGGTCTATGAAGGCCAGAAAGAGTGGCTGTTGTTCCCTACATTTCTCCTGCAACTGTCTGAGGGAAAATACCATGTCACTGGTGGATCTATTAGCTCGAAATCCACACTGTGATTCTGGATAGACTGTCTACAAGCACCTGGAGCCTCTTCAGCACAACACGGGCAAGCAGCTTCCCTACAACGCTGAGAAGAGAGATGCCACGGTAGTTATTGCAGTCACCCCTGTCGCCTTTGTTCTTGTACAATGTGATGATGTTTGCATCCCTCATGTCCTTTGGTACTCCACCTTCCCTCCAGCAAAGACAAAATATTTCATACAGCTCAGTGGTGATTGTCTCTTTACAGCACTTCAACAGGGATGTTATCCTTCCCAGGTGCCTTGCCGGAGGCTAGGGAATCCAAGGCCGCTTTTATTTCTGCTAAAGTTGGTTCGCTGTCCAACTCTTCCAAGACAGGCAGGCACTTGATGTTATTTAATGCCTCTTCAGTTACTACATTCTCTCTAGAATATAGCTCAAGAGTAGTGTTGCACCCAGCGTTCCATCTGCTGTGCTCTGTCCTGGATGATCACGCCTGTAGCAGTCTTCAAAGGAGCAGATTTCTGTATTGGACCTAAAGCCTCCTTGATACCATGATACATTCCCTTGATGTTACCTGTGTCCACTGCTATCTGTATCTGAGAGCAGAGCTGAAGCCAATAATCGTTAGAACATCTCCTGGCAGCCTGTTGGACTTTGCTACGAGCGACTCGAAGAACCTTGAAGTTGTACTCACTAGGACAGGCTTTGTATGCTGCTAGAGCTCTCTTCTTTTCATTGATGGCTGGCATCAACTCCTCCGAATGGGCTTCAAACCAGTCTGCCGTCTTTTTGGTCTTCTTGCCAAATGTGGACAAGGCGGAGTTATAAACAGCATTCTTGAAATGTTCCCATCGTTCAGATGCATTTGCACCAGCCAGGCCTGGAAGAGTTTCCTCAAGCACTTGAGCAAATTCCTCCACTTTTCTCTGATCACAAGTCTTGCTGATGTCGATACATGGTCTTCCTTCCTTTTTCGTGTGATACAATCTCTTTATTCGCAGTTTTACTGTGCTACACACCAGGGAGTGATCAGTACCGCAATCAGCACCCTGATAACTGCGTGTGATCGTAATACGAGGAAGGCTAGAGCGTCTAGTGAGGATCAAATCGAGCTGATGCCAATGCTTTGATCTTGGATGTCTCCAAGAGACTCTGTGTCGAAGCTTTGTATTAAAGAACGTGTTGCTGACACAAAGACCATAACAGCAAAACTCCAGCAAGCGTTGGCCATTTTTGTTCATCTTCTTGCCATGAATGCATTTTAAAATAAATACATCGGTTTTAATAGCTAAGCTGCTAGGGCTTCCCCAACTATGTTTTTCACTCACTCTGAAATTAATTGATGCAGTTTCTTTTTTAGACATAAAACCTACCTGTTGATTTTTATTTGGTTAATTTGTGTTGCACATTTTGTAGCCACTTCACCCTTCTTCGAAAGGAGAAGTGCAGCAGAAATACTACATCCTTGGACAAATGTTCTGCCTGACCACTATGAAATATCTTTAGTTTTTCAGTTATTAAAAATTGTTCTGCTGTACTGTCCAGGAAATGAGAGCCAGACAATCAGGCTTGACTCATCTTGTAGGCAAAAGAAGAACACTTTCTCAGGTCATGAATATTGCTGTTGCTTCTTGAGTTTTAGTGTACCATTACTTAACTGAAAGAGAAAAGTACACGTGGGGATTCTTTTCCTCAAGTGGCAAATGACATAGTCAAGCCTTAGATATATTGCACCATGACCTAATAAGACAGAAAAAAAGCCATTTGTGCACAAAATGTCTTATAATGGTCCAGCAAACAATGAGTTGGTTCTTTCTGTCATTGCTATATAAGACTCTTCCTCTTAAGAGCTGTCCTCTTTCACTCCCCCTCTGCAGTTACATTTCTCCCCTCTGGCCGTCAACATTCTTTGCTGGTACTACTTTCTTGTGCAGGGATAGTACAACTTCAAGAGCACAGGAAGACTTGCATCAGAAACAAATGGGATAATGATCACACACAAAACTAAACCCTTAGCCCCAATTACCTCCAAAGATTCTGAAGTCAGCAACAATGTCTGCTCTAGTACATTTAAATTGAAACAGTGAAACAAGTAGTTTTAGATTGCATTGGTTTTCATTGCACCGATGAAAGAATTCAAAAACTTTATTGACCTATAACCTGATTAGAATATGCCAGATGAGAACCAATATTGTACAGAAAGTTGTACAGAATTTACATAGAAAACTTTACAGAGCTGTACCATATACATTTTCCATCTGAAAATTTTTTCTACATCCACTGTAAGACAGAATTCTTGACAATCTTTTCTTTAACCATCAGAGCACAATTCACAGTATGAATACATTTCCAATAAATTTAAAACCATCCCAGACCATGCCAGATTTGTTACTTGAATATATTCAACATTAAATTCTGTACATAGAGTGAAATCTACATCAAACAACCCCCCCACCCCAAAAGGTGACAGCGAGACAAAACCTAGACTTGTTTGCAGTGATTCAAGTTCCAGTCCTGAAGGATCATTGCAATGGCTTATTATATTTAAAAGCCCTATCAATCACAGGTATATTACAAACGGTTAAGAGAGTTGTGACATTTTCAGCCTCTCCTTTTGATGGAAGTCAGTAAGACTAACTTTTAGGATACAGACCAAAACAATCCCAACTCAAGCCCAGACTAGTGCATTTGGTAAACAAACTTATGGGTCTCTAAGAAATAATACAAGAAGTAAGAGAATGCAGGAATAACTGTATAGTGTTTAGAACTTTATATTACAGACCTGCATCTTTGTACATTTTTTCACAGAAGGATGATTACCTATATCTCAGACAGCCTGAGTGTGCCCAAAAAAGAAAAATCATCTCCAGAATAAGAATTACACATCCTTGCTGTTTCTCTTACCATGTTCTACTACAAATATATCTCCCAAAATACAGCTCTCCTGACTTATACTTTTGTAGATGTTTGAACTTTTCAAATGGTTTAGTTCTTTGGGTACATCTTAGGTTCACACCCAGCATAAATACCTTTTGATATATACCACTGACTAGGAAGGTAGAAGATATTATAGTCCAGGCTGGCAATTAGACTGTTAGAACTGGCTCTGTGTTCAACACAAGCCAAGAATGGGAGGGGGAAAGAGAGAGAAATTCACTGGAGAACTACAGTGTTGCAAGCCTAAACTAGAGTTTTAATCTGTACTGTGAACCCGTAGATGCACACTGCCATATAAAGAAACTCTTTTTATGGACATTCAGTGCAGGTTTACTTGATCCTTTGTTTCTTTTGCCATGCCTCTACTGCTTGGGTATTCCCACTTCTGGTTCTGGTGGCTGGAATATTTGAAAAACTACTCCAATCCGTAGAAAAAATCTTCGCAAAACAGCTCGGAGCTCAGGAATTAGATCAAACTGCATTATTTCACACAAGAGAGGATAGTAATATGATGCATGAGCTTTAAACTGTTGGAAAAGAGAGGTACTGTGTAAGATATCAACTTCTTGGCATGAGGAGATGTAGTATAACTATTTTAAAGCCATTAACACATGCATATTATAATACACACACACACACACACACACACTGTAACTATATAGTTACATGGAAAATTAATCACAAAGATTTTGCAATGAGTATAGTAAAGTTACATTCCAAAAGCAATAGCAGAAGTGGAATTCTGGCACTAGGATTCTCCAAGCTGATTGTGATTTAGGAATTCTTACTAAATGAAAAGAAATCCTAAAAAGTCCAAAGGAATTCTGTTAATCTCCCTTAAAAGTCCTAGTGTTCCTTTCCATAAGGAAAATGTTTGGAGATCCTTTCCTTATGCATGTTACCTCTCAAGGTGCTGGCAGGTGGGGGAGAAGCATGACAAGAACAAGCAAGTATTTCCCCACCCCCAGTAGTTTATAATTAATGCCTTTCAAATTGAAAACCAATACAGTTTTATCACAGCATCTTTACATTTCTCAGCACCATTCAAATCATGACTTTTAAAGGTTTGGGGTAATTTTTAGTGGAAACATTTCAGTTCTGTATGACATGAGATTCCAATTTACAGCCAGAACACTGAAAAAGAATGATCCACAGAAATTATGTACTGTTTTACCATTTACAGGCCTACCTGGGTTTATGAACGCCTTGGTTAACGTAATTTTCAGTTTACGAACTGAAATCCGTTGAAAACAATGCCTCGGTTTACGTATTTTTCTGGGGTTTTTTTTCGGTTCGTGAAGAAAGTTTCCCCAGGATGCATTGTGCCTGGAGGTTTGTAGCGTTGCCCCCGTTCCTATGGCAATCCGCGTTTTGGTTTACGAAATTTCCGCATTACGTAACGTTCCAGATAACGCATTAATTTCGTAAACCAAGGTACTACAGTACTGTATATATACTTTATATTTTTACTGGTGCTGCTGCCAAAAAACCCTGATTCCAATACTGGACTTATGTTTCTCCCCCATTTCCAAATCAGACTAGAAAGTCAGAGTCAGATGCAAAACAGACAAGGAAGAAGGACCTCTGCAGGCTGAAATCAATCACGATGCATTCCTAACAATCCTTTTACTACTTGGACAGTGTGAATAGAAAGGTGCTGACTAAACATTTGAAAGGCCTCAGGATGCACCCAGATCCAGGAAACTACCATGTATGTGATCATTCCCTCAGGATATTCACATCTGTCATAACCCCCCAGAGCTAAAGTCTGTTATGAACCTTCTCCTGTGGGAACCCAATCCAGAATGAACTCCAGACAACTGGAGTAATAGCCAGTCTAACGGTGGAGGAGGGCCACTTGTCCTTATTCTCACATGTCTCAGGGTGGTGCCGGGGAGGAATCCAGTCTCTGTGGGCTTGATTTTTACTCACCCGCTCATCAGTGATCTTTAGGACCTTCGTTAGGAACAAAAGCAACAGGCTAGTCCAAGCTTCTCGATGACTTTCTGATGTCAAAGTAAGAAAGTAACTCAAAGCTTCACTACAGACACTGCAACAAACATACACATAGAAGATAAAAGTTCAAGTGCATGAACAATTTACAGCAGTAAATGTGACATTTTGATAGTCAGAAATGAAAACTGGCTTAGAAAAGCAACATGTTCAGAAAGGGGTTGAAGCCAGAGAAATGCTGATAGGAAAACATGGTTCCTGTTCCCTCTTTCCTCAATCAATTGTTCAAAAGCTTCTCCTGAGAGACTCTGGGGCAAGGATGGCTTCAGAGGGTGCCTCTACCTGATATTGAGAATTTTTTTCACATATCAACCCACCTCGTTAGAAGGATATCTGATCTTTGGGAAAGACTTCTCAAAGTCATTGCTAGGAAGGACAAGGTGACAGTAAAACCAAATTCCATTTGCTTATCTCAACCCTATGAATGAATTATCTCAAAAATATCCTGTCCCCAAAAGGCCTGTTCAGCTCTTGACTGTGGCTTCCTTTAAGGAGTCAATCCATCTCATATTTCATTTTCCTCTTTTCCTGTTACCCTCAACTTTTCCCAGCATTGTTTTTTTCCCACTGAATCTTGCGTTCTCTTCATGTGCCCAAAGTATGACAGCCTCTGTTTTATAATTTTTGCCTCCAGATATAGTTTGGGCTTGATTTGATCTAGGACAGGGTATCTGCAAAGCTCTCCTCCAGCACCAGTATAATGTTTCCACCTTCTCTTTATTTTCTCCTGGTCAGATAGTGTACTTCCCAGTTGGTCATTCAGCATTCCTAACCCAGACATAAAATTCTCTTTGACTTCTTGGACCTTCTGGAAGAGATCTCTTGTTTTTCCTCTGGTCATTATAATGACTGTCTTTGTGACAATCACTGAAAAGCTGCATTCAGGATTCTGACCCTATTTCTGTCACCTTTTGCTTCTTGCTTGTCCTTAGCAATTTTAAGTATTTCTTCCATCATCGATCTAGGGTATTTTTTTCTTTTTGCTACAGGAATTGCCTTTTTTGCATTCTTCTCTAATAATATATCTCGTTTCAATCCACAGTTCTTCTGGTTCACAGTCAATTGAGTTTAGTAATGAAAATGTGTTCTTTATGTGGACTTTAAATTAATCAGAGTTGTTTAAATTACATTCTGGCAGTAGGATTCTTTTCGTGTTCTTTTTCAGCTTTACTATTACCAGTTCACGATTAGTACCACAATCTACTCCTGGTCTTGTTTTGGTGAAGAAGATAAAACTTCTCTATCTTCTGCTTCCTATTATGTAGTTTATTTGATTTCTATATTGTCCACCTGATGATGTCTATGTGTACAGTCATCCATTCAGTTGCTTGAAACATGTATCTATGATAAACAGATGGCTGGCTTCACAGAACTCTACAAGTCATTCTCCTGCTTCATTTTTGACCCCTGGGCCGAATTTTCCAACAATATTTGGTTCTGCTTCATTTCCAACTTTTGTGGTCCGAATGATTATAAGCCTATGATTATAAGCATATCTTGTTTTGGTATATGATTAATGTCCTCTTGGATACTTGCATAAAAGCTTTCTATTTCATCTTCAGCAGTTGGAGTTGGAGCATAGACTTGAGTGATAGGTTGATAGGTTTTCCTAGAGGTCTGATGGATATTATTCAGCCAGACCTTGCATTATAGCCCCTAACAGTCTGTGCTACATCTTGCTTCCCTATTACAGCAACTCCATTTCTTCTGAGTTTGCAATTTCCAGCATAAAAGACGTTGCAGTTGTCAGACTAAGAATATCCCTTTTCAGTCCCCTTTTGTTCACTGACACCAAGCACTACATTGTTTAAATGTTTCATTTCTTGCTTTACAGTTTCCAGTCTGCCTTAATTCATACTTCTCATGTTCCATGTTCTAAATGTGTGTGTTGCGCAGTATCTGACTTTCCTTTTACCTCTGTTCATGTCAGCTACCAGACATCTTTTTGGCTTTAATCTAGTTGTATCATTAAGGATAGCAATAATCATACTTGTCCTTTGCTCCTCCCCACTAGCTGATCAAGTGCTTTCCAATCCAGGAGTCTCACCTTCCAGCACTATCTCTTTTCATTTTAGACTGTCTCATTACAGGATTTTCAAGGTAAGAAAGATTTGGCAGTAATGTATTATTGCCTTCTTTTGCACAGTATTAACAAAAGTTAGCTGGGTGCTAATGCCATTGTCTGTGAAAGATCATCTGCCAGTGTCACCTTTAGTCTGCTCAGTAGCTGCCCTCCAGATGCTGTTCTACTCCTGTCATGAATAGTTCCCATTGGGACTATCCATTCTGTTATGCTGATGTGGCCATTATTTCTGAAGGGGGTGGATGCATCTTAGTCTGGTGCCTCAGCTGTGAACATTCTGCTAGGAGTTTAGGCTCATAATGGGTATTGCTCTTAGTTTTCCTGACATGCTCAAACCCCCTCCTCTCATTAAGGTGTGCATCCATTAAGGGATGCCTTCTTGCTTCTTTTTTGCCTTCTTACTCCTGTTTTTATCTGTATCCAACCCAAGATGTATAATTTACAAGATATGAATGGCATCTACTTGAAATCAGAAATCATGGCTAGTATCCTGTTGCATAAACACAGAGTGGAAGGGGAAATTGTGCAATGGTTCCCCTCCCCCATGCCACAGCACTATGTAAATAATCTTGCAAAGTCAAGAATGGGCATGCAACGAAGATCCTGCTGGAGTTGGGGACAGAGGGAGGGACATTTACATGATTTCAGTTCTGTTCCACACTTAGACAATAGGATAGTAGCCTATAAATGTAAGATACATTACAGGATCGTGTATTAGCAACATGAAACACATAATGCAAGAAAAGGTGAGCCTACAGAATACCTCATGTTCATGGACTATTGCAGCTTTCAGTCTCCCTACAGAAGGTAGAGGACAACACAGCTTATCTCACCAGATAAAAACATATTATGCAACTGATAATTCATGCCACATTCTCGTCTTTAAAGAAAATATTCAACAGGTTATTACAGAATTCAACAGTGTGCTGGAAAAAGGGAATATGCAAGTTGATATAAACCTGTGGACAGATGCTTACTTTAATAATCGCCGCTGAACTTCCTCCCATGCATCTCTACGACTTTCATCCATGTACATACGGAACAGAATACGTAACCCACAGGCAAGACTACTTGTCTCTTGTTTCAAAAGATTAGGCTTAGACTTTCCTTTGAAACCTGCCAAAACAATACTACCAGTTAGATACTAGTAACTTTATCTGAAAGCCTGCTTTGGAATTATAGTTCGGGCCAGGGTGAAAATGGGAATCCACAAACTATCCATAGAATGTATTCTCGAAGGCTTTCATGGCCGGGATCCAATTGTTGTTGTAGCTTTTTCGGGCTGTTTGGCCGTGTTCTGGAGGGCCAAACAGCCCGAAAAACCTACAACTATCCATAGAATATTTACAAAACTATAGAATATTTAAAAGCATCCTTTGATCAGGAGGCTTTTAAAACCTTGAAAGTTTGGGGTTGAACATATTTATATTAGAATCCTGTGTTTTCAAAGAAAATGAACAATTGCATCCAGAGCTGTCATTTTGTTAGCACAATCCTTCCACCGTGTTTCCCTGAAAATAAGACAGGGTCTTTGTGACGATCGCCCACGTCACTCATGCTATTCATAGTCATGAGCTGATTTGCATGAGCCTATGAGAGGACTGGAGAGGCGGAGTCAGCAGCTACATGAGGTTTGGCGTGAGAAGGGGGAGTCAGAGATAAGGGCTGGTTAGTCAGATACTGAGAGAGATAGAGCTGGTTAGGAAATTAGGTAGAGAAGGTGGTAATGATATTGCAAGGGAAAAGAAGTATGTACTGAGAGAACTGTTAATGATTTGCTTGTGTATAATGTGTATCTGAGAAACTTCTGTTATTATTTAATCTGCTTCACTTCAATAAATAAATTCTGTTTGTGTTCACAAGACAAGTGTCCTGACAAACGTCATTTATATTGTGGATTGAGGTAATCCACTGGTGGCAGTGAGAGGAAAACACGACGGGAGCCTTTGTGAGAGCAAAACACACAGGTGCTACAAGGGCGAACGCCACAGTCTTATATTAATTTTTGCTCAAAAAATGCATTAGGGCTTATTTTCAGGGGATGTTTTATTTTTTTTCATGTACAACAATCTACATTTATTTAAATATAGTCATGTCATCTTCTGGTTGCTGCACAATGGTGGAGGGCGGGGTTTCACTTAACTGGGGCTTATTTTTGGGGTAGGGCTTATATTACGAGCATCCTGAAAAATCATACTAGGGCTTATTTTCAGGTTAGGTCTTATTTTCAGGGAAACAGGGTATTATGGTAGAAACCCTGTTTTCGTACTTGTGCAAAATTCCCCAAATGCAATACAACAGACACCCAACTTCAGATGGCTTGTTTTATCATCCCGTTTTTACTACCACTCCAATGTTATCCAATCCCACCACAACCAGCATCTTAGTTTTAAGACCTCTAAACCTCTTAGTTTGAAGACCTCTGACAGAAATCTAACAGTTTTACAATTTCTTTACTAGCATCAAAATTCAATTATATGACCTTTAAATCTATCATGAAGCTCATACAATAGAACAAGCAAATCAGAATTGCTTGCTCAAGGTAGAAGGAATCAAAATTCTGTGGCACGCTTAGCTGAATATATGGGGGTGAAAGAAGGATAGGAGGACAATGGAACAACCGAAAGCATCAGAACTCAGGCTTGAAAATTTTAACATTGACCCAAAAGTAAACTGAAGTTTCATTTTACAACAGCTCATTTTTTTAACCATCAATGAGACCCAAGTTGTTGCCCTATGGATTAATGACCTGTGAAAGGTCCTGTCATTAATAGAGCTGTTCAGTTCTTGTATCCTTAGGCAATACAGTATATTCCTTTATGGAGTGAATGCATCTGTGAGGGGGATAACAGTGTCACAAGCACCCCTGTGAGCAAGCTATCTCCACTTCTTACTGGCACTGGGCAATTCAAGACAACAAGCTCTCTGGTAGATCTGGGAGATTCCTCCTGGGCTGATTAGGTGTCGGGAGAACCTGGGGGTCAGAGAACCTGAGGCACTAGAGCAGGAAACCCAGATGGATGCCTTAGAGGAAGAGGCACCAGCTGAGAACCCAAACTGAGAGGAGAGTCCCCTGGAGGAGAAGGAGAGGGCAGGTCAGTGGGAGCTGCAGGAAATAAGCTGAGGAAAGGGAGAAGCTGCAAAGAGAGGCGAAAGAAACAGTGGAGCAAAGAGTTAAGACAGAAGACCTGCTACCAGATGTAGTAAAGGAGGACAGAGCTTGGGAAGAAGCCCTAGAGAATCCCAACAAGGGCTTCTATGTGGAAGAAGATCTTCACAAGGAATCTGAACCCTCCAGGTGACTGGGAATACATATAAAAAGAGGATGCCTGGACTGGGGTCCTGGTACAGCTAAGGGTGCCAAAGGATGGAGCAGAGAGGCACCTTAACCCTTGGCCTCATCCCTGGCCCAATCACTGGGGGGAACAGAAGCACTGGGCAGAGAGACACTGTCCTCAAGAATATGGGCCAGGAGAACCAACTGCCACTCAGCTAAGACATTGAAGAAGACAGAGGCAACAGGCGCACCAGTGGCAGACCTCAGAGGGACAACCCCATTAGACTTTTGGACTTATCCATGAAAGCTTCATTAAAATAAAGCAGTTATTTATTTATTTATTTATTTGATTTATATCCCGCCAATCTGGTATATTCTACCACTCTGGGTAGTTAGTCTTTAAAGTGCCACAACATTTTTGTCTTTATTTTTCTTTCGTTTTTGCCTGATATGCTAGCACAGACTAACACAGCTACCTCTTCTAAAACCCCATCAGAGAAGCCGTCATCACCTCATTAGGGGAAGTCCCCCCTCTGGTGACTTTGGACTTAGACTTAAACCTAAAGGAAATGCAGACAGCTGTTCTGAAGGCAGCGACAGGTTGTTTGTTTCTCCCATCCCAGTTGCAATAAAAACCTATTTGTATTGTACTACTTTTGATGTCATCTATGGATTTGCGGACGGAGGAAGGAGCCCCTGAAGATGCAGCTAGGGTCAGTGAGGCTCACAGCATCTCATGCTAAGTCCTTCTCTTTTCCTACTGCCTTCAGATTTTCCTAGTGTTATGCCTTTTCCACTGAGTCTTCTCATGCACAATATATTTAAGTCTTCATTAGCACTGCTGCAACAAACACCCTACCCTCCAGAAATATGTCCCAGAGTTTTGAGATTATTTGACCACACCTAATTACTCAGGGGGACGTGGTGGCGCTGTGGGTTAAACCGCAGAAGCCTCTGTGCTGCAGGGTCGGAAGACCAGCAGTCGTAAGATCGAATCCACGCGACGGAGTGAGCTCCCGTCGCTTGTCCCAGCTCCTGCCAACCTAGCAGTTCGAAAGCATAGGTACCACCTCGGTGGGAAGGTAACGGCGTTCCGTGTCTAGTCGCGCTGGCCACGTGACCACAGAAACTATCTTCGGACAAAACGCTGGCTCTATGGCTTGGAAACGGGGATGAGCACCGCGCCCTAGAGTCAGACACGACTGGACTAAATGTCAAGGGGAACCTTTACCTTTACCTAATTACTCAGAAAGACCTATGATTAATCCAGAACTGATAATCCTGTCAGCTATACAGTGAGAATATTCAACCTGCAAGCAGTAAGCGTAAGTTTAAGATGATCTTTTCTTTTGCTATTATCACCACATTGCAGTAAGTCACTGTGCTATCATTTCTATGAAATGTTTCTTTAGTGCAGCTTTATAAAATATTGTAATGGCCTCTTCTTTTGAAATCCCTTGCAATTTCCAAGAAAAACTTGCCTGCTTTCCACAGAGCAGTTCTTTGTTCATTGTTTGAGTTAAAAGCTTTAGCAAATTTGTGAGATTCCAACAAACAGTCTAGGAGCTTGAACAGCTGCTGTGATGTTAAAAAGCGATACATTCCTTGATCTTGTGTATCCACGTGAACATTAAAGTCTACTGCATCTCTCTAAAGAAAAAGAAAATTATTTAGTTTGTGATTTCTCATTTCTGAGTATTGCAATGAATGCTGACCTGTTAGTATTTAATTAAGCTTACAGCAACTAAATGGAAAGAAAAAAAAACCCAGTTTAGAACTATATAATTCTACATTCATTTCTTTCAAACCTCATCCATTATGTTGTCTCTTAATGTGCAAGTTCAGTGGTTTGTGCCAGTTCGGTAGATGGCCGAACAGGAGCTCCATAATTTGGCGTCCCGCCCTCTCCAGCAGGTGCCCATTCGGAAGCAGGATCCCAGCTTCCCTGCCCCACCTCCTCCGGGTGCTGTCTCGGTTCGTGCCCATCTCAACTACAAACTTTTTATTACTGAGAAGACTGCTCTTCACAGGTGGCCACTGCCTTAAAAATGCTACTTCTCTCTAATGTGATTTCATAAGGCTGGGAGCTGCACCAGAGGGGTGTATATCCACAGTCTTCCAGAACCTGATGCTCTCCGGGTGTTTTAGACTATAGTTCCTACTGTCCTTGACACTTGTACAAGCTGGCTGTATCTAATGGGAGTTGCAGTATAAAATATTTGAGGAGCAAAAGGCTGCCCTACAATCTCCACTACTGGCTCTCATGTAGCCATATGTGGTACATAGCTCCAAGACGACAAAGAGAGTCCCATTGGGCAATGTTCCCTCCAATTTTCAGTCCCACTGAATGGGAGCCTCATTCCATGTGTGCACGGTGGGAGGGGGCAGGGCTTCATCCAAAACGGGAAGTAAATGAACCGGCTGCCCATGCACAGCCCTGATGGAGCTCTGCACGTGCAGCTCAGAGGGAATGCCGGGCATGGGGCAAATTCATACTTCCAAAAAGGATTTTCTTGCGTACTCTCTATATGAATCTCAAAAGTTACAACAGGAAAACAAGCCACATTTGCACTTGATTTTCCTGGTTTCAGGTAGATATGCTTACTTGGAAATCTAGGAACTTTCTGGAAAGTATGGATTTCAAAAGACAGATATTGAACCCAAAACTAAACAACAACAACAATTCTCCAAATGCTGATACCAAATACCAGCCAATTGCACTAACCTGTGCTGCAGCTAAATTCTCTGCATCTTCCTTTTTGCTGGTCGCTGGGAAGAACACAATGTTGTCTATTGTTTGAATGAGTTCCAGTTGTACCACACATTTAATCAAAAGAGCACCAAACAGTTTCTGATCTGGAAATTCTTTAAAACAAACACCAGAACACAATAAAATAAATTTAGTCTGCAAAACAATTGTCAATATTACTATAGATCTAATTAAATGTTAAAACTACTCTACTCAGTCCATCTATTCAGACAGGGATAGTTTAGTCACAATACTTTATGCATTAGTAACTCCCTAGTTGCCTCCTACAATGTGACCTATGTGGGGGTGACATTGAAAGCATAACAGAGGCTTCACTTGGTACAACATACAGCCACAAGACTGCATATTTACAGAAATTTTGGAACACTTAGGAATTGCATTGGCTGTCAATATACTTCCGATCTCAACTCAATGCTATTGATAATATTTAAAGCTCTGTCTGGGATCTTGACACTTTAAAGAGCACTTCTCCCCATGTACAGTATACCTACCCAAGTACTAAGATCTGCTGAAGGAGCCACCAATGGGAACAATACATTGTGTGGAGAACCAGTACTGGATCTTCTCTGCTCTGGCACTTCAGTTCTGGAATGTGCACCAGCATTGGCCTCATTTTAGTATCAAGCCAAACACAACTCTTCACCAAACCCTTGGGGAGTTTAACTATCTGGCTTAAGCACACTATGAAGTTCAGCTGTTAAATACAGTAATACCCCGTCAAGTACTGAGGATGCATTCCAAGAAAATGGAGTACTAACTGAATCAGAGCTAAACAAAGTCATTTTAACACACTGGAATTGAGTGGGTAGCCTGGGCACGAGGTCTCCTGGAGGCGTAGTCTACCACTTTTAGGTACACCTGGCTCCCATCAAGCACCACAAGATGTCTGCCTGATCAAGTGTGCTGTAGCAAATCAGCGCTAAACAGGGCAGCACTATGTGAGGTATTGCTGTTCACATTTTTAATTAGTCTTAAACTTTTAAATTATGAATATTTTATATGGTTTTCAGTGGTGTTTTGTTGCAACTCATCCAGAGTCTAAAAGTGTGATGCCAAAAATATAAATGAAGTGTAAACTGAGTGAAATATAATCTAATGCAATCCTGGATATTCTACCACTCTTGTTTTAATTTAGCATGCCCAGAACCAGAAGATGTAAAGGATTGCCCTTTTTATGACACCAGCACCTAAAAAGCCACTCTCGGAGCATGAGGGAACTTTGGTTTCTCATACAGCAGAAGAATCTGCAGGTCAGAAAAAGATGAAGTCCAACTACATAAACAGAAATGCTTCTTTGACTCAGCAAGACTATCCTTTAAACATGCTTTACACGTTCAGATTGTATCAAATACCTCTCCTTAATGAACATCCTTTTTTCCTGAAAAAAAACAACACTCACTTGCTGTAGGTTTGTTCTTGCTGATCTCCTCATTAGCTGGTGGCCCGACAACAGGCTGAAACTGACATCTGTCTGAAGATCTTGGTTGTACAGAGTCATGAATGTCCACAGATTTCTGTGATAATGAATCCTGGAAATGCAGCAAACAGCTTTTCTTGATATAGGCTTTTCAAAAAATCTGAACTTTAGAATGAAGCATTTTTTGATTATTTCTTTTCATTATAACATCTTCTAAGGTGGCAACCACTCATTCTTCTACCTGACTGTCACATATTTCTTCCTCCTTCTTTAAGTTCCAGAACATATTTGCCACACTGTGGAGATTACTGCTGCTCATCTTAATTTCTTTAGATAGCCTTCAGATGGCCAGGTGAGCTCAGGAGCCCACTGGGGAAACCAATGTGCCAGGTGCAGCTCCAGATTTATTACAATGTGCTCAAACTAGCATTTTATTTTAAAAAAGAAAATATGCAGCTTCCTGGTAAGAGGAGAAGGGAGTAAGCAAAAGGTGAGAAGAATAGAGAGAGAAAGAATCGGCAGGCAGGTTAACAGAGAAGATGGATTTGGGGGCAACAGAAGACAGAGAGAAATGGCATATCTTGTTGGGGGGGGGGGACATGGGGGGGCTACACTTGGGAGGAAGCCCAGAGGGCACATTGTTAAATCCCCCTCAAGACTGGCAACATCAGTACAGCATATCCACACCTGGTCTGTATGTACCATAGTTTGTCCCATTAAGATTGAAAGGTATACTACTGTTATCTATCATAGACTCATAAAATCATAGAAAACTGAAGTTGGAAGGGGCCTACAAGGTCATCAGGTCCAACCCCCTGTTCAATGCAGGAATATAATCAAAGCATATCTGCCAGGTGCTTATCTAAGTTTTTCTTGAATGCCTCCAGTGTTGGAGCACTCACCAACTCCCAAGGTAACTGGTTCCATGTTGTACTGCTCTAACAGTTTGGAAGTTCTTCCTGATATTCAACCAAAATCTGGCTTTCTTTAACTTGAGCCCACTGTTGCGTGTCCTGCACTCTGGGGTGATTGAGAACAGATCTTGCCCCTACTCTGTATGACAGCCTTTCAAATATTTGAAAAGTGCTATCATATCACCCCTCAATCTTCTTTTCTCAAGGCTAAACATGCCCAATTCTTTCAGCCTTTCCTCATAAGGCTTGGTTTCTGGCCCTTGATCATCCTTGTCGCCCTCCTCTGAACTTGTTCCAATTTGTTAGCATCCTTCTTGAAGTGTGGTGTCGAGAACTGGACACAAGACTCAAGCTGAGGCCTAACCAGTGCTGAATAGAGGGGGACTAGCACCTCACGGGATTTGGAAACTATACTTCGATTAATGCAGCCTAAAATAGGATTTGCCTTTTCTGTAGCCACATCACACTGTTGGCTCATATTTACCTTGTGATCTACGACAATTCCAAGATCCTTCTCGCTCATAGTTTTGCTAAGCCAGGTATCCCCCACCTTGTAACAGTGCAATTGGTTTCTTTTTCCGAGGTGCAGTACTTTGCACTTATCCCTGTTGAATTTCATTCTGTTGCTTTCGGCCCAGTGCTCCATCCTATCAAGGTCATTTTGAATTTTGTTTCTGTCTTCTAGGGTATTAGCTATTCCATCCAATTTGGTATCATCCACAAATTTGACAAGCATTCCCTGCACTCCCTCATCCAGGTCATTAATAAAAAATATAAGAGCACCGGGCCCAGGACTGAGCCTTGGGGTACCCCACTAGTTACCTCCTCCCAGTTAGAGAAGGACCCATTAATCATCACCCTCTGAGTATGATTCTGTAGCCAATTGTGTATCTACCTGACACTTGATCTATCCAGCCCACACCTAGTTAGCTTGCTAATCAGGATATCATGGGGCACTTTGTCAAAAGCTTTGCTGAAGTCAAGATATACTATGTCTACAGCATTCCCTCTGTCTATCAGGGAGGTGACCTGATCAAAAAATGAGATCAAATTAGTTTGACAGGATTTGTTCTTGACAAATCCTTGTTGACTTCTAGTTATTACTGCATTGTTTTCTAGGTGCTTGCACAATGACCGCATTATGATCTGTTCCAGAATTTTGCCTGGGATTGATGTCAGGCTGACTGGCCTGTAGTTCCCAGGTTCCTCTTTTTTGCCCTTTTTGAAGATAGGGACAACGTTGGCCCTCCTCCAATCCTCTGGTACCTCACCCGTTTCCCATGAAATCAAGAAAATAATGGATAGTGGTTCTGAAAGTTCTTCAGCCAGTTCCTTCAGTACTCTTGGATGCAGCTCATCTGGCCCTGGAGATTTGAACTTGTTCAAGGTGGTAAGGTATTCCTTGACTATTTGTTTATCTATCTCTAGCTGCCATCCTGTCCCCCTCCCCCCACTTGCACTTCCAATTTGTTTGGAAGTTCATAGTCTGTCTTATGGGAAAAGACTGAACTAAAATAGGAATTGAGCACCTCTGCCTTTTCTTTGTCCTCTGTTATCATTTTTCCATTTCCACCATAGCTGTGCCACTATGTCTTTTGTTTGTCTTTTGCTACTCACATACCTGAAGAATGCTTTTTTATTGCTTTTAGTGTCTCTAGCTAACCTCAGCTCATTCTCAGCTTTTGCCCTCCTAATGCCATCTCTGTTTTTCCTTGCTACTTGTCTGTACTCATACTTGGTGGCCTGACCTTCTTTCCATTTCCTGTACATGTCTTTTTTGGTTTTTAGGTCTTCCATGAGTTTTTTGTGAAGCCACACTGGGCTTTTTTGCCGCCTCCCACCTTTTTTTTTCTTGTTGGAATTGTTTGTGGTTGTGCCTTTAGAATTTCTTTTTTTAGAAGCTCCCACCCTTCTTGGACTCCTTTTCTTGTTAGGATCTCCTGCCATGGGTCCTTACTTATCCTCGTTCTGAGATTATTAAAATTGGCTTTTTAAAAATCCAGCAGACGTGTGTGGCTACACTCTGCTTTCATTTCCTTTGAAATCAAGAATTCTAGGAGGACATGGTCACTCTCACCTAGAGTTCCCCTTATTGCCACTTCCCCCACCAAGTCATCTTTGTTGGTCAGAATCAAGTCAAGGATAGTAAATCCTCTAGTTTCTTTCTCCAGTTTTTGTAGGAGAAAATTATCAGCCACACAAGCTAGGAATTTATAATAGAGGGAGGGTGTTTAGGGAAGTAAGGAGACAGCATTGAGCTCTAGGCTTATTTGTGGATCTCCAAAACAAATAGAGCAGACAAAAAACAGGATGTGCAAAATTTCCTTACTATTTTTGAATGGTGTATGTCTATGGATTACATTTTCATGTGATAGCCCCTTTTCATCAGTTGCTTAAACTTCTCATGATGCCATTGTCTAACTTTTCTAATTTAAGCTGTAATGTATGAGCAAAGGGTTTAATATTAAAATCTGAAACTGCACTGGAAAGCTAACAAATTCTCCAACTAATATTAATCATGAACTTATCCTTTACTGTTTTCATAGCACAGTCTATAGATCAAGAAAATGTTACTCCCTCCACCCCCAATTTAATAGTTTTCTGCATACGTTTTACCTGAACCAGATGTGCACAACTGTAGCTGGCTATTCTGACTTCCCAATAAGCCACAGTATGAACAAACTAAATCTGAAATGGCATAGTCAGATGTATTTAAATGTAACCATGGCTTATGTCATTTTACACAATATGTGGATACCAGGTAATGTACTATTATTGTAAAGAAGAGCCTAAGGGTTTTGTGAAAGACCCAACTATACTGTACAAATATGGTTTTATTTACCTTGGCATAGGATTATATTGATTAGTTAGACACCACACTCAAGTGGCAGGGGACATCTCAGAATCAAAGAAATTAATTGTAAATCCAACATCACTGAGTCTTATTTGCTAAAAATAGGGCCTCAGGTGGTGAAACCAAAGAAAAGAAACATTTATGTTATCCATGCCACAAATAATTTTAGAGGCAAACTAGACATGGACATACTGGCTGAAATCCTGTTGTATAGCTACACAAGAGTTATTCAACATTACACACACAGTAGCTACAGTAGCACCAAGGGACAAATGCTATCCACGAAGCACTTCCGCAGATACACTGCACAGTCCGTCTTTATAGGAACTGTGCAATCTGCATTGCATGGGCATAATGCCCAACCAAGTTATACTTATGCAACTTTACACCACATGAGGATGAACAGGATTCCAACCACTGTTGTACCCTGCTTTGTTGAAGACATTTCATATGGCTTCTGGCATGCATATCAAACTATAGAGATCAAGCAACAGGACAGGCTTCAAAACAAGATAATGTCATAGTATGTAAGACAGTATTTGTTATTTGTCCCACTACATATGTACAAGTGAAATTTCAACCCTGTATGAGCTCCTACATAAATCTATCAACACTATGCACTGTCTACAGTCATCAAGCACCATGTGCATGTCTGATCAGATGTTTTATGTTGAAGCTATACAAATCATGTGAAAACTCAGGTGCATGGCTTGAGGGTGCTCCTGGATTCATCTCTGAGTCTGGATGCCCAGGTTTTGGTGGTAGCCAGGAAAGCATTTGCACAGATAAAATTAGTGCACTAGCTGCATCCACTCCTGCAGAGATTGGATCTGGCCACGGAGACACATGCTTTATTTATATCCTGACTGGATTACTGTAATATACTCTACATGCATCTGCCTATAGAAAGTTTCAGGAAACTTAAGTGGGTCCAAAATACAGCAGCCAGATTGCTTACTGGGGCTGGTCACAGGGATCACATAACCCCACTGGCTGCCAATCTGCTTCCAGGCAGACTTCAAAGTGCTGGTTCTAACCTATAAAGCCCTAAGTGGCTTGGGTCTAAGCATCTCCCTTTATGAGCCTACTCGGGTGTTAAGATCACCAGGAAAAGCTTTTCTTTTGGTCCCACCACCTTCACAAGTGCATTTGTTGGGGACACGGGAGAGGGCCTTCTCTGTTGCTGCTCCCAGACTTTGGAGCTCCCTCCCACAGGAGGCTAGGTTGGTCCCATCTTTCCTGTCCTTCCGCAAGCAAGGAAATACATTTTTCTTCAGGCAAGCTTTCCTTCAATGACTGGCTGCCTGAGTGGAGTTTTTAAATGGATTGATGACTTTACTGTTTTGAATGTGTTGTGGTGTTGCTTATGCTTTTTAGTAATTGTACACTCACTGTTGTTAGCTTGAAAATACTGTCTTTTAATTATGTAAGCTGCCCTGAGTCATTTTTAAGGAGAAAGGAGGGGTAAAAGATGTTTTAAATAAGTAAGTAAGTAAGTAAGTAAGTAAGTAAGTAAGTAAGTAAGTAAGTAAATATGAACATAAGATTATAATTGCAATAGGTGCATTTCTCATTATATGCACACTTTTGTCATCACTGGCCAAAACTAAATAGTTTTAGAATGTAGGATTTTTGTTCTAAACCAGGATTAACTGAAGGAGATTCAGTAGCTGTTGGTAATGAAAGGTCACAATTATAACCATGTATTTCATGAAGCACCATGGCATGGTTTCCAGTCATAACCGTAAGGCATCCATGCAGAAGACATTGTATATTTGAAAGACAAGCAGCATAGGATACACAATCTCTGTTCAATGGGCAATCCTAGGTTTATAGGGAGTAATATGCTACTCCCAAAGCCAGTCACATTCCCTCAAAGGCAGAGAAGAATTTCCCTGGCCGTTCCATAGGAGAAGCAGCAGCAGAAATGTAGCGCTCTCCAATACAGGAAGTGGAGGGATAAGAAAGGAATAGTACTGCTGTTCCAATCCCTGGACAAAGTTGAAGGTGAATGGAAGACAGTTAGTGGTGATGGCAGCCTATCCACCCCTGCATTATAGAGGATACCTTCCATACTAGTGTGCTAGATTACCAAGTTGCCTACTTAACACCCAAAATTTTAAGCAACGTAGACTTTCAGGATAGTTAGAATCTAGCAGTCGCTCTGGGTGATTCCTGCAGACCAGGCAATGGCGAAAGCAGTCTGGAAAGATTCTCAGACATGAGGAGGAACTAAAATATTAAGCCCCAGTGAAAGAGCTATCAGTAAATACTATCTGGCATCCAAATATAAAAGCATTATTTCTGAAGCAGTTAAAAGATGCATAATCAGTCAGGGCAGTAGTAAGATGACCGATCCAGGTTTTCTTCAGAGCAGAATACAAAAAGATGTAGCTTAGGTCCAGGTTTAGCTGAACTGATGAGGAAAAGTTATGGTTGGGAAGATAAGGCAATCTGTCCATTGTAGCAACAGCACCAGAGCCTTTCTCCCCAAAGGACACATGAGAAAGATCTTAGCTTTGAAACTTCTGCCTTAATAACTTGAAAATGGAGATGATTAGAGATGGGGGTATTCATATTCGTATACGAATATCCCTGCACAGCAGGACTTAATGAAGGTCCAGTCCCTGAGGCTGGACCGTCCACTCACCTGTCCAGCGGCGCCAGCAGCCCTGCTCATCCTTCCAATTGCTCCTGGAGCACCACTCTCTTCCCGCTCGGCTGGCCACTCAGCAGCCGTGCAGAGAGACTCGTCCTCCCTCCCCCTGCCTGGAGTGGCTAGCAGAGCGGGAAGAGAGCAGCAGATTGGAAGGATGAGCAAGCAGGGCTGCTGCCACCACCGCTGGACGCATGAGTGGACGGTCCGGTCCCAGGGGCCAGACCCTCATTAAGTCCAGCGGTGTGGGGATATTCGTATTCGTATATGAATACCCCCATCTCTAGAGATGATGCAATCCAAAAGACTAACAAGGCTGTCCGCGTAATAATTTTGGAAAAATAGTAGAGCCCACAGAAAACCAGGCCTTTAGAACCTGCATCATTGGTGGAATAAACCTGATACAAAGGATAAATGCAGTAAAAAGGCATTTATACTGCTGACATAATCTTTATTTTGTTTTATACTTCACAGTAGTGCACATAGTGGAAGGATGAGTGTAGGACTTGATAGATGTTTCTAGGTAAACACTGAACATGCAAGTGAGGGACTAATGCTAGTTTAAACTGTATCAGTCTGCATAATCCAGCAACTAAGAAGGCATCTGAGCAGTTTACCTAATAAATCTGATCAAGTTCTTGGTGAAACAATGCAAGATGCCTAAGTACATGAAGAGGATGGAACACTACATCATCTAAGCAAGAAGTGAGATGGTCTGTTTCAAGATCAACAAAGGCCCCTTGGAAGAAAAATGTCAGCCAAGAGAAGCTAACACGAAGATGCTGTTGCTATTCCTGCATGCTGCATAAGCAGGAGCCTGCAGACAAGGAGCAAACATGAAACTCTCTGGTGACTGCTCATAGCTAAGTTATTTGTTATACATATACTGGGAAAAATCACATACACACTGAATTTCAAGATTCATGTATGCATACAATGATTACTAGAAAGGCAAAACAGCCAGGTATCATTGTCTATCACTGTACAGGTGCATAGCTGGTTCAAGTATTGTGTTACACTCAGGGAAGTGTGTAAAATTGAGGGGGGGACCTTTTCTTTGATATATGGCTTGCACTGTGAAAATCATCATCAATAAGATCATGATTATTTTTAATTTATAGAATTCATTAGCTTTCCAACTGTCTAAAATACATGACCACTTCTTCATAGAAAAGTTAGGCATTAAAAAAAACCTCAGAGCAAGCAACAGAACTGGCTGTCATATGAACACATAACCCATAAATATACTTTCAAATATACGTTCTAAAATTGTATGGAATTTTTGCCACCTTATTTGTTACAAACATACTGATTTTCACCTATTTGGCCCATAGATTATTTTATTACCATCAGCAGCATCTAGAGATCATCTTGACTTAATGTACCATGGTGTGAATGAACAACATGCTGGCACCCAAAGCCTATTTCTTTCCACTTGCCTTTCCCCTTCATGTAAGCATGTAAACAAACCAGTAAGGAACCAGGAACATTTATATTACATTGAAACCTTGGATTATGGCTAGCTGATCTCATAAACCAGTTTCAAACCAGGGTTTGCAGCTGGATTTACAGATCTTGGCTTGTTTGGGTACCCTGTAACTCCAAGTACAGATGGAATGTAAAGGTCTCTCTGATTTGTTTACTTGCTCACAGAAAGCGATGAGCAGTACGGTGCTCATTCATATTGTATATAATATGATAGGATTCCTGCCCTAGTGTTACTAACGCATGTGGCTACTGTGCAGACATCTGTGGCAAAGTAGATTTAACAGCCTAATTCCAGCTTGTTTTCTAGGAAGTTAAGCTATATTAATTCAATTCAATTCTTTTTCAGAAAATATATGCCTCTGTTGAGTTGTAATTATTTGTCCTCAATACACACTTAACATTATTGTATTTTAAAGATTCTGATCATTTACAAATAAGTACTATCTGAAATAATCAAAAACACACTATGTGGAAACAGTCTTGCTTCATGAATAATACCCCATTTTAGCAGAAAATTTTAATCTTTTCCATGTTTCCATGTTTTAATCTTTTAATTTTATTTTAAATCATATATTGTTTAATTTGTTTTTTAATATTTAACTTACTGTATTTTAATTGTGTGAATTTTAATGCTGTGAGCCGCCTTGGGTTCCCTTTGTTGGGAGAAATATGGCATACTACTACTACTACTACTATTACTACTACTACTACTACTACTACTACTACTACTAATGAATAAGAGATACAAAACCCAATAGTTTTAAGTGTTCAGAAGCCATCTACAATATACAACCATTTTTAACAGTCTGGAGACAATAACTCATGCAGAACAAACATTTCCTCTAGGAGCAACATTCTTTTGCTGCAAATGATGTATTTCTCATGCAAATTTTCGTTTTGCAAACATACCAACTGTTTCTCTTTTCCAGAAGCTGGAGATGGAGAAGCCATGTCTCCTCCTACTGGTCGCCAAGTTAAAAGCCTTGAAAAGAGAAAATCTGACTTAATTTTGTAACAGAAATGACAGTTCAACAACTGAAAATAAAAACAATGGCAGACCTATTTTGAGCAATATTATGAATATAAAAGGGAACACAAAAGATCTTCATAAAAGCTACCAAAATCACTTATATAAACAAGTATAAAATAAAAATGTATGGACATGGAAATCCACTTTCCCCCCTCATTCCCACATAGCTTCTTTTCCCTGAGATTGCTTTCACCTTTATTAATTTTTTTGAAAGAACAAATAGTCATCAATATTACCACTTTCTCCTAGATGCAAGACAAATCCCACAGACACCAGACTGGGGAACCATACCCTAGTACTGAACTTAAGACTGTTCTTCAAAAGAGACTTAACTGGGATATGAAGTGAAATGCTAGAAGCTAAGGTTACCCTTTAGAAAGGGCAGCAGAACAAATTCAACACAGAGTGACTCAGAAGAAGGAACTGCTTTGAACAATCCAAAAGAGAATCTAAAGATTACCACATTGTGGTTGTGGAACAAAAACCTTGAGCAGGTGAAGTACTTGCCCCACCTCTTGTCCAAAGCAATGGACACCAACAGTGGTTATCCATGGGAAAGAGAAGGAGCAGAAGGAGCACCTTGTGGTTTAGAACAGTGGTTCCCAACCTTGGGTAAGACAGGTGTTCTTGGACTGCAATTTCCAGAAGCCTTCACCACCATCTGTGCTGGCCAAGGTTTCTGAGAATTGCAGTCCAAGAACATCTGGGTTACCCAAGGTTGGGAACCACTGATCTAAAAGATCCCAAGATTTGTGCTTCTGCAGGTTTGTCTCTTTAACTATACAGATCCCGTGTAAGATGAACAGGAATGGGGGATGGGCCTCTGAATAAAACCAGAGGCTGGATTTGGCTCCAAGCCTAGGGTTGTCTGTCTCTGAATTAAAGTAATTACCAAACACGTCTTACTGATTTTGTAAACTATTACTAAACAGGGGGCTATTTAGTGTTTTTAACAACAAGAACACTGTGATTGTGAAAACAATCAAAGGTGAAGTTTCGCATTTCAAAATATTGTAATACTATAAATATGTAAATGCAAACGTTATAAAGGAAAACAATCTTACGCATGGGGGATAGTCGTTTTGAAGATATCCAGCATACAGTTGCAAGTCTTATCCCAGATTTCAAGGGTAAACTTTTCACCATTTAGAATGACAACATTCTCTAAACAGTTTGTACCAGACCGTGCTAGTTGTTCATTGTCTGAAACACAAAACAAGGCACTGGTTTGTTCATATGCATAAAGTAAACTGTTAGTATTGTTTCCAACAATTCAGTACACTCTTACCTTGCTGAACACACCAATATAGCTGGGCAAATATATCATCCAGAAGGACATCACTGAGTACTTCCAAATACTGTGTGAACACATCACATATTGCATAAAGTGCATGATTACAAGTTGTTGTCATCCACTCAGCTTTCTAGAAAAAAGGAAATGAGAACTTTACAATACTGAGAGTATCTGTTATGAGTAAGTTGAAAGGAAGGTCAAATCCCTACAGAAGGCTTGGAAAGGATTTAAACGCATGTAGACAGAAGTTTAAGTAAAATACATAGTACTGGTAAGTGAAGGCACCTAATTATATCAATACTGTAAAAGCAGGATTGGTGAAATGAATATAGTACTGTATGCCCAATGTGAAGACCCTTATTTAACATCACCAAAGAAACTTTATTAACACCAGCCAAGACAAATATAACCATCCATTATATTTCATTCATATGTCCAGAACACAGTTCAAGGAAAAAGTGAATTATATGGTATATCATCACTTAACAACTGCACCTTTGTATATGAAAAGTAATTCCCGATTCAGTTTCAAATATTACATGAGAATGGAGCAAGCCTGAGGGCCAAATACAGTTTCAGGTAAATTCATGGTATGGCTGCATTCCAGTGGTGGGTGCAGGGAAGGACACTTCAACCATTTCAATAGGGCAGGGGAACACAAGCAAAAGCTGGGAAACCACTGAATAACCATGTCGTGAAGAATGGAAGACAGCCTTCTAGGTAAGTCCAGATTCGGCTGCAGACCTAAGGTTCTCTGCCTCATTGATTTTGTAAACGGGGGCTATTTAGTGTTTTTAAGTGTGGGTGGGAATAATAGTAGTAATTCTATAATATAGACTTCATAGGAAGAAATGGATCAGGAAACGAGGGTATGAGATGAGTGAAAATCTACTCTTTTCATGATGGACTTACCTCTGTCTGTTGTTCTGGCAATTTCATGTTGTCAAATATCCGGAAGACAATCCGAAACAAATCCTGCCACCAATGCTTTTCATATGTATGACCATACGTTTTCATTATTTCAAACATAACTGTTAAACCTCTGGAATGAAAAGTAGATAGGAAATATGAGAAACCATGGCTAACTAGAATCTCTCTACTCCTAGAGTGACTTTTAAAATCTATTTTAATCTTGAAGAAGACATATTGAAAGTAATCAGAATGGGCACTTTGCATTAAACAGGACAGGCAAACTTTGCAGGCATACAATGCCGTAACCTTTCTGAAGGTAAATAGGTCTGGGTTTGGGTCAGATCCTGTACAAGAGGCCTTGCATATGCCAACTTGAGTTTCCATCATAGGATAGGATAGAAATACATTCTGTGCCCTTGACTAGAAGCAAGGACAGACTCCACCTTAATAATTATTTTCTGACAGCTAACTTCTTTTAAATGATGGCAATGAAAATGTAAGTTTCAGCATAATTCAATCTCCCAAATACTAACTGTAGTTTTAAAAAATAACGACATGAAAAGAGTATTTCATCCTGTCACACTGAATATTTTGCCAGTCCCACTTTTAACTAAAATGCAAAGTATGAAGGTAAGTATCTTGAACTGGAATAGTACCTGAGAGGGCAGAGCTACATGGTACAAGTCTCTGTCACATCAGAAAGTCACTTTTGTTTATCATTTCATTTGTCTTATAGTTTGTCACACCCCACTCCAATCCCTAAAATATCCTTTATGGATATAAGTCAGTACACCTCTCAAAAAACATTCATTTCTGTATTAAAGCAGTATGTATACACTGAGAAACAGTACAAAAGTAATTGATTCTACACAGTATAAGGATTCTAAGACTTAAACCTACTAGAGGGCAAATAATATTCTAATAAATAATGAAGTGATACCACAGAACTAGAATAATATACCAATGGTATGATCCGGGGGAAACTACACACCCCTATGTGAAACTGATATTAAAACAATATGCTGTTTCACTGACTTTATGCCTGAAGTCCTGTTGTGCAGCTCTGCCTATGCAACGGGAGTGATGTCATTGGCAGTGGCATATTGCCACTGATTAAAGGTTTCCTTTTCTGATTTTGGGATGCACACTGGTGGTACACAATACGATGAAGTTGTGTACACCCCCAAAATCACAATAGGAAGCCTTTAATCAGTGATGACATCATTCCTGTAGCCCAATAGCATTTTGGCCACTGAAATATAGGCAAAAGTTAAGGTTTGTTGGATTGTGGCCTGTATTCCTGCTTCAACTACTGTCAAAATCATCCTAGAAAAAAAATCACAGATTGCTTCATTTCAAAACTTTGCAAGCTGACATAAATGTTGCCTGAGAATTCAATACAAAGCTAGGAAGAGAGTGCTAATGAGATTTTCCTAATGGACAGTAGTGGAACAATCCCAATATGTATGAAGCCTCACATGTATGCATGCCAGAATCATAAGAAACCTATACACTATTAAAGACAATTAGACAATTTTGCTGTTCATCACTGTGGTAACAGATTTTTATTATACAGTCACATGTAACATCAGCACTTATCCCTGCCATGGTTCCCCACAATGTCCTAAAGAGAAACATGATTCTAGGAATTCAGTGCTGGTATGCTTGCATGCATACACACCCACAATCTGTAGGTGGCAGATGTAGATACACCAAAAGTTCAGACAAAAAGAGCAAAGCTGCAAAGTGCTTTTAAGCTTCAGGAGCTTATCTAAAAGTTCCACATTACTGGTCAGGTCATGATACATCTCCCAAGATAGGAGATTTTTTAAATGAAACATTTTATTCTGTGTTTTACTTGTGTTTTTTAATATTGTTCTTTGTGTAAGTTTTTGATATGATAGTTATTTAATGCTTTTTTAATATAATAATTTATTAATTGTATTTTAACTTTGTTTTTTTCAATACTGTAAGTTGCCTTGGATCCTTCAGAAGAAAGGTGGCATACACATATTTTAAATAAATAATAAATAAAATTGTACAGAACTGCCTGCCTTCCACATGCCAAGCCAGAATGCTTCATGGGTGCACAGTATCTTTCATGCCATTTAAAAAGTTATATAAGGGAATAAAGGTGTAGAAAGTGGTGTTATCAGACTTCATCTCTGAAACAGAAAGGTTACCTACCTGTAACCATGGTTCTTCGAGTGGACCTCTGTGAATTCACACAATTGGGTTTAGACAGCGCCTGCGCTGGTCTTCTCGGAATATTCTAGAGCTTTTTTCATAAAAAGTAACAAGTTAGAATCGCCCCTATCGCGCATGCTCCACCCGCCTCAGCCCCAGTTCCATTTATCCGCCACAATAGCCTGAGCTTAGCATAGACATAGTCAGTGACGGATAGTGGGGAGGCCGGGCGGGATGTGTGAATTCACAGAGGTCCACTCGAAGAACCATGGTTACAGGTAGGTAACCTTTCTTTCTTCTTCGTGGCCTCTGTGAATGCACACAATTGGGTGACTAGCAAGCTCACTTACCGGAAGGAGGGCCGTCACTGCAGTACAGATGTCAAAACTGCTCTTCCAAAACTTGTCTCCTTTTTGGCCCGAAGGTCCAGTCTATAGTGCGTCACGAAGGTGGACACATTAGACCATGTGGCTGCTCTGCAGATGTCTGGAATATCCACACCACGCAGCAACGCTGTAGATGTTGCAACAGCTCTGGTGGAATGTGCTTTCAGACCCTCTGGTGGGGTCTTGCCTTGCAGTTCATAAGCTAGAGCAATAGTGGAGACAAGCCAACGAGAAACCGTTGAAGAGGAGACAGGGGATCCTTTATGTGATCCTTGGAAACAGAGGAATAGCCTTGGGGCAGCACGAATGTCCTTAGTCCGTGAAACATAATACACCAAGGCTCTTCGAACGTCCAGAGAGTGGAGCATGCGCTCGATGTCCGATGATGGATGAGGAAACAAGGTTGGTAGCGTTAGTGATTGATTGAGATGGAAATCAGACACAACCTTAGGCAAAAATGACACATCAGGGTATAGAACAACCTTGTCTTCAAAGAACTGTAGGTAGGGAGCGTCGGATCGAAGAGCTGCCAACTCACTTGCTCTTCTTGCCGAAGTAATGGCAACCAGAAACAGAGTCTTAAATGACAGCAAACGCATGTCACAGGATGCCATGGGCTCAAAAGGATGGCGCGTAAGAGCGCGTAAAACGAGTTGTAAAGACCATTGAGGCACAGGAGGCTTAACAGGAGGTCGGATGTTGGACAGAACCTTCAAAAAGGCTTTGAGGGTAGGGTGAGAGAAAAGTCGTGACGAATCAGAGTCACGAGGCTGAAAAGAAACAATTGCTGAAATATAAACTTTAAGGGTAGATAACGCCAATCCTGCATCAAACAAGTAACGTAAATAAGTGAGCAGGGTTTGGAGAGAAACAGGAGAAGTCTGTAACTGCTTTCCTTGGGCAAATTTAAGAAAGTTAGACCATTTGTACTTGTACAGGAGGTTAGTAGAGGGCTTTCTCGCTTTATCTAGAACCTCCTGTATGGATGGGTGAACCTCCAAGCTGTCAGATGTAATGACTGCAGATCGGGATGGAGGATGTTCCCTGAGTCCTGTGTGAGGAGATGCGGAACCATCGGTAACTTGACCATGTCCACAGCCATTTCCTTCAGGGTGGAAAACCAAGGTTGACGAGGCCACCACGGTGCAATGATAATTGCATCTGCCCTCTGTTGTCGAGCTCTGATTAAAGTTCTCTGTATGAGTGGAATTGGTGGGAAGAGGTACAGAAGCTCCAATTGCCATGGGATCATGAAAGCATCCCCAAGAGCCTCCTCGCCCCTGCCGGCACGGGAGGCATACGCCTCGCATTTCTTGTTGCTCTGAGTTGCAAACATGTCTATCGTGGGACGATCCCACCGGACACAGAGCACGTGGAAAATGTCTTCGTCCAGCTCCCATTCGTGGGACTGACCCGTGAGACGACTCAACCTGTCCGCAAGTTCGTTGTCGGTCGTAGATATGTGCAGAGCTACTGGGAAGACATGATGCTGGTAGCACCATTCCCATAGCTGTATGGACAGGTACAGAAGTGACATCGACCGTGTCCCTCCCTGCTTGTTGATGTAATACATGGTCGTGGTGTTGTCGGTGATTATCTGTACACCACGACCCTGTATGAGAGGGAGGAAGGACCGGAAGGCCTTTATCACTGCCAGCATCTCGAGGTGATTGATATGTAGCTCCTGGTCGCGACGGGACCAAAGGGCGTGTATCCTGTGAGGCCCGCAATGTGCTCCCCATCCTATGGGGCTGGCATCCGTCGTCACTTGTAATGACAGCTGTAGGGGACGGAACGGTCGACCGATAAGAAGATGTGGTACGTATGTCCACCACCTCAATTGAGTGGCCAGCTCCTGTGTGACAGATAGTCTTTTTCTTGGGCTGTCTAGAAGAGGGTCGAACATTGTCAAAAACCACGCCTGAAGAGATCGCATTTTTAGGCGCGCGTGAGATATTGCAGATGTTGTGGAGGCCATGAGACCGAGGAGATGTTGGGCATGATGCGCTGAGACCCGTGACCGTGGCCGAAACTTGTGAACGGCTTTGCGTATCTTCCTTATGCGTTCTGGTGGAAGAAATATACGAGCCCGGACAGAGTCTAGCCGCGCTCCAATATAATCGACGACCTGGGACGGTATCAGATGGGATTTCTTTTCGTTCACTGCGAGTCCCAGTTCTCGTAAGGTCAGTAGAACAAAGTCGGCGTCTCGTAACGCCTTTTCTTTTGGTCGGTGATACCACTAGCCAGTCGTCTATGTAGGGGAAGACTTGAACATTGTGTAGACGAAGAAATGCCGCGACTGGAGCCATGCACTTCGTGAAAGTGCGAGGGGCTGTGGATAGCCCGAAGGGAAGGGCGCAGAATTCGTAGGCGTCGTTCCGAAAGCTGAAGCAGAGGTACCTCCTGTGAGAGGGATGGATTGATATGTGGAAGTAGGCGTCCTTGAGAGCTATAACCACGAACCAGTTGTTTTCTTTTAGAAGATGGAGAATGGTGTCTAATGTGATCATACGAAAGCGTTTTGGATGCAGGTAAGTGTTCAGTTCCCTGAGGTCCAGTATGGGCCTGATCCCTCCATCCTTCTTTGGTACTGCAAAGTAACGGGAATAGAACCCGTTTGGGATGTCTCGAGGAGGTACGTGTTGAATGGCTTGTTTTTGTAGGAGAGTGAGGATCTCTTCTTCTAGGATAGGGTCGAAGGAAGTGTGTTTGATCTGTCCTAGAGGAGGAAATTCTAAAAACTCCAAACGGTATCCAAATTGTATAATACTTAAGACCCAAGAGTCTTGTGTAATGTTGGTCCAATTGTGGAGGAATGGAGCTAATCGAACGGAATGGTAGGGTGCGAATGATTCTATGGGTAAGTCAAAGGAATTGTTTGGATTTCTTAGCAGGCGGCCTGTAAGGTTGACGTCGCTGCGAAGTATTCTGTGGCCGGAAGGTGGAGGCAGAAGAAGAAGGTTGGTATGGCCTATTCTGATTCTGACTTTTGAAAGGGCGGTATGATTGAGGGGTGGTTTGCTGGTATTGTTGGGTCGGCTTACGCCACTGATACCTGTTGTACCTCGGCTGTTGCTGGAAAGTGTACGACTTGGCAGTCTTTTTAATCTTATGTAGATTCTCCAGAGAGTCATCAGTTTGCTCATTAAAGAGGCCTTTGGCGTCAAAGGGCAAATCTTCTATGCGTGCCTTAACGTCATCCGCAAAGCCAGAGGACCTAAGCCATGCATGTCGCCTTAGGGTAATGGCTGATGTCAATGTCTTTGAGGCCACATCGGCCGAATGACGAGAGGCCAATCGCTGGTGTTTGGAAAGCGTGACTGCCTCCTCGTAGGTATTGAGGAGGTTCTGTCTGGTGTCGTCGGGGGCAGCTTGGAGAGCGGGTAAGACCCTGGACCAAAGTTGTCGCTGGTACGCCCCCATAGCCATTTGATAATTAGCTATCCTGAGGAGAAGTGTGGTGAAGGAATATATCTTCCTACCCAGGACGTCCAATTTACGACCTTCCCTGTTCGTCGGGGTCATCTGGGCTCTCCCTGATGATTTGGAGGCACTGGATTGGACTATGAGAGAATTAGGTGTAGGATGTTTAATAAGAAAGTCTGTGTCCTCTCCATTTGTACGGTAGAGGTTCTCCGTTCTACGAGACACAGGAGATGATGAAGATGGCTTATTCCACGATTCTTTAATAAGCTCCATTAATGTGGAAATAAATGCAAGGCTCAGAGGAGGAGACCTCTCCTGGTTAATGTCTCCAAATATGAGGTCCTCTGTAGGAGGAGGTGGCTGTACTGTATGTAATTTTAAAGTACTAGCCATTCTGGCAACCATCTGAACGTAAGATGTGAAGTCCTCAGAGGGTGATGACGGGTGAGGATCTCCAGCATCTGATTGGACTGTCTGGTCGTCCACAGGAGTTTCTCCAGAGGAATCTGACATGACTTCCTCACCTCTGCGAGACGAGATAGACGGAGAGTCCTCCTCATCAGAGAGTGAAGGTAAATATCTAGCTCTTTTAGATTTCTTTTTAGGGGGCGCAGGATGTTCTGCAGCCGCTGAAGCCGAGGTCTTCGTCTGCACCACCTTCGACGTCGATGAAGCCTTAGCCCGATCTGAGGCAGTGTTAACCTTCTGCCTAGATCCGGAGGCTTGAGAGTTATCGACGTCGAGATGTCTTCGGCGTCGGTGCCGAGGTGGAGGCGAGGAAGAGGAGGACGAAGATGGAGAGGCGTACACATACCGTACTTTTCTTCTGTGAAGGTCTTCATCGGTCGAAAGCGATTCCGAGTCCGAATCGTCGCGTCGGCGTCGACGATGTGAACTACGGCGATCGACCTCGATGTAAACGGGGTCCTGTCGCTTCGACCTGTGTCGATGTCGAGAGGGGTGAGGAAGGACAACCACCTCACGTCAACCGGTCCGACGCCGATCCGGCGACCGATTCTTGGTCTTCTCCGTGCGCTTTCGAGGGGAGATGGGCCTCGAAGAGGGCACGGGTGATGACGGCGTCGGAGATGCCCGCCCGGTAAAAACAGGGCTATGAGGGGCAGAAGTCGTACTGGACAGGAAGATGTCCGCCAGTCGACCAGGTGTCGGAGATCTCTCAGGCCCGACCGGAGAAACGTCCGATCGACGTGCGGGCGAAGAGGCAACCGCCTCCGAGAAGGATTCTCGATCCCGAGATGAATCTTCCAAGATGGGAGAGGGCAACGATTCAGAAACCGGTGGAATTTGTTTGCGGCTGTCCTTGGCTTTGCCCTTCTTACTCTTTGCGGACGTCTTCTTCGGCGTCGAGGAAGATTTCGACGTCGAAGAGGTTGTTTTCTTCGTCGACGTCGACGACTTCTTAGCAGTCTTTTCGGCAGGTTTAGACGCCGACGGGGGTGGGGAAACGATGCGGACCTCGGAGCGTGGGGTCGCTGAGGGGGTCGAGGTCGTTTCCATGACCGATGGCTTTGACGCTGAAAGCGTTTTCTCCCAGAGATAAAGCTTCAGGCGTTGTTCCCTGGCCTTGAGGGCAACTTTAGTAAACGCCTTACAGTGTTTGCAGGAGTTGGGCCGGTGGTCCTCCCCTAAGCAAAAGAGGCAGCGGTCGTGACCATCCGAAAATGGCAATTTACGCGAACACGACACGCACCTACTGAATGGCCCCGAGCAGGACATAAAGCGTTACTCACAAAGGTCCGTTTTCAAACTTCGGAAGCCAAGACGAGGCCGCAAAGAACGCGGCACGACGAGAAAATGGCGGGAAACCCGCGAAACTTATACCAAAACCAAATCGTGATCCAGGGGAGAATGAAAGTCCAGTCCGTAGTCGAGGGGCAATAGAGATCAGATAGTCAGGAATTCCGCGTCAAAAACCGAGTATCAAACAGTACGATCGATCGAATAATAACAGCTCTAACCGAGAAGCTCCAAGCACCAAGGCGGTAAAATGGAACTGGGGCTGAGGCGGGTGGAGCATGCGCGGTAGGGGCGATTCTAACTTGTTACTTTTTATGAAAAAAGCTCTAGAATATTCCGAGAAGACCAGCGCAGGCGCTGTCTAAACCCAATTGTGTGCATTCACAGAGGCCACGAAGAAGAATCTAGCACAGCCAAGAAAGTAATTTGGAGGGCACAAATTTATTTGTCTAAACTAACAGTCTATGTCTATAGACAGCATTAATTTTAAAATGCGATGGCATACTTATTCTGAAAATTAGAGCAGTTGATAACTTAGTGGAAGGACACAGAAATCCACACATAGAAATCCTATGTTTGCTATATTAGATATCTGAGCATATTCAACTGTGTTTCCATTAATTTCCTGGAGAAGAAAATTCCTAAAGGGGGAAAAAAATCATTGAATAATCTCAATTCCTAGTCTTTGCAGTATTTCTGCTCCTTCCCTCCTGATGATTCTCAGAGTGCTTGTTCTGAGATACCTCCTTGAAGACTTACAAATGAAATAGAACGTTTTAAATTTTTAATTACAAATCTGGATTGTTACCTGGTTCTTACATCTAATTTGCATCTATTGATGATACAGGACAGCTCAAAGAGAATTGGAAACCATCCTCTCACCCATACTCTGTCTTCTGGAGCAACATTCATATCATCACTGGTATATTCTCTGAAAGCCTTAAGAAGCAAACACAACATTAATGCAGCAGAAACTCAATATCATGTGCAAGTCACACTTTTGTTTGTGTCTTGAGAATATCATTAATTCAACTGACGTTAAAAAAAAAAATAGGATCATTACTAGCTAAAGCGTTTTTAACCATCAGATTTCAAGCCTGAATTCAGACATGTTTCTATATACAGCATCTTCACATTTGCTGCAGGGTGTAAATCTCTCCTGATGAATAAATGCTGATCAGAGCACTGACTACAGCAATCATCCTGTGAGCAGGAGCAGAGAGCGCCTGGAGTACTTCTACTGTCTTGAACAGGCGACTGTCAAAAAATCTGGTTCTATGCAGTACACAATGCAGGAACATCCTGAGTACTGCCACTGAGGTTACAGGCACAGCATTCTTTGGAGCAGAGTCAGCTTGATTTAAGATGCCAGTATACATATTTAATATCTTCAGAGAGGTCTTTCTCTCTTCACGTTTTAAGATCTTTAAGGGAGATATTTCTCTTGGTCTCTCATAGGCATGCTTGGTGCAGAACACAGGAGAAGGCCTTCTTGACTGCTGCTCCCAAGCTGTGGAACCCCCTCCCATGGGAGACCAGGCTAACATTTGTTTGCTGTCCTTCTGCTGAGAGGCAAAGACCTTTCCTTTCAAGCAGGCTTTTAATATGTAATTGGCTGCTGAGGAAAGTTTTTAAGGGAAGAGTTGTGTGGTTTTTTTTAATGTGTTTTAAATAGTTTCCAAGGGATTTTATTTAGTGCCTCTTAATAACAAATATATTTAATTGCTTTGTAATCACAATGATTATTAAAATATTTTCTAACTAAGATATTTCTGTGAGACAGGGGGCGAGAGTAGTATCTCTCTCGCCGGAGTGCCGTCCCTGTCCCACACTGTCGAGAAAGAGGTACAGACCCTGCCCGCTTCACCCCCCCAAGAAAACAGAACAACGGGGGACAGACACCCAAGAATTAGAAAGAGAGATGCGGAAATTAACGGCCGAAGGAACTCAAGGGAGGATGGCGGGAACAGAACGGAAGGAGAGGGTGGAGATTGAGGCGGGAACAGCGGAGATAAAAAGGGAGGAGGGACAGTTACCCCCAGGCTGGGAATGGGTCTGGATGGAAGATCCCTGGGCCGGGGCTGGGGAGAAACTGAGGGTACCAAAAGAGGAGGCAGATTACAGGAGAAGGAGAGAGATTCCCCAGAGACCATCATATTGGGGAGAAGCTGAGGCCAGGGAGTGGAGACGGAAGCTGAGAGAAGAAAAGGAGAAGGTAGAGAGAGAAAGGAGAGAGAGGTTGGAATGGAGGGTGAGAGAAATGCGGATGAAGAACTACCGAGAGGACCCTGGCAGACCCCCACACCCTCTGGATGCCCCGTGTGGGTGGACGACCGGGATGAAGACACCGTGCTCCTGTTGGAAGGTGAACCGAGACAAGCGGTAGACCAGAATTTATCTATAGACTGGCCGGGTCCATGGGACACAGGTGAAAAGAACCCGTTCTGAGAAGAAGATTGGAAACCCCTGCCCGACCCGTTGTCGGAAGGAAAAAGACATTGGAACAAGCCTGTTGATACCGGTTACCTGTTAAATACCCCAATAAACTTTACTCCTGTTTCAAAAATGCAAAAGTTTCCCAGTTTATTTGAGCAACAAAAGGAGCCAGAAACCCCTCACAATTTCTAATTTGTGTTTTTAAATCACGTGTAAGCCATACGAATCTCTCTACAGGGAGAAAGGTGGAGTAGAAATGCAAATGAATGAATGAATGCCTTCTATGCACTTCTAATCCAAGATGAATCACAGTATTCAACCCAAAGAAAACTGCTCAGTCTTTTCTTACTTTTCCTGATGCCTTTATCCTCCAAAACGATATTAAATCAATGTTGTACTGTATTACAATTAAAATAATATTTTATTTTACATGCTTTCATTGGTGCTACCACATGTACACACAGTTTTCATACTCGGCCTTGCCTCCGATTTCCACCTGGAGAAAGCAAAACTAGTTTATAGAATGTTTTTAAAAAGAGTGGGGTCACTATACTGCCATGGTCTAGACCCCCATGGTCTAGAGCACAAAGCCTTCTTACCCACACAAAAACGGTGTAAAAAAAGCAAAGCATTGTCTGGAATCAAAAGTGCTGTTGCACACCATTTCCATTTAAACCATTTTTTTCTCAGTGTGACAGTAGCTATAAGTCAACTAGTCTTTGATGCCAAAATAAGGTATCTAATTGGTTGAAGTTAGTGCCACTCTCACTCTACAGAGGTTTAAATAAAAATGGTGCAGGGCTGCAGTTACTTCTGGAGTTGATTGGTGCACACTGAAGCTAGCTGCAACGACGGCGTTTTCTTCTGGGAGAAAGGCTACCTTTGTAGTGAAGAAAATGCACTCCATATTCCCCTGGTCCCCCCGGCAATGCTATTCCTTCTCCTATTTCTTTCTCCCAATAAAAGTTCTGGGTAGTTTGAGATCGCAGGCTGGCTGCTGAAATTTGCATAAGTCAGGATGTGAGATCCCATACTCCCCTCTTAGGACAAAGTCTTCACCCTTCGAACTGCTTTATAGTCTGCACTGCCAGCCAGCTGCAACATTATCTATTTTGTCTGTCTAACTGCCAGCAAAGAGGAGAAAAGCCTTCATCGAGGGGAAAAGTATGACTCAGCCCACCCAGGACTAAGTAACCCCTGCTTTTTTTCAAAAAAAAAAAGAGGAAAAAAAAGGAAAGTGATGGTGAGAGTGAGAGCAAGAGTGAAAGCAAGAGCACAAGAAAGAAAGAAAGAAAGAAAGAAAGAAAGAAAGAAAGAAAGAAAGAAAGAAAGAAAGAAAGAAAGAAAGAAAGAAAGAAAAGCAGGGTTAGCAACAACAGGCAGTGTGTAAACTGAGTGGCTCTGCCATCCAACATAAGATAAAATACAGTTGGCCAAGATACCAGATCCCTCAAAAGGCGCGTTGCCTTAGAGCCCTTTCAAACCTGATAATACTGCTTTTGTTTACAGTACGTTTCAAAAATATGTATTTTATATCATACTGCTCTATTACATGTATCTTGAAACTTGCACTACATTGACATCTTTAGAAATAAGATTTATTATGTGGGAGCATTTTCTCAGAATTCTGCACACACACACACATACACTCACACTTACAAACACAGTGCCTGTAGCTTTTCATCAATAGCTGGTTCCCAAACCTATGCCCTTATGTTCTGTTCAAATCCAATTTCTGCCACAGGATTTCTGATAAAAGAGTTGGCAGATGAATCTGTCTACAAATAATAATAATAATAACCTATAAACTGTACCTGAGGCCTTTCTGATACATATTTTGCACAGTGACGAATGAGGCGAATTGCTTCCATACTTGTGTCTGGAAAAGCTGCATTGCATGCAAATTCGGACAAGCACTTTACTGCATCTTGAAAAGAATCTATGGTTGCTGGAAAGTGCTTCTCAAATACAATGGCTGAAAGTAATAAAACAAACAGTTAAAAGATTTGCTCTTTAACTGTAACAGGTTCTTGTACAATTTTTTTTTAAAAAAAATACATATATTGGTTAAATAAAGCACAATCATCATAATGCAATTAGTAGAATACAAATTTTAAAAGAAAGGCTGAAATCCAGTAGTAAGCTGCACCTAGAGCAGATCCACGGAATCAGTGAGCATTTGGTGAGTCAATACTTATGCATGTTCCACTAATTCAATGGAGCTACTTTAGTTGTGACTTACTGGATTTTAGCCCATAAATAAAAAGCAACTGTAAAACAATAATGTTCAAGGTTATAAACAGTAAAACGGAATGAAACAGCTACTATGCAAAAAAAAAAAAAAAAAAATATGGGAGGGGCAAAAACACAACAAAACCAATTCAGTATTATACCTCCTTGTGATAGTCTGTAAATTATACATCAGTACTCACTAACAATGTGGCCTGTAGTTTGAAATGCAAGTTCCACTATACTTTCATCCTGATCTGATGCAGCCAAATGAAACACTGAGAAAATATTCTTCCACCCTGAGCGGATGTTTGCTGCCTGGGAATTCACCATCTGGGCTATGCACCGGACAACCATATCTCGAATGGTTGGAGATCTACAGCAGACACAATTTTCACAAAGAAATGTAACAGTTCACTCCAAAATGTGATATCACACAGTGAGGGGATTGCTGCCAGTGTCCTGGGTGGGCTATTCTGCCCTTGACCCCCACCCCTGAGAGCCTGGGTGTACAGCCACTCTGGGCTCTCCAGAAGGCTGGGACAAAGGAAGTCCAGCTGTCTCCAGGGAACCTGGGGATGAGAAGCACCTGGCAGGATGGGAGAATGGCGTGGGTTTAAAGGACAGCAAGGAGGAAAGTTTGGAGTCTTTGGAGCCAACACCACCTGGCAAAGAGTGCGCGGTGGAGGAGGAAACCTAGAGCTCAGCGGCGGAAAAAACTGGAGCACATCTTTTGTGCAGTGGTTGAGCTTACTTTGACCTAGAGGACAATCCTGGCAAGGAGTCAGTGACCAGCTTCCCTGTCCTAAGAGGCCGTAGCACAAACATCAATGTGAGAAGGAAGCTCCTCAAGGTGCAAGGGAGCAGTTAGCACTTGCTGCCACCTACCTCTATTGACCCTTATTTAAAGGTTCCAAGCTCGGTCCCAGGTATGGATTTTTCATCAGCAGGCCCCTAGTGGTCTTAGTAATGTTAACTGTTACCAGTACAGAATTGACTGTTTCTAGAGAAACTAGTGCAGGAAACTCTGTCCCATGGGATGTGGAAGGGCAGAGACAGGGGACCACTGTTAAAAACATCTATACCAGCAACTTGGAGCTGATGGGGTTCTTGGGGGGGGACCCCAAGGCCACCAGCTCTGTTGGGAGAGGGGTCCTCAACAGAGCTGGTCTCATATTATAATGAGAGAGAATCATTTCAAATAGTAGTTTTCATTAAACATAATTTACCTGTTCCTCTTCATGATATGTTCAAATGGCCTCAGAAAATCCTTTTGGAATCGGAAATTTGCAAGTTCTCCCTTTTCTAAGAATTTCATTGATAACTGCCTTAAAGAGTCCACTGCAAAAATAGCTACATCTTCATTAGGATTACAGCCAACCTATCAAAACCAAGTTAGAAACTTATGATATGTAGTATCAACAGTAAAAAGCAGATTCAACCTATCCACATTTTAAAAGAAATATCTGGCAAAAATGATGGTAAATTAATTTTTTAAAACATACATAACTTGCATTTCCTTTCTGTTGTAATATTTAGTAGCACAGTAATTTTCTAAGGACATTTCTCAAAGCCTCATTTTCAATAAGTAGTTCATGGAACTTCTTCAATATAAGAAATTAATTGTACTGCCTTCAATATTCAAAATGATGCTATTAAAAGCAATGGCTAAAATCCTGTCATGCAGCTCAGTGTGCACAATGGTGATGATGTCACTAGCAGCAGCAAATCACCACTGATTAAAAGCATCCTTTGGTGATTTTGGGGTGCATGTGACTTCACTGCACATGCTCCCTGAAATCAGCAGCATATCTCTTTTAATCAGCTGCGATTTGCCACTGATGCTGATATCATCACTACTGCATATGGGAAGTTAGGCAACAGGATTTCAGTCAATAAATAAAAGGGAAAATTAAAACTGTCTTAACACAAGACTACTTGTGTACTAAAGATCAATGCAGTATATTTTTGCAGTTCCAATACTATCCCTGTACTACAGAAAACTACAAGTTGCTGAGATTTGGTCTGCTAGTCATAGTTTTATTTATTTTCTTTTACTGCTAAGCAACATAACAGGCAAGAAGCATTTTGAACCTAATATGACATTCTTCTAATCTGTTTGGAAGAAGAGCTATTTTAAAAATTATAATTAAAATTATAATACAGACATACCTTATTGAAATGGTCTCCAATAACTTCCCAGATTCTAGACCACTGTAGTCTTATCCGCCCCATGTTATAGTAAGAAATCTCTACTATCTTCTGCAAGCTAAACATCCGAGGATGAGTTGCAGACAGCAGCTCATCCATAGACACGGCACAAAGCCATCGGACAAAATCCACTGCGGAATTATTCAAAGAAAATTCACTCAATACTCTCTTTTTCAAACATGTTAATACAATGATAGAATGAACTGAGACCAAAACTTACCAATTGCATTTCCATCCAGCCTTGTAGATCCTGTAAATATTCTGCCAAAGAACACAATTTAACAGTATTTTTCACAAGGATTTCTTTCAATATATACATTTTTGAAAAAAGAGCACTACCACTGAATGGAAAAATTATAACATGCAAGTGTCACCTCAGAGAATGAGTGAATGATTTAAAAAGTGAGAAGAAGTATTTTTGCTTCATCAATCTCTCTTTAAAAATGTGTAGCATATCCTAATGAAAATAAAATGAACAATACAGCTTACATCACATTTCAATCTGCCATGTAGCTATTTATATCCTCTCACCCTTTCTCTCAAACTTTACAACTTTTCACAGCATAATACTTTTTTATAACTGTTAAGACAGGTCATATACTATTATTTCCATTGTAACAGAGATATTACCGTATTTTTCAGTGTATAAGACACTACTTTTTCCTAAAATCATTACACTAAAAATTGAAGGGCATCTTTTACATGGAAGTAAGCTGAGATAGCTGAGTAGAGAACAAAATGGCACATACCTTGCCTCTGTAAACAGGCTTCCTTCAGTCACGAGGCTTAGCTTCCTATAGTCAGGAGACTTAGCTTCCTCCAATCATGAGCCTTATGGAACTGACGTCAGCTGATGCTGTACAAATCAATTGGAACACACCTTGTTGGAGGTGGAGCCTGTAGGCTTAGATTCAACAAGGACTCAAAATGTCCAACCGTTCTGAGCCCACAGGCTGAATCCTCAAAGGTAAGTTTTCTTAATTTTTGGGTTAGAAAAGTGGTGTGTGTGTTCTAAACGGGGGCGTGTTATAAACCGAAAAATACGGTAATATTATTATAAAAGCATAGTATGATATCAAAACATAACACTGTACCTGTCTACAGCAACAACAACACTCTGTGAGCTAGTTTCTCCAATGGATTCTTGAATACTTGCAATCTGCTTCCAGTCCATATTTCCTCCAACTAACATTTTTTTTTAAAAAAAACATGGATTGTAGGTGAGAAGGAAGAAAGAAAAGAAAATTAGCACCACCAAAAGGACAATGGTAAAAACGGTTGCAGTTCAGAGCTTTAGCAGCAGTAGGATCAAGGAACTGCTCTAACTGGAAGACAGCAAGTTGATAGTGTAGCCAACCACTGCTTAGATTAACTAAGGACTTTCTTGGTTCTTGGCTGGTGACACAGGGACCAGCTAGGTTGCCAACCTTTCTTCCAAGCCCAGCAAATCCCTACTCAGAGACAATGTAAGTTAATGAGGTACAGTCCTTGTAATATGAGCAGAGATCAAAGAGGCAGACAGATTGCAGGGTTGAGAGGGATGGCTGCAACCACCTGCTCCTTTGTTTAAAGTTTGAGAGCGAAGGTAGTGCTATCAACCCCCCTCCTCCTAAGGAATGAGTGATGATAGATAAAAGCCAGCAGCTCCTGCCAATGGTAAAAATTATTTGCAATCATCTAAGTCATATGCAACTCACATCATACTCTCCAATAGCTATACAAAAATATTCAGATGTTCTAACCTAGTGCTTCTATCTCACCCCTCACCTAAACGTTCATTCATGTTTTTCAGAGAGATCTGCTGCCAGGCCTTCTCTAGCACATTAGCATTAATCTGCACATTTAAATTGCAGTGTGTTTAGGAGGTGTAAGGGAAAAGACAGGGTAAGATAGAATCGTGTAGTTGGAAGAAACTCCAACGGTCACCGAGTCCAGCTCCCGGATAATGCAGGAAATCCTCAGACCGTCTGATAGACAGTCATCCAATTTCTGTTTTAAAACTTTCAAAGAGCCCATCACCTTCCAAAGTATTCTATTCCACAGTTGAAGAGAAAGCTATTCCCAATTTTTAGTCAATATCAACATCCACTTTCTTGTAACTTGAATGTACTGTCAATCTCCTTTCACCATTTGTTAAAAAGAAAAGCTAGAGGCAGAAATCTTATTCAGTCATTCTTATCTGTATAAAATATAGGATGGTGAATCTAGATGCTTCTCAGTCCCACACCTTTCTATGTGATTTTCTGCCTTTTTTCTTCCCTCATGGGCAATTCCCAGCCAGGAAAATGTCCTCAGTTTCTTCCTGTGAAATTCTACGCATTATTCCTTAGATACTATTTTCAGTACTTGATTGATGTCACTCTCTGAAGGATTTCTTATTGGCATCAGATAAATCATCTTAACTACTGATTTTTTTTTTTTTACAAAGGTTATATTTGACAGTCCTGTTCTGTTTTGTGCTTAAAGTATTATCATCTGCAGATGGCTTCTAATTGATAATTTGTGATTTATAAATTGTCTGCATTCTCCATAAGATTTTGATGCATGTCTGAATAAGTGATTTTTAATCATGAAAGCTCAAGCTGAATGTTTGATTTTAGTGGTCTAGTAAAGGCATCACCAATCCTGAACTCTTATTGTAATGAACCCCAGGGCCTTATCTCTATTTCTATTTGCAGGTTTTTGTTTCTCTCTTTGCTACTCTTGTCAATTTCAGACACTTAAACTGATCAATTTCAAATGGTTGGCTACCATCTCCTATTCAGACAAACACAACCATTTCAAACTGACCAATGCACCACCCTGAAATTGACAAGAGTAGCAAACAGAAAGGCACAGAATAGAACTTAAATTTTGTGGATATAATTGGTGAGAAAAGAAAAATAACAGTGTTCAGTCTTTCTCTCTACTGCTTTCTCAGGAAATCGGATGGTCTTTGCGGGGTCGTGGAAGGATTTTACACCAGGAAAAAATGTCTACAATTGCCAGGATTAAAAAAAAATGGCCAAGCACTTGATACACTCTTAGTATAAAGCTCACAGGAAGAAAGGAGCATTCTAGCCATGCCTTCTTCCCCTCTCCTCCCACCCCTGTTTCATTGCCTTCTAAATGTGGACACCAACAAGTCCAAAGCAGGAATATTCTGCTACCTGCGGACATTCTCCATGTGAATGAGGATCCTGTTTTTCCAGGGTGGCAGCTCACATCGACAGTTCCCATAGAAGGTGAAACTCTCCTTCTTCAGAGTTGCTGGCCTCCTCATACAGGAGAGTGAAGAAAGTGATAATGGAGGGGGAGTGGCTAGGATAGTCCTATCTTTGCTTAAGCTTTGTAGCTAGATAAGAACAACTGGACAGAGCTAGAAATTCTACATATTCTCTTCCCATGTGCAAAAATATTGCAAAATAAGATATGAATGCTAATGTATTAAGAGGCCCTTTCGGAGACATTTTAAGTGCCATAATTGTAAGTATTTACTAAAAGTATAGGACATAAAGACATAAAACATTACATTTACACACTTTCCCTCACTCTGCTCTATCCATAAATCACTGAAAATTCAAAGCCATTAGCTCCTATTAGTATTTTCAGTACTTACCTAGTCCTAGACTTGCAAATTCATCAGGTGCCTGATCTTTTGTTCCTGTAAAAGAACCTTCTCGGCCTCTCACAGTCCCAGAAATGTAACGTGGTTTTACTCCAGTACCAATTAGCTGTGCCAGTTCAAGCTGACTGATGCATTTCAAGATCTTCAATTAAGAAACAGAATACTACTAAATAAATTAAACAAACCACTGAAAACACCAAATTTTATTATAGTTTAATAGTAGTATTCCATCCAGTTCTCATTCATATACCCCAAATACAGGAATAAAATTCAGCAAACCCTATAGGCATCCCACATTCGGAAAGTGTAATGCACACTTCATAAAAACCAAAATATGCAATTTAGCTTTTAATATATTCCTGACAATTTAGTGTATGAAAAAATCTCTATGCAGAATGCAAAATACGCCAAAGGAGTAAAAAAAGGCCAGTACAATATGCATACTCAATTCCTGTGCAGGACTTAAAAATTAATCTACCTCGTGCCAAGAATTTCCCAAGTAATTTCCATCCGTATGAGCCACTGTAATGAGTGTTTTTATTGTGTCAATGTTCTTCTGTTTCATTTCAGTAATGCCAGAGCTCACTGTAAGTAAAGTAAATCTTGCTAGTGCTTGAACGTAAGCATCTCTTTCAAGCTAAAGGAAGAAAGAGGAAAATTGTTTTAATTCATCAAAATTTTCTTGCTTCAATTAATATGATAGCATCACTTTTTCATGTACCATGGTACTATATTGATAAAGAAGGAAAGTACAAATACTCAACATCTGTATAAAAGAAAATTGGAGAGTTTCACATTCCTGCCCTACTGTGCTGAAATGCATCATATTTACACTACTTTAAAAAAGAAACCTCTCCCCATGTCATGCCCTGTAATATTCCTCTTCAATGTTCAATCTCCAAAATTCTCAATCTATTTCCTGTGTTTATTTTTTTCACTTCTAACCAACTGTAGCCTTTTATTCTCTCTGCTCCACTGAAACTACTGTCTCTAAAGTCACAAACTGTATTCTCAATATCAAAACTGAGCATTTTTCTATTCTATTCTTCTTTATTTTTTATTGTTGCTTTTTATATAGTTTAGGATTCTCATCTGTTTCGTCTCATCTACATCTTAATCAGCTCATCTTATTTGTCACATCACTTATTCAACCTTCTGAACAGGAGAAAGTTATCTGCACGTCTTCTCTTTCTTTATGCAGATCAAGAGGATGGGGTTTATTTCACTTTCTTTCCTTTTCTTCTTCTGAACATTGTCCCTGTAGCGGACACCCTGCCTTCCCATATATGTAATGGTATTAGCCTGCACCAATGGGAGTTGTTGGGAGGCGGAGCCAGCTATATAGAAAGGGGGTGGTAGCAGATAGGAGGCAGATAAGGAAGAGATAGAGAAGAGAGAGGTTTGAAGAGAAGGTTTGGGTTTTGAGGCAGAGAGAAAGTTTAAAGAGTGAATAGTGAGAGGGTTATTGGTATTAGTTAAGATAGAAGAAGTTAAAGAAAAATACTGAACGCTTTATGTAACTTTAAGAATGTGCTTAAAAATTATTCCTGAAACAACTTGTAATCAATAAACCTGTTTTTATTTCAAAGTTAAGTACTGAATGGACCTCAGTCTTTCATAGGAAACATAGTTGGTAAAGAGATCAACTGGTGGCAGCGAGGTAAAAGGCGTGTTGGGACACTCGCGTGAGCTCTGTGTTTGGTGAAACAAGCAGGGGCCAAGGGGTAAACGTCACAGTCCCTTATATGTAACCATAATTAAAAGATAAGGAGTAGCTGCAGGACTGCACATATTCTTCTGTGGCAAGTTCTCTTTCATATACAAATGTCCTCCTTTCTAATAAGCCCTAAGCATGTTTAAAGCTTATGTTTGAGTTAACTTTAATCAAAGTTAGAATAAGCAGGATTCCCACCAGAAACTGTGTTCAAACTGTTTCACAAACCCTGGTGGGTTTCTGAATGGGAACTCCCTTTAGTCTGTTTAAGGATGCTGTAGAAGGAGACTAGCATCCTATTTCGAACATAGAGGAAACTGTGTATATGTCCCCCTGCTATGACAGTTCCCCAGTCATGTAACCAATAATGCACAACAAAACTAACAACTAGTGTAAGGCTGGACATACAAAGAGAAGCCTGTTGGAGTGGCAGGAATGCTCATGTGACTGAACCTCCTTGATCAGGCAATGGAACAGGATACTGGTCATAATAAGCTTTTTTGTTGTTTAGTCGTTTAGTCGTGTCCGACTCTTCGTGACCCCATGGACCAGGGCACGCCAGGCCCTCCTGTCTTCCACTGCCTTCCGGAGTTGGATCAAATTCATGTTGGTAGCTTCGATGACACTGTCCAACCATCTCATCCTCTGTCGTCCCCTTCTCCTCTTGCCTTCACACTTTCCTAACATCAGGGTCTTTTCCAGGGAGTCTTCTCTTCTCATGAGATGGCCAAAGTATTGGAGCCTCAGCTTCAGGATCTGTCCTTCCAGTGAGCACTCAGGGTTGATTTCCTTCAAAATGGATAGGTTTGTTCTCTTTGCAGTCCAGGGGACTCTCAAGAGTCTCCTCCAGCACCACAATTCAAAAGCATCAATTCTTCGGCGGTCAGCCTTCTTTATGGTCCAGCTCTCACTTCCATCCATCACTACTGGAAAAACCATAGCTTTGACTATGCGGACTTTTGTTGGCAAGGTCTCTGCTTTTTAAGATGCTGTCGAGGTTTGTCATCGCTTTCCTCCCAAGAAGCAGGGGTCTTTTAATTTCGTGGCTGCTGTCACCATCTGCAGTGATCATGGAGCCCAAGAATGTAAAATCTGTCACTGTCTCCATATCTTCCCCTTCTATTTGCCAGGAGGTGATGGGACCAGTGGCCATGATCTTGGTTTTTTTGATGTTGAGCTTCAGACCGTTTTTTGCACTCTCCTCTTTCACCCTCATTAAGAGGTTCTTTAATTCCTCCTCACTTTCTGCCATCAGAGTGGTATCATCTGTATACCGGAGGTTGTTGATATTTCTTCCGGCAATCTTAATTCCGGCTTGGGATTCCTCCAGTCCGGCCTTTCGCATGATGTATTCTGCATATAAGTTAAATAAGCAGGGAGACAATATACAGCCTTGTCGTACTCCTTTCCCAATTTTGAACCAATCAGTTGTTCCATATCCAGTTCTAACTGTTGCTTCCTGTCCCACGTACAGGTTTCTCAGGAGATAGATAAGGTGGTCAGGCACTCCCATTTCTTTAAGGACTTGCCATAGTTTGCTGTGGTCCACACAGTCAAAGGCTTTTGCGCAGTCAATGAAGCAGAAGTAGATGTTTTTCTGGAACTCTCTGGCTTTCTCCATAATCCAGTGCATGTTAGCAATTTGGTCTCTAGTTCCTCTGCCCCTTCGAAATCCAGCTTGTACTTCTGGGAGTTCTCGGTCCACATACTGCTGAAGCCTACCTTGTAGGATTTTGAGCATAACCTTGCTAGCGTGTGAAATGAGTGCAATTGTACGGGAGTTGGAGCATTCTTTGGCACTGCCCTTCTTTGGGATTGGGATGTAGACTGATCTTTTCCAGTCCTCTGGCCACTGTTGAGTTTTCCAAACTTGCTGGCATATTGAATGTAGCACCTTAACAGCGTCATCTTTTAAGATTTTAAATAGTTCAACTGGAATGCCATCACCTCCACTGGCCTTGTTGTTAGCCATGCTTTCTAAGGCCCACTTGACTTCACTCTCCAGGATGTCTGGCTCAAGGTCAGCAACCACACTATCTGGGTTGTCCGGGATATCCAAATCTTTCTGGTATAATTCCTCTGTGTATTCTTGCCACCTCTTCTTGATATCTTCTGCTTCTGTTAGGTCCCTACCATTTTTGTCCTTTATCATGTCCATCTTTGCACAAAATGTTCCTTTAATATCTCCAATTTTCCTGAACAGATCTCTGGTTTTTCCTTTTCTATTATTTTCCTCTATTTCTTTGCATTGTTCATTTAAGAAGGCCCTCTTGTCTCTCCTTGCTATTCTTTGGAAGTCTGCATTCAATTTTCTGTAACTTTCCCTGTCTCCCTTGCATTTTGTCTCCCTTCTCTTCTCTGCTATTTGTAAGGCCTCGTTGGACAGCCACTTTGCTTTCTTGCATTTCCTTTTCTTTGGGATGGTTTTTGTTGCTGCCTCCTGTACAATGTTACGAGCCTCTATCCAAAGTTCCTCAGGCACTCTGTCCACCAAATCGAGTTCCTTAAATCTGTTCTTCACTTCCACTCTGTATTCATAAGGGATTTGGTTTAGATTATACCTGACTAGCCCAGTGGTTTTTCCTACTCTCTTCAGTTTAAGCTTGAATTTTGCTATGAGAAGCTGATGATCAGAGCCACAATCAGCTCCAGGTCTTGTTTTTGCTGACTGTATAGAGCTTCTCCATCTTTGGCTGCAGATAATATAATCAATCTGATTTCGGTATTGCCCATCTGGTGATTTCCATGTGTAGAGTCGCCTCTTGTGTTGTTGGAAAAGAGTGTTTGTGATGACCAGCTTGTTCTCTTGACAAAACTCTGTTAGCCTTTGCCCTGCTTCGTTTTGAACTCCAAGGCCAAACTTACCTGTTGTTCCTTTTATCTCTTGACTCCCTACTTTAGCATTCCAATCCCCTAGAATGAGAAGAACATATTTCTTTGGTGTCAGTTCTAGAAGGTGTTGTAAGTCTTCATAAAATTGGTCAATTTCAGTCTCCTCAGCATTGGTGGTTGGTGCATAAACTTGGATTACTGTGATGTTGAAAGGTCTGCCTTGGATTCGTATTGAAATCATTCTATCATTTTTGAGATTGTATCCCATTACAGCTTTTCCCACTCTTTTGTTGACTATGAGGGCTACTCCATTCCTTCTACGGGGGTCTTGCCCACAATAGTAGATATGATAATCATCTGAATTGAATTCGCCCATTCCTGTCCATTTTAGTTCACTGACGCCCAGGATGTCAATGTTTATCCTTGTCATCTCCTGTTTGACCACATCCAGCTTACCAAGGTTCATAGATCTTACATTCCAGGTTCCTATGCAGTATTTTTCTTTACAGCATTGGACTTTCCTTTCACTTCCAGGCGCGTCCGCAGCTGAGCATCCTTTCGGCTTTGGCCCAACCACTTCATTAGCTCTGGAGCTACTTGTACTTGTCCTCCGCTCTTCCTCAGTAACATGTTGGACGCCTTCCGACCTGAGGGGCCCATCTTCCAGTGTCATAACTTTTAGCCTTTTGTTTCTGTTCATGGGGTATTCTTGGCAAAGATACTGGAGTGGCTTGCCAATTCCTACTCCAGGTGGATCGCGTTTAGTCCGAACTCTCCACTATGACCTGTCCGCCTTGGGTGTCCCTGCACGGCATAGCCCATAGCTTCTCTGAATTACTCAAGCCCCTTTGCCACGACAAGGCAGCAATCCATGAAGGGGATAATAAGCTTTAACTGTGATGAAAGCCACTAAAGAAAACATATGCACGGGGAAAGGAGAACATGATATCACAAACTGCTCCTAATCTTGCAACCACTGCTAGAGTACTGTACTTGTACTGGGCCTTTATTTGGTGTTTCACTGGGTTCTAGGAACACACATAACACTGGAAAATAGCATAAACAAAGATGAGAGTATCCTGCCTTGATGAATTAACAACAACAAAAATTTAAAAGAAGAAATAATGAGGGAGAAAAATCACTTGTTTGCCTCTCTACGTATAACCTTTCACTTTTCTTTCATCCTTGAGTATTTAATGGATGACAATGCAACATCAAGTACAAGTACCAGTATTTCAATATGGTCTGAAGACTGAATTTTTCAACTTTCCTCAGAAACATTTTTCTCCTCACTGACTGTCATATTTCCTACTGACTAATCCTAAAATCTTGAAGACAGGCAAAAGTGTAAAATAATTTCTCTCTGAGCATTTAAAAAATTTATAATATTTGAAGTATCAGGGTGCATCTATTAGACAGACTCAAGCCGCTCACATTTCTGCCTTCCTACCTATTTTGTGGTAGCTTTGTACTTATGTATGTCCACCTGCAAACGACATCTGCTGTGTGCAGGCAAATGACATTCTTTCTTTCTTTTTTCTTCATATCAGAGCTCAACACAATTTAAAATTATGGATGTATATGAAATATAAAGTTCAAACAAATTTAAAATGCTAAAATTATTAGAATATTTTTGACCAGAAGCAGGCTACTTCAATAGTATTATTTCGCCCATTTACTAGATCTTCTTTTGTACACATGTTGGGGCATAAATTGCGTGCACGTAAGTGCTGCATTGATTGAATTTCTCTACATTCACAGAAAAATTGTCCTGTATCCAAGTAGCCCCAATTTACTTGATTATTCTTTCATCTTCCTACTGTGTCAATTCCTACTAGACCAATACAGATAGGAGTCACATTCGAAAGTTTACAGAACAAATAACAATTGACTGTGACAATTCCAAAGGAACTTTTATACAGAATTTTCGGAGCAGCTGCATCTAAAAATGTACATGTCTTATTTGGGGGGGGGGGGGGGACAACGTAAAAATCAAGTAAGCATCAACTGGACCAAGATTTATAAAGGTTTATGGCCAAATTATATGTGGGACAGGAAGCAACAGTTAGAACTGGATATGGAACAACTGATTGGTTCAAAATTGGGAAAGGAGTACGACAAGGCTGTATATTGTCTCCCTGCTTATTTAACTTATATGCAGAATACATCATGCGAAAGGCCGGACTGGAGGAATCCCAAGCCAGAATTAAGATTGCCGGAAGAAATATCAACAACCTCAGATATGCAGATGATACCACTCTGATGGCAGAAAGCGAGGAGGAATTAAAGAACCTCTTAATGAGGGTGAAAGAGGAAAGCGCAAAAAATGGTCTGAAGCTCAACATCAAAAAAACTAAGATCATGGCCACTGGTCCCATCACCTCCTGGCAAATAGAAGGGGAAGATATGGAAGCAGTGACAGATTTTACCTTCTTGGGCTCCATGATCACTGCAGATGGTAACAGCAGCCACGAAATTAAAAGACCCCTGCGTCTTGGGAGGAAAGCGATGAGAAACCTAGACAGCATCTTAAAAAGCAGAGACATCACCTTGCCGACAAAGGTCCGCAAAGCTATGGTTTTTCCAGTAGTGATGTATGGAAGTGAGAGCTGGACCATAAAGAAGGCTGACCGCCAAAGAATTGATGCTTTTGAATTGTGGTGCTGGAGGAGACTCTTGAGAGTCCCCTGGACTGCAAAGAGAACAAACCTATCCATTTTGAAGGAAATCAACCCTGAGTGCTCACTGGAAGGACAGATCCTGAAGCTGAGGCTCCAATACTTTGGCCATCTCATGAGAAGACAAGACTCCCTGGAAAAGACCCTGATGTTGGGAAAGTGTGAGGGTAAGAGGACAAGAGGACAACAGAGGACGAGATGGTTGAACAGTGTCATCGAAGCTACCAACATGAATTTGATCAAACTCCGGGAGGCAGTGGAAGACAGGAGGGCCTGAGCCCTCAAGTAGTCCTAAAGGTGGTAATCAAATTTGTGCAGAGAATAACCACAGCTATCTTCATACATCTGGGCTTGAGATGAAGGGTTTTCTGTTAAGGTGGCATGATTTTCAGATATTTTGTAAAGAAGACTGAACTATCAAAGTTTATTGGATTCTTCCAAATTCTCAAGGAGAGAAACCAAAGCAACTAATGTAATAAAAATACAGATAATGATAGATTTGACCAAGCAAGTATTTGCCATATCCACGTGTTAGGAAAATTTGAGCTGATCTTAAAAAATAGGTTCTAGAAAATATTACTTTCAATCTGCCCTACGTATGAGGAGTTTACTTATTTTAGTCAATAAAAAATAAAAATCCTGGCAAGCTACCTACAGACAAGCTCAGTTCTACATTGTGGCCATGTACATAATTTCATCTCATTCCAAGTCTGAAATCTAAAATTACTTCCGCTTTTGGAAAGTTACTTCTAGCTTTTGTTAATAAACTGCATATTAGTAAACTTCATCAAGTATTTTATTGTACACTTCCACTATTTAATGGAAACTTTTTGAAACATCAGAGTTTGGTTTTACCTGAATGTTGAAAATACATGCTATCCGAATGGCACATCGTATGCCTTCCAGGCAAAGAGAGGCAACTTCTGTGTCATCACAGTCTTGTAAACCCACACTGAATGCAGCTAAGAAAGGTGTCCAAGCTAACTAGAATACAAATTCATTTTAAAAAACCACTTTTAATTAATATTCAATACAGGTAAACATAAAGCAAAATTTGGATGCATATGTTTCTATCTAGTTATCCGATTTTATTTATATTGTACTTTTCTTTCAGGAAACTCAAGTCAGTATCCAAAATACTTATAGGTACAACTCTATCAAAAGTGGAAGGTATAACATTATCAGTGTTAGAAAAAGGAGGTAAAAGGTAAAGGTTCCCCTTGACATTTAGTCCAGTTGTGTCCAACTCTAGGGGGCGCAGTGCTCATCCCCGTTTCCAAGCCATAGAGCCAGCGTTTGTCCGAAGACAGTTTCCGTGGTCACGTGGCCAGCGTGACTAGACACGGAACGCCGTTACCTTCCCACCGAGGTGGTACCTATTTATCTACTTGCATTACCATGCTTTCGAACTGCTAGGTTGGCAGGAGCTGGGACAAGCGACAGGAGCTCACTCCGTCGCGTGGATTCGATCTTACGACTGCTGGTCTTCTGACCCTGCAGCACAGAGGCTTCTGCGGTTTAACCCGCAGCGCCACCACGTCCCTTAGAAAAAGGAGATCTGCCATAAAAATATTTTAATATACAAAAGGGCTAAATCCAGTTTTTAGTCCCAACTGATTCAGACTCACCAAACGTATGCAACTTGTTATGTCAACATTTATGTAAATACCACTGGTTCAGAGGGTATACTCTTGTAACAATCAGATTTAGGGAGCAACTATGCAGCGAGGGCAATGTGAATTCACTTGCTGCAAAATCACACCAGGGAATTCTCGTCTGTTTGATTTAAGTGGCCATTCAAAAAACAGGAGAGACTTCTTTATTTCTTGATGTTTGCTTGCAATTCTGCATATAGCCCTATAGCTGGTGTCATTACAAAGAACTGCCTTACAAACAATAAAAAGGCTTCCTACCTCAATTTCCTCATATAGTTATTTTTAGCTTTTTAAAAAACTCTCACCCTTGGAGAAAAGCTCAATTTCTTTACCTATAATACTAAAACAGGGGTTTGTTTTAGTATGAGTTTGTCACTCATGCAGGAGAACTGTAAAAAAAAGTGTTTGGGAAAATAGGCTTTGCTCCCTGTAAAAGAGAGACAGTGTGTGTGTGTGTGTGTGTGTGTGTGTGTGTGTGTGTGTGTGTGTGTGTGTGTGTGCGTGCGTGCGTGCGTGCGTGCGCGCAGTTATTAAGGTAGGAATCAAGGGGGAAGGTACCTTATGTATGTGTATATGCATTCAACTGGGTTTTCCTTTCTGCATCTGTTCAAAGCAGTCACACACTTGGAACCAAAGTGAAATCATTCAGCTTTAAAAAAGTAAAAGGGTCTCTGCTGAGGAGGGAAACCTATGGATTGAGGCTATGGGACTCCAGGCTGATACGCATTTCTTATTGTGTCATATAATTAATGGGAAAAAATGTGATTCAGCCTGCGCCAAACCCATAGTATTTCCCACATTTTCCTCCTGTATGATCAGGCTCTTAATCCGAAACACTGACCTACATAAATGAAATGTGAAGTGACAGGAAGGAAAAGAATATTAAGCAAGACATACCTTGAACATTGGTCTTACATGTTCCAAGTGTGTTGCACTTGTGAAAGGAGCTTGAACATGGCTCACTGCTTCCATCAAAGCTTTGGCTGTTTTAGCCATCTGTTCCATCTCTAAATTATACAATAGTCGTCTTTGCTTTTCACTAGCCACACCTGTATGCAAATATTCTGTGTTGAAATTTTCTTATTAATCAGAGCTCAGGAAAAATACTTTACAGTGGATGAAATCCAGTCACAGTTGATGTAATGTAAAATTACACTTGTGTAAGCTTCCTAGGTATTACACCAAGGCAATCTGTAAAATTGACTGCATGATACACAACACAACTAGTTGTGCAATCTCACAAGGAACTGCTTTGTAAATAGCACTTTCTCCTTGGAGTGATTATGAAAACTGCTTGTACAACTTTGAGTTATTAAAGTGTAGCTCTCCAACAAGATACTTTAAGCTATTTTATTAGACCCTATACCTTTGCACTATACATTAAGATAATAATATAAAACTAATGATATTAAATGTTATTTCTACAGCATCACAGTTACAATCTAAAAATCCACTTTAAGCAAACGTTTCAACAGGGAATATGTTTTAGTAACTACAACCATTCTGAATATATTTACTTTTGCACATCTATGAAAAATTAAAATGCACATCCCTTTATACTCCATCCTTCCTTCTTATAAAAAGAATACAGTAACTACATACAGTAACAGCACTTATGCATTATTATTATTTAAAAGCTACCTGTAACAACTTTAAGCAGTTTTACAAGACTTTCAATAACAATCAAAAAAGAGAAAATTGGAAAATTGTCTTCTGAAATCTGATATGAGCACTTACTCTGTTTACTTGTTTTTGTGGGTATTGTTAACTCTTTTGTTTCCTTCATTGATATCTTCTTCCCTGCTATTTCATTATAGATGGCAGACAGATATTCTTCAGGGAGATCCTTACTGTCATTGATGCCTCTATTCATCTTAATGTATTGCTCTTTTGTCATTTTATTCTTTACCTAGAAAATAGGAAAAACTTTCCATGGTAACAAAATTAGGGATATTACACTAGGATCAAGGAATGCTAGTCAGAGTCTACTAAGAGGTCAATAACTTGAAGACTCAGTATAAACTTGGCCCAAAGAATGATGGCACCTAGTTAATGTACTCATCTCTCTTCCCCAATGCCCACAAGCTATTGTCACCCCTGTTTAACTCTATTGTTGGTTTTACACTTCCATGTAGTTGGCTATAAAAATCAAATCAAGAATGGCCACACGAAAACATCACTCCAGTGAATAGCTAAGGGCCATTCTGATGAAACTGCCATGGCTAAACTTTAAACTAGACTGCAACCTGACAACCAGATTTTCTAAGCGTGTCTTTTGTACATTCAAGTACATTAAGATTAATAGTGCTCCTGAGATGAAAGAATAAGTGTATTTGTTCTGCTGGCTCCCTTTCCAAAAAAACTGTAATGCAATCTTGTTCTGAAATTCTACTGAGGTAAAATATAACTCTTCAACTGCTTCTATTTATTTAATACAATTACTTGTATTTCTTTTCTGGACCTCAAAAAGGCTCCCAAAGCAACTCTTGCATTCAACATGGCCACTGAAGGTTTGAGTTAACCTTCTATTAGCTTAGGCTGATACTGCAATTGTGACTTATCTCAAAAGAAATAACCTTAGTTCAGTAGCCTCTAGGTTTTATTACTATCATATGTGATTTATTTATTTTTCCATATCTATACCATGCTATCTGAACAAATCTCAGGGTGGGGTACCACAAGTAAAATAGCCTTCAAAGAACCAATAACAACTGAAATACACTAAAACAATTTGAAATACTTACAATTTAACTATTCATACACAACAGAACAGCAAATTCAGGGGGCTAACCTAACTTTCAAGGGAGGGCATTCCACAACCTGGGAGCAGCCACACAGAAGACCCTTTCTTGCATCCTCACCAGATATATTATGAAGACAGCAAGACCAACCGAAGGGCCTCCCCTGAGGATCAGGAGCCAGGGAGACTCATATGGGGAGATATGATCCTTCAGATAGCCTGGACCCAAATAGTATAGGGATTTATAGCTATTTTGAAATGCCTGGAAACACAATGGCAGCTGATGAAGCTGTTCTAACGTAGGAGTTATATACTCTCTTATAACCAGTCATGATCAGCAGTCTGACTGCAGCATTTTGGACTAGCTGAAGTTTCTGAACCCTCTTCAATGGCAGCTCCAAGGTTCCCTCTAAAGTGTGTGAATGCGCAACTCCACCCCTCTCTGTGCAGGGCTCCTCTTCTTCCACGAACCCACAATGATCATTTTCAGTCCCTTTGGTTCTGGTTGCGACAGAACCCCACATGGGGGGGCCCTCGCACGCAGGGGTGGCGCCGCACCCCTGAGGGGCAGAGCCCTGCCCAGTGGGGCTGAAAATTAGAGGGCATGTTGGGCAGCTCCATGTACAGCAGCCTGCAGTAATCCAATCAAGAAATAACTAAGACATATGTCACCAAAGCTAAATCAGACTTATCTAGGAACAAGCACAACTGGTATACTAGCTAATGGTGCAAATGCATGCCTGGCCAATGCCAAAATCTGGATATCAAAGCTCAGAAGTACACCAAAGCTGTGAACCTGAGTTTTCAGAGGAAGTATAACCCCATCCAGCTAAGACTGGCTCTCTATTTCTTAATCTGGCATTCAATTTACCAGGAGCACTTCTACCTTGTCTGGATTAAGCTTATATCTGTTTGGCATCAACCAATCCATTACTGAGACCAGACACTTGTTTAGAATTGAAACAAATACCTTGGAATTTGACAGAATGGAGAAGTTGGGTGTCATCAGAATACAGAATAATTAGAAAACGGACACACTGAAATCCTGTTCCTAAGTTTCACAGTGCATGCCTGTGAATTATCAGCCAGCACATTGTTTTTGGAAACTAAACATTTCCTCTTCCTGTCCCCAGTCCCCCATGGTCTGTGCAATCCCTTTCACCATTGGGAACCATGTGGGTCATGGGAGGGGAGGGGAATGTCTTTAATTACCACAAATCGCTACTGCCAGGATGATGGCAAGTTTCCAATGATGGAAGAGATAATTTGGAACCATGGGAACTTCAGGATGGAAGAAGGACATGTTTAATTTTGAAAAAAAAATTACCCTGGCTGATGATGTCATCAGCCTTAAACCATGGATACTACAGGATGAACAGGATTTCAGCCTTAGAAACACAGGCATACAGTTTGAAAAGGACGATGAGTTTGCTGTTGATGAAACAACAGAGGACATAAATGGAGAAAAATGCAGAAATGCTGGTCTGGACAGGAAGAAAAGAAGAAACAAGACAAAGATTTGTGAAGCATGAAATTTCTGTAAAAGTTATTTTTTTTAACATGGCATTAAAGTTTAAGCTTCTCTGTTATAATTTCCAACATTAAAAGGATGCATGCAACATACCTGCGGGCTATGGAGATCTGTTGTCAGCATGATAATTGAATAAGCTAAGACATATGCTGTGTCTGCACTAGCAAAGAGGGTTTGCCTGAAAAAAAGAAAATATATAATCAATTTTCTCCATTACCTAATTTCACAGACAGACACAGGAAAGAGAAAGCTGCTCACCCTTGGTTGCACTCTAAGTATCTCGCAGCAAATTTCTCCATTAATCTATCAATTTTCTGAGCTTCTCCTGGCAGACGAAAGCCTTCCAAAAACATTCGCAAAGCCGAAACAAAATCTTTTGCCGAAAAATCATGTTGGTCCACATACGCATACATAACTTCCTTATTAAATTTATCATTGTCTCCTAGGAACTCACCAACCTGAGTCTAAATGGAAACAAAAGGTTGTAAATTCAATCAGTTCACCCTCAGAATCCTATACAAAACAAGGAAAGTGATTAAAATAGATTCCATTTTTTAGTTTTCAATATTAAAAAATAAAAATACAATGAAATATGATGTTATGCTAGTCAGAACCAGTGAAAAACAAAGGTTTCCTTGGCAAAGCAAGAAAACCACCTTCTACTTCATGAGGACAAGACAATTACTGTCTGCAAATATAACTGAAAGAACAGTCTCAACATGTTTGTGCAGTCTCTAAGAGTACTTTTTCCTTTCCACCACGTGGGCATTCTACTCCATGAACTGTTGCATCTAACTATTGAAACCACCGGGTTCAACCATCAAATATACTATATCTATAATACTATAATTTTGAATTTAAAACTCTAGACAGCTTAGGTTCATATATCTAAAAAAAACCAAAAAACAATCACCTTTTGTGTAAGACTTCTCCAACAAACTAAACCTTTCATTCCCCAATTCCCCCAAAATGCCAGAATTGTGTTATTTGTTTCTTTTTAAAGAAATTCTTGCACTGTTTACCAAGAAAAACTGAACTTTGCATCCTATATTAATTAGCCTAATTTTGAATTTCTGCTTCTGCCCATGATTGAGAGAAGGGGAAACAATTATAGAAAGTATCCAAGCTTCACTTTATTATCAGTCTAAGGTCTGCTCAACAACCTTTTCTGACTTCTGAGATTTCAACAGTCATTTTCACACATTCGGAAGCTTTTCTTTGCTGCTCTAAATGCTAGAAAGTTATTTGAAAATAATCAGATTCTCAGAAAGCTGATTTCCTTCTCAGCCAAAGCCATTTATATGCTTTTGCTCTTCAGCTACAGGATATACATAGCCATAAGGATGTGTACCAAGGTCCTGCATTACTTCTCTAACAAATGTTTCTGCCCCAAGCCATCTGTGTATTTCCTCCTTCCAAGTTCATTTCTTCTCTTTGACTCCTGCTTCCTATACCAAACCACTTAATCTCTGAGAATAATTTAGAAATTATGTATCAAACTACTTAACCTGCAGGAACTCCAGTGAATACACAGTTTGTGTTCAATAATCTCTTAATTCTTTAGGTTGGGTAAGGCAGCTGCCTGAGGCACCAAAATGCTAAGATCAGAAAACTCCTCCACTCTCAACTGAAAGGGACCTGTCACTATTATTAGCACTTCCTCTCTCCCTAGACCACCTCCCCACCTCACTTTACCATTGCTGCCTCCTCTCCTCTCCTCTCCTCTCCCACTTGACCACTCACACATTTATTCACCTGTTTCAGTGATGATCATTCATCCTCCTCCTTCAGCCTCCCCATCTCATCATGCCATCAAGACATTTTCTCTCTGCTCAATTACAGGCTCATTGGATTCAGTTTCTACAACAGCGGCAGCAGTAGCAGAAGCAGCTAATCCTCTTCCCCCTCTGCTTCTCTGTTGCAGTTACTAGCTGCCTGGCCAACTCCATGCAAAAATGCTAAGCTACTTGAAGTGGCTGCTTAAACACATGGCAGGCACCTGCCATGGATGGTGCTGTTTCAAAGAGGGTTGGCAACCTGTAATGGCAGCAGCAACAACAAAAAGAAGGTGGATTTGGCAGGGAAGGGAGGTGAGTCTAGGCAGCAGAGTGCATGGGGGGGAGGGGTTATCAAGCTGGAACCAGCAGCAGAACTTTCCTCACATCAAGTGATACAAGAGCTTTGGATGGCACTGCAGCTACAACTATAAGTACATTAAAGCAATTTAAATCGCAGCCCTAGTTTGAGAACTGCTGACAAAATATAAGGAAAACTGTCATGAGAACATGTGCACATCCATACTAAAACCGCATAGCAAAGACATACAACGTGACATACAATATGGATTCTCATCACTCATGGAGTTCTCCAGACCTTGAAGACATTCTAGAATGCAAGCCTGAGCACCATTCAAAAGAAAGGTTTCATTTTTTATTAAATAAAGTGTTGTTTTGGTGCATTATAGGGACATGTCAACCAACCAGATTTCAGGTCACATCTGGCTGCTGCTAGATTTGAAGCTATGACATCAGGACAATTAATTCTTATTTCTCCTTTTCTTCAAAATGAGGTGTGTAGCATGCTAAGAGGCCTCCTAAAAGCTTTATTCGCCTTATAAACAAGAGGCCTGTACATTTATTTCCACAGTAAGCAGCATGGTAATAATAGAAGGTTAGCAGTCAGTTTGGCCCAAACATTTTTAATGGTATTCATCAAATAAATGGTAGATATTCTAGAAATTAACTTATTTCTTACAGAATCTAATCTTTCTTCTTGGTGTAAGAACTGGGCAATATCTTCAGAAGTAGTACCAAGCATCCCTTGTTCTTGTAGGTACTGAATTCCTCTCTTTGGTTTCTTATTAAATCTGTACATTAAAGCTTGTGTTAGTAAGTACTGAAAAATACATATAAGAGACATACATTGGCATGCAGAAAGATATTGACAACTTAACAGCAGAATCACTCTAAGACCTGTGAAAAAATCAAAACACATTAGATGGCATCCAAAGGGACTTCTTCTGGATCCACCCCATAACCCAAAGATCAAGAATTCCATCCCCATGCAATAGCGTTTCTGGTAATAACAGTTTCACTTTTCTTTATTTTTAAATGCATGTGAATTTATTTGCCAGGGGAGACGCTAGAACAGATGAATAAGAACAATATACAGGACTTTTAGGGGTGCTTTAATGCCAGATTTTTTCCCACTCCACTATGCCTTTTCATCTCAGTACATACCAAAATTAAGTCACAATATCGACCCTTTAAAATCCCTATCTAACAATCCTATGTTTCTTCGTTGGAATTGAATTGACTGTAGAAATAACTGAACAACAAATGTACATACAATTCAGGCTTTTGTAAAAAAATATCCATCTCATTCTACTCCATTTAAAGGTAGCTGCCACAACCAAAAACAATAAATTTACAATTTCACTAGAATTCAAAGTAAATAATCCACAGTCTCAAGTGAACCGACACCTGAGAGTATCCTAGTGCCAAATGATTCACTAACTAGACAGCTGTGGATGTATTGTGTTTTCACTTACCAACAACAGCTATGCAATTTCCTGAATGCATCCCTGTGTGAAGGCTACTTTTCTAAGGCTGAAGAACATGAAGGGTTTTTTTTACATGCGGAGGTTCCTTATATTCCATTTGAGATGGGCATAGCTCTTGCCTCTGAGCAAGGGCTCCTTAATTGCACATGCATTAACTCATCTGCCCATCTGTTGTGCCTTCACACCATACTCAAGGATACCCCCATTCCCCTTTCCACCAATTCCCCTCAAATTCACTTGAGCTATAATTGTCAGAATTGTCAAATTCACTTGAGCTATAATTGTCATGGTAAATCATACAACCTTGACCCTCACCAGTTTGAGTCCAGAGGTGGACTACAAGCCCCACGATTTCCCAGCAAGGAATGAGGCACAATGTCATTGCAGCAAGCAAACAGAGTGAAAGTATGCAAGCATCACTGTCATATGCATTTCCTGTGTAGTTGATTCAATTTTCAATCTTTGACTGTGTGAGAGTACCGTTTCCCTGAAAATAACCTGAAAATAAGCCCTAGTATGATTTTTCAGGATGCTTGTAATATAAGCCCTACCCCAAAAATAATCCCTAGTTAAGTGAAAGCCCACCCTCCACCACTGTACAGCAACCAGAAGATGACATGACTGTATTTGAATAAACGTAGATTGTTGTACATGAAAAAAATAAAACATCCCCTGAAAATAAGCCCTACTGCTTTTTTTGGAGGAAAAATTAATATAAGACCCTGTCTTATTTTCCGGGAAACACAGTAGAACACTACTGAACCTCTACACACTTACAAGATTATAAGCCTTCCTGAACTCAGCTGAATTTAATTCTGAAAAACACATAAGACTGGATCCTGATGTATTCTTATGTGATCAGAAGAACTCCTTCAGTTAGTGCAAGGGAGTGGCACCCACATAAAGTTTCTTCTTGGAAAAGAGGAGGAGGACTTTTTGCAGGTTACCCCTTCCTCCTGCAGTGGGGTGTGGGTCTACCAAAATTCTGCTCTGAAAGATCCCCTGACCCTCCAGAACAGCACGGAAGGGGCTCATGAAGCTACACGAGGGAAACAAGAATCAACAAAAGTACCTTCTTCCACTTTCTTTAGCAGAACATCCCATTCAACATTATTGGCAAACTTTATAAATGTATTCCAAAGGTAAATAATCTTGTGGATCCAATAATTTACTCACAAGGCACCATTCCTATTAAGAAAATCAACTACACTTAATTTCCGATCAATACGTCATGTTCTGTCAGGCTGGTTTGGTAAAGTTCTATCAGATCATCCTCAACATAACTGAACAATGCACATGGCATTGTTCTATAAGCACAGTCGTGTAAAATTTCAACCTCTACTTTCAGCATTAGCTGCTGTGGTATCCCTCTTATGAATTGAAACCGGGTAAACAAATGATGGTAACTTAAAGATGGATAAGCAGGAGACTTGGCTGAATTCTAAGAATTTACACTTTGGCAGAAACAAATAAACTTACAAATCTATTCCTTGCTCAATAATTTCTTTTTGTTGCTTTAAGACCTCAAACTGCTCTGGGTTGTCAGTACCAGACATCTGTGTACTGTAGCTACCAATTCCTGATGAGGCTGTAGAGTCTAGGGAATTTAAGCTTCCATATCTGTTAATTGTTTCAGGATGTTTGGTTTCAGTGCTGTCCTGTTCTGTTGGTTTTTCTTGCCCTGTACATGAAAAGCAAGAGAAAGGTACTTTTTAAGACAACATTAAGTTTTGCTTCTCTGTATCATTTTGTCAATTGCCTATAACTATTCTAAGTTTCCCATTAATAAAATTTACAAATATATAAAAACAATGACATAAAAAACTGTTCACATGAACACATTTTTGAATTACAAATCTAAACAAGAATTACAGTTCTGAATACTGGAATAAAAATAACTATATACATGTGTAAATAAGAAAAAAGGGGGAAAGATTTTTTGATGACTGAAAAGTAATGTAACTTTTGACAGAATCCAAGTATATTAACTACTGTTCTAAACATTTTGAAGTTTTATAATATGCTATATTCTGCTGCATGAACAATTCCCACAAGTGGAGGCATGAGCTGGAGAAACATCTTGAAAACTTCGAATTCTATAGATTGATTTCATAGGTTCCCAGGAGAGTTTTCTTTTCAACTTATTGCCAGACCTTTGCAGAAAGAGAACTCTATTTAAGCTGCATATGTGACCACAGGGTGTTGTACCAGTACTACCATCTGCACAATGTCTGGAAGGTGTGCTTATGTGTTATTTAAAATTTTCTGCTACTTTCAGACCAGCACCATTACCAGATGTATTTCCAGTGGTGTATGAGTACTTGCAGTATGAGTACTTGTATGAATATCAACATTACTTGCAGACTTTACAAATATATGCCAAACTGAATAAATTTTATGGATCCAATAATTCACTCATATGACTCCACTCTTGTTAAGAATAACGACTGCACTTAACTGATGATCAATAGGTCACATTCCATCAGGTTTGTTTGGTAATGTTCTAGCAGTGCCAACCTGATATCCTTCTCTCATCAGCAAGGACAGTGGGAGAATGTTGCTGAAGAAGATTCTCACACCCCTGCCACATCTAATAATTCTTGAATCAGGCTTCTAAGACCACAGACCCATAAAAACTTGGTAAGATGCTTGAAGGTGTGCTGAGCAAAATGAAATACTAAATATTTCAATCAGAGATGAGCTATAACTAGAATAAAGAAAGGAAGAATAAACAAAGCTAAAGAGTGAGGACAACAATGCCCATCTATTCAAACAAGTGGGTGCAGTATTCTGCTGTTGCAGCAGATGAAAATGAGCTCAGCATAAGCTGGCACAACCTCCCCCCCCAAACAATGTAAAATAAGATCTATAAAAGCATTCTTTAAAAAGGTTAGGAGTGGAGAGGATGGGTAAGCTCCCTCTGAAATTCCGCTCCCCTCTAAGACATTTCAAATGAGACCTGTGCAGGTGCAGCACCTCTGCCTATAACTCAGAGAGATCACAAAGAAGAATATTAAAGCATCGATTTACCTAAGGTTGTCTGGGAGTTGGGATTCACATACTGATCCTTACTCCATTCTACCATGCACTTCAGTATAGACACCAAGCATTCAAGGCCCTTCTTTCTAAGACTAAGCTCCTGCAAGAAGTTAAAAGATTTAGATAATCATTTTAGATAAAGATTTAGACAAACATTTGATTAATGTTTTAATATTAACATATTTTATAACTGGAAACATGGTAACATGTGCTATAATTTCTACCTGAATGCTGGTCATGCCAAGTTCTTGGCTGCCTCTTCCTTGTGCAATCTTGGATAGATCATTAACTAGTCTTTCAAATATGTTTGCAGCATTTAAATCACAATCATAGTTTACGTAGATGTCCACTACACTCTGGGCATCTGTAACCACAACAAAATTACACATTGAAGAGCTTTTGTCAGGAATACATATACATATAGCAATTAACATTCTCAAGCTAGCAAGACATGAGAGCTGTAAAACATTTTAAGGTATGCCCAATAGAGTAATACCTGCGCATATCCTTGTCAAAGTTTGTATAACCATCCATTTATGATCAAAGGAACTAGTGGAGGTTTCTAAGATATATAGAAAAATCTCCTTGAAGAAAACCTAAGGAAAATGGTACAAAGAGGCATTACCTGTTTATTTCTAAAAATTGGCATTTCTTGCAAGTACACTCTTCCCCTACCTGCATGTGCATGAGCCCGCACAGATACATATATACAGAATTATCAATATATGACTTACATAATTGTTAATCTATAAACTCAACAAGACACATATCTCTAGGAAAAATAATGACCAGAATCCTGTTGCCAATTTATGCCAATGAAAGGGAAATTGCCTAAGTCTCAGCAGCTGTTGTTTGTTCAAAAAATGCTAGTTCTGTTCCTGGGTGCATGTTTGATTTTGTGATCAGGCATGTACCCAGAAATGCATATAGCGCCTCATTAATGAGACAGAATTTGCCGCCAAGACTTATGTAATGACCTTTGTGGAACCATGAATTGGAAAAAATATTCTGCCCAATTTTTTTTATATATTCATATCTTTATCTTGCTATTTTGAGCTATGGCACCATAAAAATATCTGTTTTTCTATTCATCAAAATAATAGGCAGCCATATGGTGCACAGCGACATTTTAATTCAAGGCGAATGATTCATACAGAAGCTTATTATTATACGTGGCCATGTAGGCCATAGAGTCTGACTGTAACAGTAATTGCATTTACTCCAATTACTATCCTACCAACTCCATTAAACTGCATTTAGATGCCCTGCTAGGCAAATTTAAAAAAAGTACAATAGAAACAAGAATCTGAGAGGAAAAAACATATCTTGGAAATTATGATTTAAACAAACAAGAATGTGTGTGCCAAAGCTAGTGTACAAGGAGACAAGGGTTGGGGAAAAATTCATGGGTCTAATATTCACTCCTGGTTCCATATACCACAAAATATTATGCACCAATAGGTCCTTTTTACAACATGTTTTTCATGCAGGACGCATTTTGAATATTCTTATTTCATCTGACAGAGCTGACGATCTGTTAATATTATATGGTTGGGGTGGAGGACTTTTATTTTGCTAAGGGTTGCCCTTGGAGGCAATCTCTCTGGAGCCATATGCCAGGAGTCAGCAGGACTATAGCCATTGGTGGATAGGGACAGAAACAAAAATTAAGCAAAGTTAACCCCTCCTTTCTCTAACAGCTCCTTCTCTTTCTTTCTCTACTGCTCCACAGACTGCCAGAGGATGAAAATATTGTTTTTGTAGAGACTTGCCCACTTGTGGAGGGCTTTTAAACTTAGGTCACAGTCTGTAAGTGACTCTTAGATTAGGTTGCCTACTTCTGTTCTGGAACATAAATGGCAATAATTATAACCCTTCAAAATCAACTGTCTTTCATAAAATAGCCAAATGTAGACAGAATTCTGGAAAGATTTATACTGAAAGACAGTCCTGCCATTCAACTTGAATGGACTCTAAAGCAGTGGTTCTCAAACTTGGGTCCCCAGATGTTCTTGGACTGCAACTCCCAGAAATTCTGGCCAGCACAGCAAGTGGTGAAGGCGTCTGGGAATTGCAGTCCAAGAACATCTGGGGATCCCAGTTTGAGAACCACTGAGGCACATGCAAGAAGCTTGCTTGAGTCTACTGCCATTTGTCAAAAACATTTTGAGCAGTTGACTCAGATATCAGATCACAAACTGCTTTCCAATCTCCTTTCAATTTCAGAAGAAGTTTACAAGGCTGAATGAGGGGACTGCTATTCAGGAAAATGAAGTCTAAAGCCCTCAGTACTTAGTTTCATGTTCTGAACAGTACTTAGTTCAGAAGGAGGCTACATGAGTTAAGGTCCCAAGGTTTTTTCTCAATACATGTTGGTGTTGCTGGGATGTAGATTAGACAAAGCTTCCTAAATTCAGTCTTTCTTTGTCAGGTAAGGGAAGAGATACATATGAATGAAAAATGCATATACAAACATTGCATTCATTGTGGCAGTCAGAGAGGAAGAAGAGACTAAAGCAGTAAGGTAGCATGTAAGAATTTATAATGTATTAAGTTAATAACTAAAAACTGTAACAAGTGTCCAGCTTTGCTGCTCTGTAGTAGATGGAAAAAGAAAAGGCTCGGACAGACAAACGCCAGTAGTTACATGGCAGACCACAAAACTTCTTTCCCACCCTCGTCAGGACAGGCAGCTAATGAAACAAGCCACAGACAAGCCATTATGGTAGATTTAGACAGCATAACACATCATGATTTAAGCCAATGTTTGCAAGCCATCATTATGGCTTCCAACCGCAGCTTGTAAATTATTAAAAAAAACATGGTGTATTAGCAGAACTGGGTTCACACACCACAAGCTAAATTTCAACCAGCTGCACCATGGCTTATAATGACATGAGACTGTGGCAAGTGGATCAAACCTTTAGCGCCAGCCCTTATCATGGATGTCAAAAGGTGGCTGCTTCCTGTGCTTGTCCACAGGTGTCAGGAAAAAGATGTTAGACAACATGCAGATTGTCAATAATGGGATAATAGGCAAATCTACTATTTGTAGACTAGATATGGAAGCAGACAAATACGTATACATATTCATATAAATGAATGTAGTCTTAAGTATTCCTTAGTTGCTTATCATGGTCTTGAATTTGCAAGACCTGAGTAGGGCTGTCAATAACAGGACCTTTTTCAAGGCATTAATTCATACGTTTTTCATAAGCCAGAAGTAACTTGACAGCACATAAAATATAGACATACCTCAATCATACGGCTAAATTGGCCATTTCAAGTCATACTTAGGGCACTGGTAGGGCTTATTATGGACAAGGCGCAATAGTGTCAATGCTAATGATTAGAGACTGCAACAGAATTTTTCCACACATGCTAGTTAAAACAATCCTCCCCCACCCACTGGCAACACAATCCTAATATGTTCCTTTTCTACAATATTCATGAATTCCAAATGTTGCAAGGAACACTTTTCCAAACAGCAAAGGCCAAGTGCCTGAAGACACAGTTTTCCTCTCTTCCATAAAGAATCACAATAATTGGTGTCAGTTATGCTTCCATGGGGAGACTTTGACCAATGGCATTACTCCAACAGAAAAGATTTAAGGTCAAAAGTGGCATACAAATAACTATAAACTGAACTCTGTCTCTAACTGACGTTCATGTGCTGGATTTCATGTTTCCACAGAAGTCTTCACACATACAACCAAATACATGTAAACCCTGATCACATAATGTGAAGCACAGAGGTCAGGTACTCAGGACCCGTATGTGTAAAATTCCATGCGGGAAGACCCCACATAAACCTGAAATCCAACACATGAATGCTAGGTCAACATGAAGATCTCAGTTTCTTACACTGGATAACATCAGAATGCCTGCAAAAAAGTAATAGTCTATTCCTTCAATGTCTCAGTAAATTATTCTCATAACTAGTAATAGCTTGAAGACTATTTATTTTATTTTATTCAAAATAAGATGGTTTGCAAAGCTGAAGAAAAAGGTACCCTGAAACCACAATTGCCCTATGAAAGGGCAGGCTTCTCATTTGATTTTAACTAAATTACATGTTGCCTTAAAATATACTGAATTACACCAAACAAGGCCTATAAATTACTTGAAAGTATGTTACCTCAATTTGCATCTTCAGATGAGTTTTAAAATTTGAAAGCAGAGTCAAGAATATTGAAAGAGAAAGTTCAAACACTTCTGGAACAGATGAGACCCCATTTTTAGATAGAGCAACACAAAGATACTGCTTGATAGCATTGATAAACATTTCATTTGTCCTGAAAACAGGTCCTGCATTCTGTAGAATGGACAGCAGCAACTGTAATGAAAGGATCTTTGACCGCAGTTCATGAGACCTAGAAATATAAAGTCACAGTTATTTTAACAGTTTCTAGTGATTCCCCACCACCACCTTTTTTGGAAGGTAAAGGTTCACCTTGACATTTAGTCCAGGGGAACTGAACGTGTCCGACTCTGGGGGGCGGTGCTCATCCCCGTTTCCAAGCCGTAGAGCCAGCGTTTGTCCGTAGACAGTTTCTGTGGTCACATGGCCAGCGCGACTAGATACGGAACGCCGTTTCCTTCCCACCGTGGTGGTATCTATTTATCTACTCGCATTTGTACATGCTTTCGAACTGCTAGGTTGGCAGGAGCTGGGACAAGCGACGGGAGCTCACCCCGTCGCGTGGATTTGATCTTACGACTGCTGGTCTTCCAACCTTGCAGCACAGAGGCTTCTGCGGTTTAACCTGCAGCACCACCACGTCCCTTACCTTTTTTAGAAAACTGCTTAAAATCTCTCTAGGGATAAAGTGGCTAATAATAAAACTAATCAATCTACATATTATGAATCAATTAAAACAACAGCTGCTATAGTTAAATTATGAATGAAGGGGTTTATATTTTATATATCCGAAGCTTTAGACAGCAAGTCACTTTGAGCTTCTGACCAATTCTCTAAATGATAAGCTTGTCCACTTCCAAAACATGTCATATGGAATTACAGTTAAGTGGAATGTGTATACATCGGTCTAGATGGGCGGGGTACAAATAAAATAAAATAAATAAATAAATATACTCTGCATCACTTCCTGATATGCTCCAACAATCAGATTTGCAAATTAAATCTGTGTTTAACTTCTAATGATCAGTCACAAAATAAGTGGGGAAAACCATGCCCTGTGAGAAACTTGAGGGAGCATCTTCTTCTAAAAGCATGCTAAACATACTGGGCAAAACCTTTGGCATAATTACACCAATATAAACCAGATCTGGGTGTTTAAAAAAAATTAAATTAATTAAAAGTTTCCTATCTCCCCATTTCAGGTTCCAATGCTTCCTAGGACTCCTTTTTGCTCTTGGGAAGCCTTTGGGGTGGGAGTCAGTGGCGCAGCGTGGGTGGGCCACAGAGGTGGTTGCCCCAGGTGCATAACTTTTAGGGGGTGCAGAATTCATTAACCCTGCACAGCCTACCCCCCTTCAAGCTGCCCCTGCCACCTCCATACCTGATCCTGTTGTCTCCTCCTCTTCGTCCTCCACCACCATCTTGAGACACAGCAGGCCTGGCTTCCCTTCTAGGAGCTGGACCTTCAGTCTCTGTGCAAGCCTCCACCTATCAGCTGATAGGTGGGGCATGTGCAGAGACTGCAGACGGGGCTTCTGGAAGGGAAGCTCAGCCTGTCTTTCCAGATGGCAGCAGTGGAAGAGGAGGAGGCAGCAGGACCAGGTAGGAATGTGACAGGGGCAGTGGGCAGGCTGTGGGGATGCACTGTGTGGTGCCAGATTGCCCATTTGCAGTGATGGAGGAGGAAGAGGAGGCAGCAGGACCAGGTAGAGAGGCAGTGGGGCAGTGGGGAGGGGGCTAGAGCAGGCTCAACTGTAGGGCTACAAATGGGCAATCTAGTGACATATGGCACCAGATCGGGGCCCTGTGGTCCCGGATCACGTCTGCCCATTTGCAATGAGGGAGGAGGAAGAGAAGGCAACAAGATCAGGCACAGCACTTTTAGGGGTCACATAATTTGCCTTGCACCAGGTGCTGGCAACCCACGCTATGTCACTGTGGGGAGAGCCTTTAATAATAATAAAAATCACTGCTGGATCACCACTGCTGGGATTGATGCTTCCAGCAGTGATTGTTTTTTTTTTTAAACTGTTAAAAGTTTTCCCCAACCTGAGTCTCCCAAAGGTTTCCTAGGGATTCTCTTAGCCTTAAACAGAGGGACAGGAAGCTTTCAATTTTTTTACATTAATTATTTCTGGCACCCATATCCATTTTATACTATGTAACTATGCCAACAAGATTTTGTCTATTGTTTAACCCTCAGTTAGCACTCCTAAATATCTCCCCACCCACGCCTTTTTGCATGAAGGACTGGGATTCAACCCATTCTGTTGGAGCCACTTGAGACCACTTATACGCCGTTTACCCATTCACGAGTGAACAATTGCTTATATTTATTCATAAGACCTTAACATGTTTTTCCCCCCAAATGACCCACATATTATGTTATTGCCGCCTAGAGTGGTCGCAAGACCAGATAGGCGGGGTATAAATGAAATAAATAATAATAATAATTGTCATGTATTTTGCATCTATTTTGAAATAAAAAAATCTGTATATGGATCAAACACTTTATTTCTACAAGATGTCATTATCTGGTGGCCCAAACTGATGATATTTTTACTTACCTTCAATCCAACCCTCCACAAAGCACAACAGACTTTAGAAATGAACCATGTGGTCTCATGTCTGATAATTTCAAAATGGAGTAATCTAGAAGCTTATTTTATGCTGACCAATTATACGGCATCATGTAGTAGTTTTGTCTTTATATAACACATTAAGATCTATGTTTTAGCATATTTAATATTAAAAATTCATTCCACAGTGGATGCTGTGCTAGCAAACATCCATATTTGTATCACTTCAGTATTCACAGAATAATAATCGCAACTTACTTTGGATCAGGTGGTCCATCTGACAGAGGCTTCATAGAAAGTTTACACAGTGACCTGAATACTAGGAAGGCATCCTTTTGTAAAATATGGGAAAATTTAGCACCAGGTGTAGGTCCTGAAGAATTTCCAGATTCCTAAATAAGTGAACGTATTTCAGTATTCTGTATACTATTAGAAGTATACTGAGTAATTCTCACAATATAGAAATATTGATGTAAATATTCCCTAATAAACAAATGTACCATGGAAGCATAGGCTGAAATCCTGTTGCTTTGTTATGCATGTGGAAGGCAAGAGATCTAACATCCACTCAATTCTTGCCAGCAATTAATGGGGTGCATGCACATAGCACACATTCCATAATCTCCATAGAGACTCTTTAATTGCCAGCTAGAAGCTAGAGAATATTAGATGTTTTGCTTTCAGGCTGCATAACAGAGCAACATGATCTCAACCACAGGGATGGAAATGGTAAACCAGTCCTTGAATATCTCCTATACCTGGAAAACCCTATTACTGTTGTCATAATTCGGAAGCAACTTGACAGCACATAACAACAATAAACAATGTGATGCTGAAGTTAGTATCCTATTCAGTGTTTAACCACATTTAACCATTAATCTGAAGAATCATAACACAAATACTTTATAATTAATTTCTGTTTTAAAAAAGAGCACCACAGTCCTGTAACACAGTGGATAAATATGCAACGTTTGCTCCCAGAAAACTGAAGGTGGGAAATCAGTAAGCATCCTTGGGATTATACACTTCCCACTTGGAGCCTCTTCCCTTCTGGATAGGGAATTCTTCTTCTTTACTGAACATGTTCATGCACTTTAATGGGACGGGCATTAAGACAGTTAAGGTTAACAATTTTAACCTAGGATCTGAAACCACTTCAGAATTATTAGAGAAACGGTGAAATCTTTGATCCATAGGGGAAGGATAGATGTTTAGTTTGTAATGTTTTTTGTTAATTATTTGTTAGAGTCTTAATGCTTTTAAGTTTGTATAAATAAAAAATAAATAAAAAAAGAGAGAGAAAAAAAGAATTATTAGAGAAACCGTCCATTGTTCAATAATTAAAGATAACCATGGTTTGCATTAATTGTGGTAAATATGGGTTCTAAGATGGTAACCACAGTTAAGCGAGAAATATGCTCAGTAGTCCTATCATGATGGTTATCATCTATTGCTGTTGTGAATGGTCACTCAGGTTATTATTTATCTGCATGTATTTAATTGAATGATCACATACCATACTTCTTCATTGTCTTAGAACTGCAAAGCTGGAAGGGACTCTATGGATTATCAAATCCATTTCTTGCATTTCATTACAATCTGACCTCACTGTTTATATTTTCCCTCTATAATTGTGTTTGTAGTAAGTTACTTTTACATGGGTATACATATCAGAACTAAAAATACGGTTTCATGTACCTAGTGTAGTGAACTTTAGTTCACGAAATTTTATACCATTCATAAATCTGTTAGTTTTTAAAAAACTCTCTGCTGGTTCTTCTGGAACAGAATAACACATTTATTCCTCTGGATTTATTATTAAGAGAGGTAAAAGCATGACCTCAATATTTTCTTCTGAGTTGCTAACTGGGTTAAGCCCTACGTTTGCACTAGTAGCAGAATTACACACAATTAAAGAAATGCAGCCTTATATCTCAAGCTTTCTCACATATAGGTAACTTACTGGAAAACACAATCTCATTTTAGCTATAATTGCTATTAAAAGATATATGAAAATAAATAAATATAGTAATTTGAAACTATAAGGCATTTCATGCATATATCATATAATTATGACAAGATTTAAATACTTTACTATTTACAGATATAACTGTTATCAGCCTCTGAAGACAACCAATGTGCAGCTGAAATAAGGCAGCAGCTTTTATAAATAAATGCATTTGGAAGAATCTATTTTTAAATGTGCATATAATTGCAACTGACCTCTTACAGACCTTTCTCCCCAAATGCAGCCCCTAGGTCAGTGATGGCGAACCAATGGCACGTGTGCCATAGCTGGCATGCAGAGCCCTCTCTGTGGGCACACGAGCCATAAATTGCCATCGAGAAATACTTACCCGTCCTCCGATCCCGGATTTTGGCACTCCCCTCTGCTGGTGCAGTGGTCCAGCAGAGGGGTGCAATGGCGACCATTACCAGTCTAGCCCAATGGGGGATTGGAGGACCAGTAAGTATTTCTTTGTTAATACTGCCCATAGGGGAAAAAACACAATTATTTAACCCTTGCAGTGCAGGAGCAGCTGTTTTTTCTAAGCTAAAACCTCAGCATTCGGGTTTTAATTGCAGTATTGGCACTTTGAAATAAATAAGTTGATTTTGTGTTGCAGTTTGGGCACTCGGGCTCAAAAAGGTTCACCATCACTGCCCTAGGTAGTACTTAGGGAAGTACACAAGCAGTTTAGTAAGTAGGTGTTCCAAACATTGGTTGCCAATTTATACACAGGTTAAAATTCTTAATATTCCTTTGAAAGTCAGACATATCAAATCATACTGTTGCACACTAAAGAGTTAGGAATTTTTCTTATATATTAAATGCATATAAAGATATAATGTTGGCTCAGAAAATGAAAATAGTGTTTGTGCTGTGTTAGTATTGATTCACGTAAATAATTTAAAGTTAAGTCACTTGTACTCCAGCATAAATATTGCTACTTTATGCAAGTTTGCCTTACATATGTATAATACGAACATTAATGTAATGTTAAATATCTCAAACCATTTAAAACAAACATACTTGTCTCCATTTGTATTCAAAAAGCATTTAATGTAAGCATACATCTATTTTATACCTGAGTATCATTGGAAGAGACTGACAACCTGTCGTCAGGTAAAGATGGTGTATAAACAACAGAAATTGGTGTCCCTGGAATTCCATTTGCCTGGATATTTTCACTGTCACTGCCATCTTCTGAAGTCCCCACTGGCCCATCAACCATAGCCTTTTCAGCTGTTCTCTCTCCTACATCTAACAGAAAAAAAACCCCAAGATTGTCATGTTTTTTTTTTAAATGACATCAACTGGTAACAGAGATAGAAATATGGTAGATCAACATTCCAGGTGACATACAATTTGAACATTAATGTATACTATTGAGAACAAAACTCAACTTTCTGACGAATGTTTCTGGTGCCGTTAGAAATTATAGTCATTACTACAAAATCAAGTTAATGTAAGAACAATAATTCTCAACATTAAAGACATGACTGGAAAAATATCATGTTCACTAGGATAGCTGGCAATCCAGAAGATTATGTCAATACCTAAGAATCAAAAGTATTTCATCTGCTGTCAGGGAGCACATGTTTTTAAACCAGGAATATGATTGAAGGAGAACTGTAAAATATTTTGCAATATTAATTTACAGAACTGGAACTAATTGGTACATTATTTATAACAATCTTTATGATCAGTTTGATTGATCTTTCAGCCCTGAACTGGGCCACATTAAAACATTCACACTATTTTCCTCAACTCTGATCAAACATTTTAAGTGCCACTGCTTATAAGTGTCTCATTAAGCTTCTCAAGAAAGAAAGAAAACCTGCTGTGAAAAGCTCACACATGCAAGAAAAAAATGGGGAGTGAAAAAGAAACAAGCTGTCAAATATGGGTAACTCAAACTAGGTCAATTTATTTGCTGAAATACCATTTAAAATGTCCCTTCAAGGTAATAAACACATGATTTCCCCAAAATAGTTTTCTTCTTACTTTAGTCATATGAACATCAATTCAACTAAAAAATATGCTGATAGAAATAAAACTTCAGCACTTTTCAATCTATTCATTTTCACTATTTCTTCAATAATCTACAGTTCTATAAGGGTGTCAGAGATATTTAAGGAAACCAGCAACTTCTGCAAGACACGAGTAACAATCTTAGACTAATAACCCATAGTGTGTAAAGCTCTATTAAAGCAGTTTCCCAATTCAGATATAAAAGGAGAGTGATTTAAAAATCTCCAGAAGCATTCCATAAACTTGGTGACAGGGGGAAAACACACAATATCCATTCCAGTTTAATAAATCACGGTTTATTAGACTAAGACTGTTACATTGGAACTGGGCTTCTATCATGCACAGTATTTTAAGCTATATTAATTTATTGTCACATATCAGCACTTCACTACCACCTCTTCTTACAAGGTTCTTACATTACCCCCTCTCAGTTCTGCAATATATTTTAAGGTAAGCATATTACCTCCTACCACTATGTTCACCATTTCCTGGACTATACTTTGAACAACATCCTGTGCCGTTTCTTCACATTGATCATTTTCTCCATCATATGGCCCTGTGATATTTTTAGATAGTGCTACAAAATAAAAACAGGAAATATATTAGTCAAATTTATTAAGATTACCTTCAGTCAACTTTACAACAGTATACATTACAAAAAGCTCCAAAACAGATTATTTGAGAGGGTTCTTTTTATGTATTGTTTCTGAGTTCCTAGCAATAACCTAAATGCAATTCAAGAAAGCAACTAAGTAGAATGTCTAAGGGTCTATGAAGAAGGATTGCAAAGCTTAGTATCAAGGCTTGGTGACAATCTGAAATCTCAAAGTTATATTTAGTCAACTAAAACAGAAATAATTGCTCCTTAAATGAATAAGACTTCATACACATGTTGACCCCATTTTGACCACACCACCCATTATTACTTTCTGCTGCTGCTGTTGCCTGATCGGCTTCGGTTTGTTCATTTTCTGCACTAGAAATATCAGACCCATTTTCTGCTTCTGTATCTTCTTGAAGGCTTTTATCTACATCATTGGTGTGATGGTCCATATCCCCTTCATGATCTTGGGATAGCTGATCCACAGTCTGCTCTGAAATATGTCTAAGCTGAGGCGATTCAGGTTCATGATGGCTTAAGGGTGACTGCTGCAGATGGTGCTGCTGCCGATGTCTCTCCTTCTCCATTTGCTTGGCTTCTTGAAGCTAGGAACAAATACAACATGTATTAAATCCAGGCAAATTCAATATATATATACTTTTTCTGATATTTAGCTATATTTCAGTAATTTCAATATGTGAAGTCTCTACAAGTTATGCAACAACAGTGGTTCTTCAAGTCTTTTTCAGTGATTGCCATAGGTAATGAACTTAAAACAGAGTTTGGCAAACCAGCCTGTATGTTACACAGGAACACTAGAGGTTAAAGCAGAATTTGAAATCATCCTTAATATGAAATGTAAAGATACTTACGGCTTGGTTTTCCATACGTGCAAATATGACATTCAACATTTGTGTAAGAGTAGCCTTGGCTGTGGTTTGATTTATGAGATTTTTGCTTGCAAGGTAGATATTGTAACATGTTCTTACAGCTTGCAGCACAGTCCCTTCATGAATCTCTATGTGTTGAGATGTTACTGCTGTTAATAGAGCCTTAAAAAAAAATTAGAGCTAATGTCATTTCATAACTCAAAAATAATATACAAGCAGCCCCTGCTCCATTTCACTGCGTTACTTCTTGTTCTGGTATATGCATGTCTAACATTAGAATATAAGTGGCACCTCCAATTGATTTTTGCACATACAGTGGTGCCTCGCAAGACGAATGCCTCGCGGGACGAAAAACTCGCAAGACGAACAGGTGGTTCCACATGGCTGCTGCCTCTCAAAATGGCTGCCGCCTCTCCAAAATGGCTGCCGCCTCTCTGCTGGTTGCCGACTCTCAGCTGTTCGGCGCTCTGCTCACACAGAGTCTGGCTGTTCTGGGGCTACCAAGGCACTGTGAGGAGCGGGGCTGGGTATACTGTACCTGGTAAGTGACTTTTTTCTGACTTTTTGTGGTTTCTGACTTTTTTTTCCCATAGGAACGCATTAATTAAATTTCAATGCATTCCTATGGGAAACCGCTTTTCGCAAGACGAAAATTTCGCAAGACGGCACTACTCGCGGAACGAATTACTTTCGTCTTGCGAGGCACCACTGTACTTTACTCATGGCCTGTGTTAGTTTAAACAGGGCCTTAATTCAAAAGATAATATACATTTAATCTCTTCCTGTCAACACTTAGGTAGTGAAGTAATTTTGAACATAACAATTCTAGTGATTATACTTTAATCCCTCTCTTTCAACTGCATAAAACAATGTGGTGATTAAAAGAGGAACTGAACAACAGATAACCAATAAGTGAAAAAGCACATTAAAGGCAAACTGGAAAATCTATGCCAAGGACAGGCAATTGAACACTGCAGTTTGTAAATCAAGGCATAGAATATTCAGATCAAAACAACTTAGCTGCTGCACATATACTTCAAATAAACATGTATTATTCAGGACTCACAGTATCGAATAAAGGTATATTTATTGGCCTACTAAAACTAGTCCTTGGTACTCATTCCAAAAACACCGTTAATTGTGATGGAAGATTCCTATGGACAAGCACTCTTCTTATTGAGACTGGACTTGCAATTACGTGTCAGTTTCAGAATGACTCCCATCAATTCACTGCAAATTTTACAAAGGCCTTCTCATTCTCTGTGCAAGGTTTCTCACTTTTAATATTAACAACCATTGTCAACTTCAAATGAATCAATCACTTAATAGAATTATTCTTCTCATCTTCCAACCTGACAACAGCCTTATGATGAAGCTGACAACCACAATTATCTTCCTGCTTGTCCACAAGTATTATAGTCACTACTCAATTTCTAAGTATGAACCAAAAAGAACTGGTCAGTTTCACTCCACCTCTACTGACTGTAAGTGGCTTTTGTGAAATTAAACATAAACCTGAAGGTGTACTCTCTGGTAAACAGCTAAGGTATTAACTGACCAACCATATAAATGTTTTCCATTTCAATTCTAGCCCATATGTTTGAATCGCAAGGTACTGTCTTTTTTTCTACCTACAACCAATTACAAGAGCAAATTTCATCTAGTTAGAAGTACGATTGTTAACATATAGTAAGAGGAAGTTTACCTTTATAATCTGTAGCTGAACTCCTTCATCTGTCTGAGGACCTTGAAAGCAGCCACATATTGTTTCAATAATTCTATCAATCAGTTTTTTCCCAGGAGCTGTACTATCTGGAGCATTGCCAGTCAAATGTCCGTAAGCTATAAGTTTCTGGGAGTGAAGCAAAAGAACATGATCTAACAAGGTTAATACAGTGGAACCTCTACTTAAGAACGTCCCTAGCAACGAACGATCCAACGTACGAACAGCTCCGGCCGCAAAATTTTGCCTCTACTTGCGGCCAGAGCTTCAACGTACGAACGAGAAAAGGCAGGGGGAAAGGGCGGGAAATTTAAAATTGCTAACCGTTGGTGGCGAAAGAGGCTGCTTCTTTGTAGCTCTTTCGCCCCAATGGTTAGGAAAAGGGAGGCTCAGCCTCCCGGGGGTCCCCCACCGCCGCGATCGGCACCTTCGGAGGTCTCCCAGGGCTTCCTCTGATGGCGGTGGGGACCCCCTGAGAGACCTCCGAAGGTGCCGATCGCGGCGGCGGGGGACCCCTGGGAGGTCTCCGATGGCGGCGGGGAAGCCCTGGGAGACCTCCCGGGGGTCCCCCGCCGCCGCGATCGGAGGCAGCGGTCACCCAGCGCCGGGAGGCTTGAGCTGGCCGGGTTTCTTTGGCCGCTTGCCTCCCGGCTCGCCTCCCGCTTGCTCCTCGCCGCCCTCCGCCATTTGAATTTGCCGCCATGGGCCCACGGAGGGTGGCGCGGAGCAAGCGAGAGGCGAGTCGGGAGGTAAGCGGCCGAAACCCGGCCAGCTCAAGTCTCCCGGCGCTGGGCGACTGCTGCCTCCGCCGCGGCCGGGGGCTAGTAGCCGAAGCACCCCGGCCAGGCTCAAGCCTCCCGGCGGTGGCGGTCACGGCGGCGGCGATCGCAGTGGCGGGGGACTCCCGGGAGGCTTCGGACAGGTAAGCTGCGGTTTTTTTTTTCTTTTTAAAAAAGTTTTCCTGTGTGGGTTTTGGAGGGTAGGTTTGGGCTGGGGGGGGGGTATGTTTCTGTGTTGTTTTGTTTTTTGGTGATTTTTTTTTTTTTGCAGTCCCAGCGTGGGACTTGCTCCAATGTTTATTTTTGGATTTGTTTGTTTTTGTTTTTTGTTTTTTTGCAGTCCCAGCGTGGGACTTGCAGTATTTATTTTTTTTTTGGTATTTTTTTCTTCCCCCGGAACGCATTAATCGTTTTTCAATGCATTCCTATGGGAAATGGTCCCTTTACTAACGAACATTTCTACTTACAAACACCATTCCAATACAGATTAAGTTCGTAAGTAGAGGTTCCACTGTATATATCTTTTTCCTTCCAGGGAGGGTAAGGATATATTTTACATAAAATCTTACTTCAGCAAAATTTACACCATTTAAACCTGTGATAAATTAGCAATGATAACAGAGCCAAAGAAACTGGTACTTTTCTTTCTAGTTCACAGTAATCCCCTTTTCACATGGCATCTGAACAGGGTTCAAGTTAGAGTTACTATTACACAAAGGCAGAAATTTTTTTCCACAAGTTACACCACTCAGGGCTGAAGACGGCACCAGCCACAACTACTTTTCAGAAAGCATACTATATACTTCATTATAATGCATATCTAACATGGCTGAACTAGAGTTGTAATAATAATAATAAAGTTAAAAAAATAAGAGATTACCAATTCTTGCCCCCTGCCTCCCTGTGGAATCCCATGCATGGTTGGGAAGCCATTGGAAGCCATGTGACAAAAGATAAGTCTTTAATTACCACAAAACATTGCATGTGGTAAATTCATCCTAGTGGCAGTGATTTTTGGTAATTAGAGATGCCTCCCCGCCGGATCCCACAGCACCTATGGCCTCCTGATGACAAAAGAGATTCCATGGGAGACTTCGAATTTTTCAGGGGAAATTGGAAATCTTTCATTTCTGAAAAATTGTAACTTACAGATCAGAACTCCAACCATAGTTTTTCTCCAAATCAGAAACAGAGACTATGTTTTCAAGCAAGTTCCTTGTTATGATTTGGAGTCTAACCTGTCATTCGTGGCAACAATAGCTGGTGTGATTTAAGCACCACAGTTTGTTACCACAACCCAGGAAGCACAGGTGAACACACTGTTGGATGAGAACAGCTTACATTTGAAAGTGTAAACAGTGCATCATCTAGGAATATAACACTTTCCTTTTCTTAGACAAGGGAAAGAAACCACAAACTTAAGTAGCAATTTAAGAATACATAATTCAATACAGACCTGTAAACAATCTAACGACGTACTAACAATTCTGGGACACTTGGACTGGCATGCCAATTCAAACGGTAAGAAGTATTTGTCCGCCTCAATGAAGCTTGTCTTTGATTTCACTGGTGGAAGAGTGCTTGAGCCAGGCTTTGCTTCTCCATGAGGAGGACTAATAGAATGATGCAATGGTAGTAGAGTTAAAAAAATATTTCAATATGAAATGTTTGCAGCTAATCACTAGGTATTTTATATTGTTCCTCCATTTTAAGAGCTTGCTAGAAAGTTTTACATTTGTGGGTTTTTTACCTAATGAAAACCAACTAACATACAAATGCAAAACTAGTAATTCACAGTAAGCACAGCTATTAATTTTACCAGGCCATTTTCTAGTATTAGCTAGAATTACCTCAGTATCTGTTTGGTTATATATGGTAATTTGGATATAAAACAGTACTGTGCAAAGAAAACTGTTACTCTGTGCATGAAAGTTTCTTGAAATCTAAATCTTAAAATGTGTGCCATCAACACATTTAGTCCAGTCATGTCTGACTCTAGGGCGCAGTGCTCATCCCCGTTTCCAAGCCATAGAGCCAGCGTTTGTCCGATGACAGTTTCCGCAGTCACGTGGCCAGCGTGACTAGACACGGAACGCCATTACCTTCCCACCGAGGTGGTACCTATTTATCTACTCGCATTTTTACATGCTTTCAAACTGCTAGGTTCGCAGGAGCTGGGACAAGCGACGGGAGCTCACTCCGTCGTGTGGATTCGATCTTACGACTGCTGGTCTTCTGACCTTGCAGCACAGAGGCTTCTGCGGTTTAACCCACAGCGCCACCACGTCCCTGTTGTTGTATAGTTGTATAGTTAAATGTAAAATGGCTGATTTTACCTGAGTCACTGTACTGATTGTATTCAGGTGTGGGTATCAAGGATTAAGACTTAATGTTGTACAGCTGTGGTACATGATGAAACTTTGTGTAACAGAAAATGAAGTAATGTATTTTCTGATTGGTCACAGAACTGTACATAAGTCATGTGTAAAATGAATATCTTTATCTGCTGTAAGTCAGATCACTTTTTCCTATGCTGTGTGTTGCTTCATGTCATGTTCTGCTGCCAGAGGAATGTCTATTCTCTATGTATATATGCAAATAGACTAAGTTGTTGGTTTTACTCTCTCAGTGTCATAGTGTCATTCATAAGTATCTCTGCTAACCAATATCTCCTTACTCTGCTGATGTTATGAGAATACATGTTATAATCAAAATTCTCAACAATGTTTGGAATGTAACATTGGTTCATTCCACTAAGAAGTATTTTGTGAGTCTGCCTAAGCAGCACTATCTACAGTTATCAATAGACCTATATATAAACATGAGTGGATAATAATGAAGCAAAAGAAAAACAGAAGTTCCACTAATACAATATAAAATACGTTAGAAAGGAACCATGAATATTAGAATGTTATAATTTTTACAAAATGTGCAATCTCTAGATTACAACCTGAGTAGGACAGAACTTAGTTTATTAGACAAATTCACACTACCTGTGTTTGTTTTTTAAGAGTATGCCCATTTTTAGCACTTTGCCACTTTTGCTCTTTAGAAATATTTCATTTATTTTGGAGAAGTTGCTTTATGAATAGACATGGAATGCTACTATTGAGCAGATCTGCATTTTATAGAAATATTTATTTCTTTGTTTGTTTGTTTATTTTCTGTCTTTCTTCCTATAGGGGACCCAATGCAGCCCACAACAATAAAAACTATGCAATGATCACAGATTTTAAAATACCATAAAATTATATCAAAAAACAATAAAATGTGTCATTATTAAAGATTAGCAAAGATTAAAAACAATCTTAAAGCATTTTAAAAACATTTTAAAATCCCTAAATTTAAGCACTTCTGAGACCCTCACTTATTTCTTCAAAGCTTGCCTGAAAAGGAAGGCATTGCCTCATGACAGAATAGCATTAACAGTCAAAAGTTATATTTTGTTTTGTTTTCAATTTGAAATAGCCACACTACTTGCACAATGAGAGCTACTGAGGGAACTCTTGTGTCAGAAGGTCAAATATTAAGAGATACAAAATTCTGCATCAAAAGACTTTTGGAACCATAGTAATACCTAAAAACAAACAAAGACAATGTATTCTGACAGAGGTCTAAATATTTATTAAATATTTATTAAATAGAACATCCACTGATCCAATAACATGCTGACACCCTTGACATGTTTCCTAACTATAATATGAATCCAAACCGCTTACAAAAGGAAAGGGTGAGCTCTGAAAATGTAAACAACTGAAGTATTTTTCCCTCCGCTTGTATATGCAGCAATGAAAGGTTTTGATACCTTTAGCTTAAGCAGTTTGCTGTATCTCAGGCATGAACAATTTAGTGCTGAAAAGAAGTTTGTAAAGTCTTCCCTGAGAAGGTGCAATAAACAGTCAATCTAATTTCTGTATGAACACTGCTTTGTATATTTAAAATACAACCAACAGATCAAACTATTCATGTTCAATAAAAATAAAAGTACCTTTGTTTTCCAGTTTCTGCTTTTATTTCCTCTGGAAAGAAAAAGCAAATGAAAACTTGTTTTACAAGAACTCTACGTTAAGGTAACTTCCACATTTAATATCAAACAAAATGATAACATTTATAAATAGAATTCCATATTTTCCATGTTACGCAACTGCCACAGAATATATGAGAATCACTTTTCTACATACATTTGTACCACAGTATGATTCAATCGTCTAAAACATACTTTAAAATACATACATGAAGTATATACATGAAAAATATAACTTTCCTATTTATTGATAACAATGAAACCTGGTGACTTACAAAACGTAAGTATTCATGGAAAGAAAGAAATCATCTTTATTTTGAATATGTTAAGCGTACGGAAATCCTTGTTAGGTTACAATGTATTAGGTATACAGCATGCCTTAAGAAATCTGTTTTAGAAGTAGAGTAACTAGATAGGGCATCCTTTCCTCCTATCTCTGAAATTATGTCCATTGACTTGTGCTTATCTACAAATACCATCTACAACACTCTAAATGACCTTGGAGAAATATTGCCTTGTACATCCGCATGCTGCATGCCACCCACACAGTTTTCCCCATTGCCAGAGGGAAACACTATTGAGATGTTTGAAGGGTTTTTTTTTTAAAATTTATTTGAAGTAAACTGAAGCATGTGTGTGACCTTTCAGGATCATTAACATTTTTAATTTCAGGGTCATTACAACGGAACAATGTTCCCTCTAATTTCTGGCCCCACTATGTGGGAGCCTCACCCTGTTCACACACATGCATGCAGGGTTCCAGTCAAAACCAGAACTAAACAAGCAGCAACACCGGCTGCTGGTGCACAGCCCCAATGGAGTTTTGCACATGCGCAGCTTAGAGGAAATGTAGCAACAGAATCTTACAAAAACTACCCAATTTAGAATTTAAACATTTTTATTTGTCACAACTGAATTGTTAAATATTTAAGATTTTGTCCCAAGTTACTAAAATAACCAGCTCAATCTGCTCAAATACAGAATTTGCACGTAAATCTCAGTTTTAAATACAATTGCCCCTAAGTTTAAACTTCTTCCTATATGCTCTTCAAATACTGTCATAATCAACACTAATTCAAGAAACCCAGAAACTATCTCTTTCCATTTTATTTAAAGAGTTCAGAATTCAAGAAGTGGTATATTTTACAAGTTTCATTCTAAAAGCAATTCAGGATCTTCCATAATGAAATATAGGATAGGAATCAAGTGGCCCTCCTAGGGTCATTGTTGCAGCTCCATTATCATCTCAGTCCCCCCATAATTTTTGGTTCTCCTCCAAAAAATTACTTATTTCTGCAATTTTTTTTAAATTTTTTTTCTTTTTCATATTTTTTTTTCTTTTCCTTTTTTATTTTTATTTTTTTTTTCTCATTGTTGTTTTGGATTACCTGATTAGACTTGGGTGGTAGAAAGAAGAAGAGATGTTAAAAGTTAGGAGGGAAGGCATTTGAGTATATATATAGATAAAAATATGAGGTGGGGTGAAATTGGGATGAGGGTTTGGCTGGGGTCCGGACTGGTGGGGGTGACGTCTCCCCCCCTCCCAGAGCTCGCGCCGAACATTAGTGAGACGTGGGGAAACGGGAGGGAGGAAAATAATTTATATGTAGGTAAGAAGGATAGGGATAGGAAACTAGAGGTTGGTGAATTTATTTTTTTTAGTTGTTTTTGTTTTTGTTTTTGTTATGTGAGATGCACAAAGGGACCGCATAAGAGGCAGAGAAAGGAACGGATATGGGGAAAAACATAAGGGTAGCGACTTTAAATGTGAAAGGCCTAGGGTCTGTGTTAAAGAGAAGGAGGATAGAATTATTATTAAAGAAAAGTAAAGTTGACATTATCTATTTACAAGAGACACATCAACTAAAGGATGGAGTCAATGAATTGAAATTACAAAACATCCATATATATGAAAAAGCATTTGGGACCTCTAAATCTAGAGGGGTAGCAATATTAATATCTAAACATTGTGAATTTGTGATGAAAGAAGTAATAAAAGATAGTAATGGTAGATATTTGATAATTCAAGGTCAAATGGGGGAGGAAGATTATACATTAGTAAATGTGTATGCACCAAACATGAATCAAGGAGAATTTTATAGAACTGTGATTGAAGAAATGGAAAAGGTTAGGAAAGGATATGTGATTATGGCAGGAGATTTTAATATGGTTCTGGATAAGGTGAAAGATAAATCCACATGTAAAAAAGATGAGTTGAATAAAAGAGGTACCCTCCTGAGTAAGATATTAAACACTACGGATTTGAAAGATATATGGAGAGAATTAAAGGGAGATGAAAGAAGGTTTACATATTATTCTTCTGTACATAATAGTTATTCTAGAATAGATTTTATGTTTATTTCACAAAACTTAATTTCAAAAGTAGTAGATACAAATATTAATGTGATAAAAATAACAGATCATGCGTTGATGGTGTTAGAGATGAAAGTTAAGAAGGACTATAGAGAAGCTAGAAGATGGAGAATGGACTCCAATATTTTTCAACATACAGAGGTTGTGGATAAAGTTAAGAAAGAATGGTTGGAAATATGGTCATTTAATGAAGCAGGTGGGAATAAAATAGGAGTGTTATGGGACACTATGAAAGCAGTCATGAGAGGAATTGCCATAAGAGAATCCTGTAGATTAAAAAAATTGAGAGAAGAAAATATAAATAGAATTGTAGAATCATTAAAGGATTTAGAAAGCAAATATTTTATGGATAGAGATAACAAAAAATTAATTGAGATCCAAGCTAAAAGAAAGGAATTAGAAGGTATAGAGCTAGAAAAGGTCCAGAGAGACTTGATATACGCTAGGAGGAATTTTTTCGAATACAGTAATAAAAATTCAAAACTTTTAGCTAGATTAGTTCAAACTAAAAGAGCAAAAAATATAATTGGAGTGATTAAAGACAAAACGGGAAAGAATTGTAGCTTAATGAAAGAAAAACTAAAGATAATACATGAATTCTATCAAAATTTGTATAAAGGTAATAGTGTATCGAAAGAAGATATAGAAAATTATATTAAAGAAAATGTTAAGAGTAAATTATCAGAGAATGATAAAAAGGATTTAGATAAAGAGATAAAAGAGGAAGAGATTATAGAGATTATTAATAAATTAAAAAATGGTAAAACTCCAGGTTTTGACGGTTTAGGATCAGAATATTATAAAACTTTTAAACCAATATTGATCCCTAAGTTAAAAGTGCTCTATAATGAAATATTGGAAGGAGAGAGAATACCAGATTCTTGGAAACATTCATTAATAACTCTTATCCCAAAGCCTAATAAAGACTTAACAGACCCAAGTTCATATAGACCCATTTCACTATTAAATCAAGATGCAAAGATTTTTACTGCAATACTTGCGAATAGAATTAATAAATTTATTATAAAATATATTAAAGAGGATCAGAATGGTTTTTTAAAGGGTAGACAAATGGAGAATTTGACTAGGAGGGTATTGAATATTTTATACAATATAGAAAAAGACAAATTGAAGGCAGGTATTTTATCATTAGATATATTTAAGGCATTTGATTGCGTGGAATGGCCAACATTAAAGATTTTGTTAAAAGGTTGGGGTTTTGGAAAGAAATTTAGGGGGATAATAGATCAACTATATCTGGGGAATACCTCTGTAGTAATAGTTAATGATGGGATTACAGAACAAATAGCTTTAGGCCGAGGCACTAGACAAGGTTGCCCTCTTTCTCCAGTTCTGTTTTGTTTGATTATTGAAATGTTGGCAAATGTAATAAGGAATGATGATTTAATCGAAGGTATGGGGAAAAAGAATAAAATAAAGATTAATTTATTTGCTGATGATTCCTTGTTGACAGTGAAAAATCCGTTAGAATGCGTAGATAAAATTAGAACTCATTTAGAAAAATTTGGAAGAATAACTGGATTATGTGTGAATTGGCAAAAATCTGAATTAATGTTATTTAATCATAATAGAGTAGAACAAGAAAGGTGTGTTGAAAAATATGATTTCAGATTATGCAAATCAATTAAATATTTAGGAATAGATCTAGCAAAAAATATTCAAAAAATAAAGGAATATAATTATAATAAACTAAAGGAAGTGATTAAAAACAAATTACAGGAATATAGTAACTTTAAGCTATCTTGGTTTGGAAGGATTGCATTGATAAAAATGAAAATCTTACCAAAAATTAATTTTTTATTTAGAATGCTACCAATACAGTTAACAGAGGATGATTTGAAATTTTGGCAAGGAATAATTAATAAATACTGTAATGAAGGGAAGAGATCTAGAATAAATAAAAAGTATTGGTATAGAACAAAGCAAAAAGGTGGTATAGGTTTACCAAATATAAAAAATTATTATTTGGCTAACCAATTGAGGTTTATTGGGGAAATTATATATAATCCAGAAAGGCTAATTTGGTGGGAGATGGAATCATCAGAATTACAGGCAGATATAGAAACATATTTATTTGGTATAATTAAGAAAGATAAAATAAGGGAAATTAATAATCCATTTTTAAAGACATTGTTAAATATATGGTATAAGTGCAAAAAGAATTTATGTTCATCATATTCCCCACTTGGATTAGTGACAGAAATAGAAAATTTTCCTACCAATATGAAAGTATATGTGGATCTATTTAAAGAAAAGAAAGTGATTAGATTGAAAGATTGGTTGTATAAAATGAGATCGATAGATCAAATGAAACAAACTCTTCAGAATAGGAGCATTTCATGGTTGAATTATATACAATTAGAAAGATGGACTAATGAATGGGTAAATAAATATAATAAAGGTAGAGAATATACAAAATACGAACAATTGTTATTGTCATATGAGGACATTCGGATGACTGACTCAGTGAAAGGTACTGTGAGCAAAATTTACTTACTTCTTCTTAATTTAGAGGAAGAGGAAAGTGAGAAAGAAGGATTAAAAATAGTGTGGGAGCAAGATATTGGGAAAAGAATAAATGAAGAAGAATGGAGGATGATATGGAAAATGAGGGTGTTAAGATTTATGTCAGTAAGAATAAAGGAAAATTTTTTTAAACTTAGTTTAAGATGGTATTTAACACCGTCAAAATTAAATAAAATTAATGCCAATCATCCGAATGTCTGTTGGAAATGTGAGAAGGAAATTGGTACATACTTTCATATGTGGTGGGAATGTGAAAAAGTGCAAAGATTTTGGAAACAAATTTTTAAAGAATTAAGCTACATATGTGAAAAAGATATAGAATTTAATGCTGAGATTGCTTTGTTATCAATATTTGAGAATGTGGAATATGACAAAATGACTAAAGAATTGATAACCAACTTATTAACAGCAGCTAGATTAATTATAGCTAGGCAATGGAAATCAAAAGTCGAATTGCAAATTGAAGAATGGTATAAAGAAATATGGAATATAGCAATAAATGATAAATTAACTTGTAACTTAAAGGTTAAGAAAGGAGAGTTGAAAAAAAATAACTTTTATGATATATGGGGGAGATTTTTGGAATATGTATTAATAAGAGGAAAAGGGAAAGCTCCAAATCAAGAATCAATGCAGTTTTGGAGAAGAGGACAATAGAAGAAGAGGAAGAAGAAGAAGAAGAAGAAGGAAGAGGAAGATTATGGCAAGAGGTCCCGCATATGGTGGTGGGGAACACAGTTAAATTGTATTTTAGTTTGTATGTTATATGTTTTTGTTTAAATTTAAAATAAAGGGGAAAAAAAAAAAAAAAAAAGAAATGCATTATTTCTAAACTGCACATCAAGCACAGCTTGAAACGTTAAGAGATCTGGACATCTCTTAACAGTAAATCCTAGAGAGAAAGCAGGGACTTCAATTTAAGCACAATATCTAAGGCTGTGCGCTCTCAGGCCTCAAAGCCTTCTTTAGGCATAGAGGGGAATAGTGTGTGCAACACTAGAACTAGCAGGTACCAATGAGATAGATAGATAAAACTTTATTACGGTCAAAAGACCAGCCACAAATAAAACATCTAAAATATATAAATATACAGAAATATACAAAAATATTGGGATCGAATGCAAAGCAATAGTCGGTTCTGAGGTAAACAACAACAGTATCAATACATCTCCCCTGAAGCAATTCCAAAATGTCTAGCAAACCATGCTCTGACTACGGAGGCCCATCCACTTTTAGGATTCTTTTTCTAATGCCCATAGCAGCAGTAAAGAATTTGGCAACACTATGTGTAAACATAGGATTGGAATCAGACAGCAGCACATGCATATATTGTTGCTCTGTACAGCCAGGAAATTGGCCAGTCAAAGGGGAAACAAGTTCTTCACGTACGTCCTTATAATATGTACACCACAACAGGACATGTTCAATTGTTTCTATCTGCTCCATTCCACATGGGCAAAGGCGCTCTGCCCAGGGGGTCTTTTTATACTGTCCAGGTACCAGGTACCAATGAGGTCTCAGGACTAGCCACTGGTAAAAATATCAAGAGCCAGAATTTCTAACCTGGTCTAATCAAGAAAGCAACAGCAGCATCTACCTGTAGCACTGCAGTCTCTAGCTTAGCCCACAGCTGTTTTGTGAGACTCTGAACAGAACAATGAAGATTAAAATACTACCCTGCTTCCCTGAAAATAAGACCTAACATGAAAATAAGCCCTAGTATGATTTTCAGGATGCTCGTAATATAAGCCTTACCCCAAAAATAAGCCCCAGTTAAGTGAAACCCCACCCTCCATCATAGTGCAGCAACCAGAAGAAGATGACATGACTGTATTTGAATAAATGTAGATTGTTGTACATGAAAAAAATTAAAACCCCTGAAAATAAGTCCTAATGCATTTTTTGGAACAAAAATTAATATGAGACCCTGTCTTATTTTCTGGGAAACACGGTAGAATCAAGTTGTTGGTATGTTCCATGTATCAAAATTCCACTGTTGGTCATTTTGACACAACCAGTAACTAGAATACACTATGATATGAGGCTGATGTAGCTATGTTTTGAGATCATTCTTGAAACAAAATAAATTTGTTCTTTTCACCCTTTCTAAAGAAGCTATGTCCGTGCTGAGGAAATAATTAGGTTTACAACCTGTGTCTCACATACTTCTCTCTGGGTTGTCTTTGTGATACAGGATCAATTTATTTAACAAGAAAATCAATACTTCTATTTTTTTTACACACTACCAACATTTATCTGAGTCACAATCATCAACAGGGCATCAATGTTAGAATACATTTTAGTAGTTTAGGGTGAGGTGGGGACACTTTTACCAAGACAGAATTTGTACCACATCTGAACTCTACAAGTGCTGAAACATTGAGACCGTGAGAAATGTCTTTTTTTTTTTTTTTTTTTTTGAAGAAGTCTGAGATCTCATGTTTGTGACTCTATTTGAAAACAAATTCAGGTCATCTGTGAAAGCAGCATTCTGTTCCTTCTTTATGAAAGAATGGCCTTTTTCTTATTTTTTTAAAATACCTGAAAGCACATTCCTCTGTGTGTGCACTTGTGACTTGTTTTTCTTGTCAAGTTTCTTGTCTACCAAAACTCCTTGAATAATGTCGGCTCAATAGCCTAGTTAGAAGAGCTTATCTTTACAAGATCTTCTCAATAATGATATTATCTGCAATAATTATAGATTCTTAGTATCTTCTAAAATGGACTGCTCAACTCTCCAAGGGAAAAGAATACTAACTATCCATACACTTACACAGATATAATTGCAAGAAACTATTCAAAATCATTGTAATTCCTATGGATTTCAAGCCCAGACACCAGCTATTACAGGAAGATACAAATAAGTTTTGCTTAAGAGTATCTGCAGGAATTGGGGTGGGGATAAGAAGCTGTTTGTAAGCATAACCCATGTGATAGTGTACACATTTCTATAAATTAAAATAATAAATAAAAGTAGGATTAATGGGGAGGGGGCAAGTGATGTCTCTCATCCTACTACTGTATAGACACCCAATGTTTTGAAACTGACATTAAACTGTGACAAAGACTGAATAAAAATAACAAAAATGTGTGAGAACTATTACAAGCTGTTCTTCACTTCCTGCATTCTCTGTGGTCAGAAATGACACCATGGTATGAAAGTGTATAAAGTAAATTTAGAAAACAAGCAATAGAAAGTGCAAGAATAGGATTAAATCAATTCATGTGCACAGTTAAAACTCCCAGAACAGCATGCAAAAGGACCAGAAATGGGTCAGAAATGTAATGTAGTCAATTTTTGGTTCGCATGCTAGCCAGCCAAAAGTTTCATACTCTCAAGGTTGGCTGGCCAACCGGGAATTTATGAAGGTCCCTGTCCTACATCTCTGAAATGGAATAGAAGTTCAGGGAAAAATCTCTTGCTCTTCAGACCTAAGGCAGTTACTCTGATGCTCTCCCTGTAGAAAGGCTCCCATTTCCCACCACAGATTACAGTTTGCATTGCCTGTGTGCCTGGTAGGAACAGCAAATAAAACTTTTACCTGTGGTTTGTTTTGACAAGACTTCCATTTTCTGAAGGAAGGCTTCTTATCTTTTATACCTTCCTTGATTTTGTTCACTAATTATCCTGGATTTGCTCCTTAACTAATCTATACCACACCTCAACTTGTTATGGTTTAAAATAACCTCTATGCCCTGCAACACTTTTAAAAAAGAAAAAGACTAGCTTTAATAAACAAAACACACAGAGAAGAATGAAGTGCACACAGTATAGCAATGCTAGTTTGAAAAACTTTAACACAGACTACTTCAGGTAAATATTAATAATAACTGCATGCTGTCAAGTGAATTCTGACTTACGCCAACCCTTTCCAGAGTTTTCTAGGTTGACAACACGAGAATTGGCTTACCATTCCCTTCTTCTAGTGGTGTCCTGGAACTGTGCAGCTTGCCCATGACAACACAGGCTGGCTCTTCTCTAAGGATGCATAGTGCGGAATCAAACCCGCAACCCCTGGCTCCGCAACCAGACACCTATACCACTTAGCTATCCAGCCAGTCCTCAGGTAAATATTACATTATGCTAAACTGTCTTTGTTCAATTATATTTGCAGTATACTACAGATCCAAGAATACATCATGCGAAAGGCAGGACTGGATGAATCCCAAGACGGAATTAAGATTGCCGGAAGAAATATCAACAACCTCAGATATGCAGATGATACCACTCTGATGGCGGAAAGTGAGGAGGAATTAAAGAACCTCTTAATGAGGGTGAAAGAGGAGAGCGCAAAAAATGGTCTGAAGCTCAACATCAAAAAAACTACGATCATGGCCACTGGTCATCACCTCCTGGCAAATAGAAGGGGAAGATATGGAGGCAGTGACAGATTTTACTTTCTTGGCCTCCATGATCACTGCAGATGGGGACAGCAGCCATGAAATTAAACGACGCCTGCTTCTTGGGAGGAAAGCAATGACAAACCTAGACAGCACCTTAAAAAGCAGAGACATCACCTTGCCGACAAAGGTCCGCATAGTCAAAGCGATGGTTTTTCCAGTAGCAATGTTTGGAAGTGAGAGCTGGACCATAAAGAAGGCTGACCGCCGAAGAATTGATGCTTTTGGATTGTGGTGCTGGAGGAGACTCTTGAGAGTCCCCTGGACTGCAAAGAGAACAAACCTATCCATTTTGAAGGAAATCAACCCTGAGTGCTCACTGGAAGGACAGATCCTGAAGCTGAGGCTTCAATACTTTGGCCATCTCATGAGAAGAGAAGACTCCCTGGAAAAGACCCTGATGTTGGGAAAATGTGAAGGCAAGAGGAGAAGGGGACGACAGAGGACGAGATGGTTGGACAGTGTCACTGAAGCTACCAACATGAATTTGACCCAACTCCGAAAGGCAGTGGAAGACAGGAGGGCCTGGCGTGCTCTGGTCCATGGGGTCACGAAGAGTCGGACACGACTTAACGACTAAACAACAACAAAACAGATGCAAGGAATATGCGAGAAGGCCTCAGATCATACCAATTACTTCAATATGTTCACTCGTAGGAATTTGATTATTGCTAAATAATAACTTGCTTTTGCTGAATTTTAAAGAAAATATAACTGGTTGATTGCAAAGGCTAATGTATTACCAGAAACGCAATTCTCTAAGATTAGACTAAATCCATTCCTTCTTATCAAACCCAACAATACAAAATGTACCACTGTCAATACAAAAACATTACTATTGTTTTTCACCTACTACCCCAAAAAACGTTTTCTAAAGAGAATGATTCATACAAGGTTCTGGAAATCTTCTGATGTTACGTATAATTTCCTACGACTTTATAAAAGTAACTTTCTATTTTTAGAGGACTCTTCTTATTGTAGCTTAAGAATACATCTTATGTTTTTGACATACAGTATATTCAAATAACAAAGACCAGTCCATTATACTGATGTTCTAAATTTTGTGAAACTAGAAGGGACCTTTCAATTTTAGCTAGGAAGAAATTAATTTAATTTAAAACAGTTGTATGGATTTCCTGGAATTTTTTGAATCAAGGTTTCTCCAATGCCTTAAATTGACTCGGATTTGATTTTAGCGCTGCTGGGTTATCTATATCTTTGGTTGTAACTCATACCCTCTTCACAAATAAACAAGGAGAAATCCTAGATACAACATTGCTGATATTCACAAGTGGCAACAACAATCATGAACATTTTTGCAAAAATTCAGATGGTGTGACAGTTGCAACCTTTTCTAGAGAAAGCAAATCTTACTAATGTCATTCAATAAAGCATTCTGTATACAGCTTGTTTCTATTTTTAAGATGTTCTACATAAAAATACCTTCAAGAACTATCCATATATTTCACTTGCAGAAAATACAGCAGCTAACCTGCTGCTGAGATCTCATTTCTCAGATAAAGTAACCGTCTGCAGTGTGGCTCACTTGGCGTGTGGGAAAGGAGTCTCTTGATGGTGATGCCCTAGCTACTTAATTCTTTGTCTTGGAAGAGTTAGCTGACTTCTAATGCAGCTTTCAGTGGTTAGATAAAAGCGCTATTTAGATCATTACTTCTCTCATTATTGCTGCATGTCTTGATTTCAGCTCTTGTTGTTTTGTTTTATGGATACTATTTTACAACTGTAAGCATCCATGAGGGTTTTTCCCCCAAAGAACAGAGGAGGTATTCTGAAGAATTTAACTACAAATTTAATACTCTCCAATTTACTGTCATTATATTCATTCATTGTGCTATTTTTTTAAAAAAAACCTTAATTTTAATAAAACAGAGCACATTCTACAGAAAAGTATAATAACACAAATTGTTGCACTCCACACCACTGACTCAAAACATTATTTTAATAAAGACAGTACTACTAAAAGTCCTTAGCAGTACTCACACCTCTTAGTATGAAAACAGAAAGAAGACAGCTCTTTAAACCCTTGTACTCATTTACAACATCTTTATTCATACAACAACAACCTTTCTGTGCGGACATGCATATTTATAATAGCATTAAACAATACCCTTCAGATTGCTTTTTATGTGAGAAAAGAATTGGTTCCTGTTTTCAAAATGGACCCGCAAATCAATTTCTTTGAAGACATGGGGACAGCTTTCCACCTTTGACATAAAAGTTGCCTTCTTTCTAAAAACTAAATTAACAATCCTATGTACTGTATTTCTCCTCAGAAGTAAATACTTTTAAATTCCATAGGGCTTTCCCCTGGATATGCAAATAAAGAATTACTGAAACCTGAAAGATGAGTCACTCTGGCAGGGGCTTCTTGATTTACTGAAATGAATTGAAAAGATATTGCAGCAGAGGGGGGGGGGGGAAACAGAGTTCCATGTGCAGAGTCAGAACTGTGCATGATTGCTGTGCAAACAATAGATCACTTCATAATTATTAATCTAAAGGGCTCTGTGAAGAGGACAGGACAATAGATGCCCAACAATGAGCCATCACACTCTGACTCAGGGCCTCTACTGCCCTGTCCACAACAATGTCTCCCAAGGGGTCCTACCGTACTGAGCAAGGGGAAGGCAACACCGAGATCCAACACTCCCATGAGAGCAGGACCCAGACTGAGGCCCTTGTGGTAACTGCTAGCTCTGGTGATTGGGGAACCCGTCTACCCCTGGTGGATAGTAGCTATAAAAGTCACCATGCCACTAGTGCAGGCAGAATCCCCACAGAAACTGACTACGGAAGAGGCTGGCTGTCAAACAGAGTAAATGAAGGAGCAGCAACCAGAGGCCCCTGAGGAAGTGGCGAAGAGCACAGTGGAGAAATCTGGGGAAAGGAAACCAGAGTCCACTGGAAAAGGAAAGGAGGGCTGCTCCAAGAAATTCTGGGCAGAAGACTCTCCAGAAGCAGAACTTCTAGGGGAGTGGGACTACATTTATAAGGAAGATCCCTGGAGGGGTTTTTGATTCAGCTCTGAGTCCCCAAGGGAGAGAGGGGAAAGCATGAGAACCCCAAACTCCCTCCCTGGACATCCTACTGGGGAGAGAGAAAAAGGACTGAAATATGGTCGGGAGAGCCCACACCAACCCAGAGCCAATGCTGGTGGAGAAAGGGGCAGTGTGATCATCAGTGTCAGGAACAGCAGGAGGAGAGCAGACCAGGAAGCCGGGGAGGTGCAGCTCTTTGGAGAGAGGATACCACATACCTGCCCTCATTGTGGGCATATTGGCTCTTGCTCTTAGAAGCAGCACAATGGTGGAAGAGTCCTAATTCTGAGGCCACAGGAACTGAACTAGCTGGGAGCCTAGTTATGGAAACTGGGCTCAATGACAAACTTAAGCCTCTCCTGGTAAAGGAAAGTGAGGGGCATGATACAAAGAACACTGACTGTGGACTTGTGGATGTTCTAGGCCGAAAGACTCTGGCCAAGTTATTTATCTGTTAGATTATTCCACCATTCAAGCTACAATAAACCCCGTTGGGTTTGATAATTCATGTTGTGCTTTTATGGACCAAAGAATGTAAGAGAGATGGCCCGCCAAAGCAGACAGGACTGGTGAGGCTCACAGGATCTGAATATGTTGATGTCACTGATTGACTAAACTAACTGAAAGACAATAGCATCTCATTTCAAAGCAAAAAGCAAAATAAGTACTGCATGATTTACCACATATCTCACCTTCTCCAAGGGCTAGAAACTTGCTTTATTAGAATTTAAAACTGAGAATACAGGTGAGTAAGTGGTCTAAACAGGTACTGGGTATAATGTCTATAGTCTGGGCAATAGCTGGCCATCTGTGTACAAATTCTCCCTAGCTTTAATACTGCCTTTTAATCATGTTAACCATCATTGTTTTAAACTTTAAATATTGTCTTTCAGTGTTGTAAGCCGCCTTGGGTCCTTTTACAAGGGTATGTATGTATGTATGTATGTATGTATGTATGTATGTATGTATGTATGTATGTATGTATGTATGTATGTATGTATGTATGTAGAAAGAAAGAAAGAAAGAAAGAAAGTCCTAGTTGTGTGTTACATGCCATCAAGCTATAACCCAGTCAGTGACCCTAATAGGCTTTCAAGGTACGTAGTAGTTTTACTAGTGTCAACACATGCCCCCCAGTGAGTTTCCATGGCTGAGCACAGATTTGACCCAAAGTCTCCTGAGTCCTAGTCCACCACTCTACCCACTACACCACACTGGGTACAGTCCTAAACATCACAGAACAAAGAACAATACAGGATAATTATTTGACAGAGCTTTTTAACTTTGGGCCTGTGATGGGACCTTTGTGACCATAAACTAGACATACTCTTTTTGTGGCGCAGTGGTTAAACTGCTGTACTGCAGCCAAAACTGTGCTCATAACCTGGGGTTCAATCCCAGGTAGTCAGCCGGCTCAAGGTTGACTCAGCCTTCTATCTTTCCGAGGTTAGTAAAATTAATACCCAGCTTGCTGGGGATGGGTTAATGTGTAGCCTGCATAATTAACTTGTAAACCAGCCATGGGGTGGTATATAAGCAGCATGCTTTGCTTTTTCTTATAAAATATATGTAATATCAAACAGAAGCTTAAAGTTTCAATACCTTGACCCTATGCCGTGATACACATCTCCTTACATTGGAACAGCTTGGTAACATATAAGAGGTAGCAGAAATGTCATGGCTTACTGTGAATGTACAGTTCCAGAGTCAGTGCTATTCCTGACTGTCCTATCAGGGGATGCTTCTAATGAAAATGAGGGGCCAGGCATTACTCTGAACAAGTATTTTCAAGAACATATGTGCTCTGAATTTGAAAACACAAATCCAGGAGTAGGCTATACCATTTTTGGATCACTAAAGAAATCAAGTAGATACCTAGCTTTCAGTGATAATTCATCTTCATTAGGCTGTGTACCAAAATAAAGTCCCAAAGTTTCATGGCATACACATATCTTGGCATGCACATGATATCATACCAGATATATTTTCTTAAGGTGAGTTGAGCAGTATGCAAGCACTATGCAAAATGGCTTTACAAGTTGCACACTCCTAGTGAGCTTCCATGAGTGAATGGAGATTCGAACACAGACCTCCTGTGTGCTAGTCTGTCACTTTATCCATTATACCACATTGGGTCTGCCATAGAGTACTGCCCTACTAATTTTGCTTTACCTGTCCTTCCCCTTTTTCTTTTCCCTTCTATTTCTTCTTCTGAAACAATGCACTACTGTAGCTTAAACTTTTCCCCTAGCTTTCCCCATCCACTGGAAGAATTAAAGGAAGAACAGAGAGCCTTAGTATAATACTGTATTTCTCTGGAAAATAAAATGTTGCAATATAGCTAGCATCAATGGTTTTTCCCCCTGGAAACTGCACCTGCATCTTGAGAAGGGAAGGGTGTGGCAACCAGGTTGATTGGATGCAACCCTTATTCACAGGAGGATATCAGTTAATTAGAAGTTGGAGATAAATCATATTTTTAAATCCATTTTGGATGCCTTTCACACTTCTTAATGTGATAAATATCTTCATCCAAGAATGTGTTAATTATTTTTAAAAAGTTGAATTTATATATCAAAAATTTCCTCCCATTAACAGCCACAACTATTTTCCCATCTAATAATTAAATTGGTGTCCCTAAAACTCAAATGCAGATGGATGAGATTGTATCATAATTCTGAAAACACAGCCACATCCAGTCATAAAGAACTACCGTTATAATTAAATCCTACTTAACAAATCACATTCAGCTTCATTTGTCTCTAACAAATGATAGGAGGGGTGATAGGACTGGACCTGAAAGAGGGAACTCCAATGTTGAGAAAACAACTCTTAGTCCATTGGTATAATCCAAGTCAATTCAGTGTGAGAATTTCACATTAAGAGATCCTGGTGGTCTATGAACTAATTTTTGATACGATTACATAATTAACTTCTTCCTCTTTAGTCACTATGAAGTGTTTATACAGACAAACAGATAAGTTTAGTTGATCTGTGTACTTGATTCATTCCTAAGCAATAGTTCAGAACCTTTGTGCTAAATGAGATACCAGTAGAGGTACTAGACACAATGTGGCAAAAAGGGGATCTCTAGCAAGACATTTTGATCCACAGCAGTAAGAGTACTAACATGAACCATACCTAACCCCAGCAGAGTTGAAGAAACAGTACCAAAGAACCAATAGACCTGTATTGTGTATGTAAAAGAATCATAATTAGCCCCAGCATAAGAAAAACAAGAATTCAACATGAAACTCAGATGCATCCTCTGCTAATCATATAGAAAATAATCTTAAGGTCCTGCTGTCATCTGCAGCTTCATTATTAAAAGTTTTTTGTTTTCTTTTGTTTTGTTTCACTGTGACTCCAAGAAGAGGGGTCAACTGTGATCACCTGAGCAAACTGCACAATCTGAGAATACCACCAGAATGAGGGAGCAGCAAACCACAACTCAGTACTTGATGCCTAGAAAATTATGGGAGGGTATACTTTAATTCTCCCTGGAAAAGACCCTGATGTTGGGAAAATGTGAAGGCAAGAGGAGAAGGGGACGACAGAGGACGAGATGGTTGGATAGTGTCATCGAAGCTACCAACATGAATCAGACCAAACTCCTGGAGGCAGTGGAAGACAGGAGGGCCTGGCGTGCTCTGGTCCATGGGGTCATGAAGAGTCGGACACGACTTAACGACTAAACAAAAACAACAATACTTTAATTCAGAATTGACTTGATAGCACTTAATAGTTATTATACATTAATTCCAGGTTCAGCCTGGCCAGCCTAATTTGACCATTCCTTCTACTGCCACTTCTCAGTTCAACATGACTGCATCCCACTTCCGGGAGATAGATAGGGTTTGTCATATGTTTCTATGTATCAATTAAAAAAACAAATCAGGGAGCATGATTCTGAATTGAAAAATTATCTAAAAGGTAAAGGAATAAAGAGTAATTCTCTATCTATCTTTGACTTTATGGGGGGAAAAGAGACAAAGACAGAAATATAGAACTCATTGAATATGAAGTTTCAGCTTCAGTTACAACAGAAATTCCCCCAATGTTACAAAACATTTCTTACTTGGGAAGGATGCAGCTAGATTTTGTGGCAAGGAGATGTCATCATTCCTTGAGTTCAGCACTTAAACAGGTGCCAATACAATCTAGTGGCCTTCTGATAATCACTGAATTAAATGCCATGATAGCAACTGAAGTTATTCAGATAAGTGACACGCAAAGTGCTCCACATAACTGTTTCATGAGCTATAATGTACAAACAAGGGATCAAAACGAGCAACAAGCTAGATTTTGAAATGATATTGGCAAATTATCTAACAATAATTTTTAAACATTCAAAACTAAGGACCATTCTATACCAGTGACTTTTTGAAAATAAACATTGTTTTACATATTAGGAAAAAACGTAAGCAGACTTGGCAATCCTCAAAAAGAAGCAATTTTTATAAAATTGAGTTATAGATTATTCTGTGTACGAAAACATCATACATGTATAGCCCTAAAGGAGTAAAGTTGTACCAAATAAAAAAAATGAACAAGGACAAGGGTGGAACAGCAAACTGTGAATACCTATTAAGTAGTGACATAAGAGCTAAGCAGTGACATAAAAAATCAATGGAATATAAATTATTTTTGTTCAGTGTTGACCCACGTCGTATGTTAATCTATAATCAAGACATGCAGTTCTACTTCCATTCTGCAAACCCCTTTGAATAATGTTACAACAGGGATAAGTATAACATTCTACACCTAGGAAAAGAAATCAAATGCAGAATTACAAGATGCAGAATACCTGTCTCAGTAATACTACAAGCAAGAAGGATCCTGAAATTGTTATAAATCATAAACTGAATATGAGCCAACAGTGTGATACAGCTATGAAAAGGGCTAATGTTATTTTAGGATCAATTAACAGTAGTTTCCAAATTATGTGAACTACTAGTTCCCCTCTAGTTGGCACTAGTTAGGTCTCATCTTGAGTACTGTGTCCAGTTCTGGACACTGCACTTTACAAAGAGTGCAGGCAGTCTAGAATAAGTACAGAGAAGGACAACAAAGGTGATCAGCGGACTGGAAACCAAGCCCTGTGAAGAAACTCTGAAAAAAATGGGCATGTTTAGCCATGAGAAAAGAAGACTGATGGAAGACATGATATCACTCTTCAAATACTTGAAAGGTTGTCATTCAGAGGAGGAGCAGGATCTCTTCTCAATCATTCCAGAGTGCAGGACACATAATAATGAGCTCAAATTATAGGAAGCCAGGTTTCAGTTGAGTATCAGGAAAACCTAACCGCTGAGCAGTATGACAATGGAACCAATTGCATCAAAAGGTGGTGAGTATTCCAACATTGGAGGGATTGAATAGAAAGTTAGACAGCCATCTGTTACATACACTTTAACATGGATTCTTGCATTGAGCAAGGGGTTGGACTTGAAGGCCTTAAAGGCCTCTTCCAACTCCATTATGCTATGACTCTATGTTGCTCTCTCAGCATGAATTTTTTAAAATTAAAAACAAGTATGTAGTTACTTTTTCAAAACAGAATGAAAAATGAACATTGCATTTGCTGCAAGTTCTGAATTGGATCATGAACTTCAAATTCACTTTATATAAAGAAGCATATTTCTATTGCTACACTGAGAACAAATTATCTGTAGCAACATTCCCTCTAAGTCGCGTGGCCATGTGGTTGCACAGTGCTGCATCAGGAGCATACAGCCAAGCCAGTGTTGCTGCCCATTTGCTTCTGATCAAGAAACTTCCACACACGGGGCAAGGCCCCCACCCAGTGCTCTGGGAAATTAGAGGGAACATTGATCTGTAGGGTAATGTTGATGTTTAATGACAAATAGCTTGAACTTAGCATAAGGAAAACAGCAAAACTGATTTACAAAGGATGTTATCTACATATTTACAGATTACCCTCTACAGATCAGACTTATCTTTTTCTTTGCAACTATATCAAAATAAGATATAAGAATATACTAATTCCTCACCCTGAAACTTTATGAGCATAGCTTTGTTTTCATTATAGCCAGACGTATTCTACCTTTTACACTTCATCTAAAAATATAATTTAGAGACAATAGATTAAAACAGATTGGCCAATATCCTATGTTAGAACTAATTAAAGCAGGCCTGCTGATTCAATTAGATTTACATAAATGTTTGCAGTAACTGATTCAATGGATGTTCTCGTAGGTAGAATTAGCAATAGGATACTGGCCATTACATTTAATGGCTGAAATCCTGTTGCATATTGTAGTAATTTGCACTAGAGCATGCCAACTGAATCAATGTGGACTTGGTGAGTCAACTCTTCTACATAAATTCTATTGATTGAAATGGGCCTCCTCTAGTTCCAACTTACTTTAGTTTAGTGAGTCACAACTAGAGCAGGCCTATTCTAGGGCAATTTACTATGTTAAGCAACAGGATTTTAGCCAATAGGTTAAATTAAATAAAAGACTGACTGCTGCAGTTGTATCAGATGTAAATGAGCTATTAAATGTTTCATTAGACTTTTCTTTTACTTTCAGTATCACTGCTATTGGATCAGGTATAAATGGGCTATTAAAAGCATTAGGATTTACTTTTATTTCCAACTTTCCCTCAAAGAATTCTTGATAACATTGCAGTAAGGGCAAGGCAGTGAATTAAACATACATGATATAAAAGTGAAAGTTTTCACCTAGTTTATCACCTGTTAAGCACAACTTACAATGTCATGTGGCCACTAATGCAGTCTTTTGTTATAGTAACATCCAAATCAGTAGCAGTAAAGTTCCACTCAAATCTGCACTAATCAGGCCAAAGACAGAATACTGTAACCAGTTCTAGATGCCATGTTTTAAGAAAATCATTGGCACGTCCAGAGGAAGGTGTCAGGGTTGTGAGAAACATATTTTGAGAAACATCTGAAAGAGCTGGGTATGTTTAGCCTGGAAAAAAGAAAACTATAGAAGCCATCTTTAAATAACAGAATGACTATAAAACTAAAGATGAAAGGACTTATTCTCTGTTGTTCCATAAGACAAGATGACAAATGACCTGAATTTGCAAAGAAATAACTTTTAGTTGAACTGTACTAGAAAATTTTGAAACAAAAGTCCTCTCTGACAAGAAAATGGACTGTCCTAAGAGGTGGTGGACTTCAAATTATTTAAATAGTGAAACAGAAGCTAGAGAGGCAGGTCTATGATGGTTGACAAGGGTGCTATATTTGTGCTATGCACTCAGCACAAATGAACTAGACCAGCGTTCCCCAACCTTTTTCGGTTCGCGGACCGGCTGGGGAAGGCGGGGCACCCCCCGCGCTTGGGGAGTTTGTTTGTTTTTTGGTTCTCCCCCCCATTTCCGATGGGTCTTGGGGGTTTGGTTGCTTTTTGGGGGTTTTTTTCCCCATTTCCGATGGGTCTTGGGGGTTTGTTTGTTGTTTGGCTTTTTTCCCTCCATTTCCGATGGGTCTTGGGGGGTTTGGTTGCTTTTTGGGGTTTTTCCCCCCATTTCTGATGGGTCTTGGGGGTTTGTTTGTTTTTTGGCTTCCCCCCCCCATTTCCGATGGGTCTTTGGGGTTTGGTTGCTTTTTGGGGGTTTTTTTCCCCATTTCCGATGGGTCCTGCATGCTTCCCTTGCTTTTTCCTTTGTTTTCTTTGCATTTCCAACCTGCCCCCTTTGTTCTCTGTGCATTTCCGATCTGCTCCGTTTGTTTTCTGTGCATTTCCAATGGGTCTTCCACGCTTGATTACTTTTCTTCCCCCCCCCCCCTTGGGCCGGAAGGGATTAATCACGTTTCCAATGAGTCTTGTAGTGATTTTTTTTCCCTTCGGCCGGAACGGATTAATTGCATTTCAATGCATTCCTATGGGAAATGGTGCTTCGACTTACGACCATTTCGAGTTACGTCCATCTTCTGAAACGGATTGTGGTCATAAGTCGAGGCACCACTGTAATTAATTCTTAATTGTTAAAATAAGGAGATATTAAGCCATTCAACATACACACATATATAGATAGACAAATTTATGTGTATATTATTCTCAGTCCTTAAGAGTATTTCAGATGAATAAAAAATGCATCAGGAATCTGTCAGGTCCCTGGGATCATTACAGGTAATACACTAAGTGACTGGACATATATTATGAATTTTTAATGCATTAACCACATGAAAGGCAGTATCATATAGTGGACGGAGTGCTGGATCATGATTAGGAGACCTAGGTTCAAATTTTTGCTCAGTCATGGGAACTCACAGGATGTGTGTGGCAATGGCCAACCACTCCTTGGATATTTCACATATTTGGAAACCATATTTGGGCCACAATAAACATCATCATCTTAAAACTGCAGAACTGGAATAGACCCTATGGATCATCAAGTCCATCCCCTGTTAAGGAGGCATAATAGGGAATTGAACTCCCAGTCTCTGGCTCTGTAGTCAGGTATCTAAACCACTGAGCTGTCCATAAGTTGAACACACTGTTCAACACAAAAGATCTAATATTTAACATTGGTGGAAAACAGCAAAATCAACTTTGGAAGCACAAGTCTTACCCAAAATTATAGTGCAAGTCTGTAGCTCAAATAAGAACCTGCAAAGACTATCCAGGCCACACAATTGGGCAATGTCAAGCTGACAAGACACCACAGTCAAAAGTAACAAGAAATAATAATCAAGATATAATAATTAAAGGATATAAGGAAGACAACAGAAAAAAATTCTACTCTTTTGGATTAAGGATGATGGGCATCCAAAGAGAACAGCACAGAAAAGCTGTCCTCCCCGGATGAGTTGTAATTGCCAGCTCACCAGCTTTTATTTACTCCATGGGTTGTAGAACTAAGATACGATGCAAATCTGCAGCATTTCTCTGCCCATTCATTTTGAAATAAACGAGACTGCAGTCGCCTTTCAAGTGTTTCAGCTAAGCTATTAAACAAATTGAAAGCTGAAGTGACAAAACTATTTTCTGGAGAAGAGACTCTCTGGTTTATTTTTAAGGCACCCTGTTTTTCTACCGGGGTGAAGAAATGATCAAAACTCCACCAAAAAAAAAAAAAAAAAAAAGGCAGAGTCAGGGTTTTAATGCAATCATGTTTGGCCAACAATATGTCTATCCCAGTCCTGCCCTGGAAAAGGTAGCATACAGCTAAGTGTTTCATGAGTTTTCTAATATAGGTCTTATTTTGCAAGTAAAATAATGAAAAGTTGATTTGTTTCTCCGCCAATGCAAATAAATGTTATATACACATACAGGTAAGAGCACTTGGCTCATCCTAGTACTGAAAACAGTCCCAGTTATTATACCTATTTTACCATGGAAGTGGGAAAATTATAGTAGCAGACTTTCTACAGCAAGAGCAATGAACACAATGGGAAACAGAATTTGTATGCTTCCAGTCTTCCAGGAATCAGAATGTTAAGGACACAACGTTCAACTATATCCTATAGATCAACATTACTTGCATTTCAGAGCTTAGGAAAACTTTTCTTTTGAACTGCAAGGTCCAGAATCCCTACAATCCAGAATTCTGAAGCTGTAGTTTAAAAAATAAAAGTCCCCAACCTTTGTTACATTTATTCAGAAGTGTTCTTAAGACTGCAGTGTGTTGAACAGATATAATCGGATTTATCAGTATCTCTACTGGTATATCGAAAAGAGAATCACATAGCTATTTGAAACTTGCAAACAGATGCTTTAGTTTTCAACAAAGAAAGTGGCTAGATCAATAAGAAAACTGCATGAAAGTTTACAATGAAGTTCTCAAACTGCAGCTTACAATGAAGTTCTCTTTATGATGAAAAGGTAACTGTTGTTCCAGCAAATATCAAGCCTTAGGAATCGGTCATCAAAGCCATAAAAAATGGCAATGCAGCACATGGTGCTTCCAGATTTGTGGGTTAAACAAATGTTATGTCCTAACCCCAGACAAAACTCTGTTGGTCATTTACTCCTTAATGCTCACAACCATAGGATCAGCCATTACTAAACCTATATGGAAACATACTTAACAGTAAATGGGGGGGGGGGGGGAGACTTTTATTATAACCTTAAATCAGAGATAAGGAACCTACAGCCTTCTAGATGTTGCTAACTGCATTTCCCATCAGGCCAGACAGCACAGTCAATGATGATGGGAATTGTATCCAAGCAACATCTGGAGGACCACAGGTTTCTCATCCATCTTAAACAATCATGAGCTATCTTGGTTACTAGGGTAGAAAGTTTAGACATGTTTTAAATAGATATAATAACATTAAAATATCAATAGCCAATAAATTACAGACCGGTAACAGAGATTCCTCCATTCCCAGGTCCCTGGAGCCGACACTAGGTTTTAAAAACACAACAAGGTTTATTAAGACTTGGATGGGAGATTCAACAAACAGCAACTTAGATAACAAGTCTACTTTAGGGCTAGTTGACTTCACTAGCCCCGATTCAGTCCTGTTCTGTTCAACTCCCTGAGTTAACAGTAGTGGGGAATCTCAGTCCACAGTTTGCTTTCCAGGTGGTTGCCACATTCCATTGAAACTTAAGGCTCACAGAAGCGAGGGACTATATGTACATAATGAGGGCAAGCCATGTGACAAGAGGGATGGCTTGTAGAGAAAGGGCCTTTTCGGCAGCTGCCCCCAGACTATGGAATGCCCTCCCGACTGAGATCCGTCTGGCGCCGACGCTGATGACATTTCGGCGCCAGGTCAAAACCTTCCTGTTCCAGAAGGCTTTTAATTGAAATAATATCAGCTGTGGGTCCGGTGGCAATTTTTAGAGTATATATTTTAATTGTATTTTAATTGTTTTGTCTTTTTATTGTATTTAAAATGTTGTAAGCCGCCCAGAGACCCTTGGGTAGTGTGGGCGGCATATAAGTTAAATAAATAAATAAATAAATAAATATCCGGGGCCCTGCTGCCAGGCTAGCAGCAAGCTCCAGCTGCAGCTGCTCCCTTCAGACATGATGTAGGCATTCTTTCTGGTGCTGTTGTCTCCAGCACTGCAGCTGGGTCAGAGTCAGCTCTCCCTGGCTGCTCCTTGCAGTAGCTCGTGGACCCTATCTCTGCCATCTCTTGCCCCCATAATGCGACAGAAGAGGAGGAGGGAAAGAGTATTGGGGCTTCACCCTCTCCCCTTTAGGCACTCTCAGGTCAATCAACTCCCTGTCCCAAAGATCTTCCTTTACTACGTAGTCCCAAGGGGTTCTGGTCATTCTTCTTCCTAGACCTGAATGCCTCTCCCAGCTCCTCCTGGGTGTCCCTCTAGCCCCCTACTAAGGGCAGGGTTCCTTCCTTCTCTCTTGATCCCTATTTCCTTTCCTCTCTCTTCCAGCACCTCCTTTGTCAGTTCCCAACACACTCCTTTCTCTCCTTCCTCTCCTCCAGGGGGCATTTGGTGCTGAGAGAGCTGTGTGCAGTCACCAGGGCTTCCCCTGCTATTTCAGCAGGCAATGCCTCAGTTTCGGTCACACAGTTTTTGGCTGTGGAGTCACCCTGTACTATTAAACCAAACAAGGCAGGCACACTACTCCCCTGAGGACCTGGGCCAGAACTATATGGCCCACCAGATGCGCCCTCAATGACATCCCCCCCTCTCTCACACACACACACAAGGCTCAAAACTTGTTCATATAAACTACACAGCCTAAGACTGATGATATCATTAGCCAAAACAATTTTTTTTGGAAATTAAATATTTCCTATTTCTATCCACGAAACACTTCTGCGCAACAGTTGCAAAGGGAATTATGCCACTTATAGCAAAATTCCCTGTTTCCAGACATAACGCACAGCACATTACAAGGGCATAACTTTACGGTACTCCTTCAGGATTTTGCCTATTAATTTTTTAAAAACAGCACCTACACAGTTAATACCTTTTACCACAGTAAAAGTCAAAATCTGCTCAATATGACATTATCACATTCTCTTAGGAAGGGTTCCCTACCAAAGACAGATTGATTCACAGGCTCTTTCAAAACAAGAACCAATTTGTGGGCTTTTCAAAATAAGTGGACATTTCCTACACAAATTGTGTCTAATTTCTAAATTACAGAAAAAAAATATTTTTCAACTATTTCAGGCATGGATGAATATGTGCAACAAGTGCACAGATACATAAACTAGACGTGAAAGTGTCTTTCCAAAAAATACACAATACAGCACGTAGCATTATGGATGACATGTACTTCAAAGATACTTAACTACACATCCTGATAAATTGGTCCTTAATCATAAACAAAACATTTAATACTTATACTTAAGTAAATAATTGCAATTTAGGTAAAGATAAAGGTTCCCCTTGACATTTAGTCCAGTCGTGTCCGACTCTAGGGCGTGGTGCTCATCCCAGTCTCCAAGCCGTAGAGCCAGCGTTTGTCCGTAGTCAGTTTCCGTGGTCACGTGGCCAGCGCGACTAGACACGAAACGCCGTTACCTTCCCACCGTGGTGGTACCTATTTATCTACTTGCATTTTTACATGATTTCAAACTGCTAGGTTGGCAGGAACTGGGACAAGCAACGGGAGCTCACTCTGTTGCGTGGATTCGATCTTACAACTGCTGGTCTTCTGACCTTGCAGCACAGAGGCTTCTGCGGTTTAACCCACAGCGACACCACGTCCCACAATTGCAATTTACTTAGCAGTAATTTCAGATTAGTATTTTATTTATATAAAATTGTATGTATTGGCATAATAAGAATGCATTTCAAGAATGTGGGGAAAATAAATATTGAATGGAATTTTTATGTTAATTTAGTGCTGCAGTTAAGAAGGCAAAATAATGAAACTCATGATGAACCTTAAATGGTATACATAGCCATAAAAAAGTATACAGAAGATACATTTCCATACAAAGCAGAAGAAACAGAAAGGGAATAGAATTAGAACAATGACGTGCATTTAGCAGTGAAATTCTGTAATCAGAAAAGAGCACAGCCTTTGTGACTGAATCATTAGTCAAGTTCTAACTTTGTTCCATATATTAACATGATGCAGGATTTAAGATCCCACAGGTCCTTAATCTTTTGAGGCTCATGGGCACATTTGGAAATCTGAATCATGTGAATTATGGGTAAACAACTTTTGTTGGTGTTGGAGCTGCATTTGCTCAATGAAGTCTTTCCATCACATAAGATCAGGCCAAACGCTGCATGTATCCCTGAAACTGCAGTTTTACACAGTTATCCTAATATTTATTGGCTAGAACTCTATTGCCTAATGTAGTAAGTCACATGAGAGTACACCGAATGAATCAGTGGGGATTTGGTTAGTCAACTCTTCTGTAAATTCCATTGATTCAAATGGGCCAATTCTAGTTGCAGTTTACTACACTGAGCAACAGGATTTTAGCACTGTTTTATAAAGTTAATGCAACATATAGTACAGTACTTTCAAGGTAATCACCATTGTGATCTCTTTTCCACTGGTAAAAATCACACCAACAGATTATTTCCATAGACCACCAAGCATATAAGCAGACTGCTATCACACCACCTGATCTACTACTAGACTACTATTGGTACTGATCTCTTTTCCATTTTAGCATATACATGTGTGATTTTATGTACAATAAATAGTAGAAGAAAGAAGGAATCGGGCTTAGAAAGTTAGAAGATAAAAACAAAAATAAGGTCAAGACAAAGGAGATCATTATAACAGAAGGAAATATAAGCTGTTAAAAACTGTGATATTAACTAAAGAAAGGAAGTGTAAAAGTAGAGATGATTCATTGCAGCAAACAGGATAATTTTTCCTTTGTGAGCTTTATTTAAATGAGATGAAGACCTACAATTCCTACTCTCTATTGTTTGTGATAACTCCTTCACTTTACTATGCTACACTAAAAAGGAATGACTCTTACATTACATGAAGAGGTAGTTAATCATAAGAATAGAAAGGAATTGAGAGGATTATGAACACAATCCAATACTGCAAAAGGGAAGCACAGGGAAGAAGTATATTGGGAACAGAGAGGAGAATGTAAGAACTGAGAGAAATTTTGGTACCATAAACCATAATTTAGGAATCTGGAGTAGGACTTTGTAAGCAATGCATCCTTCAACTGCCTCCATGCACAGAATACAGTGTCAACTGGATTAAAATGTAACCGTGTATGCTTCAAAACCATTTAAAAAAAGATCTATGATCAAACATTATCAGAAAATATTTAGGTTTAAGCCAGGATTCATTTTAATTCAGATTAAAAACAATTACACAGTGCCAAAATTACACAGATGAAAACAGAATGGAGCAGCAGGAAAAGATATTCAAAAAAATGGGGGGGGGGGGTAGTTGAAAATGAAAATGTTACTTATTTTGGTGACCTATGCACACATCTCACAATTTAAGTAAAAAGTCTGTGGTAATTCCCTAAAGTTCATGGGGGTGAAAACAAAAAAATAGCATGTGGAAGTGAAGATGAGTGAAAAAAATGCATGCAAGATGAGAAGTGAGCACTCTGTACACCTCCTCTCCCCCATACAAGAAGGTTGCAATCTTAAATCATATGACTACAAAAGACAGCAAAGCGAACATGGGCCTACGAAGTTATCAAAAGCAAACAGTCGCTTTCAAATATAATAAAGGTTATTACTGAACAAATGAAGAAGTATCAAGAGCAGGGAAGGAAATGCCCACATTAACATGCTTTGTACATTTCATACAGCAACTGTTTGTAAGGCAGTACAGAAAGCAGTATTAATAGTTCCCTTGCACAAAAGACTGGTATATTTTAGTTGTGCTATTTGCCCAACTCCCTGGCATTCAATGAATGAGTTCCAGAAAACAAAAGGAACATTGAAAAGAAAACAGAGCAAATATGGGTCTCATGTAACTAGAACAGGACAGATCAAATTCAAAACCTACTAACAACTGCACCAGTGTAAAAAATGGGGAAAAAGAGATACATCAACACAACAAGCCTAAACAGATTTCCCAGGGAACAGACTCCACTGAACACAGCAGAGCTTAGTTGCTGCTTAGCTGGTGGGACACATAATGACATTTCTGAGATGCATGATACACAGTAACATTTCATAAAATAAATAGAAATCAAAAAGTGTTTCTTAAAGTCAACATCCAATCAAAACAAATTATTTCAGAGCTTTCTACCATCGTGTCTCTTCTACACTAATACATTTTAAAAGGATTTAACACTTTTACAATAACCAACAGGTACTCTCCTTGCACAAATACACTAACACATGTTAATGCACAAAACAGAAACTGAATTCTCTTATAAGCGAGGCATGTGTGCATTTTGGCAATTATTATTAACTACACATGCTCTCGGTTACTGTTTGTGTATATGTACAGGATTCTAGTACTATCAATCAAACAATCAATATTACAAATAAAATATATCTGAATTAGAATATACTTGTAGGCTGAAATCCTATTGCTTAGCTAAGTAAATTGCACCACAATAAGCCCATTGAATCAGTGAGGATTTGGTGAGTGAATTCCTCTATATGTTTCATTGATTCAAATAAGCCTACTCTAGTTGTGACAATGCTAAAGTAAGTTGCAACTAGGGAAGGTTTATTTGAATCAATGGAACTTAAAGAGATGAACTAATCAATTCCCTACTGATTCAATGGTCCTACTCTAATGTGACTTACTATGCTAAGTAACAGGATTTCAGCTATTAAGTTGTTTGATAACTCAACACCCAAGTCTATTTATTCAGAATCTAATCCTACAAGTGCAATCAAAAAGCCATACTTTTAGTAAATATCTAAAAGGCTAGTGCTATACTAACAAACTGCACATTGGGAAGACTACACTAAGCTGAAACTGTATTTTAAATCTGCACACATTTTAGTGTTTCTTATAAAAAACAAAATAAAAGGTTTCATTTACAAAAATTACATGGAGTGTGATCACTGAGAACACCTCCTCAGTGGGCCTGTGCAAAGTGCTGTGAAATGAGTTGGGATTGTACTATGCCACCATTGACTTTTGCAACTCAGTTTCAACTCAGCTTTCGTAGAAGGGATGTACTTCTAAATAGCAAATCAAATCCTGTAACTAAAACATATTCCACTTCATTGCGAATCAGAAGATTTGGTGATTTTCAGTCTTTGAAGACCACTTGCACACTCTTTGTACAAGTCTGATCCATTCCTAGTGATGCCAATGAAAGCCTCAAATTAGTCATTCTGTAAGTCAAATGTGGTGGGTTTGCAAATGGAACAATTAAATCACTTAGTTCAAATTTGTCTTGGCCATAATGCATAGTACTTTCACAAAATCACCTCACGAAGCTCAAAAAAGGTCTCTGTAAATACAATTACAGGGCTTTCCAATTTGTGATCTGTGTTTTGCATCATCCTAATTTTAAAATCATGCTAACAGTGAACTTGTGTTAACTATGTAGCTCCATTGTTTTTGGTATGCTTTTAAACTGCTTTTATTTCTTTTTCAAAATCACATTAAAAGAGACACTGTAAATTTCAATTCTCATTTCCATTTCCCTAAGCTTTTCTTATATCCATCAGTCAGAAGTTTTGCTTTTGTTTAAATAGATCTGCCAAATCAGGTCCACTGAAAGAATGAAATATCCCAAGAACTCAGTAACCATTATCTACAACAGCCATGTCTCCATGTACAGATGAACTATACATCTGAGATCTGAGCAGCAAAGATACAGAAAACTATACAAGAGATTCTGCTGTGTCAGAAGCACTGCAAACAGAATTAAATACTGGCTGAAATCCTGCTGTGCAGCTGTATGTGCACAATGGTGATGATGCCATAATGAGCTACATACTGCTGCTGGTTAAAGATTATTTTTGAGTGCATGTGACTTCTACACTATGCAGAGAGGTTGCATGTATCCTGAAATCCTCAAAAAAAAATTAATCAGCAATGATTTGCCACTGATGATGATGGCATCACTGTTGCACACACAGAGCTGCACAACAGGATTTCAGCTACTGTATTGTTTCCTGATGATTTCTTTTATGATGGGTGACTTCAAATGTTATTGTAGATCAAATGAGAGGCAAAGACAAATTCGTAAGATAATTTTGATATTGATCATTAACTTTCCTTTTCAAATTAGGCATTACACCAAGCCCAAGATTTTACTCTATTATACTGAGGGGTTTCTGGGATCTCAGCAGCTAAAATTCGTTGAAAGTCAAAACTGAACTGCCATTTTCTACAAAGCTCTCAATAACGATGGGATCAGTCATTCTGTTTAAATTTCTCCTAATTTTCAACATAAATGTGCAAAATGCATTTAGGATGTGTACCTGCCGGTAAGACCCAGTGAACTCCATGTGGCTTGCTTCTGAGTAGACATGTGAAGGACTGCAGCATTCACAGTTTAAACTATCAGATTTATCTCTACCGAATGAATGTAAAAGCTGTAATTGAAGGTCACATATGAATTGTGTCTATTCTATCCAAAGCAACTTCTCAAACTAGGGTAAGGGAAAAACTTTGCTTCTACGTTACCACATATGCCCTTTTCTAGTGATTAGACCACTTTACATTGGCCTCGACCCCCCCCCCCGGATTTGATTTTGTTTTTCTATTGTCTCCCTGTTCTAAATTTAATTCTGATCCAAACCAGCATTATCATGGAAATCATCATTCTCATACTGCAAATTTGAAATACTGCTTTTTATTGGTTACGCTGTTAGGATGCACTGGACTCCTCCCATTATTTAATATAAGCCCAATATGTCACCTAGACATTTTAGTTTCTGTTTTGCTTTCTCATCTGTTAATGCTGTGGGGCAAAATGAACCCCTCAATGTTGTGTTTGTAAAGAATATATTTTAAAAAACTCTTATATTTCATTTTTTTAAAGTTTACTTACAACTCAGGGGAGCTAACAATAATTAAAATACTGTAAAATCACCAAAGAGCAACATAATAAATCTTTATCTATGCAACTTTAGATAAAACTCTAAAATGAATCAAAATGCTAAAACACATCAAATGTCTGCCTCAAATGAAAAGGTCTTTACCATACAACTAAATGGCATTAAAACGTTGCCACAATTTATATTTTAAAAATACTTGTACATTAAATATAATCTTTGGATTGTTATACTGATTGTAAAATACTATTAATCTGAAATCAATTAAAAATCAACCATCATCTTTATTTCCTCTGGGACAGCCTCCTGTAAACTGGCATCCTCTAGATATTTTGCAATATAACTCCCATCACACCTGTCTACTGACTCCATTGCTGGCTGATTGGGGTTCCAAACATGCAGGTGATCTTAGCCTTGGAAAAGTTGTGCTATGACTTGAAGTGGTCCACTGGATCACAACAGCAAACTGATACTACTCCAAAAATGGTGCAGAACAAGTGAAAAATAGCTCTTCTTACATCTGAAATTCTGTTAGTCATGGATGCATACAAACAGCAATACAACATTAAGAAAAGTAGAACTTTCTGCAAAGAATAAAACTGCCTAATATCAAACTTGTGTGTAGAAATAAGTAAGCTGATCTAGTTTTAGCTGCATAGTCATTTGTGACTAGTTGTGTCAATATGCAAATAGGACTGCAAATATGAAAACACATTTCAATGGAAGTGGTAAAAAAAACATCCATGTTCAAGGCGTAAGTTCATATGTAAATGTAATTGCATCTCTATTTTGGACTAGATCTCCTGATCCATAGATGTAATGCTGCCATCTTCAGATCTCCCTCTTTGGATCACATTATAAGAGCAGTTTCAACTAGTAAACTAGTGGATTTCAGGTTCGTAATTTTCTTTAAATGCATAAATAAATAAATACACTGAGGAAATGGACAATACCGAACAAATACAAACGTTTGTGTAGCAAAATCATTCATTCTTTCTATCAACATCCCAGGGATGGAGAAAAGCTAATAGCTACTGTTCTGAACATGTTACATCATTTACTTATCTATTTTTAAATGACACTGACTTTTTCTAAAGAAATAAAGGGTTACCTCAGGGGAGGTGTTCCTTGTCTGCCCTACTCATGTTAGAATAGTGCATCATATGCCATCTAATTACCTTTCATTTCAGTATCTCCCAGTTCTAATAAAGTGATTCAATAGGTCTTTGAAAATGACTTCAGTGGAGAAGGGTTAAACCCAAATCTAATAACCCGGATGAGCAGTTCACTGTATGAAACATGATTCCCGTTTCCTTTTATTCTAGCTTTCATAACCACATGAAACAAGAAACAACTGCTCTCCTCTCAACAGACTGTTTTGTGGATTTTTTGTTTGTTTGTTTGACAACTACACAGATGTACTATACAGGATTCCTTGTACCACTGGTGTTATTCCCCCCCCCCCCCACACACAGGATTCCTTGTACCACTGGTGTTATTGCTACACACACACAGACACCTCTCAATGCAAAGCACAAGCATCACTTTCAGGCGCTGCCAGGGTGTCACCGTCTCTTGTTTTCCATTATCAACTGCCTTTCTTTAGCTTCCGCGTCTTCCCTCCTCCTCCCCGCCGCCCGTCACCTGCTCTCCCAGGCGGCCTTGTTCTTCCAGGTCAGCTCTTCACACACCTTCTCTGCCTATTCATGCAGGGTGTGTTTGTGCGCGAAGGAGGCGGTGAAAGAAAGCCATGTCAAGGCAACCGTCCACATTCCGTGGTCAGCAACGAGGGGAAAACGCCTTCCGAGGCAAACACGCCTGCCCGCCCGGGCAGCAATTCTCCAAGATGAACGTGAAACACACAACGGCCCTTGGGGGGGGGGGGGTTCATTCATCCCCCCCCCCCCCATCCGTCTGGAGGCGCCACCGCTTCGCCAGTTCACAAAGGCCGGCCGGCCTCATGCATCAGCAATACCCCCCCCCCCCCGAAGGCCGGTCCTCTTCCTCCCTTGCTCGGAACCAACACTAACCGAAATCCAAGTACTTTTGTCACATTCGGCTCCAGACACACACACACACGTACACATCCGATTCCCACTCGCCCTGAAAGCCTCTCGTCGTTGCCTCGTCGGCCTCCCGCGGCCACTTTCACCCCACAATGACAACTACCCCAGTCCCAATCGCACGGCCTGGCCTCCTCTCCCTGCTGCTGCAGGTGCCTCAGTTTCCTCACTGCCTACTCTCCCCTCTCCCCCCCCCCCCCCCCGCTTACCTAGAGCCACCTCACAGGCTTTGCGCAGCTGGGAATGATGCGCCTTCTTCACCTCCTTGTCGGCCAGGATCTTTTCCAAGGCCCGGGTCAGGAACATGTTTTTCGTCTTCTTCCCCTCATACATGGGGACGCGAGGCGGAAGGAAAGGCTGGAGGAAGGAAGACGTTGGGGAGACTGGCCCGGCTTCAGGCTAAGACGGCTTCCCCGGCGGCGGCGGCGGCGGCGGCGGCGGCACCACCGGGTGGGAAAACGAAGCAGCTTCGTGGGAAATGGCTTGCCGGCTGGAGGTTCGGACCGGAGGATCCGGCAGCGGCCTCTGCTCGTTGCCGGGGAAGGAAGCGCCAGCTGGCGGTGGAATGCAGCGCGCTCAGCCCGGCAGCTGACCACTCGCTTCTGCCTCCATTAGCAGCGGCATCCAAGGCAGCGGCAGCCTCCTGTTCTCGCCATGTTGGAAGGAAGCGACGTCAAGGCCGTGGCCCGAGTGGCTGCAGAGGAGGAAGCGGCGGCAGCGGCGCTGCTGCTATTGCTGCTGCTGTTGCTGCTGCTGCTCCGAGTCCGGGAGGAGGCGGAGGGGGAGGCGCAGCCGCAGGGAGGGAGAGGGAGAGGGAGAGGGAGGGAGCAAGGAAGCAAGCAAGGAAGGAAGGAAGGAAGGAGAACAGCAACACCAGCCGTGCTAGCAAGCTCGGGCAGGGACTGGCTGTCGGCCCTACGCAACAGGTGTGAGGAGGGGAGGGGCCTGGTTCGTCGTCGGCGTCGGAGAGGAAGGAGGAAGAGGCTTGGCGCTGCTGAGGTACAGGGTGGCGACAGGACCAAGGTCGCCTCCTCTGGTTCACTCTGCCCCTCGCTGTCTGTATGTGGACGTTCCTCCCTCCTCTCGTCCTCCTGCCACACGGGTCTCCTCTCTCAGATGCTTCCTTAACAGAGCAAAGGCTCCATCCAGACTACTAAAGAAGCCAGCCTGGTCTGTTTCTTCCTTCCCAGAGACTGGACCTCCTTCCCCTGAGCCCTTCCAGACAGACATGCCTGGTACCTTGTGCGAGAATGAGGCCCATGGGAGATTGAACGACGCTGCCTTGAGGCTCTTTGGTTAGGACTTATTCTTAGACAAAGCCAGCTCTTCTGTCCCACTAGCAACAGCTGCCAAGGGAGCAAAGCTAGGAGGACTGTGTTGTGGTTAAGTAATGTCGCTGCCAACTGGTTCTGGGTTGATATTGGGGTCTTGGACACAGAGGTCACTGACCCTCGTGTCATAGACTGTAAGCATAAGTGACTCATATCCGGGGCAAGGAGATGATCCATGTAGTTGGGGTTGAGCACCTCTTGCTCAGTACACAACTGGCCCTTTTGTGCCTTGAGTCTAACAGATAAATTTCAGCATACATATATTTCAGCTGGAACCTGCCTCATGAAATGTGGAAAAAAATGTATATGTGGGCATTTATGTACGGATAAGATACTTCATGCAACTGATTGTGGGCTGTAGTCCACCAAGATTTATGCTATAATTTCTTCATCTTGCAAACACTACAGTCTCTTACTGCTTACTCTAAGGAGGCCAGCCTTTTTGGAATTTGGTAGGAATTTGGTACTTAATAGTGTATTTTCAAACAATATATTTAGGATTGTATAATAGCAATGTATAATAGCTTAATCTGTTTTAAAGCTATTGGCAATAATAATCCTGCCCGAGCTTGTTTGCTGGTAGTTAAGATTAAACAAGTCTAAGATAAAAACATTTGGCAGTAGAACAGTGGTTTTCCTCACAGCATCAAGATGAAAGCAGATCAAAGTGACCAGAGTCTTGTAACTTGGGAAAAACACTCAAGAACTTAAAAGCCTTTGAAAGCAAGGAGTGCTCAGAAGGTCCACATGATCATATGGATGACTAGATTGTAAGGAAGTCCCTCAAGAAGCTCAGGAAACAAGAAGAAACAAATTCGGAGTTGACTAAGGCTGAACATCTCTCTCTATAGCAATTGACACAAATCAGTTGGAAGTTGTCCAGGATGAGTTGATATCTCCCAGAAATGGACCAGATTTCCTTAGCAAAGTATGTTTTCTTATTGAAACCATGGCTTTATGGGTAATATCATGTAACCAAGCTATCAACACAATGGAATGGCTTTGAGGTGGTAAAACAAAATAGATATTGGAAATAGATCTAGTGAAATTTTACAAAATGGCACAAATTTGAACAGGCTTTAAAGTTCTTTGGAAAAGCTCTCAACAACACAAGATCTGACTTCATCTTCATGCCACTTTTGTAACATTTCAGTGGTTCTAATAAAAGATATTACCAACATCTGTAGTAAAGGAAAGGAACAGCTGCTTCATTACCCAGAGTGAGGTAGCCATCTCTGTCAGCAGATGCCAGAGAAGGGGATACAAGAGTAGTGGCAAGGTGCCAGATAATGGGGCTAGGCCTATGCTAGCTAGCCTGGTGCCCTTAAGGGCAGTAGAGGGTGTTTCCTGCCATTTTTGAAATGAATTCAGGTGCCAGTTTGGTTGACTTCTGTTTGTGGAAAGGAAAGGGCACCATCTCGTTCGTCTCTTAGGCAGCAAAATGTATTGTGCCAGCTGTGAAAAGATAGGATGTCAAAGTTACTTTTCAAATTTAAACTTTTCTGTATGACATCAAAAATTCTGAAACTGATTTCTGGTGACAATTATATTTTTCTGTAGCTGATGTTAAAGGACAGAACATGATTTGAAGAGTGATTTCTTGAGCATTTGTTTTCCAATAATATCAAAAATTCTGATAGGTTAATACATAAAAACATGGTATGTTGGAGGCAGTACTGTTGGATGTTTTAGATGTTTACCACATTACATGTTTTAGTTACAATGCTTGTGTGTTTTGTGGTTATTTCATACCAGCCCGAGATCACATCCTGATGACTTGGACCATAAATGATTTCAAGTTTTTCAAATTGTTTTAATGAAGGTACCTTGATTTTACATGCTGTAGTAATACAAATAGGCTGCATTTAATGATCATTTTTCTAGATAATGTTATTCCCATTTTGTAAGAATTTAACAATGCAGGAGTTCCTGGTTGTTGTACTTGTTGATCCCCACCTAAGGGACCATATCTCCCAATCTAGTTTAAATGGCTGGATAAAACTGGTGGTATTTATATTCTCGTGTAATATTGAGAAAGATAGTTGAACATGGTTCTACTGATGATTCCAAAATTTAGAACTATAGGGTTATAGTTTAGGTAGAGTGAAAAGTATACCATCTAGAAAATGTTCAAGAAATCCAGATGCAGTAAACTATTTTTTCTGTTCCATTAGCTTAAATCTGACTGGTTAAATAATTATGGGGAATGATTACTGTTACTTCATTCTTTTTCTTTCCCAAAACTCTAGCAAGAGTTCTTGAGTTTCCAGCCTTCCTATCATTATTATACATTGCTGCATTTTTTAAGTGCCCAGAGTTGGGTGAAATGATAAGAATGGCCATTTCTTCTAGGAGATGCACAGTTATTTGCTTTGCTATTGTCAGATGAGGCAAACTTGGTGATATTGGGGGGGGGGGGGGGGATAGCTTGTTCAGTGCTGCAGACAGTGTTGAAAACCATGCATAAAGAAGCCACTTCCATCACCTGAAATCAAAATATGCTTACATGCAGGCCTGATATTACCATTAGGCAAAGTGAGGCAACTGCCTGAATCAGAATACACAGCAGCTAGAGAGCAGAACTGGGTGTAGTACTTTGCATCCTTAAGCTAAGTGCAGTTTATACCATGCTGCCCTGTCACCAGTATTGAAGCAAGATTCAACTGCCAGTCCAGGACCTTCTGTATGCGGAACAAGGGAGTGTTTTGTTCTTTGCTGTAAATAGCAACATGCCTAAGGTTATAGGTGGGCCTGTTATCTGTAATGTGTCCTCCTGTCCAACAGAGGGAATGTGAACAGCGGAAGGTGCAATGATAGGTAAAGGTTAAGCTTTGAGTTTAGTCATTGCCTCTACATTATAAATGCTTCATCTGTTGTACATGGCTAGACTATCTTGTGCATTTTATTAGTTGTTATCCTGTATGATCCTGTTCCAAGCCCACATTAACCCAGTGCCAATGCGGTTCTACACCTAGCAGACCAAAGCAGAGAGGTAATGTGTATCATAAACCTGTGATATGGCCTGGAACAATTGCAGGTTTTTTTTAGTTGTCCATAATTCATGTTTTACTTTAATCTTTAAAAACACAGGCAACACCAAGCTACAGTTGCTGGATGGTGGTGTTTACCCATAATGACTCTGGAATTGCTTGTCCTGGATAAAACCATATTTTCATTCTGCACTGCCGAGATTACTCAAGGATAGCTCTAGCTCAAATAATACAAGACTGTCACCTGGAGGGCTCGCTCAGTTTAATCTATAGGCAATCACTCTAGTCCAGTTTCCCACATTTCAAACAAGACAGAGTGCTGTTCATTCTCACATCATTTTCTTAATTCTAATTTCCTTTCCAAATTTCTGGTTTTTTAAGCCTGTTTTAGAGATTACAGATATGAGATTACAATGTGAATTATAAGGTGTCAATCGAAAAATGTTGTTTGTGTTTTAAGTGTGCTTTTATTACAAATTATGAGAGCACAATGTGAGTTGTAAGGTTTAAATTGAAGATTTGTTCATGTTTTAAGTGTGCTTTTATTAAGTGGATTTGGCTGCTTTTTAGCTCATTTTCAGTTATGTTTCTAAAGGTAAGTACAAAATAGAGCTAAGGAGTACCTATGTTATTACTTTCCAGGGCATTTTCATTTGAATGAAACCAGTTATAACTATTAATTCTTTTGAATACTGGAGCTACTGATTTTTGTCAGATATAGTTGGTGTGTCTGTATTGGTGTATGTACATAGATGCACAAGCAGCACTGCAAACTCTTAATCTGTTAGGTATGAGAGGTTATAAACTGCTGTGCCCACCTTCCCAACTTGCTACAACCCACTTCTACTTCACTCTGAGAGACCCACCAGAACAAGCTAGAGAAAGTGGGTGGCCACTTGGGAGACCTCACCCACCCATCTCTGTCTTTCTCTGAGAGTGGCTTCAGAGCAAACAGAGTTGACAGCTGCTCTGGGGAGTCCTGGCTGCTGCTTTCCCACTGTGGCATTTGGTGGTGATCTCTGGAGCACCTACTGCAGTGCCAGCTCACTCCAGTGAGCTAGCAGTAGGGGGAATACACAGTATTTCGCCTGCCCCACCCTTTCTGCCATCTGAGGTGGAAGATTCACCACACCTCATGAAAGGGCTGGTCTTGGATATGTGTACTGACTTGTCTGGCTTTTTTATACCTTAAAAAGACAGGTTATAAAATCGTCCCATTTCATATGTCTGAAATGTCAGGGTCCAATAGTATGTCCCATATCTGTTCTGTTTAAGAAAACTGAAGTGGTTGCTAGATGAATGTAAAGAAATTAGAGGCCATGATTACAGACAATGACAAATACTGTAACATGCCTTTATAAAACTGACTTTTATTGCATGGTGGTAAAACAATTTACTTCTGTAAAATGCAGTAAAAAGGTGTTAACAAATTGTACTGTTGCATATCTCTCCTGTTCAAACAGTTATCTCTGTCTTAATAATTCATGGCTGGGATCCACAGAACTGTGCTGTTTCTTTGCAGCTGAATGAGTTTTGGACATGTGTTTCTTGATGAGCAGTTCCTTATGTCACATGACAAATTACTTCACAGAATGAAAGGACTTTCCAAATACTTAATCAGTTCCTAAAGCAACTAGGATCCTGGTATATGTCTGTTTAAAAGTAGCTTTCCTTCACAGAGTAATTACAACTTCAGAAATTTTTATTTTTTCATCTGTACTGTATAGTCACCCCATATATGTTTATAGTTATTTTTTATTTCATTAGAAGAAATGGTAGGCTTATAGGGTGCTGAATTTTATATAAATATTTAGTCTATCAATTTAGTCTTGGAGGATCTATAGTGATTCTAGAATGCTGTATTCTTTCTTGAGCTGTTTTTTCTTAGGTTGATTGGATTGCCAAGAAAAGTAATATAATATTGCATTGGAAGCCCCATAATGGTAACCCTACTTCTTCAGATAAAAATAAACTTATTGAATTTTGTCAGCATAATTGAAAACACATTGGTTGAAATCCTCCTGTTGCTTAATGTAGTAAATCACAACTAGACTAGGCCCTTTCTTTCTTTCTTTCTTTCTTTCTTTCTTTCTTTCTTTCTTTCTTTCTTTCTTTCTTTCTTTCTTTCTAGCAGCACATTGCACAATTAAAAACTATGGATGTATATGAAATATAGGTAAAATTAAAACAAATTAAAAGTTAAGATAATTAGCTTGTTTTTGACCAGAAGTGGGCTACTTCAATAGTATTATCTCAGTTAGATCTTCCTTTGTACGTATGGTGTGGCATAAGTTGCATGCACATAAGTGCTGCATTGATTGAATTTCTCCATAAGCACAGAAAATGTGCCCTGTGTCCCAGTAGCCCCATTTTACTTGATTGAATCAGTGGACCTTTTGTGAGGCAATTCCAACTATGTTTCACTGATTCAAATTGGCCTACTCTAGTTACAACTTACTGTACTAAAGAAAGTCACAACTGGCGTAGGGTCCCTTGATTCAGCAGGATTTCAGCCAATATGAACTAAGTTGACATATAAATTGTAATCAGATGGAAAGCAGCATCAGAAAAACAGTTTTAAAAATTACTAGTGAAAATTAATTGAAACAGATGTGCTGTTTGCTCCTGAATGAAATGCTAACAGCAGTGGGGCAAAGCAGCAGATCTACTTTGGCAGGATATTCTATTCTCATGTCAGCTTTTAAAACTGTTACAGAACTGCTTGCAGAACAACTTCATTTCCCGTCAGGCATCAGCTGGGTGAAACTCACATCTCCAATGTAAGGTTTCAAGGTATGAAAAAGCCAAGCAGAGCTACAAGTGGTTGTTGCTTGAAGAAAATCTGACTATTTATGCAGTCTTGAAATTGGATGAGAATATAATGAAACAAAATACATACACAGAAGCAGAAAAGACATTAGGAAGTAACCTTTGTACTGATGCTAAACCATCTATTAACCTTGCTGTCACCACCTAAAACATACTTTGTTTCCAGGAATTCTTAATTTTGCAGCCTCAGAAAATAAATCAATCCCAAATCCATCTCTGATTAACAGATTACAGTGGTATGGACATTTCTGCTGTAGTTCTATCAAATTTTACTTGGCTATAAGTCCCTCTGAATTCTTATTTGATATACGTACTTACTATATATCACCAAATTCCCAATGATTCAATGGGCCTACTCTAGTTGTGGCTTATTACTAGATTTCAGTCAATAAATCATTACTGGCAACAATGAGGGAAAGGAGGTTGTTTTTACTAATCTCTTGTTTGGCAAGACAGAACTGAAGAGAGAATCTTAGAATATGAATGAATGAATGAATGAATGTTGATAGAGTTGATGAGGGCATGGTGAAAAATAACTGGAGAGTTTGTTTTCCAAGAAGTGAAAGCAATCAGTCCATTCCCTACATTAGCAATTACTCCGAATCCAACAAAGTGTATTAGGGAATCAAAATCTTCCCTCTGGCAGGACTGGTTCTGAAGTGTGCAAATATAACAATAACATAAAAAGCGTATATTGTTATCTAATATTTAGTATTAATACTGCATTACAATTTGTGTTTCACCGTTTCATCTGTTGAAAGTGGCAGCAGTTTTCTACATGAGCAATGTATGGAGAATGCCAAGTAGGCTAGCATTCAAGAGCAGTGCCAGGCATATTCACAGATAAGGCATATTTGGGGCGGATTTCTTAAGTCATTAGCCTTTATAAATATCTAGGTCTAGTCAGAAAACAATAGTGGTTGTTATTATCAAGGTCGCCTTTGTTGCTTTTTCTCTGTGTTGCATTTGGACTGTACCATGAGGGACTGAGAAACTGGATTGTATTTTTTCTTTATGTAATACTTTTCAATAACTTGCATGGCCTTTGTAAAGTTCTTCACATGTCAGATTTCTGAAGACATGAAAGCAGTACTTATGTAAATATGACTTCTCTGTGTGAGCTGGAATCCATGACAAATTTAGGTAGATATGATACATGTGCTCTACAATTTAATTTCACTGGATAGCCAAGTGCCTTCCACTATCATTAAAGGTTTAAATTCATATCAGTGGTAATACCAATATCAAGCCAGAAAGAGTAAAAAAGAATAAAATGTGAGTTGTGAGTGCTGCTGCTTCCACTAAGCACTGGGGCAGCGGGCAAGGCCTCCTCAACTATAGTCTCCATAAACTTGAGATTCATGGAGTTACTTGAATTCGATTTTATTAGGACTGGGGAGCAGGATACAAAGAAAGAAGGAGTGCCAGTTGCATCCCTACCCATGAGTCCTTCAGGGGATGAGTTGCCATCACTAGCCCCCTAAGTACCTCAGTCTCTGCCTTACCCCAATTTGTTGTCACTGGGCCTGCTGTCCCATATTTGTGATAATCTTAGGTACCTTTTGATGGGCTCTCCAGGGAGTGTGGGCTGAGAATAGATAGCCTACTAGGGGTGCTAGTAGTGACCCCGTCACATCTGGCCACATGTCACCTTCAAATGTATTTGTGTGTGTGTGTGCATACAAATAAATAAATGCATGCAATTATCTGAGGTTTCAGATTCAATGTTCACATTGGTCTTATAGGCAATATGGACTCTTAGCACTTTTCTCCAGAACCCATTTCAAACGTTGTATGCATGTGTCCATGTGAATGTCAGTTTAATTATCTGCCTATTAGACTATAAAATAGTATTGAATACTGAGAGGGGGAAAACAACTATTTATTTACTAGCAAAATGGATTATGAAGATGTTTGTTGCAGATACGATGTGACCCGAATAAAATATATGGAAGACTTATGGAGCAGAAACTTGTTAGGATGAAAATGAGAAGTTGAAAGAAAATAGCAAAATAAAGTACTATTGCATGCTTAATATCCCACATCATTTTTATATTTGTAAATTAAGCTTGAGAAAAAAATGCTTTTTTCTTCCAAGTAATTTTAAATCAATCTTAATAATATGCTATAATAGCAAAAGAAAAAAATTATCGCAAAGAATTATGACATGCTAAATGAGCATTTGGGATGGTGAATATTTTTCTCCTTTACTCTGAGGTAATAAAAGATGAATAATAAGGAGAGTTTCAGCTGTTCCTCCCTGTAGGCATTTTAATATCTGTGTTGAAAGGCTCAGACAGAGGGGTCATAAAGTCATGTGAATTAAGGTGGGAAGCAATGATTCTGGAGTAATAACCACTTTTAACTGCCAAGAATGGATCTTTGGATCTTTGCACGATTCTTTCTTCCAGCAAGAGCAGCTACTTATAGCCTGTCAAAAATGCAATAACGGATATTTCAACCCATCCATTATAATGGATAGTATGGAAGAAATGAAGCATTTCATATATGAATAACTCAGAAGGTTAAATTGTATGGAAACTGGTGCTACTCTTGTCAAGAAAGAGATAATACAGAGTCACAGCCATTGCTCATTCAAGCATCCAAACTGTCTATTATCCAAATATGTAGCCATTTAAACTTCATTTTTAAAAGAGCTGTTTCTTTTCCTGACAAACATGTAATAGTTATGCAAATGCTGTCATCTCATATTTTGCCTGATACTGCATCTCAGATGTTCAGAAATCATTTTACTGTGTAGTACATTGAAGGAAACTTTAAACAGCTGTATTGCTGTAATCCAAGCAAGTTAATAAAATGGAGCAGAGGGATGGTGGTAACAGGAGGGTTGCCAAGTGCTTCCTGCTGTTGCTGTTCTAAGGTAAGTTGCTTCTGTGGGATATGACACTGGCATTTGCAAATGCCCTTGTTTGAATTTATTTGTGGATAGCAAGCTAATGGCTATGGAATGCAATTCTTTAACCTTTGCATGGACTGTGCTGTTGGTCCTTGCTGATTTGGGGCTTATTTGAGGCAAGAGAGCCTCGCACATATAGGAGAGATTTATGTCTAGAAACTGAAAAATTCATTTTCAAGTGCTATGTTACAAAATACAGAGCCATGGCAGATCCTACCATGCAGAAAGTTAAAGTGAGGTTTCAGGTAGAACTATTTGGGAGAACAGATGAAGACAGGAAATCTTGTTTCAATGGACTGTGAGGGTTCGAATGTAGCCTCCTCTTTCTCTTGAAATAAAACAGGAATCTCTTTTTGATTGCAACTCAAACTGTCTTTTATTGTTTTAAACTGGGGAGGAACTTCATTTGTGGTAACTTGAGGTAACATCTCTTGCGACGTCAACGAACGTTGCAAGGGTATCCAAAGGCTTGTGTCAAACAGATTTAGGGGTTTCTCATCCCATGGACCGGGTAAAAAGGGGTTATAACCGGGACTGTCTCTTTCTTCTCCCACCTCTCTCAATAGCGGTAGGGTCTCTTCATCTCCATCCTCTCTCCAGATCGGGTCTCCCGTTCCCTCAAAGGTAGTCCATGGTCCCGGAGATACGCCACTCTCCGTGCCTCCTCCGCACGCCATGCCCGACACTCCTCCGCCTCTCTGGCCACAATTTCCTTTTCTTCCTTTAGCCGCCTCCTCCACTCCCTCGCCTCAGACTCTCCCCAGTACGACGGTCGCTGGGGAAGCCCCTTCCTCCGGCGATAATCCGCCTCTTGTCTCGGGACCTTTACCTTTTGCCATTCCCCAGTCCATGGGTCTTCTACCCAGATAAGTTCCCAACCCCCTGGTATGTTGTCGTGTCCCCTTTTTATATCTCCTATTCCCGCCTCCACCACCGACCTCCCCTTTTCTACTTTTCCCGCCAAATCTCCTTCCGTCTGGGTCGCCACGGTCAAACCCCGCAGACTTGCTTCCAACTCCCGGGTGTCTATTCCCTGGTGTATTCTTTCACAAGGGGTTGGTGGAGGAGTGGTCTGCACCTCTTTTGATATCTTACGGGTGGACGGCACTCCAACGAGAGTTTCTATACTCTCCTCTCGCCTGTCACATGGACCATCAAGACTAGTTAAAATGGTGGTCATAACAGTGAGTAAATACCATTTGGGTCCTGTTTCAGACAATAAAATGTCTTAGGCTGCCTCTATGGAGAGCAGAAGGCAAGTGGAAAGGTTGGAGCTCCATCCATCAACTCTTTTGTTTTGTTTTGTTGTTCAAAAGCCCACAAAACTGGAGCACAGCTTGGAAGTACAACCATTATTACTAACACATGGATAATGTCAAATAAAAGAGTTGATTTATGTTTTCCCCCACTAAATACTATAAAATTATTGCATTAAACTACAGTATGTGTTATGTACACATTAATAGTTTTTTATAATTGACACAAAATTTAACGGATTGGGACAACAAATAATATTAAACAAATTATTTCACACCTATGCCTCATTCATAATGACGGGATTTTATAGTCGGGGCAAAAAAACCCCTGAAAAGTTCTGCTGTAGCATAGAAGAATTATGCCTGAGGCAGACACAACAATAGCAATTTTCAGTGCTAGTTACTGTGAAGTAATAATAATATGTCTTCATAATAACATTTTTTTTACCATCTTAACTTTGGTTTAGTAGAAATACCTCCATTCAGGGCATAACAACCAGCAGTATGTGAGTCTACAGAAGGTTTTAAAACTTTTGTCCCTTGCTTTCTACATCATTTTCTTCAAAAAACAAAACGAAACATAGAGCATGGCATATGTCAATGGGTATGGACCCCGCAGAAGCAGTAACAATGAACAAGAATTTTAAATTCCTTATCAGATGAATGCAATCTGAGTTTAAATAATGGCCAGTATCCTGTTCATGTCAGCCTAATGTAAAGTTACATCAGTATAAATGTGCCGGGCATTACACCAGGCAACAGGAAGTTGAACTATGCAATTGCACAATTGGTCAGGTGTTCCTGGCATGATCAGATGCACAATGCATTTGCAGAAGTGCTTCAGGGATTACACTTCCACCTCAGGACTGGCACAATTACTGATGTGCAACCTTGGGTTGCATGCATGTAGTTGTACAACAGGATTTTCACCAATAATCCAAATTAATTGTTTATGTTAAGTTGCTGTATATTAGATGGTTTATCAAATGCCCATTTTATTCAGAGGTTGATCATTCTTGGTTGCAATTAAAATAACAGTAGGATATTCTTTCTCATATGTTGGGACACATGCATAGTTTTTCAACTTTGTTTTTCAGAATTATTTTTTCTCTGTTGAAAACAGAGCTGCATTTTTAAAGACAAATTTCTCTGAATCTCTGTGTTTGTTGTCAGTTGGAAAACTGTTCCCAGTCATTGCACTATAAATGGGATGAGAGATGTACATTGTTTTGCTGGCTGTGCTGTTGGCATCCCTAAAGCAGAGGAGCAGACTAACCCAGAATATCTGCCAAGGAAGAGAGTGAGTGAGTGGAATTTGTTCAGCTGTTTGTAGATCCCTGCCTGTAGATGCCATACCTTTTTGTTGGGCTAGGATCTTGTTGCAGTGTCTCAGTAACTTGTTTGCATATTTTCCCACCCCAGAAATATGTTTTATAGGTCAAAGGATATATATAGGGGTGCCAAAGGGGTAAGTGCCCCGCTAGGGTCACTGCCAAAGACCAAAGAAGTCACTACTTTAAGGATCCACTGGGAGGAGATGAGGGTAAGGGCAAGTGCCCCTGCCCAACAGAGAGCAGAAGGAACAGGACCGATGTTATGCAATTCCCTTTCTGATTATAGGTCTTAGAGCCTGGTTTCATGTATGATGATAAAAGTATGTGTTTCTATGAAACGGATGGTGGTGAAAGGGATCAGGGGGTAGCCATTGGAATCACAGAATGGCAAATGAAATACAAGTCAGGGAAGCAGTTATATTGTCATGGGGGAGAGGAAAGGAAGAAATTGTTGGGTACCCCTGGACTTTCCCCCAGTTCAAACAATTGGGATAGCCTTTACAACAAGCCTCCTGGCTTTAAAATGCTGCTGGTGAATGCCGGATCAGTGCATGGTAGTGGAGCAACTCTCCTCCATGTTAAATAAAAGTGTCATTTGCAGAAAGGAGAATCTTTCTTTTGTGGGAACAAAGGAAGGAGGGGTTGGAAAAATCAGCAAAGTATTCCAAACCTTCAGTGGGTCCAAGATGTTGTATTAATACTGTTGGCCAAAGTCAGTTACAGAGTGAACAAGAATTCCTTGTTGCAGCAGTTTAACCAGCTACTGACCCATGTCCAAGCACAACTTGGACAATTGCATTTTAATTGTTTTGTCTTTTTATTGTATTTTAATTGTTGTAAGCCGCCCAGAGACCTTTGGGTAGAGTGGGCGGCATATAAGTTAAATAAAATAAATAAATAAATAAATAAATAAACTCAAAGTAATGGTTATTACCTATAAAGCCATGTACAACTTAGGTCCAGGCTATCTGAACAATTATATATGCCTATACAATATAAGCTTCTCTAGGTGTTAACGTCTTTTTTGGAGGCTCTTCTTTAGGTTCTCCCACCCTCACAAGCACATGTGGTAAGGATACAAGATAAGGCCTTTTTGGTGGCTGCTGTCAAACATGGACTTTCCTTTCAAGAGCAGCTAAGCTGGCCTCTTTCTCACTGACCCTCTGCCAACAACCCTCCTGCCCAAGCAGTTCTGTTCATTTAGAACAGTGGTTCTTAACCTTTGTTACTCAGCTGTTTTTGAACTGCAACTCCCAGAAACCCCAGCCAGCACAGCTGGTGGTGAAGGCTTCTGGGAGTTGCAGTCCAAAAACACCTGAGTAACAAAGGTTAAGAACCACTGATTTAGAACTTCTTACATAGTGGGTTTTAATCAGGGAAATCATACTTCACTAAAATCTTGGTATATATGAAAATATGTAGACTTTTCCCACACGTACCAAAGGATCACTCCTCCTTGTACATATATTTTTTTAAAATATAGAAGCTGTAATCTTCCTACACAGGTTATTGTTAACATACAATTCTTTATGATTGAGCCTTGATATTTTTAAGTTCAAGCATGTGATGTGAAAAATAAGGCTCACTAACAAACCAAGACCACGATTCTCCGTTCATTAGCTTCAGTCCATACTGAGCAAAAAGATAGTATTTTTGTCATCCATAGTCAACTGGGAGAAATGTTCTATATGTCACATCTGCATTGCACAGATAATGTCTCGTTCTTCTGAAAGGACTACCTACTGCCTTAAATCACCACCTGTCCACTGTACAAAGTATACAGGAAAAATATATCTTGAACACAATAAGTCTCTGAATGTAGCCTCTGTATATGGCTTTTTGACAGAATGTACTGTTTGAGACATGGAAAGAATTAGATAATGGACTATTTGTATACATCTGGGACATGCAAGTCAGATCATATGGCATTGACAAACTTCATTTCCTTTTTAAGTTTTTAAATACAGTATCATATATAGTTAAATTCACAAGTAAACATGCTACTATTGACGTTGCTTTCAAAGGCAATATACTCGCATGGGCAAGATCCAAATGCTGCTTCTAAAAATATCCTGGAGTTCCTTTTTTAGCATATTTCAAAATAATACCATTACATTATTGCTAGTAGCATCTAATCACTCCCTTTTCCTTAACAATGTTTTGTTCTATACCTTGTTCTGTGTCTGTCCCAAGTTTATATGTAAATATGATTATTTTCTGTTTGGCAATTGTTGTTGTTGTTTAGTCGTTTAGTCGTGTCCGACTCTTCGTGACCCCATGGACCAGAGCACGCCAGGCCCTCCTGTCTTCCACTGCCTCCCGAAGTTGGGTCAAATTCATGTTGGTTGCTTCGATGACACTGTCCAACCATCTCATCCTCTGTCGTCCCCTTCTCCTCTTGCCTTCACACTTTCCCAGCATCAGGGTCTTTTCCAGGGAGTCTTCTCTTCTCATGAGATGGCCAAAGTATTGGAGCCTCAGCTTCAGGATCTGTCCTTCCAGTGAACACTCAGGGTTGATTTCCTTCAAAATGGATAGGTTTGTTCTCCTTGCAGTCCAGGGGACTCTCAAGAGTCTCCTCCAGCACCACAATTCAAAAGCATCAATTCTTCGGTGGTCAGCCTTCTTTATGGTCCATCTCTCACTTCCATACATCACTACTGGAAAAACCATAGCTTTGACTATGCGGACCTTTGTCGGCAAGGTGATTTTGTTTCTGTTCATGGGGTTTTCTTGGCAAAGTTACTGGAGTGGCTTGCCAGTTCCTGCTCCAGGTGGATCGCGTTTAGTCAGAACTCTCCACTATGACCTGTCCGTCTTGGGTGTCCCTGCACGGCATAGCCCATAGCTTCTCTGAATTACTCAAGCCCCTTCGCCACGACAAGGCAGCAATCCGTGAAGGGGCTGTTTGGCAATAGTTGTCTTCAAATCCTTCACCTTCAAGTGACTTTCTAAGCTGGAAGTCCTATGTGCTCTTTCAACCAAAGCTGCTGTCAATAAATCATTTCTATTGATGTACTGACTCTTCCATCATTAAATGTTAACATTATTCTTTTCTTTATGCTTTCTTTATGCTCAATTCTAAATTACTTGAATTTATATATTGTTAAGTTTTATTATTTAATAAGGACACAAATCAACTACACATATGGGCTGTAATATACAAATGATTTCTGAGAGAACATAGGACCATCCTAAGGTATTTTGATGGCTGAGTCTGAGGCAAATACATCGCTCCCTGTTTAAGGTGCATAATACATCAAGGCCAATGAAGTCATTTTGACTAAACTCCACAAGTGCCTCTTTCTCTGCTTGGCTAAAAGAATAAAATAATAAATAACAAATTAACTGCATAATAATGTGGCTGGCCTTGAAGGAAAGCATGTGTTTTATTCTCTAATGCAGTGGTCCCCAACCTTTTTGACACTGCGGACCAGTTGGGGGGAACGCGGTCTGTGCGCTGGGGGGCGGGGCACCCCTGCGCTCGCTTGTGCGGGCACTCGTGTGCATGCGCGAGGGGGTGGGGGCGCTCACGCGGTACACACTCGCGCAAACGAGTTTGGGGTGCTCACACAGGGCGCACGCACACTAACACGCATGTGCGAAGGGGCAGGGGCGCTCGCAAGGCATGCACACACACTTGTGCAAAAGGGACTGGGGCGCTTGCGCAGGGCGTACGCACACTCGAGCATGCGCGAAGGGGCAGGGGCACTCACATGGCGCTCGCACACACTCGCATGCATGCCCAAAGGGGCTGTGCAGGTGGGCATGTGGGGGGAGAGTGCGTGCGGGGGGCCGGAGAGCTGTCTCCACGGCCCAGTCTGGTCAAGGTCACGGACCAGGACCGGGCCGCAGACCAGGAGTTGGGGACCCCTGCTCTAATGTATCTATCTCACTGGCACTTAATTGTGGTAAATATTGCTTGGACATTAAATTTCCATCCTTCACTAATTAAATATTTTGCTTCTACTGAGATATGTGATATAATGTAAAACAAAAGTCAATCTCAACTTATCTTGAATCAATAGAATTTAAGTTTTCAGTTTTCTTTGGTTAAATTTTTTTTAAACTCCAGAGTTTTAACATTTAAAATATAAGTGACAGATTTAAATTATTTGCTCAGATGCATAATCTATGTCAGCTTAAATTTATGAGGAAGCTTCAGTCAAGGTGACTCATGAGGAAGCTGAGGTAAATTGCTGGCTAAATTGGAGTTTGTCTATCTCAGGACAGAGAAGAGTTGAAGCAGTGGTTGAAAGGAAATCTCTCTGGTAATCAAGTAAGCATCTAGGGATAATGGCAGACATAAATACTAGTTAGTATTTAATTATGAATATTTCACTGAAATGTAGATATGAATCCCTTAGCCCAAGAAGGTATTAACCTTGAAAAGATGCAGGGCTCAAAGGGTGATGGGATGGGGGCTGCCTCCCACTTCCCTCTTCACCTATGAAGGAAGGGATGCTGAAATGTTTTCAGCTGAATGCTCTTACGGAGCTTATGCAGACTGTTGCGCTGAACATGCAAAGGTCTGCATGACTTCTAGGTATGGTAAGGACATGGGGGCAGTACATGGAGCTCTACATATTTTCAGTCCTAATGTCAGAATAAGACTACTGCTTCAGCTCCCAGCTGTGGATATCTTGCATTCAGCCAATATCTGTATGATAATCAGGTAGGATGCCTGATTCAGACATTGTTCTCTTCTATAAAGTCAGTATCAAGAAAGCAAGGCAGGAATTGACGTGTGCTGTTGGTTTCCTTGTCATGGTTGAATTTTTCAGGTAAAGTGAAAAAAAATGCAGTTCATAGCTTGGGGAACGTCAGCTGAGAACCTTTATCTTGCAGTTGATACTTCCATCTGACAAGAAGTCCTTTTGTTTAATTCTGTCCTCACAAGCTTCCTGACCTGTGCTCCTGGACACTTCTTGGTGAAACTTTGCCGAAATTGCTTGCTAAAGACTGGCCTTCAGGTGAGATTACTAATCTCTCAGAGGACCGTGGCTTTAACTAAATACAAAAATACCTTATATGTGTGAATACTCAGAACGTATGCAAGTTAATACATGTATTCCAAGTATATGCCTAGTAAGAAATGCACTATTGAATTGGTAGTTGTACTACTGATACTGAAGTGCATCAATAGCCTGTGCATGAAACTTCTGACTCCACCATGCCAAACATCTTTCTCAATGAGGAGAGTGGCAGGAGGCATAAGGAACACACAATACATTTCCATTCTTCACTCAACACTTAGACTGACAGAGAGGAAGCATACCATAGGCAACCCTAAGGTGAAGACTGAAGGTGCTCTTCATTGTGTGGAAGCTCTATTATATTGTTATGTGCTATCATATCACTTCCAATTTACAGAGATTCTAATAGGACTTTTGAGGTATATGAGATGTTCAAAGCATGGTTTACCATTACTGCCCAGTGAGTTTCCATGGACGAGTGGGGATTTGAACCCAGGTTTCCTGAATCCTAGTCCCACATTCTATCTACTACACCACATTGACTTTATCACTGGAAATGTTCATCTCAAGGAAGAATTGTTGTGAAGCTCTAGCCTTGGAAAATGGATGTGAAACTGCCTGAGTAGTATTTAAAGCTATTGAAGGGAGTGTGACATTAAATTGCAGTGAGCCCAATATCTTCCCTTGTTGCTATTTCACAGGAAAAAAATTCCTTGTAAAAACGGGGATCTTGGCCTGATAACAGCCATAGAATCCTTTGCAGACTTTTAATCTGGAGATAGCTTTGATGGATCCAAGACAGATGGTGAACTAGTGATGCTTGCAGTGCACGGAAGTGAATGTGGCTTGGATTCTGATTAGGATAACTGGTGGAACAAGAAAAGGGTACAGACACTTACATAGCAATTCCACCTTCTTCCTCCACCCCTAGGGATTATTAGATGCCTCCGTGGTACAGATCATACATGGAAAAGAGCCTGATTATTATACTGATGGTTAAAGTTAACCATGAGAAAGAGAGTCCCGGAGTGGAAGCAGCATGCTTGCAGTGACAAAAAGCTGTGTAGTCCTTCAGGTAACACATAGCTATATATTCTGGCTGTTGAAGGAGTCCTCTTTGGGTTTGTTTTAAAAGTATGCCTGTATTATCAAGGAACATTAGGTATCATATCAACCAAGTCATGTACCTGTGCTTCTGGAATGTAGAACAGAGCCACTTAGAACAATCTGCTTGCTATTAGCAACAGTATGATTTTCCAATTAAGTGCTACACTTGTTCCATTTCATAAAACATCATACAGTACACACTGTGCAAAAATACATCATGTCTCTCTGTATGGGTCTGCGTAGGTATGTGAGAAAGTTCATGCATTTATAACAGGTTTAGGATTTTAATGTTACTAAAGGTTAGGTTATTATGGCAATGACATTTCCTCATTAGCTATTCCTTTTGAAAGAGATTAAAAGAAACAGGAGTGGAAAACAGTGGGTGAGTGAATTTTGCCTGGTTCAATTACAGTGTCTCCTGCTAATATTTCTGAAGAACAAGACAAAACGTCTTCAAGCTATAGCTCAGTTCTGTGTGTCTTTGTTAGAATAGCTCCTCAGGGTCAGGTATAAAGGGCATAGCTCCTTGATTTTGTTATATACTGCAAATTTCTATTGCCTCCATCACTGCCCAGGGCTGTAGACTTTGCCAGTGAAGGTGGGTGAAGCCAAAAATACAGAAAGGCAGTTCAGACAAAAATGGTTTGGAGACCTTCTTCCATAATGCTCTCTGAAGATCACATATCAGGGATATCAACATAATACATAGTTTAGGATTTCAGCATAAAAAATAGTTTAGGATCTTAGGCAATCCTTGCCAGATGCAGACAAGAATCCAGTTGAAGAATTATGGCAGCATAAATTTCTGTGGCATATTGCCATTACTAAAGGCATTTGCTTTTGTGCGCCTAATCAAGTGGATGGTTTGTGACACCAATACTTACACTGACTTCTTAATTGGCAGCAGTTGACCACTGAGATTTACACTGATGGACTTAAGTCAGTGGGCATAAACAATAAGATTCTGGCCACAGTCTACTAAAATTAGACTTTCCTGATGCATCTGACACTGGGGTACAATGATTTACTTATTTATTTTTACTTTAGTGTCTTTGTTTAGCTCCAAAGAACTCAAAGCAATGTTGAAGCTTAATCTTCTTCCCCCATACTCAGATCTATTGTTTGTTTTAACTTCGAGTTCTCATGTTAAAAAATAATTACATCATTCCAGATCACTTGCAGAGAATTCTGGAAAGAGATTTCCTTTTTGATTATGAAAAGCTATAAAATTTGGTTTTATTGGTTAGTGATGGACAAAATTTGTACCCCCGAGTAATTAATTAGTATGCAGAACTACCATGTGTAGCTCTGAACTGGGGATTTACTGTATACAGTATCTATATCTCCAGCATATAGCATCAGAATCTTTGTTTATATAATCTAATTTCATTGGGGTGTAATAACATCAAAAATGAAGTTGATGCAATGTTATCTCACCTTCGCTGAAATGTAGAATTTATTTATTTATTTATTTATTTATTTAATAAGCTTGTATACCACCTGATTAGTGCTGGGAACTTCTCTGGCAGTTTACATCAAAATAAACAATCAGTGAAATATAATATAACAAACAAAAGTCATCAAATCATCAGATAAAACTAGATAATTAAATAAATCAAGAGAAAACAATACAACTATGTACATCTCAAGTACCAATAGAGTGTAAGCTGAAGGCCTCTTAGTTTTGACAATCTTTTTATCCGTTTCTGACCACAGTAGATACCTGCTGGTCATCCTGTGATTCACTTTTTGAGGAAGTCTCCTTGTTTTTCTCCATTAATGTCTTTATTAATTCACTTTACTACTTTGTCATTGGTCACTCTTTCAATCCAATAAATTCTTACCCTATTCTGACAAATCCACATTTTAAATGCTTCTGTCTTTTTTTAAAAAAATAATTGCCTGTGTTACAGTCTGTGTTACAGTTGCCTGATGTGTGCAACATGTAACTGTGTCTATGGTGGTGAAAGTCGCAGCACAGTTGACATGCTATTCAGGAAGCATTTCTGCATGCATGCCATGCAGTGATCATAATGGGAGCCATGAAACCTTTTGAACAATCATTGTTGACTGAGCATAACGGCCAGCAAACTTACACAGGCACCACTTTATGTTACACAAAGACAAACAAGATTTCATCCAGTAGTTATGATATAATACATGTAAAACTGTCTTAACTAACCCATACCCATATGTTCACAGACCTTTTAGAGGAAATTCCATTCAAGACTATCAAAAGCCTTAGCAGGATAAAAATGTACAGTAGTTATAGCTTGGGATTTAAGCAAGGTATTGCAGTGTATCTCCTTGCAAAGTTTTCTTATAGCTTGTTGTTTGTCCAATCTTCATACACCCTTTTTGGTCATTGTAGCAGCCAGTAATATCCCCCAATGCTTTTTAGCTAACATGCTTATAAATAACTTTATGTCTGGAGAAATAGTGTAATGGGATGGTATGAATCAATCTCCTCAGAGTCTTTGTTAAATTGTATCTGAAGATGATTCAAGAATCCAAATGCTTCTGTTTTGATTTGCCAAGAGTTTGGGATTGTATTATGTTTCATTATTAAATTAAATAGATCCAAGAATAACAGTATGAACTGCTCTTCAAAAGCTTTGTAAAACCCATCATTAAAGCCATCAAGGCAAGGAAATTTATTTGGTTTAATATTTTTGATGGCTGAGTGCTGATTATTAGGCATATTTAATTGATTGAAGAGCAATATGCTAATTAGATAGTATTTTCATCTGTGCTTTGTCTAAAAGTTCATGAGTAATCAGTAGGGGTTCCTATTCTTGATGGCTTTTAATGGCTGTAGATGGGAGGTAGAGGTATTAAAGTTTGGTGTGGGCTCCCCTCTGGATTTGTTACTGAACAATCACATCAGGTGTTCCTTGACAGCATCTGGCCTGTATCAGAGAGACAGAGGCATGTGCATTTTCCCCACTAATTTTGTAACAGAAATAATCCTAAATGAGTCATATTTGTGCAACTATGACTTTGTACCCGGCCTCTCCACCATTGCAACTTCTGCTAAAATGCAAACAAGACAGAATACTCAAATGCCCTTTTCCTAGGAGCAATTTGCATGGTGGCTTGTGTGTTTTTTGAAATGGGATTACAGCAGTTCTGCCAGTGGAATGGTAGCAAAACTGGATATAGCTTTCTGTGTTGCATATCTGTTGAAAGGCTAAATTGGAAAGCATTCCACCCTTAAACAGCTGCAGAGTGTGGAAATAGTACTGTATGGAGCTACAGCTTTTAGAAATCTCTGACTAATACAAGCATGATGGCTGAGGAATGTATTAGACATCCCTCCTCAACAACTTTCTAAGCACTGAATAGCTGTAGGTGACTTCCTCTGTAGGAAAGAGGGCAGCATTTTAAAAATAAAATAAAATATTTTTTATTTAGAGGACTGGAATGCACTATTTTCTAACCTAATAACACAAAGTCATTCATAATTCTAAAAAGGCAAAGAAATTGCATGCCAGAACTGCTGGATAGCTCAGTGGTTTAGGTATCTGACTGTGGAGTTTGGGAGTTCACTGTGCTTCCTTGACAGGGGCAGGACCTGATGATCTATAGCAGCGGTCCCCAACCTTTTTAACCCCACGGACCCGTTGGGGAAGGCGGGGCACCTCCCGCGCTCATGCACATGTGCAAAGGAGCGGGCGCGCTCTTGCGCAGATACGCACTCGCTCGTGCGCATGCACGAAGGAGCGGGCGCTCGCTCACGCTCATGCACATGCGTGAAGGAGCGGGAGGGCGCTCGTGCGGGTGCTCGCTCGCTCATGCGCAAAGGGTGGTGCAGCACTTGGGGGGCACTCGTGCGCATGCACAAAGGGTGGGGGAGTGCTCGTGCGGGCGCATGTGCACATGCGCATGCACAAAGCGGCTGTGCAGGAGTGGGGTGGGAGGTCTGTCTCCGCAGCCTGGTCAGGCTAAGGCACCGGGCCGCAGACTGGGGATTGGGGACCTCTGATCTATAGGGTCCCTTCCAGCTCTGCAGTCCTAAAATGATGATGATGATGATGTAAATATATAAGTACCTTAATATGGAAGTCAGAATTATGCTTCCAGATTGTTGTGTTTATGACACCAGCAGTTTTTATTACTTCTATTGCTCAAAAGCAGTTAACTAACCTCTACTCAATTCGAAAATAACACATTAGGTAAGATTGCTGTCATAAAAATGCAATAGTATGATAGCACTGAAATACCTGCAAGCTGGATAAAGCAGTATTTATTTATCCTTCTCATATTTCAGTTCTTTGTACACAATAATCTGTAATTAACATTTAAGCCTGACAACACTTCTGTATGCTTGGGAAACAAAGTAAATTCCTGGCCAGTAATCATAATAAGGTTTGATTCATTCATGCTTAGAATTCATAGTAACTTTTGAGACACTAAAAGCATAATAAGGTTTCATTCATTCCTGCTTAGGAAGCAGAATAAGTTTTGGAAATTCAGCAATGAAACTGATTTACAGTGAATTTTTATATATTACATAGAAATGTTCTTATATTGAAATGTGGTGCTTTAAAAAAGAAAATCCATGTTATACTAGATATACAAAATGGTTTAAAGCAACATTCCTCAACATGGTGCCCTTCAGATGTTTGGGGCCACAATTCCAGTAATGCTTTACTGGCTGGTTGGTGTGAAAGTTATACTTTGAAACATTTGAAAGGCACTAGATTAGGGAAGGCTGATCTAAGCATTGTCTTCCCTAATGTCATACATACATAAATTTATATATGTATGAGTGTCTGTGTATCATGTGCATGCATCCTCTGTAGAACTATATATTTTTAATTTACAACATACATGAGGTATACACACAGTTATTAAAGTTGCACAAGAAGAGCTTATTGTGTCATGTGGAGGGACCAAGCCATGCACCTCCACGGGACTCTTTCAATTACCAACACAATACATTATTCATAAGTAGAGTCTCTGATGTCTTAATGGAGTGGCAACTCATCCTATAGGTGACTTAGCATCTTTCACCCAGGGGAGATACTTTGCAAGGGGCTGCAATGTGAAGACAGCTGGGTTGTTCTGCCTGAGTGCTCAATTTCTGTCAGTCAAGAAAAAGAAGGAAGAGGCCTTCTGTTCCAAAGATTCGCCTGCCTTTTAAATAAAAAGGTATTGCAGTGCCTCTGCCCAGGGTTATTTTTCTACCTGTGGGCTCCACCTCTTTAGAAATAAGAATCAAGAGTTTCCATTTTATCTGCTAAGGAATTGAAAGAAATAAAACTTTATTTTATTTGGGGCACAAATTTCCATCTTCACATTGAAAGCAAGGAAGTATGTAAACCTGAGTTTTCTTTGTTCACGTATACAGTAGTCATTTGGAGCTACATATGTTGTTCAGAAAGAAAAAAGACGGGGACATGGTGACGCTGCGGGTTAAACCACAGAAGCCTCTGTGCTGCAAGGTTGGAAGACCAGCAGTCGTAAGATCGAATCCACGCAACGGAGTGAGCTCCTGTTGTTTGTCCCAGCTCCTGCCAACCTAGCATTTCGAAAGTATGTAAAAATGTGAGTAGATAAATAGGTACCACCATGATGGAAAGGTAACGGCGTTCTGTGTCTAGTCGCGCTGGCCATGTGACCACGGAAACTGTCTACGGACAAACGCTGGCTCTACAGCTTGGAAACGGGGATGAGCACCACCCCCTAGAGTCAGACACGACTGGACTAAATGTCAAGGGGAACCTTTACCTTTACCTATGTTGTTCAGAAAGCATGTAAGGGAACAGCTGCAAGTCATCATTGATCAAGAATGTTGAACCTGCCAGGAAATTCAGAAACAAGGTTGGGCAATACATTTATTGGGTCACTAAAATGTTTAAAACAGATGAGCTTTTAAGGCCAGCAAGAATCTTCTTCAAGTTGGGTATTGCAGAGCTTGAGGGAGGGAGAAAAGTTCAAACACACTATGACCACATGCTGCATTGTCAGGAACTAAGTTAAAGCAGTGTCTAAAGATGGAGACTTTAGACATGTTGCATCAGCTTGAGGTATCGGATTTCACCCAAGCAGTATAGGAGCTATTGTCTTTCCTCAAGGCTGTGGATTAAAAAGTGCATTCTCCATTGCCTTATCAATGAACTTTTCATCAAGGACTTACAAGGAAGTTATTGGTTCTGAAATCATCTTCACGTTCACATGAAGTTTGATGGGACATGTTTGACCACGTTTTGTCATTTGGCAAAAACATGAGATTAGGTACAGCCACCAACATATCAGCCTATCGCAGGAGAAGAGACTCACAATAGCACAGTACCTTTTCCCTGCATTACCTTTTATCTGATTATATTTGATCAGGTCCTTTTAACAACAGGCATTGTTTTGCTGCTGATGTTTTAAAATGTTTTAAATAGTTGTAAACTATACTGTGTATCCATTTTTAATCTGATAATTTATTTAATACTCTTTTAACAATGTAATTGATTGTGTTTTTCAGATGAGCCTGTTTTTAAATGTACATTGCAAGCCACCTGGGGTCCCAAGAAGGAGGATGGTGAGACAGAAATGAAACGAAATAAAATAAACAGATAAATAAATAAATCATGCATTGTTTGTCCTGTTTTCAAGTGACAGAGGCCAAGCTCCATGTTGGAAGTTTGAGGGAAATCCAAATCAAGGCATCGAGAAGATTTTATCAGCGATCAAGGCTTGTGCAGAGAATAGCCACAATTCAGAGTCAGTTCCTATAGCTAATCACAACAGCTGGAATGTCTTTGAAGATGCTGATTCCATTTCAACTGTACTTTGAGCCACTGCGATTATCCAGGAGGTTGTCTGTGTTCTTCCTCAGAAATTCTTCCTTCCCTGGAGGGAGGGAGTATATTGGAAAGGACAGGATCCACCTCCAGTATCGTTCAGTTAGGACTGTCAGCTGGAACTTCAAGCTTATGCCCTGAAACCTACAGCTGATGCATGTCCTCCTCTGAAGAAGACCCTGCCAAGCAGGATATTCACTCCCTCCCTCCCTCCCTCACCAAAAATCACTGTTGGGTTCCTGCCCAGTGGTGATCTGGCAGCAATTTTTGGTGATTAAAATCTCCCCACCACCATTCCAAGGCTCTCAAAGGATTCCCCAGAGCAAAAGAGAGCCCTAGGGAATCTTGGAACCTAAAACGGGGGATAGGAAATATTTAATTAATTTAGACTAGATTTTAGCAGTGCAAGTCAGATAAAGCTAAGCAGCTCCACATGCTCTTTCATCATTAATCTCTCAGCTGGGGAATGTGTGGCTGTTCAGCTGATGTTGTCCTGCAGTGCCATGAGCCCTAGTCATAATAAACCAGGGATTGATGGGAGTTGTTGTTAGAGATCATCGTGTGTTCTGACCAATTATCCTCAATGTGCTAAATTAAGTACAGAGTCAAAAAAATGGAGTTAACTTGTAATAACTTTAGAAAAGGTTTATTAACTACAGACTTTTGTATTTCAGTAGCAAAGGTAAAAATATAGCATTTGAGTGAAAAACAAAGAAGGCATTTGTCTTACATATTCCAAGTAAGTTTCTTTAGTTTTGAAGAACGTTTCTAAACTGGGTAAACCACCCCCTAAAGCTGGATGGCATGGATGCAAGTGTGGATGGAGAGAGAGCAATCAGATAGCATGTGCTCAGGCAATCTCCATCTTGGAAAAGGCCCTTCTTCAAGGAAGAAGGCACACAAGGGAGAGGAGGAGTAGGAAGTGACCAATGCACAATAGCGCCCCAATAGCAGGGTAGAACTGAGTGATTGGCAGAATCACCCACTGCATACTGGGACACAATTGATCTGCATACTCCAACAGTTGCAAGTGAACAACATCTAGAAGGAGAGCTGCAGAGATGGGAAGTCACTTGCCAATGTAATGTCTGGCTAGATAGCCTTCATCCTAGTTCTAGGAATCTTTACCAAGAGACTACTGTATTTATTTATTATTTTATTTATTTAAAATATTTTTCTTTAAAAGGGACCCAAGGCGGCTTACATCAGTAGAAGACAATATTAAAGCTAACAACAGTGAGTGTACAAATAGTAAAAAGAATTAAAAAAAACATACTAAAAATCATAAGAACACCAAAACACATTCAAAGCAGTAAGGTATAACCATCCGTTTAAAAACCTCACTCAGGCATCCAGTCACTCAGGGAAAGCTTGCCTGAAGAGAAAAGTTTTTGCCTGCTTGCGGATGGACAGTAAAGAAGGGAGTAGGCTAGCCACCTATGGGAAGGAATTCCAAAGTCTGGGAGCAGCAACAGAGAAGGCCCCCTCCTGTGTCCCACCAAACGCACCTGTAAAGTCTTCAAAAATAATACTGTACAACACAGTATGTATGTATATACTATATGTGTGTGTGTTTGTATAGAAAGGACTAGAATGTGATATTTGCATAATTAAGCATTCTGACCAATCAGAACCTCTCTGGTGTCAGCCAGATAGATACATAAAGCAAGTGGCAGTTAGCACTCTGTCAAATAGAGTAAAATATGTGATCGTTTTTTCAGATAGGTGTTAGATATGTGATAAGATATAGTTTAAGCAGATAGGGTCAAATATGTGATAATCTGATAGGATCTCATTGTCTGATAGGGCTGTTTAAAGATGATATATTAACATAACTAAGTCAAGTACAAGCATTATATATAAAGCACCAAAATGTCAATACACTGTGAGTTTATTCTATTCTACAGGTGTTTTAAACAGTAAAAGTTCTTTAATGTTCTTAACGAAGACCAAATGATCATTTTATTTACTTTGAACTGCTGGCGCGCACACAAGGGAGAATACCTATTTTTATTCTCTGCATATGTGTTTTATTATAATGGTTGAAACCACTGTGCGCAAATGCTGTCAGTTACATTTTAGATTTTTTAAAACCAAAACCAGCATGAAGGTGGTGGGACTGACAGAAAGGTTTCACCTGATGATCTTAACACTCGAGCAGGCTTGTGAAAAGAAATGTGGTCTTTTATATAGCTTAGACCCAAGCCATTTAGAGCTTTATATGTTAAAACTAACACTTTGAATTGTGCCTGGAAATGGACCAGCAGCCAGTGGAGCTGCTGTAACAGGGAGGTCATGTGATCTGTTTGACCAGCCCCAGTTAGCAATCTGTCTGCCATGTTTTGGACCTATTGAAGCATATAGGCAGCCCCACATTGAGTGTGTTACAGTAATCCAGCTGGGATATAATTAAGGCATGTGTCACTGTGGCCAGATCAGACTTCTCCAGAAATGGGCACAGTTGCCACACTAGTTTTGATTGTTCAAAGACACTCCTGGTTACCGCTGAAACCTGGACATCCAGGCTCAGGGATGAATCCAGGAGCACCTCTAAGCTGCACATTGTTGGAAACCTTAGCAACTGCAGAATGTTGCTGCTAATCCCCAGACAAATGTTTGGAGGAATGGCTACTACTGTCAGGAAAACAAGTTTCCACAACACTGTAAAGTTTCTCCCTAGACTTTGATGAGGGTTGCCACATCAGGAGTATCTCATTCTCTGAGATTTCAGGGTCAAAACATGAGACCAGAGGCTGGACCCTTGTGATGCTTAAGTAGTGGGTTGGGTTGGGAGGGGCAGCTGATCCTGAAAATGGCAGAGGGCACTCTACTCTCTGCCTCATTCAAAATGGCCTCTTGCGCTTGGCTTTTTAGTGTGCCATCCTCATGCAAGCACAACAGACATGAAAACAGCTTTGTGCTGAGCCAGTAAACCCTGGGGCCAGCTGGAACCAGGAAGAGAATTTCAGGCTTTGGGGCCAGCTGGAAATGGGTAGAGAGTTCAGGCTTTGGACCTGAAATCTCAGGGGATAAGATGTTGCCAATCAGTTTAATCCTAGTTTTGAATTTTCAGAGCTTGAGTCTCAGGTCATACTCAGAAGCATTTCTGTTTATTGCTGCTTTGCATGCTCTGGAACGGCTGTTGTTCATGCATTCACACAATAACCTTTCAGTTCATCTGGACATTGCGTCACTACATAGTCTATCACATGCACACCATTTTGTAACTGCGGTTGAAAAAACATCCCTATGATATCACATGCACCTGCCTTCAGGTTTCAAGATTTAGCCATGAAATCTCAAAGAATGGGACTCTGTTGATGCAGCAACTCTGGTAGAGAAATGTATCCAGCCCTTAAAACCACATCACAAGCACAAAAATCAAACTTTCTCGAGTGCTGCTCACCCTGAGATTTGGCAGCCTGAATACTGGAAAAACATAGTGATCCCTTGAGACTTCAGCCAGTGCCCTGAGACCTTGATTTTGACTTGGAATTTGCCTAGGAAATTAAATTTGTACAGAACTGGCTTTGTAGAACAAAAGAGGTTGCATATGAAGGCTAACTATCCCTATTGATATGCACAGATGGAGTGATTCCCCTCCTACTTTCCCCTCCATCAAAAGGCTTTGCTCTCTCTCCCCTTTGCATTCCTGTGACACCACAGTCTACATTGCATACTAGGCCAGTACCTGCTAGTTCAAGTGATTAAGAGCTAGATAGTCCAAATGCTGTGTTAATGAACCATTGTCACTTTGTCTATTATCTGTATCCCCACCTAGTCAAGGGGTTATGCATAAATATAGAGGACATGTATCTGCACTCCTTGTGTCTGAAGTAGATTTAGGATCCAAGTTCACAATCCAATTCATACTGTAAATTTTTTGAGCACAGAAGGAATTGTATATTGTGAATTCATTTTATTCATTGGTCCCCAACCAAATGTCAGTGTAACCTGATGTGCCTCTGTCAGCTGCCACGCATGAGCCTCAAAACTGAGTATCTATACAATCACTGAAGCAGATCTTTCAAAAACCATCCTACAGATGGCTGTCACAAGACGGTGGCAGATAAAGCCCCTTTTACATCTTATGAAGATGGGCTTCCCAATCCAGAAACTGTACTGTAGCAGGTGTACCAAGTTAAATAATCCTGAAGCAGATTTTTCTTAATCCTCTTTAAATAAAATGGTCCCAAAATTAATGGATATTTTTATAGTATTCCCAGTTCAACAGTGTTAACTGCTAAGAATGTACAATATTGATAACCAAATAAGCAGCACACTAATTATAGACCTAAGTCCAATTGGTAGCCCCACTTAAATCAATTGTTGATTGGGAATCAACACTTACATAAATCCTGTTGATTCAACTGGGCTACTCCTGTTGGAAATACCAAATGGATTCAAGCCATGGCTCTTATGTTTTAGAAATGTATGTGACAAAAAGCTTACCCACCAAGTTGAAGCTACCTTTACTCTGTGTGTGCATGCACCCATATTTCATTTCATTATAAGGTCCATTCCAAATAATTCTAAATTATCAATCGATGATCTTAACAACTATAGATCTGTTGCCAACAATCCATTCCTGGGCAAGTAGATTGAGAGAGTGGTAGCTGTCCAGCTGCAGTTGTTCTTGGAGGAAATGGATAGCCTAGATCCATTTCAATTGGAGTTCAGGTTGTGCCATGGGACTGAAAGGGCATTGGTTGTCCTGCAAGACAATTTCCTGAGGGAGGCAGACTGGGGGAATGTACCCGTTGGTCCTCTTGCATCTTTCTGCAGCCTTTGATGCCATTGAACACAGTATCTTTCTGGGATAGCTATTGAGTTTGGGACTTGGGAGCTCCATTTTTCAGTTTTCCAGTCCTTCCTTGAGGGCTGATCTCAGAAGGTACAGCTTGGGGAGAGGTTCTCCACCCCTTGGTATTTCTGTTACAAGATCCCACAGGAACTGGCCATTTCCTAAATGCTTTTTAATATCTATATGAAGCTACCGGGAGATCTTATATGGAGATTTGGAGTTGGTTGTCATCAACACCCAGATGACACACAGCTCTCTCTCTCCTCTTCATCTGCAGGTGATGCTGTGTGGATCCTTGGGCACTGTCTGATGTTGATAATAGACTTGACAAGGGCCAATAAACTGAAACTGAATCCAGATGAGACTGGATCCTACTGTTGGGAGAATCATGTGACTGATTAGAGGGATATTTATCCCTGAAAGATCGGATTCACAGCAGGGGGTACTCTTGGACACAGCTCTCTCTATGGAGGCACAAATATCTGCTGTGGCCGAGAGTGCCTTTTATCAGCTTTAGTTGATTGCCCAGCTGTGCCCCACCTGGATAAGAAATGCCTAACAACAGTGGTTCCTGTGTTGGTAATCTCTAAAATAGACTAATATAATGCAGGGCTGCCCTTGAGGTCAATACAGAAACATCAGCAGGTCCAAAATGTGGTTGCCAGACTGATTACGGTACCAGCAGGTGTGAATATATATCCCCAGTCTTGGCATGTTTTCATTGGCTCCTTGTTAGTTTCTGTGCTCAGTTTAAAGTGCTGGTCATAACTTATAAAGCCCTCAACATTTTAGGACCTCAGTATTTGGTGCGAAGTTTCTTCCATAAAATAGCTACCCATCCCTCCCAATCTTCACAATCCTTGATATTAAGAATAGTAATACCCAAGGAGACTGAAAAAGCCAGCATTAAGAATCGAGCTTTCTTGTTTGTGGCCCTTCCCTCTGGAATACCCTTTCTACAGAGGCTCACCAGGCGCCATCCCTCTTTCTTTTCAGGAAGCTAATTCGGACAGAAATATATAACAGTGCCTTTTCCTAGTGGTGACCGAAGATGCTCAAATGGTTTCAGTCTATGTATATCTAGTTAAAGGTAGGTTTTCTTTCAGCAAGTGACAAGGTTTATTGTAGTTTATTGTATTTATTACTTGGTGTTTTTAACTGTATGGTTTTATTGTATGTTGTGAATCACCCAGAGTGATAACACTAATGAGGCAGTATAGAAATGGAAATAATAAACAAATAAATTCAAAGAGTTAGATGATTGGCAGGAAAAGAAAGAGAAATATCTGAACTGACTTTTCCTTTTCCATCAGTGGAAGATGGCTCCAGGATCATAGCACAATGTGGGTCTTTGGACTCTGGACCAGAATTGCTAGTGCAAGTTGGAAAGTTGGATGCAACTTCTTCAGGCAGCCAACCACTCTGGTGAGGAGGCGGGACAACCAATGAGTGGTTGACTGCCTGGGGAGGTGGGAAAAGGCTGTCTAGGGTCCTGCCTGGATTGGACTGCCGCTGCCAAAGAAGGACCCCAGCAGCATGTGGAGCCAGGTAAGAGGACCAGGCAGTCTGGGAGGAGGAAGATGGAACTCAGCACCACCTTCCATCTCTAGTTGACATCCTTCTTAAAGTGCGCAGTCCAGAACTGGACACAGTACTCGAGATAAGGCCTAACCAGTGCCAAATGGAGAGAAACTAGAATTTGGAAACTATACTTCTGTTAATGCAGCCTAAAATAGCATTTGCCCTTTTTTGAAGCCACATCACAATGTTGGCTCATATCCAGCTTGTGATCTACAGTATTTCCAAGTTCCTTCTCACTTGTAGTATTACTGAGCCAAGTATCCCCCATCTTGCAACTGTGTGTTTGTTTTTTTGCCCTAGGTGTAGAACTTTGAACGTATCCCTGTTAAATTTCATTCTGTGGTTTTCTGCCCAGTGCTCAAGTCTATCAAGATCTTTTTTACTTTTATTTCTGTCTTACAGGGTATTGACTATTCCACCTAATTTTGTGCCATCCATAAATTTGGTAAGTATTTTCTGCACTCCCTCATCCAAGTCATTAAGAAAAATATTGAAGAGCACTGGGCCCAGGACTGAGCCTTGAGGTACCCAACTTGTTACCTCCCCCCAGTTTGAGAAGGAGCCATTGATAAGCACTCTCTGAGTATGATTCTGTAACCAACTGTGTATCCACCTGACTGTTCTCTCGCAGCCATTCACAACCTTTTTTTGGCCACGGGCATAAACACAATGTGAAAGAAATATAGGCTGAATCAGGATTGTATAAGTTGCATAATAAATCTTGTAAGGTAGTGTGTGAAGAATCGCTTCCAGTCTGTGGCCCCCTTCAAATGTGCAGGGCCCTCCAGGAGGCCATATGACCACCATTGAGAATTGCTGTTCTATAGAACCCATACCTAGTTAGTTTGCTAATCAGAAAATCATCGGACACTTTGCTGAAGTCAAGATACATTATGTTTACAGCATTCTCATTGTCTACCAGGAGCTTTCCTGATCAAAATATGAGGTAATAGTCTGGCAGGATTTGTTCTTGACAAATCCATGTTGGGTTCTAGTTATTACTGCATTGTGTTCAATGTGCTTGCACAGTGAACACTTTATAATCTGATCCAGAATTTTCCCTGTGATTGATGTCAGACTGACTTGCCAGTAGTTCCCAGGTTCCCCTTTTTTGCCCTTTTTGAAGATAGGGACAAGTTAGGCCTCCAATCATCTGATACTTCACCCATCCTCCATGATTTCAAGAAAATAATAGATAGTGGCTCTGAGAGTTCTTCAGTCAGTTCTTTTATTACTCTTGGATGCAGTTCATCCAGCCCTGGAGATTTGAAGTTGTTCTATTAATAAGGTATTCCTTGACTATTTGCTTATCAATCTGAAGTGGCAATCCTATCTCCTCCCTTTGTACTTCACATTTGCCTGGAGGGTGACTGACTGTTTTTTTTGGCAAAACGGCAAGCTGTATTCTGGTATCTTAAAATGTAAATTTTTTAAACCTCTCTAAGATCCTATTTTCACTAAATACAATATTTTTATTTGTAGACTGCCTTGGGAATGCAGAATGATCATTAATGATGGCGAGTGTCAATATCAGAAATATATACAATATGAATTGATATTGCAGTGTATGATTTAACATTGTGAACCTTAAGAAGTAGATACATATGCTGGAGGTAACAGTGGATAACCAGTCACTTCTTTTTCAGAATCATAGTAGCAGTCATAAAAATAATGGTTTAATTAAACACTCATTATGCACTGTATTAACAGGTTCTCACACTATTCAAAACTTGACATATAAACCTGATAAAGTCGAAGTATCAAGGAAACAGCAGATGCTCTTTTTCTCCCTGATCCAGGTGCTACATAATTTGCTGGATTAGAAATCAGGAATATAAGTAAGATGCACATTTAAATACATGTCGATATAGCCTCAGTTTCAAAGGCTGTCCCCGTTTTTGTTCTGGAAGTTAGGACATGGAATTATGGATGACCACAAACTGGATTGGGCTGTAGTCAGAATAGAACTGATGGGCAGTAACACTCACATATTTTACGCCACCAACTAATCAAATTCATATTTGTTTCCTCTCTGTCAGTGCAGTCCACTGTATCTGTCAGTTTATTTCTGCATCTGCTTTGGAAAATTCCATGGTCCTGTTTGTTTGAGATGGAAGAACACAAACAAATTCTTCTTTTTCTTTGTCAGTTTGTTCTTGCCGTGAGTTTTATATATGGATCTTACCTGCTATTTTTCTGTGTAAGAAGCAGTTTATTCTACTGTAATTAAAGTTAATGATAGTGATGGGGGAGGCAGAAAATGAAGGAGCTTTGTTATCCCCACAAAAAGATTATTTAACGTAACATTGCACACAAAAAACATAGATCCAGGGCTGCACATATTCTGTGCTCGAAAAATCCACATTCTGTTCCATGATAACTCAAAGTCTTTCTTCTTTAAGCTAAGCTGGTACCCTTGGCTTGTATAAATTATGCAAACTCGACTAGGCATGCCTATTTTGCATAATTTATTCTGCTCCTGCCAGTCATGAACTGAAGCAAAAAGCTACTTGGGAGGGACACTGAAACCCTGCCTCTCCTTACTATGGTCAGTCTTTCTTTGTATCTCTGCTCTGACACTCATTCCCAGCTCTTGCAATTTCATCAGGCATTTCCAGCCAATTTATTTTCAAATTACAAACTGATTTCTGCACTTCTACAATAGCATGGTACATACAGGATACATACAATCCAAAGTAGGTACCTTATTCTTCTACAGCTTCTAAATGTAAAATTAATGCCACGTTTTTCCTTCTATGAGGTCCCAAAGCATGGCATGTTACGTTCAGTTCTTCAGTCATTTGACAATGTCTATGTAATAAACAATTTCAATAATAATAATGAGGGACTCAGTTTCACTCCTTTTTGCTGTCTAGTGGCACTTCTTTAGCAGGTGCATGGTTATATTTTTAACAGCCAGCATGGTTTCTGTACAAGTGGGTTTGATTAGGGTCTCAGGCAGTAAAAATCCAAAATGACCTGTATCGCGCAGCTCAAATGCAAATGCATAGGGAATGCCGTTTTTGTATGCCCAGTCCATTGAACTGCCAGAACTCACATCTAGAAAATTAAAGGAAAATGCTGTAAGTCATGTATATCAAAATATATGTGAATACCAGTAAGAGGGACGGTTAAGTTTTGTTTTGTGTGAGCAAGACTGAAGAAGCTAAATGTCTTCAACATTGGACTTTATTGGGTGGACTGTCCCCCAATAAAACTAAGTTTATTAGATATCTCCACCCTATTTAGATGGGCTCTATAATGCAGCAAAGGAGAAGTAGGGGAGAAACTGGTTCATCCTGTTATCCTATGTGTGGGTCTTAATTCAGTTCTAATTGCTGACTCTTACGGCAGGTTTTATCTAGTTAAAATACCCTCACCCTGGCAGTCCATCTCCCTCCATTTCTGTGCTGCTTATAATCTATAGTAACATGGCAGTGCTGGCAGTGCTGGAATATGAACTATGACCTGACCCCTTCTCAGTTGCAGCTTTAACTTATAGGAACAGCTTCAAGTAATTAATTTTAATTGTAGATCCAAATATTATACAATGGGAAAGAAAAAAAGTGTGGCTAACACTCTACTTTCTAGCTTCACTGTGGTTTCAACTTTCATTGTATGTAAGTCTATTCATGGAAGTCTTTTAAGACCAGGCTTAAGGAAAAGAAACAGAACCATAGGTTGTAAAGAAAAAAGTTTGATGAGTTACTACGTGCATTTGGTGTGTATTTGGTGTGTATCTACTCAGAGGTACATCTTAACTGCCTTCAGCTGGACTTAACTGCCTTCAACAGGGGCCATATAACCCACTGGGGGGCCCTGGCACATTTGAAAGGGGCCACAGACTGGAAACAATTATTCATACCACCTTATAAGGTTCATTATGCAACGTATACAATCCTGATTCGGCCTATATTTCTTTCATATTGTGTTTATGGCCGTGGTAAAAAAAAAAAAAAGGTTGCAAACTGCTGGAAACTTAAAAAAAAAAAACCACAGCCATCTCCATTCTTTCTGAGGTAGGAGATAAAATTGGTATTTGTCTCTTAGTATAGTTTTCCAGCAACAGCCTAGACCACAGGCTATGTATCATGGCAAAATTCCGGGGTCAGGAAATGCTACTTCTTTTAGGCAACAGTTCCTAGACGGCTTGGCTCCCTTGGTCAATAGTCCATGACTGCTGGAGATATTCTTGGAGATATAGTCCAAAACTGTGACATATTGCATTAAAGGCTGAGTGAGAGTTACCATTCATGATTCTGGGACCAATTATGAGTTGAGTTCTCCTGCTGTATTCTTCATTTAATATAAGCATTTAAATCTATCTATCTATCTATATATTACATAGATATATTTAAATGCTTCATGGATTGCTGCCTTGTCGTGGCGAAGGGGCTTGAGTCATTCAGAGAAGCTATGGGCTATGCCGTGCAGGGACACCCAAGACGGACAGGTCATAGTGGAGAGTTCTGACTAAACGCAATCCACCTGGAGCAGGAACTGGCAAGTCACTCCAGTATCTTTGCCAAGAAAACTCCATGGACAGAAACAAAAAGCTAAAAGATACGACGCTGGAAGATGAGCCCCTCAGGTCGGAAGGCGTCCAACATGCTACTGAGGAAGAGTGGAGGACAAGTACAAGTAGCTCCAGAGCTAATGAAGTGGTTGGGCCAAAGCCGAAAGGACGCTCAGCTGCGGACGCGCCTGGAAGTGAAAGGAAAGTCCGATGCTGCAAAGAAAAATACTGCATAGGAACCTGGAATGTAAGATCTATGAACCTTGGTAAGCTGGATGTGGTCAAACAGGAGATGGCAAGAATAAACATTGACATCCTGGGCGTCAGTTAACTAAAATGGACGGGAATGGGCAAATTCAATTCAAACTATTATCATATCTACTATTGTGGGCAAGAATCCTGTAGAAGAAATGGAATAGCCCTGATAGTCAAAAAGAGTGGGAAAAGCTGTACTGGGATACAATCTCAAAAATGATAGAATGATTTCAATACGAATCCAAGGCAGACCTTTCAACATCACAGTAATCCAAGTTTATGCACCAACCACCCATGCTGAAGAGGCTGAAATTGACCAATTCTATGAAGACTTACAACACCTTTTAGAACTGACACCAAAGAAAGATGTTCTTGTCATTATAGGGGACTGGAATGCTAAAGTAGGGAGTCAAGAGATAAAAGGAACAACAGGTAAGTTTGGCCTTGGAGTTCAAAACGAAGCAGGGCAAAGGCTAATAGAGTTTTGTCAAGAGAACAAGCTGGTCATCACAAACACTCTTTTCCAACAATACAAGAGGCGACTCTACACATGGACATCACCAGATGGGCAATACCGAAATCAGATTGATGATGTTCTCTGCAGCCAAAGATGGAGAAGCTCTATACAGTCAGCAAAAACAAGACCTGGAGCTGATTGTGGCTCTGATCATCAGCTTCTTATAGCAAAATTCAAGCTTAAACTGAAGAAAGTAGGAAAAACCACTGGGTTAGTCAGGTATAATCTAAACCAAATCCCTTATGAAGACACAGTGGAAGTGAAGAACAGATTTAAGGAACTCGATTTGGTGGACAGAGTGCCTGAAGAACTATGGATGGAGGCTCGTAACATTGTACAGGAGGCAGCAACAAAAACCATCCCAAAGAAAAGGAAATGCAAGAAAGCAAAGTGGCTGTCCAACGAGGCCTTACAAATAGCAGAGAAGAGAAGGGAGACAAAATGCAAGAGAGATAGGGAAATATACAGAAAATTGAATGCTGACTTCCAAAGAATAGCAAGGAGAGACAAGAGGGCCTTCTTAAATGAACAGTGCAAAGATATAGAGGAAAATAATAGAAAGGGAAAAACCAGAGATCTGTTCAAGAAAATTGGAGATATTAAAGGAACCTTTTGTGCAAAGATGGACATGATAAAGGACAAAAATGGTAGGGACCTTACAGAAGCAGAAGACATCAAGACGAGGTGGCAAGAATACACAGAGGAATTATACCAGAAAGATCTGGATGTCCCGGACAACCCAGATAGTGTGGTTGCTGACCTTGAGCCAGACATCCTGGAGAGCGAAGTCAAGTGGGCCTTAGAAAGCATGGCTAACAGCAAGGCCAGTGGAGGTGATGGCATTCCAGTTGAACTATTTAAAATCTTAAAAGATGACGCTGTTAAGGTGCTACACTCAATATGCCAGCAAGTTTGGAAAACTCAGCAGTGGCCAGAGGATTGGAAAAGATCAGTCTACATCCCAATCCCAAAGAAGGGCAGTGCCAAAGAATGCTCCAACTCCCGTACAATTGCACTCATTTCACACACTAGCAAGGTTATGCTCAAAATCCTACAAGGTAGGCTTCAGCAATATGTGGACCGAGAACTCCCAGAAGTACAAGCTGGATTTCGAAGGGGCAGAGGAACTAGAGACCAAATTGCTAACATGCGCTGGATTATGGAGAAAGTCAGAGAGTTCCAGAAAAACATCTCCTTCTGCTTCATTGACTACGCAAAAGCCTTTGACTGTGTGGACCACAACAAACTGTGGCAAGTTCTTAAAGAAATGGGAGTGCCTGACCACCTTATCTATCGCCTGAGAAATCTATATGTGGGACAGGAAGCAACAGTTAGAACTGGATATGGATATTGTCTCCCTGCTTATTTAACTTATGTGCAGAATACATCATGCGAAAGGCAGGACTGGAGGAATCCCAAGCCGGAATTAAGATTGCCGGAAGAAATAGCAACAACCTCAGATATGCATATGATACCACTCTGATGGCAGAAAGTGAGGAGGAATTAAAGAACCTCTTAATGAGGGTGAAAGAGGAGAGCGCAAAAAATGGTCTGAAGCTCAACATCAAAAAAACTAAGATCATGGCCACTGGTCCCATCACCTCCTGGCAAATAGAAGGGGAAGATATGGAGGCAGTGACAGATTTTACTTTCTTGGGCTCCATGATCACTGCAGATGGTGATAGCAGCCACGAAATTAAAAGACCCCTGCTTCTTGGGAGGAAAGCGATGACAAACCTAGACAGCATCTTAAAAAGCATAGACATCACCTTGCCGACAAAGGTCCACATAGTCAAAGCTATGGTTTTTCCAGTAGCGATGTTTCGAAGTGAGAGATGGACCATAAAGAAGGCTGACCGCCGAAGAATTGATGCTTTTGAATTGTGGTGCTGGAGGAGACTCTTGAGAGTCCCCTGGACTGCAAAGAGAACAAACCTATCTATTTTGAAGGAAATCAACCCTGAGTGCTCACTGGAAGGACAGATCCTGAAGCTGAGGCTCCAATACTTTGGCCATCTCATGAGAAGAGAAGACTCCCTGGAAAAGACCCTGATGTTGGGAAAGTGTGAAGGCAAGAGGAGAAGGGGACAACAGAGGACGAGATGGTTGGACAGTGTCATCGAAGCAACCAACATGAATTTGACCCAACTCCGGGAGGCAGTGGAAGACAGGAGGACCTGGCATGCTCTGGTCCAAGTCGTGTCCGACTCACGAAGTGTCGGACACGACTTAATGACTAAACAATAACAACATATATCTATTACTAAGGTACGTGGTGGTGCTGCGGGTTAAACCGCAGAAGCCTCTGTGCTGCAAGGTCGGAAGACCAGCAGTTGTAAGATCGAATCCACGCATGGAATGAGCTCCCGTTGCTTTTCCCAGCTCCTGCCAACCTAGCAGTTCGAAAGCATGTAAAAATGTGAGTAGATAAATAGGTACCACCACGGTGGGAAGGTAACGGCGTTCCGTGTCTACCCGCGCTGGCCACATGACCACGGAAACTGTCTACAGACAAACGCTGGCTCTACGGCTTGGAATCAGCGATGAGCACCGCCCCCTAGAGTCGGACACGACTGGACTAAATGTCAAGGGGAACCTTTACCTTTTAATATATATATTACTAGTAATTGTGACATGACATGGCATAGACCATGTGGCTGACAAGAGTAGGAAAAAGTGTATTTTCTGGATTGTAACTTCCATTATCGCCCAGGCTGTGCTGTTTGTGGAATTCTGAGAATTGTTGTCAAAAAAAAATAATTATTCCCAGCTCTGGCTCAGCACATTAATATGCAACTTGTTCATAGAAGCATAGGCATCAGCTTTGTACTGAGTCACACTGTGGGTCTGTCCAGTCCATTATTGTCAACTCTGACATGTAGTAGCTTATTATATATTTGTATAGCATATTGAACTGCCAGTTCATCACTCTGGGCTGTTGTTTTTACATTTGGAGTTAAAAGCACAGTTTTTCTGAAGATGAAAAAAAAATTATCTCTTCAAGAAGTATTTTATGAAATATTAAAATTCATATATTTCCCAGAAGCATACAAGATCTGATTTTTCAATAATAAGCAGAACTTGAATGCAACTTTCCAGACAGGTGTGAGAAAAGAAATTCAGTGGCTTTGCATTGCAATGGTTCATGTAATTCCCTGGCTTGGTTTGATTTGCTGAACACATTGGAAACCTAAGCATTAAGGCAGTTTTAAAATGAAAATAGAGAGAAGTCTGTAGATAATGTTTTTTCTCAATCTAGACATATTTTATTGGTGTAAAATGGTTTATGAGCACTGCCAAAGTATAGGAGCACAGTTCCTTCCATAAAAGTTACTAATAGGGCTAGGTAGTAAAATACAGTCTCAATGGTGTTTACTGCCTTTTTTTGTGTTTGTTTAATGCTTACTCATTTAATGCATTACTCATCTTTTGAAAAGTCACATTTCTGAACTTCACATACAATCTATCAGCTCCTGCTTTGTTTCCTCCAGTCATGCTTATCCATGGTTTGGCTTACCAGAAAAGGTTAAAGCGTTCTGGATAGAACAGACAGTAGGAAGGAGCTTCTCTTCCTTGTAAGGAGAAGAAAACCAAATACAGAAGGTAGACATATGGAAGAACAGAGAAGCAAAATAACCAGGAAGAATTCTGCCTCTTTAGAGCTGTGCGACTAATCCTGAAATCTCCACATACACACTTATCCTGAACGAGTTACAAAATACGAGGCAATATCAGCAGCCTGACCATAACATGCTTGATTGCAGGGCTTATAAAGTTCTCTTTCTTAACTCTAATTGTATTAGATGGAACAAATTTATCTTCAAATTGTTTGCATGGCTTAAATGAGAATGAACACAATGTATGACACACACACCCATCCACCCACCAAAATAGCTTGTTGGAACTTACACAAGGTGCTGGAGGCAGGGCCATATTGGTATCTTATCCCATAAACAGACTGCAAAGCATTGACAGCATTAAAAGCTGCAGATTCCTGTGTAGAAAGCAAAATGCATACCCCCAAAGAAAACAAAAGCACATTTATTATTGTACTTCATCTGATATTTCAGATAACATGAAATAATTTAAAACATGCCTGTCTATCTGTCTGCCTTTCTGACTTAAACATCTTCCCCCTTGTGAATGCATAACTTATCCCACCCTGGAATGCAGTATGAGTCACCTGTTCCATAAATGAGCAAAATTCTAACACGCATTGCGTACCGGCCAATGCATAATATAGATCTGTGGACCGGGATACTAATTCCAACATTGACATTATAGGGAGGTTATCTTTGACTCTACTTTTGCAAGAAAGCATAAAGCAGCATGTTTCTTCTGCTTTCTGCCAAGCTCACTTTGTAATGATATACAGCACTGAAAGCACAGTTGTCTTCGTAAGACCAAAGCATAGGAGACTCATGACTTTTAATCCCACAAATTAGAAATGCTGGAATGAGGTGCCTCCTGGCAGAATGGGTCCACCCATAACCTGACCCACCCTGGATCGAGTTATGGGACAAAAAAGGGGCATCTAATTTAGGATTCTATACTGTCCTGGGGAAGTGCCACTTGGAAAGGCAGAATTCACTCTTCATGAGCAGTTCCACTGATTTAGGGTATCTTCCACGGCAGCAATCTCTACTCAGAAGAGACATCCAAGGAAAACTTACGCTTTCAAGTACATGGTACGTAATTTAAAGTGGATTTCCAACCATTGTTGCCATTTCTGATATCAAGGAGAAAGGCGGGCTAAAAATATCTTAAATAAATAAAAATAAATAATTTACAGAGGGAGTCAAACTGGACACATTTATCTTGTTTTTTGCTCCCACAATACAATTTCTTCAGAGATAAATGCATGGGTTTTAAAATTAAGGCTTTGTTCATTTTTCAGTAGCTGGCTGGGAAGCTCAGTCAGTTAGGTATCTGGTTGTAGAGCCAGAGACTAGGAGTTCAATTTTCCACTGTGCATCTCAAACAGCCAACCTGAGTGGCCTTGGGTAAGTTGCACAGTCCCAGGATGCCCTCAAGAGAAGGGAGTGATAAACGACTTGTGAGTACTTTCTACCTGGAAAACTCTGAAAAGGGTTGTCACAAGTCAGAATTGACTTGAAGGCACATGGTGATGATCATGGTTCAGTGACCAGTCATAAAACAAAACACAGAAAATACAAGATACAGAGGAAAAGGAAAGTATGTGCTATTACAAATAGGTGTATTTTACCACTTAAAGAAAACATCACTTCCAATGAAATTCTAACAACATTATCTAATTTGACTCTGATCATACCAACTAACTAAATAAGGTACTGATGGCCGTTCAATAATGCGTACTGTACAGAAATAGCTGGATCGTCCTCCCCACCTCCCCCAGGCTCTACTACTGTAGAGTCCTGTAACATGGTTAGTGCTCCTTTTCAGACTTTCCCCCATGAAACAGGGAGGTCAAGAGTAGAGGACGTGGGTGAGAAGTACATATCTCTGGCTCTCTCTTTACAAGGGTTCCTTCAGGAGTCCACACATCAAATGCATACACTGTTTTCCCCCTTTTTGTATAAAACACATTGTACAGATAATTTTGCAGCTGCTTAGGTGCATTTTTCTCATGAGGGGAACCAGAGGTTTCACCAGATCCTTAAAGGGTTCTGTGAGCCAATAAAGGTTAAGAGCTACTGCTCTGAATTCTTTTGGACAGAACAGCTGAATAAAGCATAATTGCTATGCCGATTGAGGGAACCAGAGAAGATGAAGCAGGAGGCTGAGTGAACACAGCTGCTGTCATGTGGAAACAGATTCTAGGTTTCTGAATGGAAACTTGCCAGCAGTTCCACATCTGTTACCTTATTTGTGAGATTAGAGGTCACTGACTCTTGTGAACCCAATTATTATGGATATAAACGTATCGGACAATTTCTGTTTTGGATGCATTTCTTTGAACAGGTGCATATGTGATGGTTGAGTGACTCATCTAGAAAGGCATGGGGCTTCCAAGACCACAATACAGCACCTTTGCTGAGTTTCAGGGCTAGTTTTTCATATCAGTACCGAAATGGAGAAAATTACTCTTTTGGAGTGTACAAAATATGCCAGCCAGAATGCTCAACAGCTAGCGGCCATGCTGACTGAGGAATGCTGGGAGCCCTGGACCAAAAAAGAGTAACTTTTCTTATCTTTGCTAGGGAGGAAACTGCTTGTGCTTCATCAAGGCTAATGTTATAATAAAAAAAATTAGAACAAAAACTCATTATCTGATGACATCCACCCTTTTGTCAAAACACGTTTTAATTATACATATAATAGACATAAATCAGGTTTTATTGTAAATTTGTCTCTGGTCCCATATATCTTATGAGAGAAGTGTGCATTAGAAACACTGCCTCACAACTACACTACAGGCCTCATGACCATAGTTATTGAAGAAAACCATCTGAACATTTATTCAAATAACATCTCCTGAATATTGAAATAAGCAGCACAAGTACACTCTGCGCTGGATGCAAAACACAGCCTAAGAGAAGGCTGAAATGTGGGGAGCTGTATGTCCTGGTCTCTGGTTTCAAAGACCTAAATAATTGAACACATTAATTCAAAGAGTGACTGGCAGCAGTATTCTGTGGAGTAAGCTGGACAGAAGCTTGTTCGCTTTCAACTCAGGAATTATTAAAGAGTCCCCTCATTTCTGAATACTAAAGCCTATGGAAAAGCTTTCATCTGCTGGCCAATCTCAACATCCAAACTAAATCTGAGGGACTTGTGAAGACAACCCCCAAGGGAAGGGAAGGGGAAGGGAAATTATTTGTCACTCTGCTTCGCAGCTCAGTGCAGTTCATTGCATGTACACAATAAGCTGAAACCACATCTTACATGGTTTGTTTTGAAGACACTGGGTAAAGGTGCCTTGTTTCCTTGCCTAGGCAACTGTGCTATCCTTAGGAGCTGGATGGCTCTTCATTCATTGTGCAAATGTTCTCTTTTGCACCTGATGGCTTGTGACCTTTCTTCAAGGCTCTCTTCTCCTCTCCATAAACATGCAAGCAGAGCAACAAAGTCTTGTGATGTGTCTCTTAATATGTGAGCATTATTCTGTTGTTGTATGTTTATCTTTGAGATGAGGTGCTGGCAACTGAGCAGGTAATGTCAATGTGCTCAGAATACAGTGCTGGGGAGGAGGGCAGAGGCTCAGACTACTTAGAGTGGCAATGAAGTCCCACATGGTATCAACAATCAAGGCTTTCCCCCCCTCAGGAGAAAGTCAGGATTAGTGGTGAACACATCTGGCTAGCTGTAGGGAATAGAGCTATAAGGACCAGTTACGTGGAACAGATATATCTCTTGTCCTACAACAGCTTAACTGGCAACTGTTCTGTTTCAAGGCACAATTTTAACTGTTTTGTGGGCTGCCTTGGGTCCCAGTTCTGGGGAAAAGGCAGCAAACTAAACAGGCAGGCAGGCAGGCAGGCAGACAGACAGCTAGGTACTAAGGCCAGCAAAAATTTATATGGCAAAATTCTATGAAGTTTTGAAATGGGCCAAGACGTGACCCCATGATCCCTTACACTGTGACTAGATGCTGGGGCACAACTCTCTTTTGGAATGGCACATGCCTCAATGGCCTTATAATAATAATCATGTGCCTTCAAGTCAATTCTGACTTAATGGCAGCCCTTTTCCAAGGTTTTCCAGGTAGAGAATACTCAGGAGATGTTTACCATTCCATTCTTCTGGGGGCATCTTGGGATTGTGCCACTTGCCCAAGTCTCCAGAGGTTGGCTCTTTTGGGATGCGCAGTGGGAAAACTGAACTCCCAACCGTTATTCTATGATTCTACGAACTGAGAATGGTGAACTAGTCTTCTTTGTGACATTACAGCAGAACCAGAGTGTACCTTCTGTCTCATTTCTATTTTGTGCCCCTGAAAATACTTGCAGTCCACGACATCACTTGGGTTAGCTGTGAAGTTCACTTCTGAAGTAGCAGGAATAGTGACAGCACATCATCTGTTGCCTAGCAATTCCCATAATACATTCTCCTCCCACAGAACAGATCTTAGCATAGCTATATGAATGGCAGAAGCAGCAGTGACTGATGCTTTAGGAGGCAATAAAAGAGAGTCAGGACTGAGATTAAAACAAACAAACACATTGGGGGGGGGGGCTTCTCCCTTTTCTTTTTCTTTCCTTTCTTTCTTTTGTTTTTTCACTTTTGTTTTTTGCTTTTAGCTCATGTCTCAGTCTACTTTCCTGTCATGCCATTTGGGGCTTTTATTTCCTACCATTTTCTAGAATCTTATTCTTGACACTGATGATTCTCTTTCAACAATCCTGATCAAATACCTGTCCTCAAAGAAGAGGTTGTTTCCCTTGTTCTTCTAAAAGAGCAGAAATGGCATGCACAGATAGAAGCTTCTTCAAATTCTGTACTTACCACACAGTTGAAATTTGGAATCATAGCATACTTGTACGAGTATGGATATAACAGCATCTGAGCATACGCATGAAAGGACAAATAAGCTTTCATTTGTTTCCGGTGTTGGCGAAGAAAGTGAGCTACAGCCTTCACTTCAGGCTCTGATTCAGGGAAAGGACCACAGTATGTGTCATCACAGGGATGGAGAGAAGCGCCTTCATCTACACGTTGGGGGGAAAATGGAATGCTGATGGACATGAAAGCAAACTAAAACTTATGCTACAAGACCACTAGCAAATAAATACAAAGCAAAACACAAATAAAATCATATGGGCATGTCTGTGTTTTTTTTTTAAATTGCATTTCTCCCTACTTTTTCTGACACGTGGTGGGTACTGGGAACAAACATTTGGCTCCAGAGTAGAGATGGGCATGTACTGCCAGTTCAGTAGTTTGTGCTGGTTTGTTTAGTGGCCAAACAGGTGTTTGGCACTTCAAAGCCCCACCTCCACTCGAAGGCAGTGACCTGGCTTCCATGCCTCACCTCTCCAGGTGCTGTCTCTGAGTGGGTGCCCGCCGGAGGAGGCGGGGCTTTAAAGCAGCAAGCACCTGCTCAACCATGAAAGAACTGGCACAGATCTCCGAACCAGTGGTTCATGCCCATCTCTACTCCAGAGCCTGCCAGAGTTTCCCACCCCCAATTTAACATGTACCTATGAAGAAATCTAGTTGTCAAAGGAAAATGGGATAACCACCTCAGAAAGCACATATTCTCCTTACGATTCAGTTTGATATAAAATGGGGAAAATTACATGCTGTGACATACAGGTATCTTCTATCACTTGGGAGAGCACTTGAGGAAACAAACAAAATTGTGATAAGTACACATCTAACATGACCCCTTACAAAGACACCAACTTCAGAAGCTTTTATGGTGGCCTTTTGCATGGCGAAGGAATATAGCATAAAATGTAGGAAGACCTACCCAGGTCTTTATAATAGTATATGTGACTCCTGTGTTCCCTTCATTACTGCAGGGGCTGTATGGGATTAAGGGGATGCAGGGTTGTACCACTCCCCTGGCCTGATATAAATTGCTAGAGGCCCTGGTGTTCAAAAGTCTGGAAAAGTCTTGACCAAATAATAGACTAGAGGTGAGATCAAGAAGGAGCTATCTGTGGGCTGCTTTTCTAAGGGACATCGCCTGGTCATATTCTATAATTTTTTGTTTCTTCTAGGGCACATGCTTATTTCTGTCAGTTATGATAATTTCAGTGCAATATTTTAGGCTTTTCCTTTTTTCACTATTTTGTTGTTGTTTAGTCGTTAAGTCGTGTCCGACTCTTCGTGACCCCATGGACCAGAGCACGCCAGGCCCTCCTGTCTTCCACTGCCTCCCAGAGTTGGGTCAAATTCATGTTGGTAGCTTCGATGACACTGTCCAACCATCTCGTCCTCTGTCGTCCCCTTCTCCTCTTGCCCTCACACTTTCCCAACATCAGGGTCTTTTCCAGGGAGTCTTCTCTTCTCATGAGATGGCCAAAGTATTGGAGCCTCAGCTTCAGGATCTGTCCTTCCAGTGAGCACTCAGGGTTGATTTCCTTCAGAATGGGTAGGTTTGATCTCCTTGCAGTCCAGGGGACTCTCAAGAGTCTCCTCCAGCACCACAATTCAAAAGCATCAATTCTTCGGTGGTCAGCCTTCTTTATGGTCCAGCTCTCACTTCCATACATCGCTACTGGAAAAACCATAGCTTTGACTATGCGGACCTTTGTCGGCAAGGTGATGTCTATGCTTTTTAAGATGCAGCAGGCGTCTTTTAATTTCGTGTCTGCTGTCACCATCTGCAGTGATCATGGAGCCCAAGAAAGTAAAATCTGTCACTGCCTCCATATCTTCCCCTTCTATTTGCCAGGAGGTGATGGGACCAGTGGCCATGATCTCAGTTTTTTTGATGTTGAGCTTCAGACCATTTTTGCGCTCTCCTCTTTCACCCTCATTACTAGGTTCCTTAATTCCTCCTCACTTTCTGCCATCAGAGTGGTATCATCTGCATATCTGAGGTTGTTGATATTTTTTCCGGCAATCTTAATTCCTGCTTGGGATTCATCCAGTCCTACCTTTTGCATGATGTATTCTGCATACAAGTTAAATAAGCAGGGAGACAATATACAGCCTTGTCGTACTCCTTTCCGAATTTTGAACCAATCACTTGTTCCATATCCATTTCTAACTGTTGCTTCTTGTCCCACATATAGATTTCTCAGGAGATAGATAAGGTGGTCAGGCACTCCCATTTCTTTAAGAACTTGCCACAGTTTGTTGTGGTCCACACAGTCAAAGGCTTTTGCGTAGTCAATGAAGCAGAAATAGATGTTTTTCTGGAACTCTCTGACTTTCTCCATAATCCAGCGCATGTTAGCAATTTGGTCTCGAGTTCCTCTGCCCCTTCGAAATCCAGCTTGTACTTCTGGGAGTTCTCAGTCCACACACTGCTGAAGCCTACCTTGTAGGATTTTGAGCATAACCTTGCTAGCGTGTGAAATGAGTGCAATTGTACGGTAGTTGGAGCATTCTTTGGCACTGCCCTTCTTTAGGATTGGGATGTAGACTGATCTTTTCCAATCCTCTGGCCACTGCTGAGTTTTCCAAACTTGCTGGTATATTGAGTGTAGCACCTTAACAGCGTCATCTTTTAAGATTTTAAATAGTTCGACTGGAATGCCATCACCTCCACTGGCCTTGTTGTTAGCCATGCTTTCTAAGGCCCACTTTTTCAGTATACTACTTCTTAATTGTCATAATACACTATCCAGGTAGAAGTCACTATTATCTTTTCATAGGTAGCTTGTACATTTGTAAGTTAGTGTAATACTAACATTTGTTCTGGCAGCAGCTCTCTGATTGTTTTAGCTGACAAAAGCTAAAGATCAGTATTGGGAACTATTGTCAAACTGTCTAGTCTTCCATTAATTTCAAGGTATCCAATTTACTATGCTCACAAATATAGGCAGCTTTAAGTTTGCAACTGAACTTTCCTTATATCATCAGACCTACCATGGAGGGTATAATTAAACAAATTAACTCAATTGTAGGTAAACCATGGGCTGCAGAAGCCAAAATGTGGAGAGATTTCTTGTTGCACTCCATACAAAATAAAAACCAACGAGCAGTGAATATTGCATTAAGGTTCTTGTGGCAGAAAAGAAGCAAAACAGACTTGACACAGAAATTGTGCCTTGAAGAAAAAGAAACCATCTAGCTTGTCGAATGCCAAACATGGCAGACAAAATGCAAAAACAAGATTCATGTATTAAAAATACCTGCCCTGAGGCACAGATTAAGAATTTCAAGGCCTCAAAAGTGAAGAGGGAACTAAAACATCTCCATAAGTACATAGAGGGAAGATTTTAAAACATGGTAGAAAACATAAATTTTCCTTGTTCATTATTTTGTCTCATCAAGAGAACTAATGTAATATGGCAAATGTTCATGGGATTCAGAGCAAAAGTCATGAGCAGTCTTGACTGCAGTACTGCAGTTTAACAGCTGCTCCATGAGGCTGCATGGCTATTGAATACATCATTTCTCTTCCTCCAACAAAGGCTTTAATAAGAGGACTCCTGTGCCTTCAGATGCTCCACCCCTGCTAGTGGGACTGCCTTGTAAAGGAATAATGTAGACAATATAACCTGGTCTATACAAGGCAACAGCTGCCACAGCTTCTAATTATTTTAATTAAATTAATTACTGTAAGTTAAATTAATTGTGTAATTATTGTTATTAACTGCATTCTTGAGGTTCTTTGTGTAGATCATAACTAAGGCTCTCCAGTGGTTGTTAAACTGCAGATCCCTCCATTGCTTATCGGCTTTCTGACTAAGGCCAATGGAAGTTGCAGTCTAAAAATATCTGGAGAAGCATACATTCCCCATCCATCTTAGACAGAAGTGCCTCATGGGCCAAGGGGCGCAGGGTAAAACAAGGGTCCCCAGTGCCTTAAAGATTAACAAAAGGAGAGATGAGTTTTATCTTGGCATAACTCCACTGGAATAACCAAAATGATACCAATATAGTTTCCAGATAAATTTCACTGTTACTTGATACCCTAGATAATAATATTGTTAAACAACCTCCTGTCTAAAGCAGAATGATTCTCAACTCACCACACCAATTGACTTTCCAGTTACGGTTGGCATCTACACCATGGCAGTGGAACCTTGAATTCTTTGACCTCGTTTTTCTCCAAAATCGATCCTATCCATACATTTTTAATAGCATTAATGTACAACACATATACAGCATCTATATTATAAACATGGAACATATGCACATAATAGACCGTTGTCTCAATCTCCATGACGTTTACATGTTTAGTTTAAAAATTCATATATTCTTAAACACTTGACCGGTGATATAAATAAAAACCTGAGGCATGCTAATTCATACTTTAATGTCAGAAAAATTACTTACATGGGTCCAGCTAAAATGATATCCATCCACATTAAAAATAGGCATGATGTAGAAATACAGTTGATTTAGCATTCTTCTCATGGCTGGGTCACTTTGATATGTATGGAGAGCCTACAAATGGATATAAACTGGTGGAAGTAACGTTTGTAACTTTTTAAAAAAACACAATTTGTTGTTAATCATATATAACCTACAGTAGCACTCTGTCCCCATAGTCCAACGTATGGCCCTCCAAATATTAAACTTTTGGCAACCCAAAAGTTTTTTTAAAAATATACATTTATATAGTATTTTACAACTCCGGGTCTGTTCATACTGGCATATAGATATGATATATGGACTGCTGATGGCACAGTTTGGGTTTTTAAAAAAAGACCTTGTCAGATAGTGTTTCTACTTAGAAGGATCCATCCTTCCTCTTTAAAAGCTGTCTCACACCTTTCTGGCCCAGCGGTAGGGCATGCTTTCCTTTTGGCACGCTCTTTGTTTATCCTGTTTAGCTAGGAGATAGCAGCCTCCAGCAGCCTCAGCTTCCAACTGTCATCATGGCTGCAGATTCCAAGGGAGAGTGAGGGAGAGAAAATGGGGGGAAAACGAGGAAAGGGAAGCAGGGAAGGGAGAAGGGAGAAAACAGAACGGCACTGAAAGGAGAGAGGGGTGATGTAAAAAAATTTCCACTTCTCCTGACCCTCCACAGATGATGAGGGGAAGCACTTAATTGACAGCTGATTGGTTTACAAGGGGTCTGTTTGCTGTTCAGATGGGAGGAGCACGCCAAATGGCACCTTGCTCTCCACCCCTGCAAACTCAACAGACCCTTTATCCACCCCACACCCAATGGCCAGTCTGGACAGGCTGTAAGTTTATTTTATAGTTTTATCTGTTGTGAGCTGCCTTGGTTCCCCTATGGGGAGAAAGGCAGAAAACAAACAAACATGTTGAGATGCTGAACCAACAGAACCAACAGGGCCACACTCCCCCTGTCCAGTTCAATCAAGGTGACCAAAATTGTCTCTGTAACCAAGCCTGAAGCCATATTGGAATGGATCTAGATAATCTGAATCATCCAGGAACCTCTGGAGCTGGGATGTCATCACATGCTCCAAAATCCTGCCCCAAACTGGAATATTGGAGACTGGCTGATCATTATCCAATACAGTGGTATTCAAGGAGGACTTTTTAAACAAAGGTCTTACTATTGCCTTCTTTAGGCATGCTGGTACCCTGTCTTGCTGCAAGGAGGCATTCACCACTCCTCTAAATTACTTGGCCAGCACTCTGGCTGCTTTTATAAGCCAGGAAGGGCAAGGGTCCAGCATACATGTGGTGGCTTTCCTCTCTCCAAAGATCCTGTCCACACCCTCAGTCTGCACCAACTAAAATGTATCCTTTATAACAGGGGCAAAGTTACATCAACAGAACCTGTTTCAACTACAGCATCTAGGTTAGAGTGGATCGGAGTGACTTTCTCTACAGAGTGATGTGCAAAATCTTCACAGCAGGCTGTTGATTGGTCAGCATCCTCCTCTTGTGGCCATATATGCAACAGGCCCTTGACCAACCCAAAAAGCTCTGCTGGACGGCTCTGTGGAGATACAATGGTGGCAAAGAAGAATTGTTTTTTTGCTGCCACCACTGCCATGGAGTAGGCTTTCCAATGAGCTCTAGCCCATATTCAATCAGATCTGCTCCACGTTTTCTGCCATCATATTCTAGTCCCACTCATTTCATCATCCCCAGCTCCCTAGTAAACAAAGGAGCTAATTTGACTGCAGTCTGTGGGAGGGGACACTTAGGAGCAATTGTGTCAATAGCTCTGGCCACCTCTGCATTTCAGAGATCTGCCAAGGCTTTGACAGGATCATCTGCCAAGACAGCTATCAGGAAACCATGTACGAGATCCATCGTAGATCCATCAGCCTCCTAGGGCAGACCATTTTAATTGGCCCCCAACCCCTGCAGAAACTCAGAGTTCTAATAAGCCTAAACCCTACCAGATAGTGATCTGACCATGACAATGGAACTATTGAGAGTTATTCCATACCCAGATCATCATCATCCTGCCCAGCACAGAAAACCAGGTCAAGAGTGTGCCTTGCAGCATGAGCTTAGCCAGATATCACTAAGGACAGCCCCATGGTCATCATGGTAGACATGAAGTCCTGAGACACTTCTGACAAACATCCATAAGGATGTTGAGTCCCCCAACACAACAAGCCGAGGTGACTGCAGCATCACACCCAACACCAGATCAGCCAGTAACCTTTGTTAAAATTAATAATAGGTCTCATTATGAATTTATTCAGGGGAAATGTTTCATTTTTATGGTTCACCACAGTTAAGTGCAAGTTGTTGGAATTTTTAGAATGCATCCAAAAAAGGGGTGGAAGCTGGTCTTTTAAAATTAACTATGGGTCTCATTTTGAAATTATTGAAGGGAAAAATATTTTAGAAATAAAAACAGAATTATGGGTTGTGTATGAGGTATTATAAATTATGAATAAATATTATGGGAGTGAAGAAATTATTATAAGGGAATACTATTAAATATAAAATAATTTTTAAAATGTACAGTCACCTGATAACCCAGTATAATGCTTCCTGGAAAAAGGAGAAAAATTGAACAGGAGTGCTTTGCATTTCAGGAGTCATGGACAAACTATTAGTTCTTTGCTAAATTCAAAAGCAAACTAGTTTGTCTGATTTTGAGTGATTATAGGACCTTGCAAAAAAACAAAACAAATCAGCAAAACTTAAGAAATATTATAGTACAAAGCATGGCAGCTGTCAAGATTATCAAGAATAAGCACAGTTAAACAAACGGAGTCTTCCAAGGAAAAAAACCTGATACCGCAGCAACACCTTTGACCTTTACAAATGTAAACATGCATCATAGTGACATTTCCATGATGTTTTTATGAATTTTCACACATACACACACGAAAGCAAAATATCCACATGGGCCCCATTGCTTAGGGTCCTCCTACTTATGCTCCACCCATTTTGGGAGTGCTGGCCAAGCTGAAAAGTGACCCTGGAGACTTTGGAGGTAGCCTACTCTTTCTTTCACAGCATAGTAGAATATTTTTGTTCTTATAATTTCCATTTGCAAGTAAAATATGGCAAACAACATTAAAATTTTAACAGATTCAGAGGTGTCTGCACCGAACTGATTAATAATTTCATAGTAATCTAGTTTGGGGATTGTTATTTCAATATTCCCTCTGCATGAGGAAGCTGCTGCAGTAATGCTTCTCTTTATCACCAACAACACATTTATCAAATTGTACTTGAATTGGTAATTGGCCCTCTGTAGAATTCAATTCAGCTGTAACTTCTCAAATGTACTACAGATGAAACAATGCCTCATTGTGGTGACATGAAGGTACTGCATTTCATCTTTGAAGAACGCACAAAGCAAATTAAATTGGTATCCATATTCGGTATTTGTGTACTTATTACAATTTTATCTCTCCTTCCTTTTTCAAGGAGGTCAAGAGGCATACAAAGCATCTTCCTCTTATATCTGATCCTCACAACATCCCTGTGAGGTAGGTAAGGAATACAAGACAAACGACTGACTCTTGGTTGCCTACTATCATGACTGTGTAAGGATTTTTACCTAGGTCTCTCCAATCCTAGTTTAATACTCCACATCAATGGTTCCCAGCCTTGGGTAATCCAGGTGCTTTTGAACTGCAACTCCCAGAAACAACAGCCAGCACAGCTGGCAGTGAAGGCTTCTGGGAATTGCTGTCCAAGAACACCTGGGTTACCCAAGGTTGGAAACCATTGCTCTAAATAATATACATGCCTGGAATGAACAAGAAAGTCAGCAAGTCCAATTCCTCCCCTGTGGGCAGAATCCCCAGACATTAGCACACCATAGAATAACATCTACAATCTATTTTACTAAACAGCATCAGTAAAAACAATGTGCCAGTCTGGCAATATAACAATATAAGACCTCTGGGCAACCTAAGTAAGCAAATTAAGTCATATGAGTTGAGCTACTCCCTCCCTAGTGAACTGGAACTCAACACCAAATATTTTCCAAATTTCTCTGCACATAATAGTTTGCATATAATTCTAATGGCTTTGGTGCCCAGAATGGATGCTAAATTTGAATTATGCAGTGCCCAACATTAGATCAACTGCTTATATCTGGAAGTTGAGTCATGGCAACTGGACTTCTTTCTTATTGGGTTGAAATGTTTTGCTACTCATCCAAGTAGCTTCTTCAGTGTGCAGAGAGTTGGTAGCAGATTCCCCATATATCCTCCATGTTGGTTTCACTTCCCCCTGGTCTGAATAGGCTTGTTAGATGGACAAAGGATGGGGGGGGGGGTGAATGAAAATCCCACCTCTGCAGTCCTTCTCCACCCATTGTCATGGGTTGTTAACAGTCATTAACAGTGGTATTTCTGGTGGGTGTTGTCCTGATCTTTCTGGGGATGGATGAAAGGGCACGCATGTATGCATGCAGACATGGGTCAGTTAAAACGGCCAGGCAGGCCAGATGTGGCCCGTGGGCCGTACTTTGGAGACCCCTGATCTAGTGGAAAGGTTTTGCGAGATATATTCCATTATACTTCCAAACTTGTGTAAGGAAAGCAATGCTTACTTCTTTCACAAACCACTGGCAAAAGGCTGGGCCGATCCATTCTCTTGCATGAATTCCACAGTCTATCCAGACAGCTTTCTTGTAACCTGCTGATCTTTTGCCTAGCTGCAGTGGTAAAGGTATATTAGTCAGCATGAGAAGCAGAGGCAGAAATTAATGAACCATGAAGATTGAAGCCACGTGTTACAAAGGACTAGCATCAACCTCTTAGAAATCTCTAATTTCTTTCTATTGGATCATCTGACTCCTTCCCCCCCATCAATTATCTCCAATAATTCTGAAAGGATTTTATCATGGCAATACACAAGGATGATGTTGTAAGAGAAAAGAAAGATTAAGTGACTTGAATCATGGTCGTGCACTCTTGCAAAATATAAACTGATTTTGTACCATATACTTCCATAATACTACCCAGTAAATATCCAAAGAAATACATATCTGTAATTTCTACTAAACTTGTTCTGGAACTAATCCAAAGAAATAAAACATACTGGTTGCCAGAACTGAAAACAAGAAAGGAAGCTTAAATATGATACTCAGACTGATAAATGTTTCTTAGTGCAACCACTGAATGGTTGTGATGTGTGAAAAAAATATATGGACTGTGCTTAGCAGAAATGTTCATGTTTTACACGAACCATGTCCAGGCAGAATTTAAGTTGAAGATGCCAACAGACTAGAGAGTACAAGGGTTTAGGAAAGAGTGACTAGGATACCACTAATATTTCATCAAAGATGGAAAGAACATTCTTAGAAAAGCTTTTACCAAGCTTGGTCTAATTTTAGCCTTGACATAGTGCAATGGCTGCCACGAGACACAGCTGCTAAATGGACAAAGCTTGGAAAAATTACTTTTAAAGCCACAATCCCCAGAACCCTGAGTCAACACGGCCATGGCTGGGGGATCCCAGGAGTTGTAATTCACAAAGTTACTTTCCCACATTCTGCATACAAGCAACAGTCCACAAAATTCTGAAAAGAATCATTCAGTAGTTCTCCATGTCAACATCAGCAGTTGACAATAAAGCTAACATTTGAATGGGTCTACCTGGCTTTGACAATACTTATATGGAAAACAGAAAATTGCATACTTTTTCCTAGGTAATAAATATGCCTAGGAAGATCTCTCTAGTCATTTCTAATGATGACTCCAGTAATATCTGATCAATTATAATTTACCTTTAACACAAAAAGTGGTCTTCCTTCATATGACTTGCCAACACAGAACATATGAACAAGATCTGAACGAGTTTTGTTCAGGTCATACATCCAATTTTGAATCTAAAATAAGAATTAAGACTTGTGAATTCATAGGAATAATTTTCCTTTTGCATTAAAATCAAATATGTCAAAGGAAATAACTAGCACACTATGCCTTAGAGAGTTGTTACTATTGAAAGTAGCTCAAATTTTAAAACATTGAAGACAGCTTTTGTTGGCTTTTGATTATAATATGAAATATAAAACCTATAATTTGCAGAATATGCACACAGCAGCTTGAAGTGTATAGATAAAAAAACACTTTTGTAAATAATTGAATTGGGTGTTCTCCCTTATGTGTGTTTTGTGCCAGCAATTGATCAAATAATCAGTTTTGCTTTTGGTTAAAACATTAATTAACTTTCATGATTAAAAACAAGAAAAATACAACATAACTGATAGTGTTTAGATATTTGGTATGACAGATGTATTTTCTCTAGTAAATAACTAACTTTCTTATGGTTACACTATTATGTCTGTAAATCCTAAATGGCCCTATAAATCCTGTCAGTTACATCTTTGTCACTGAAACCTATTACATGTTTGTACATTGTCCTATGCTGAGCCACATATTGTCCTCAGTCCCTATCTATTACATGTTTAACCCTGTCTGAGGTCTATTACATATTTGGTTTTGTCCCTGTCACATATTGGACCCTGACTGACTTATAACTGACACCTGCCATATATAGCAGCCTGGCTGACTCCAGACACATTCTGATTGGTCAGAATTCTATGCTATGCAAATACAACATTCTGGTCTATCATAGCAAACACATTAAAACATACTGATACACATATACATATTCTGTGTTGTATAAATATATATACCAACAACCTTTTGCTGAAAAAGTCCCATTGTACAGTACACTCTAGGGAGTATAAGGGCAATCCTGCCATGTTTTAAGGGGTTCCCAATACCTTAGTGCAGAGGTCGTCAACCCCTGGTCTGCGGCCCGGTGCTGGTCCGTGGCCTGAGCCGGACCGGGCCACGAAGACAGACCTCCCGCCGCCCCCCGCACGCACTCCCCCCCACAGCTGCTTTGCGCATGTGTGCCAGCGCCGGCATGAGCGCTCCGCCACCCCTTCACGCATGCGCCCAAGCGCCTGCGCGCCTGCGCGAAGAGGTGGGGGCGTGCGCGTGGGCATGCGGGCGCTCCAGCACATGCGCGAAGGGGTGGGAGCGGTTGCACACTGGCACACACGAGTGCACTCCCCACCACTTCGCGCATGCGCCCGAGAGCGCATGCTCCTTCGCGCATGCGCACGAGCGTGGGAGGGGGTGCCTCACCTTCTTCAGCCGGTCCGCAGTCCCAAAAAGGTTGGGGACCGCTGCCCTAGTGTACCCAAACCCTTCATTTTTTTGGTCATTAAAGGGTGCAAGGTTAATTCGTCTTTTAAAAAATATTTTTAAAAGACTTTCTTATCTTATGTATCTTTTAAAACCTTATTATAAGGAGTCTTGCAAAATAACAATGATTTAATTGTGCTATTTCCCTGCCATCTTCTTATTTGGTGATAAGAACATCCATCTGCAAATACATAAGATACCATTTTAATGTTGCATACCTCTTCCAATGAATGATATATTTCATAACTATATCCTGATAATGATCTACGATTCCTGGATGACCTTGAACCACTTTGCTTTTCCACTGCCTTTTGCAGATCAGATATGAGGACTCTGCATCAAAAGAAAGCAACCTGAATAAATGCATAGCATACAGTAGTATATTAAAAGGCAAAGAGAAAAACACACAGAAGTCAGTGTTATCCACTTTATTAAAATCTATAGCTACAGTCAACCAGGTAAAATGAACTAACATTGGTTCATAATTATTTATGTAATTTACATTTTTAAAATCTGAAAATAATAATAATCTTGGAGTCTTTACAAAATAAAAAAACAAGTGGGCCTCAACATAATAATTTGTCACATTCTACCCACAAGAACTAACTTTGATGAAATCTAATAAATTTTGCCAATAGCCAGGTCACAAGATTTGACATTTGTTGTTATTTAGTCCTTAAGTCATGTCCGACTCTTTGTGACCCCGTGGACCAGAGCACGCCAGGCCCTCCTGTCTTCCACTGCCTCCCAGAGTTGGGTCAAATTCATGTTGGTAGCTTCAGTGACACTGTCCAACCATCTCGTCCTCTGTTGTCCCCTTCTCCTCTTGCCTTCGCACTTTCCCAACATCAGGGTCTTTTCCAGGGAGTCTTCTCTTCTCATGAGATGGCCAAAGTACTGGAGCCTCAGCTTCAGGATCTGTCCTTCCAGTGAGCACTCAGGGTTGATTTCTTTCAAAATGGATAGGTTTGTTCTCCTTGCAGTCCAGGGGACTCTCAAGAGTCTCCTCCAGTACCACAATTGAAAAGCATCAATTATTCGGCGGTCAGCCTTCTTTATGGTCCAGCTCTCACTTCCATAGTGATACAATATTTTTTATAATGTAAACCATGACAGCAGCACAATGTTAAAAAAATGCAAAACCATTTCTATTTCATGCTGACTGCAGAAACAAATTTTAAGGATTGTGATATACTCTACTGAATAATTTTTTAAATATTTGGGATATACTAGCAGCATATTAGTAGCCCAAAGGAAGCTGTAAGAAATAGCTTAATAAAACCCAGCTTCACTTCTTATGTTAAAAAATGCCATGTCTTCAGCCAGTAGAACTACACAGAAAGATTTGAGTATGTATTGGTAACATCAGTTAAAGACCCAACAAACAAAAACAAACAGCAAAAAACCAAAAACAGATTAGTATGTATTTCAGTTAGGTCTGAACACAAACTGGCAGGCAATCACCTGTTTCTGTAATTAGTATTCTGTGATATTTACTAGCCCACAGGCATTGAAGCTTTGCACCTTTTTTCTTAGCATAAGAAAAATAAGGTTCAAAGGAAAAATATATATATAATGTCACACTCTGTGATCTATGGATGCTTCCAGATGGAGAACTTCTAGTATTACAGATCAAAAGGGGTTGTGCTTCTACTATTTCTGAACTTCAGAGATTTTCCTTGATAAGAAAAAAGACAGCAAAAGTAGTGAGAAAACATGGGAAGGTTACAAGGAGAAGTCCAGGTCATCTGGATTCCACATAAAATTTCTGAGAATATGGCAGAAGAACTGCACACAATAAAAGCTCCATCTGGAATACTCTATTCAAAACCATCTGCTGTATTTTACAAGAAAAGGAGTTTGTAATGGATGGCATATCTCATGCAATGCACCTCAAAGTATACAAATCCTGAACAAGGTAAGGTTATTTGCTCAACCTAATTTCATTAACATACAGATTCTTGTCCTTAAAGTCAGACAATTAGACAAATGCTGATTATGTTATTTTAAAAAATATTGTTTAAAAAATATGATGTGAGGTGAAATTCCCTACTAAGTAATGAGAAAGCTATGGGAATACACATCAGTAGTGGAACAATGTTCTACGTGGTCTGTCTGATGAGACGAGTGTATCTTGGCATACCATGGCATGTGGTGTCTTGTATCTGCAGCATTCTTACATAAAAATGCTCAAATACAAATCAAGCAGGTGATAGAACTAGTAGCAATAATTATCCTTTATCTGAGAAACAAAGCAAGCCTCCATGTGCTGGGAAAACTATTCTCCATTTGAAAGGAACCTATTTAATTAAAGCATCTGCCTGGTAGAGGATGTGCCTGCTTTCATTCAAACAATCATTTTGCAGATAGTTCTAAGCACTCTTTATCTACTATAATTAAAAAGGCACAATAATACACCGAATGTATCTTCAGACAAGACCAATGGAACAGACTGAAACCAGCGTACAATATTCCAGGTGGGCTTTCAAAAACTAAATTTCATGCTTACTTATAATGGATGTTTGCTTGTTGTAGGCAGGACAGAAGAATTTGTGAATTGTTCCTCGTCACCCGTACATCTGTAATGGCACCCTTGGAGATGTAGGAAATGCTGCCAGGCTGCCACAGATCCACCTGTAGTGCAGGAACCAACCTGTAATTCATATTTATTCAGTCTAGATTGGGAACATGCATGAGTTTAAGATATCAAAGTCATATTCTATTGTACTGTAATAACATGGGAAAGAGAATCCCTTTATCATTAGTGAGCAATGCGTGGGCACTTACTGCAACATGAAAAAAACATTAAGATCGTACTCCATTTTTAGCTTTAAAAATTAATTCTCCGATAAAGAAAGTAGAATTATTTTAGCTCAATCCTTTGTTCTATCACAATGAAAGCACAGTGATGCCGAAATGCGTCATGTGAGTAAAAGCTGCAAAATGGGATCACTTTCTTTCAGCTTAGGTTGAGCCCACATATTCTTGTGGTCCTTGTACCTTTAAGTAGATTCATAGTGCAATCAGAGTACATTTCACTGGATTCTGTGTACCTTCCAGATGTGTTATGATTGCAGCCTTCTTTGGAGTTTGTGACTGCATAACAGAAGAGGAGACTGGATTCCAGCCTTAGGCTCTGAAGATGTTTATATACTTCCTTAGAATCACATCCATAGGACACATTAGTATATTGCTTTATTGACTGGGCGCCCATAAATGAAATCTTTTAAAAAATTAAGATTACTCTTACTTGCCATATGGCTACCATAAGTCAAGCCTTAAATGCATTCTCTGTTTTCAATCTCCTATAAACTTCCCATGATTGCTTCAAAGAATTACATAGTTTGCCAAAATTATATCAGATGTAGTCAGTAACTGCTGCTTTCAGGCTTTATTTTGACCAGGTCACAGAATAATGCAAAAGCATTTCAGCTGCATCAACACATTCCATACAAATATGTTTTGCAAGGTTTGTAAGTATGTAATAAAAAGATGGTGCAATATGTAATACATTTTAAACGAAGAAGGCACAACAAAAGTACAGAGACAGAAACTTATTAAGACAGACACTTAAGAAATGAAGCAAAGGTTGCCAAATCATATAGAAAAACAGAGGGTTTGGGATATCTTCTGGAAAGGCAGCGCAATCTGATAGATCTTTAGAGTTATGTGATGCCACCCATATTGGAAAAAAAATGATTTTTTTAAAAGAATGGACGTCTAAAAAATTAATAGGATTTAAATCAGTTTTCAGTTTTTTAAAGCTGAATCCTGTTGCAAAGTTCTGCCTGTGCAGTAGGAACGATGTCATCAGCAGTGACAGATTGCCACTGATAAAAGTCTTCCTTTTGCAATTTCAGGGTGCACACAGCTTTCTAACAATGCAGTGATGTTATATGCACCTCAAAATCACAAAAAGAAGCTTTTAATCAGCAGCAATTTGCCACAGTCAGTGATGCCATGCCCATTGCATTGGCAGACCGAGCCCAATGGTATTTTGGCCTTCATTGTTTAAAATGTTTTCCCCCACCAAGAACAAAATGAAAAAAGCCCTGCATAATGAAAGCTTTAATTTAAGAAATGTTATAACTCAAATATGTCATTCTGCAACAGGAACTCTAAATTTTAAGTTTGTATTATTAGACAATGTAGCCATATTTTTTTCCCCAAAAAGTTTCGTAATTAAGGTTCAGTGGGTTGCAGCCTCAAATTCATGGGATTCCATCATGTTGGTTATTTTTTATCTCTATGCACTGCTGTCAACAAATATGTGTCTCTGGAGATGCAAAGCCAATCAACACTATTTTCCAGATCTGACTGAAGTTATTCCTGGAGTTTTTAAAAATTTCTCCTTGATATGATATGTTGGGAATTCTTGGAAGCCCTGGTAAAATTTCTGATATGTGTTTCCTTGAATTATGCTGATTCCTTTAACCTGGGAACCCTAGCCATTGTCCTTCTGCAACTTTGTAAAATAAAGCCCTTACTTCTCTGAAAACAGGTACTTTCAGACAATGGAAGTGACAATGAAGAGAAGCAGAGTCAATCTGGCAAGGGGACAGCGAAAAATATGCTTTGTGGAAAATGTTTATTTATTTATTCCATAGCAAAGAAGAGTGAATTTTTTTTGGGGGGGGGGGAATCACTAAATTATATCTCTCTGAGCGAGGCAAGGGCACTGATTGTATATAGATGTCCAAGGTGAAAAGACACAGGAACTCAAGTCAGTTAAGTTGGTTGGAAAACTTCTAGGATTTTGCTGGACAAATGGCAGAGCCACTAACAATCATACATGTTCAAACGTCAAGCGACCCTATTACCAGTATCTTGAAGTGGCACGTTTGTGGAAAGCCAGAGTTTGAGAGGAAGAAGAGGGGTGGGTGAGTTCAAGTATGGCTGGAAAAGGCAGGCAGCAGAAGCAAAGAGAGAGAGAGAGAGAGAGGCAAGCTACGTGTAGCCAAGGCAGACAGACACTCATCTGCCCTTTGTGCTCCCCTTTGGCTATGCAGAATTTGGGGGGGGGGGGTGAGTGAGGGGGAGGCAGAGAGAAAGAAGTGGAACACACAGAGTATTGCATGCACACACACAGAGGGAGGGAGGGAGAGAGATGGGGGATTGCACCAAATGGCATATTGCTCCGCACCCCCCAACCTCAACTGACCCTATTTAAACTGCTCCAGCCTGAACCAAAAGACCTGGTCTGGACATGCCCTAACACAACCTAAAATAAGCAAACAACCAGAAACTCTTGCAGATTTCTCTCTGGAACATCTAAGTCCATCTTTGCTATTGACTTTATGGCTCTCAGATAAAACATTACATTCTCTGTACAGATACAGCTCTTCAAAAAGTTGCTATCTGTTTTTTATGGTAGATCCAGAATCCCACAACTATTATTTATGCCAATATTGTTTCAGTGTTTGAAAATGAGGAACACACAGTCTTAATCAGAGCAATAGCTGTATGGGTTTATTGTTGAATATAGTTATTACAAAATAAACCAGGTTTTTGTATTCTTCCTTACTTAAAAATAACAAACAAATTACTTGAGCAAGAAAGCCAAGTTGGTATTCTCTTATATTGCTCCTTTTGTGGAGTTGAGTACAGGCAGCATTTTAGGACAATTAACTTGGCTGTATAAATATAAACCATTGCACCAAGGACATAGATGTGTTGAACAATATACTTCAGTAGATTGGTTTGATACATATCTTCAAAACACAGAGATGTCAAAGGTTACACAGAGGACATATTAATTAGCACAAACCTTTCATGAACTTCCACTTATTTAGGAATAAGCAAGTTCATTCTTGAAATGATTGTCAACTCTGTTACACTGGCTTCAAATGTATTTGCTTTTTCCCTTGAGGAATGAAGGTTGGTAATATGACAAGGCAATTTACATTTACAATGCAAGTCAGAAATGCTCCATAAGTGCTGCTTAAAACATGTCTGGATTCTCATGTCTGAGGTTTACCTGGAAGGCTAGCATAAAACACTACATAATTAAAGTCATTTGTATGTAATTGCTGAACTCCAGCTCTTTTGCTTATCACCTTTCCTCTGCTGACAGTCTTGTCATGGCAGAAATATGTGGTTGTTTTACATGGTGTTTTGGGACAGCTGAACGGCTATCAGATCATGTCCTTATTAGACTGCATCTGTTTCGATCACCTAAATGGATTAGTGAAAAGGTCATGGGTGGAGGTTGTGCATATGCTGTCCTCATTTAAATGCAGAAATTTAGTCATGAGGCATATGAATACACCTAAGAGCTTCCCATGGCTTTCCTGTTTTGTACAATTATAATCATGCCACTGCCAGCTGGATGACTGATACTCATACAGAGCTCAAGAAACTACCAAGCTGTTTTTGTTTATTTTGAGGACTGACTTTATCTTTCTTTTGTACATGACACGTGGCAAGTGCTGCATTTATCTTGCATTAAAACTGAAAAAAAATCTGAGCAGAGGAACCATAGTTGCAGGGTAGAGCACATGTTTTGCTGAACAATTCCCAGTTAAATCTTGTGCATCTTGAGTTAAAAGAATGTGGTAGTAGAGATATGAAAAGCCTCTGCCACAGCCCTTGCCAGGTAAGGTAGCCAACAATGGGCTAGATCATGGGTGGCCAAACTGCAGCTCTCCAGATGTTGTTTAACTACTACTTTTGCTGGAGCTGCTGGGAGTTGCAGTCCAACCAAGTCTTGAGGGCCACATTTTGCCTACCCTGGAGCCAGATGAACAGATAAATGAGCTGCTTTAGTATAATACTCTTAACAATCACATGTTACTAATAAGCAAAAAAATATATACTTAATCTGATTGACCTAAAGCCTGTTAATCTGACAAACTCCTGCTCTTCTAGTCTCATTAGACAGCATATTGGTCAAAACCACAAGACCCCCTGATGACAGGCAGGTGATGTCACTCATCCCATGACACAATCCCCAACAATGCAAAGGACCAGCTCACCTGAAGCTGTTGAGAAAGGATCTTCAGAGTTTCAGCTTCTTTGTCATTCTCTGGAACAACCCGTATCACTTTGTCCCTATTAAACAACATTGTAATGCAAATTTAGAAAGTTTTTCCCGACAAGGAAAAAAGAATAACAAAAACAAAACTGCTGTCTTCAGACAGTCAAAAAATACTACAATATACTGTAGATCAGTGGTTCCCAATCTTGAGTAACCCAAGTGTTCCTGGACTGCAAATCCCAGCCAGCATAGCTAGTGGTGAATGCTTCTGGGAGTTGCCATCCAAGAACACCTGGTTTACTCAAGGTTGGGAATTACAGATGTAGATAATAGAGATACTTGCGTCTCTTTTTTAAAATAGACCCAGATTCTCTCCTTTCTCACCTTCTTAAAGACCCTTACCAATCCACATGGTTTACACAATGTGAAACCAAGCTTGTGTCTATTGGCATATCTTTAAACTCCCTTCATAATAGTAATTTTAATCAGGCACTTTCCCTTATTAAGGAGAGACTATGGGAATCTGAGAATCTCCAGTTAGTCTCCAATGTGAATCAGACATGTTCCCCAATCCATTTCGGTATTTTTCCCTCCTTTGGTTCTGGACATTCTTATTTCCAGTCCTTGGTGAACCCTTTTACCAGGAGGGCCTTTATGTTAGCCCAGCTGAACATTTTCCCCTCTGAGGTTCTTAAGGGACGATATGCTCGGGTACCCTTTGAGCAAAGAATCTGTAACTTTTGTGATTTAGAGCCTGACTCAGTCACACATATTCTCTGTTACTGTCCTGAGTTCAAAGATACCCGTGCTTGTATCATAGGTCCAATTATCTCAAGTTTTTCCGGCCCTCCCCAGCTTCTCACAGGTTTTCTCCTTCATGACTTCTCACAGGAAACAACGGCCTTGGCAGGCGAGTTCCTTGCTAAGGTTCTTTCCTCCCAGGTCCCTAAAAATTGACTTGACTGTCTTAAGTATCTCTGGTTGTGTTTTCTGTTACATTTCTATTTCTAGTTGTGTGACTTTTTTTTTTGTATGCTTTTAATTTTCCTATGCCAATAAAGGTTATTGAATTGAGTAACCCAAGTGTTCCTGGACTGCAAATCCCAGCCAGCGTAGCTAGTGGTGAATGCTTCTGGGAGTTGCCATCCAAGAACACCTGGTTTACTCAAGGTTGGGAATTACAGATGTAGATAATAGAGATATTTCCATTTGGCATTGATTTATTTATTCATTCATTCATTCATTCATTCATTATACTGCAACATCCAAACACTTATGGCAAACAATGGCTAAATCCAGTTGTTAAGCTCTACTATGATGGCTTTTACAAGTTATTTTCACATATCATCCTAGTACCTCATTTACGCTATTCCAAAAATTTGCTTTAACAACAGATTCACGACAGCTAAGGAAGAAAGGTTCCTGTTGGTAGCTCATGAGCAATTAATATCTAACGTAATTAAAATATATATGAATACTGTATAGCAATCATGAATTCTTCTGTAACTTGAGTTAGCAGGATTTGTTTTCATGCACATATGAAAAGTATGAGAATTCTGTTATATGAGATGCTTTACTAACTACCGCCATAGTAATCCCACTCAAGGTTAACTTCAGATTTACCTGTCTAAAGCCCAGGTGGGAAATATTCTTGAGCTGTGAAATGTCAGACAGAGCATTCAGTCAAAATACCATCAGCTGGAAGTGGTTCCTTGGAAGTATGAGTTTGTAATGTGTGATGACAGCCCAGGCTTAATCCAGGAGTCTGAAAAAGGTGTTTATTCACCAACACCTTTTTTTAAAAATCCTCTGACAACTAATCAAACACACCCAGAGTTCTGATCCTCTATGGGTTTTCTACTTCTACCATTTATCTTGGGTCCAAACCATTAGAATGACTTTCTATTCCTTTTGATACACAGTTGTGGTGACCTTTAATTTTCCTGGGGTTTCCTGGAAGGCTTTCTATTCCTGTTGACTTTCTCCTAGCCCAGAGTGTTCATCACATTTATGTTATGCTGCTGTTTCATTTACTCATTTCATTTAACTCCTTTTGAAGCAATCCTTTCTGCGTTGGTTGTTGTAGGTTTTTCGGGCTGTTTGGCCATGTTTTGGAGGTTTTTCTTCCTAACGTTTCGCCAGTCTCTGTGGCCGGCATCTTCAGAGGACAGGAGTCAGAACTCTGTCTGTGCTCTGTCTGTGCCAGAGCACAGACAGAGCACAGACAGAGTTCTGACTCCTGTTCTCTGAAGATACCGGCCACAGAGACTGGTGAAACATTAAGAAGAAAAACCTTCAGAACACGGCCAAACAGCCCGAAAAACCTACAACAACCATCGGATCCCGGCCGTGAAAACCTTCGAGAATACAATCCTTTCTGCATTTAGACAATTTCCATTTCAGTGCCCAGGAACAGCCTGGACTACAAAAAGACACTTTTATTCCCACTGTATGAACAATTCTGGGACTGTGGACCTTCCTGAATTGGTCTTCATAGAGCTACAGAGAAACTTATGCCTCATATCGGGAGAAGGCATCTGTTTGTTTTCAATTGCTTAGCTTTATGTTCCTTAGTTTTAATTTTCCTTCCTTCCTTCCTAAGCCAATAGCCTTTGGTACACCCCCGCCCTTTTCCCTTCCATTTCTCATTGCTACCAGAACACCTGCAAATGTGCACAAGGCAAGCAGCCCAAAGCACACCATGAGCTGTGGGATTTTCTAAACCACTGCATGAAGGTTGAAATGCATGGAGAGAAGGTACCTTTTAACAGAGCATTTGGAAAAGCCTTCAGAGCACCTGGTTTTGTTTCAGCAGACATTCATGTGGTCTTTGGCACCTTCCAAACTCCCTAATGTAGCTCAAAGGATACTGACTGATAAGAGGTAGACTTTACACATGTGACCTATAAATGTCAGTACTCAGAATGTGTCCATCTGAGATTGTTTAACGATGTGTATGATATTTCTTCCCAGGCTATCCAAGAACCTTCTTGGGATCTTGTGTATTAAGCATCCCTCCCTCATCACAATATATCTATGAAGTTCTATTCCATTAAGACAGCTATTTCATAAGGCTGCTTAATGTTCAAGGTTTAAACGACAGCAATTGTACTTTTAAAAGGTTAGCGATTTGAAATACCATGCTTCAAGCTTATTAAAAACAAACTATTAGCAGCATCTGAAAATCTAGCTGTGCAAAGACGTGAGATGAATTCCTGGTGCTGAATATTCCACAGTCTCCCACCTTGCTTCCAAGCATAGCAAGAATAAATTAACACTGTTCAGTCTGCACAGAGACAAATGCTTGGAGAAGTTTCAGGGAGCTTGAGAATTAGGCTGTGTTTCTGGAATGTTAAATGTTATTACTCCCCTTTGTAGCTCACAGCTAGAATTTATTATTGCTGTCCTATGGCTTCTTCAGGGAAGAAGCGAGTCAATTCAAATGACCTCCTTGAACCCTGAGTAGGCAAAGCAGACAATGATACTATTTAACTAATAAATTCAAGTATGTTTACATTATACAAGGCTCTTAGCATTCCACTTCAATTGTTGGTAGTTTTTGCTGGAAACATAGTTTACCCATGAAGACTGATATTTACTTTTGTTAATTGTTCCATTCCATTCTTTAGTGTCTGCATGTAAAAATCTACTGTAGCCAATGAAAATTTTGCATGCATTTTATCAATGCAGACAAAGGTGCATGGCTCTGTTCCATGAATATTCTTAAGTAGACATTAATAAATAAATATTTATACAGTGAGCTGTAGCTGTAGGATTTTATGCTATGGGCTTCAGTATGTTGTAAAAAACACTACTGAAGTCTCTTTCATTCATCACTTACCTGAAAGGGTTTTCAATCAATAAAGATTGGTTAAGGATCCTTTCATCCAAATAAAGATCAGAAAGTAGAGTTTGATTCTGGTCTCTGATCTGGATTTGCAAGACATGTTCTACAATCTACCATTTCTGAAGAAATGAACATGGCTGTGTTGGCCATAAAAATATTAGTTCTAATAATTTGAACAGTTCTAATTATTAGAACATGCCCAACATACCTCCTTTATAGTGCATCCCTGTTTGGAATTATATCAGTGCTGCTTTGCTCCAGTTCTAATAATTAGGTATCTGCACCAGGGCAAGCACCACTAATCAGGTTAAAAAGAATTTTTATAGACCATTGTGTTAGTAGTAATCTCCTTTGTAGCTCAAAAACAGGCAGACGTTTAGATGCAGAATCGACTCTCTATTACAAGAAAGGCTCCTTCCATTGGTAGAGTAGAACTTGAACCAAGAGGACTGGAATCCATTGGAGAAGGTGTTCATTTGGTTAATTCCTTCTCCTCCCTGAAGCACTGGGCATTCCAGGACAATTTTCTGGAATATCCTCAGTCAGTGTTGAAGAACGCTATGTGGTGGAAAGTGGATGAAAATTGTGTCCTCCATTTTTACCTATGGAATCATCTAGTTTTCAGAATTCTACTTGGATCAAACCCAATTACAAGCTACAAGAAATAATTCATGAATTATGCTGATGACAGTGCATCTATTTAAGCATTTTTTTAAAAAAAAACACCTTGTGATCTCTGCCTAAAAATGAACATAATGATTATTCCAGTACGGCTGGTCTTTTATATTTCTTTCTTGAGAACAACATCTGGTACCTAACTACCAGTTTAAAAGTAAGTACCGCCCATTCAATCTGATTATGTAGCAACAGCTGCCAGCTTTCCATCCTTTACAGCATGCAATAAAGTCTTTTGGAGCCATTTAATTTTATGGGCTTTTCTTTTCTTTTTCTCTGAGGCACTGTACAGTCTTTGTTCCATCCTAATATGTGATACTTCAGTTGTGTTCCTTTTACAGCTACATTTGTAAAGAAGGAACAAAAGCCTCCCATCTCTCCTGCTCCTGCATGTGGGTCCCTTCTTTTGCAGACAAACAGTGCCACTTTGTGATGTGCCATATACAATTCATGGAGAACCAACATACTTTCAGTTTTTTATAAGACAAAGCTGAAAACAGATATATCTGTGACAGGATGTGCCTGATGCACATAGATGCAATTGATTTCTAACCTTTGTACACATATTTTTTAGATTCTTATGGGGATGAATGAAGAAAACCTGGGTGCAGCATGGAAGTCATGTTCTCAGGCTCATGGAGCTTTGGATACTTTGGGAAGAGGACATAGTTCCATGCCCACGAGTCCATCCCTGTTTGGAATTTCATCAATGATATTTTGTTCCAGTAGGTCCAAAGGTGAGAAAGGAGGTGCAAAGTGGCTTAATATAACCTATTCTCCAAATCTGGATGAGAGTTTCCTGTTGTCACTCAACAGCTATCTCTGATCAACCAGATAGAACCATAAGGCAGGCTAATCTGCAATGGCCAAAATCCTATTGCACATTTACTTGTGCACAAGAACTGTGGAAGTTGCATCAACTAATTGACAAAGCTCTGGGTATATGCAAGGTGCACAATCAGGAATGGGACTGATGTGCAATCAAAATCTGACCAATTAGTCGCAGCAAATTCTGCAGTTCATCGTGTGTGCATAAATATCCAACATCATTCTGGCTATGGTAGACACAGTTTGAAGTAGACATGACTGAAGTTTTGACAGCATGTGGGTTTAGTGGAAAAGACTACAACTGGTGCAGAGCACTGGATGATGAAGCTTCTTTTATTCTGGAAGTGGTCTCTTTATTTTATTTATTTATTTATTAAATTTATACCCCGCCCATTTAGACAACGTCTACTCTGGGCGGCTAACAATAAAATAGACTAAAAGCAGTCTAATATATCAAAACAACAATTTAACAACAATAACAATATCATTCAAGATGGAAAAATAGAAATCAAGTGGTAACATGAGGGAAGGCCTGCCTAAAGAGCCAGGTCTTGAGTTGGCTCTTAAAAACACCCAGTGAGGGAGCCAGGCAAATCTCGGCGGGGAGACTGTTCCAAAGGCGAGGGGCCACTGCTGAGAAGGCCCGCTTTCTTGTTCTTTCTTTCCGGGCCTCCCTCGGCGTTAGGCCCCTCAGCCGCCCCTCCTGGCTAGAGCGAGTGATTCGAGTAGATCTAGGTGGGAGGAGGCGTTCCGCTAGATATCGAGGTCCTAAACCGTTTAGGGCTTTATATGTAATCATTAACACTTTAAAAGAAATGCGGAAATGAACGGGCAGCCAATGCAAGGCGGCCAGAGTGGGGGAAATATGCTGATGTTTTCTCGTCCCACTAAGAAGTCTGGCCGCCGCATTCTGCACCATTTGAAGCTTCCGCATCAATCTCAAAGGAAGCCCCACGTGGAGCGCATTACAGTGGTCTAATCTCGAGATTACAAGCGCATGGACCAAAGCGGTGAGGGCCCCAACATCAAGATAGGGACGCAGCTGGGCAATCCGCCACAGATGGAAGTAGGCGGAGCGGACCACTGACGCCACCTGGGTTTCCATGGTGAGCGCTGGATCCAGATGAGCCGCCAAGCTGCGAACCTCACTCTTCGCGGTGAGAGTCACCCCCCCAAAAGAGAGGGAGTTTCCCAAACCACCAATGGAGGGGCCACCCACCCTCAGGACCTCCGTCTTGTCCGGGTTCAGCCTCAGCCCATTCTCCTGCATCCATTGCAGTACAGCCTCCAGACAGCGCTGAAGGGACAGAACGGCATCCACTGTGGTTGGAGAAAAGGAGATGTAGAGCTGAGTGTCATCAGCATACTGATGGCACGAAGCCCCGCACCCCCTGATGACCCCACCCAGCGGCCTCATATAGATATTAAACAGCATTGGGGAGATAATCGAACCCTGCGGAACCCCACAATTGAGACTCCATGGGGCCGAAACACTCCCCAAGCTGTACTCTCTGGGGACGGTCCCCCAAGAAGGATCGGAGCCAGGCAAGTGCCAGACCACCGATCCCCAACTCGGACAGCCTCCCCAGGAGGATACCGTGGTTGACGGTATTGAAGGCAGCTGAGATATCGAGGAGGACCAACAAAGACATTTTGCCCCTGTCAGCCTCCCTCAGCAGGTCATCCAACAGGGAGACCAATGCCGTTTCTGTGCCATGGTGCGGCCTGAAGCCCGACTGGAACGGATCCAGGGCATTAGTTTCATCCAAGAGAGCCTGAAGCTGGTCAGCCACCACCCTCTCCACCACTTTACTAAAGAAAGAAACATTGGCGACGGGCCTATAATTGCCAATATCGTCTGCCGCCAAATTTGGTTTCTTCCTAATGGGCCTAAGGAGTGTCTCCTTGAGGGCAAGGGGAACCTTGCCCTCCTGGAGAGACCCATTAATTATTGCTGTGGCCCATTCAATTGTTATAGGCCTGGCTGCTTTGATTAGCCAGGCCGGGCAAGGGTCAAGGGAGGAAGTGGTGGCCCGACAGCGATCAAGCGCTTTGTCCACCATATCTGGCGTCACAGGCTGAAAGAAATCAAGTCTCACCGGGCAAGGCGGAGCGCTGGACAGCTCTGCTCGATCCACTGTATTCAAAAAATGAGAGAGCTCCCGGCGGATGGCCTCCACTTTAGATTTTAAAAATGCTGCAAATTGGTCAGGTGAAATACTAGAAGGAGGCCCATCACTTAGACCAATTCCGGATAGATCGCGAACTATATGGAAAAGTTCCACCTGCTGATTTGAAGCTTCGCTTATCCGGTTAGCGAAGTGATCTCGACTAGCAGCCCTCACCTTAGCAAGGTAATGGTTAGTCGCGACCCTGACAGCTTTCCGATTATAAACCGTTGGGTTCCGTCTCCACTTGCACTCTAGCCTTCTCCTGTTTTGCTTCATAGCTCGCAGCTCCTGGTTAAACCAGGACGCAGGCCGAGCTCTGCGCCGTAGAGGGCGTTTAGGAGCAATAGTGTCTACAGCCCTGGTGGCGGCAGCAAGCCAGCCATCAACCAGAGCCTCGACAGGAGCGCCAGTCAGATCAGCCGGAATCCCTCTCATGGATTCCTGGAATCCTAAAGGATCCAGAAGCCTTCGAGGGCGGACCATTAAAACAGGTCCATGCTCCCTGCGGGGAGGGAGAGCCACTGAGAGGTTACATTTTATTAGGTGGTGATCCGACCATGACAAGGGAACTGACACAAGGTCAGTCACCATCAGACCACACTCGCTCCGCTTAGTGGAAAACACCAGGTCTAGCATGTGACCACCCACGTGGGTGGGGCCGTTAACATGTTGTCTCTGAAGATGCTTTATTTATCTTATCTTGATCACCAAAACTTGCTGGTGACTGGAGTTGCTGGGGCTAGAAGTTAGAACTCCAGATCTATAGAGTGATCCACTTGGGGTTGCAGATGGAAATATCTCTACAGCAATAGCATTCTCTTTGACTACCTCTAGTCAGTCTACAGGTTTTCCCAGACTTGAAAAGGCTTCTATGATAGACATGGTTTTTTCCTGGATAACTCATTCCCAGACCTTGTATGTTTCAAAATCAGCATACAAAACCAAACAATTTCAAAACAGTAGTACAAACATTCATGTAGGTATGACACATATCTGTTTATTGCTTGTTGAGTTTAGTACGCTTTTGAGATTTCCCCCCAAAAAACTCATGTTTGCCTTCAAGCATATGGAAGCACAGTTGTTTAGAGCTACTTTTTATTTTGGGATAGTGAAGATTAATTATATTACATTTATTTATTTGTCATATTTTTATCTCACCTCTTGTGTAGTCCTCCTCATGTTTTTATCACATCATCACTGAACTAGTTTAGGCTGACAAGAGTGTGACTGGTCCAAGCTTACTCAGGGAATTTCATAATCATGTAGAGATCTGAACCAAGATCCCTACCCTCCTAGCTCAACATTCTAGTCACTGCACAACTCAGTTGTTATTAACTCTTAAAATGTTACACCATACATTTTAGGACATTCTACCCTGTTCCCCGGAAAAAAAAAGACCTAACCTGAAAATAAGCCCTAGTATGATTTTTCAGGATGCTCGTAATATAAGCCCTATCCCAAAAATAAGCCCTAGTTAAGTGAAACCCCGCCCTCCACCATTGTGCAGCAACCAGAAGAAGATGACGTGACTGTATTTGAATAAATGTCGATTGTTGTACACGAAAAAAAAAAAACATTCCCTGAAAATAAGCCCTAATGCTTTTTTTGGAGCAAAAAGTCATATAAGATCCTGTCTTATTTTCGGGGAAACACGGTATGTTTCATACTATATGTCCATATGAATTTTTGCCCACAAACACATTGGCTCTAAAAAGAGACTTGTAAAGATATGTTTCATACACAGAAGCACAACTTCTTTGCTTATCATTTCTGTGCACAGCAGGCATGCACAACCTCCAGAAGTCCAAAGTCATTATGTATTTACTCCTTATACTTTTTAGATCTTGTAGATTTTTTTTTAGTTTAAAAAAGTGGCTAAAATTTGTGCTGCTTTTTTTTTAAATCGGGGTTGTCAGGGACTTGGAGTGCTAGAGCATGGCCAAATTGATTTTATTGTTTAACAGAAGCTGGGAACTCCCAGGGTAGCTGTCTTTGGGTCCTTGCATGCAGTCCAAGGGCCATACTTTGCTCATCCCTAGTGCCCTGCTTGAAAATACAATTTCTTTAAACTGGTTAATGTTGGCTGGGTAATTTGCAATCCATCAGAGTAACATTTGCAAATTAAAATTCTTCGGTAGTACTCATAGCTTGTTCACAGCTGCTACTCTCATTGATACGTAACTTTGCCAACATTTAAAAAGAAAAAGCATTTCTTCCTAATATGTTCCAAAGCTATCAGGAATTAAATTGGGACAATGATAACATTCTTAGTTCATATTTAGAATCACCAACAAAAAACTGACAATGTCCACAAAAGCTCACATTAAAATATAATAGTTAGTCTTAAGATGCCACATGTCTTTGTTTTCTTTTCTTTCTTTAGATTTTGCCTGATACATTTGCACAGACGAACACAGCTACCTCTTCTAAAACTACAACAAAAACTGTGTTCTTTGAAGGGAAAGTTTATTAAATTGATCTACATATTTGGGAGAGAGGAAATTGTGGGGTCTCTTATCACTGTGACTAAAAGCAAGGGGAAGAGGTATGGTCAGGTCAAGGCTAGGAGGATCAGCCTATGGGTGGAAAAGCAACAGAACATAAAGTACAAAGAGGAAACACACCAGGGAATGCTAGCTACCACTCTCTACCTCTCTTGCTGTTACAGACAGTCACTTGGGCCAGGTATGGTGGCACCTTTCACTTCTAACTGGGGATGTGAAAATCTCTCTGTCCTGATTATGGTGTGTATCTCCAAAACCCATTTGTATTTTCTTTGACAACCTGTTCTGTATCAGGCTGCAAGATTTGTTTTTTCCTTCCCACTTTGAAATTCATAACATATGCATAACCATTTTATTTATGTATCTGTGCACATATGTTACGCATTTTACCCAATACATCTGGTTTTCCCCATCAACTAAAATGTGCTTGTATGTACTTTTTCCCAACTGTAGGCATTTTATCTTTTAACCTTTTCAAATGTATGCTTGGTAGAAGCTGGGTACGGTGCACTTGATTTATCTGAAACAGAATAAACATCTCAAATGTGAAAAATTTTAAGGCAAGACGTTTATTCTTAAAACAGGTCTAGAAAGGTGCAAAAAGGCTACTTTTGTTGAGACTGTTGAACAAAATTCTTTTTTAGTTCCTACAAACCCTATCAAACCAACAACCCGTTTAAACTGCTGAAATGGGTAATATATTTTCAAAGGGGAGGGATTGTGGGAAGCCCTATTCAGGCCTTAGAATACCTTGTTCCCTGAACATGCCTAGAGGGCAGTCCCTAGTTCCACCTCCCACTTTATTGCTTTTCTCAGGCAACGATGGAGGAATCTGAAGAGGCAAAGTTTCTGCTTCCTCATAGACTCTACTTGTGAGCAGAGGAAGTAGAAAAATCTTTCATCTGAAAAGCATAATCAAAGCTTGATAGCAGTTTAAATTATGTGTACCTGATTTTGCTGTTATGAAAAATACCGGCTTTATGCTACTCTACACAATTGTCGTTCTCCCTAATCCTCTGCCATCACTGAAGTTTTAGCATCCTATCATTTTCTCCAAAGTGAATCTTGTTCCTGCGCTCATGGGAATAAACTTAAACAATCTTCTTTCCATGCTGCTTAAATTTTTGGCCTTTCTTGAAATCATCTGGAAGAGTAAAAACTGTGGGGCTTACCTATAACTAGATGCTGGACTCAGACCATAATGCATCTGTCATGCATTAAATGCTCTGTCACTGCTTGTGACCTAGAGGTGAAATGCTTTGTATCATATTACCAGTTCTGTATCTTTTATTTTTCTAAAGCATATGGAACAATTTTTAAACTTCAAGGAATGATTGTGCTTTGACTACAGATTCCGCATAGCTGCACTTACCACTTTAATAAAAATTAACAGAAGGCAAGGCAGCTCTTATTTCTTCTGTCTTGAAACATTTATTACACAGTTTTAAAGGAATTCTACACACAATGATTTTATTTTTAAAAAGTACTGTATGTTCTTTTCATTCATATATAAGCCAAACAATTTGAAAAGCCTTGTCCCTATGGTATTTCACTTTCACAATGCTATATGTACTACATTCACTCCTGGTTTGTTCCCACTAAACAGCATTGAAGTGAGGATGGTGTAGTGGTGTATATGTGGTTTTAAAAACAGAATACTTGACACAATTTCAAAGGCTGGAGTTGACTCTTGTTCAATACATTTTCCAATTTAGGACCACTTTCTTATACTCAAAAGTCACTGTGGAAAGTTTTTCCTGTTTGCTTTGCCTTTTAAACAAAAAATAGGCTGCAGCTTATGGCAAAATCCTGTTATTAGTATAGTAAATCACACTAGAATAGGTCCATTGAATGGGCCTACACTACCTGCAACTTCCTATGCTAAAGTAAGTCACAGATTGAGTACATCCCTTGATTCAATGGGCCTCCTCTAGTGTGATTCACTACACTAAGCAACAGGATTTTTTTACCAATATGATATAATGAGCTTCATTATAATTAATTACATTTTAAATGCAAATAAAAGAATAATGCAAGCCACTTTAAAAAAACATATTGGTATCAAATTGGCTAAGCTTTGTTTAATCAGTTTGGAAACATATGAAGCTGCTTTATAAGGTCTGAATGGTTGCATGTCTAGACCAACATTGTCCATTCCAATGTCTAGGATTTGATGCCGTGAAACCATTTTTCTTCAAGGCAGCACAAGGACCTGTAGCTGTCAAAGCAGAGGTTAGGCAACCCCAATTCTTTAAACCAGCGATCACCAAACTTTTCAGCATGAGGGCCACATCATATATTTTACACATTCTTGAGGGCCGAAGGAACGCACGCATGTATGTGCATACACACATACAGAGAGGCTGAAGGGAATGGACCTGAGCCTGTGGACCTGAGCCTGCGGCATTCATCAGGCCGGATAAAAAGGCAAGGCGGGCCGGATGTGGCCCGCGGGCCGTAGTTTGGAGACTCCTGCTTTAAACTAAAGATGTCAAGAATTTTTACATAAATAATGAACAAACATACTTTATTCAGTGGGGGAAAACATACAGTTCCTTTTCCCATTCATTTTAGGTCTAGATAAGTGAGTTACCACATTGATTGTATTATTTTTACTCTGCTTTGCATCCTTTTGAGGGTCTGTTTGACTGAAGTGGCCACAGAGAGATAGAAAAAGCCTTGTTTTGTAGCTCTATTGAAGCACCTCTAGGTGGTGCAGTTCAAAGGAACTGCCTTAAGTAGGCTTTTCCTTCCTCAATTACTCATTTCCTCATCTTATCATTAAAAAAACCAAACTCTTGACAACCAAAAGGTCTTATTTTAAAAGATAAGCTGTAAAAATAAATTAATAAACGGGAGCTCTGCCCACAGAGGAGAATCTGTTAAAAAAAGAGAGTGAGGGTTTTACTGAGAAAATGAGTGCTAGTGCTGCTTGTATGTGTGCACGCGCACGTGTAGCTCATCTTCCCTCATGAGGGGTATGGGTGCTGCAGCAAAGAACCACTCTCTGTGTGTGCACAAGTGATCACACATCTGGACTGATGTGAAAGGATCTGGTTTTTTAAAAGTAGAAGCTTGAGCAGCACAGGGGGAAAACTAAGGATGGTGGGGGCTCCAGGCTTATTTGCATTTCCCTTTGTGTCATGTGATCAATGGACAAATGCAAATCAGCCCGCCCCAAACCTGTAGTGTTTCCTGCATTTTTTATCAGTGTGGTCGCCTCCCTAAGTTTTCTACTGATTTCTTGGCTGCCATCTCCATTTGGATTGATGATTCAACTGAAATGTACAAAATCTTTAACAATTTCAGTTTCTTCATTGTCAACATTAAAGTCTTAAACCATATCCTTAAATTTTTTTCTCTTAGTACCATTAGAGCTCTATGCTATTTATTCTCCATTCTCCCTGTCATCAGCCCTTCACTGCATAGTAGCGTGGAGCACCAAAAAGGCCATGGAAAAAGACTTACCAGCAGGGCTAAACAGAGGTGTAAGGAACAGCAAAATTAAAGAGGTGTACAAAGGGACAGAGATAAAAATATTGATACAGAAAATGATACAAAATTGAATTATACAGAAACTTTATAGTCTGTAAGGAATGACTAGATTACAACAGCAGAAGAAAGACCTCACAAAACATGAATGCAATGGATTGTGTCTATTGTAGTTTTGCCCTGTCGGCTTTCTTCATTTCAAATTTCATTATCACCCTGCTTGGTAATGAAAATTCCTTATTTTGCCATTCCATCTTGAGGAACTTTCATTTTTACAGCATTTACCACTCCCACTATGATGCCAACACTTATTTTGAAAATGCTTCTTAGAAATGCCCCTATTTTTCCATATAAATTCCATGACTTTCTATGGATGACTTTTTCATACACACCCATTTGCCACAGGTAGCTCCTCCTCTATTTATTTCTTTGTGTTCTGGATTCAGAGCTAGCCTTCTTACCAACAAACGTACACATAATAACAACTTTGATTACTTCCAATCAGTGGCCAAATCCACCTACTGTATATCCCATGATGTAAACAACAGGCATCACTTCTGAGTAAATATTAAGGCAGCAGTCTTTCGTGCATGGTTCTGTAAGACTACTGAACACAATGAGATATATTACTAAGTAAATAGGCCAGTGGGATACCCAGTGTAGTGTAGTGAATAGAATTGATGGACTAGGACACAGGAGACCTGGGTTCAAATTCCGACTCAGCCATGAGCTGAGATTGAGCTGTGAAACTGGAAAAAAACCTCTCTTTAAATATCTCATTTACCTTGAAAGCTTATTAGGGTCGCTATAAGTCAGCTCAGAGTTGAGGGCACATAACATAAGAAAATATGCCACAGAAGTGCACTGTAAAATGAACAATTATTCCCTTTAAAATACGAGCCTTTTAATTCTGTCAGCTCTTCTCAGTTTATACAATCGTGCAGTTATAGTGATAAAAGTCTTAACTGCAAGAGCTCTAGCTCGCTCAGGATACATTGCAAAGTCCACGTTCATTCATTTTCCCATAAATAAGCATCCACAGCTGGATTCACCATACACTCACAGAGGCAATTTTCTCCACCGTTCGCAAGCACTTTCAGCTCGATGAGTTTAAGAAATTAACGCCGAGTATTGTTCTCGCCAGTAACTTGGGGGCTGCCTTTTTGCAAAAGCCTGCATCGCCCAGGGTAAACGTGAGCGAAAAGTACGGGAGGCAACAACCGCCCGGCAAACGAGACAGCTAGACAGAGGGACGCAAGGGACAGGATGCAAGCAAAGAGAAAGGGACTGACCCGGCGTAGCGGTTGTCGTAGAGGTCGCTCCGCACCGGCGCCGCCACAGTCTGCAGCCCCAGCAGCCAGAAAGGGATGAGAGCGGGAACTTTCTGGGGAAGTTTCATGGTCGCCGTGACCACCAGGGGATCGCCCGGGAGGAGGCGGAGGCGACGGCCGTTTGTGATCCCGCGTCGGGCTCTGCGGTGTGTCCACAAGAGCCGCTCTGAGGGAAGGAGGTTTCGAAGTGGGAGGAGAGGAGGACCGGAGGCGGCGGGGGCTTTGTCCCCCTTTCCCCCCCCCCTGGGAGGAACGACGGGGGGCGAGTGGGAGGGCGGGCTGCTTTTCTGTTCGAACACACACACACACACGTGTTCAATGAAAGTCGAAGCTTTTCGGGACGCCATTTGAATTTTTTTGCGAAGCTGAGGGCGGGGAACGCCTTCTTTGGCCGAGCGGCAGCCCCCGCCCCCCGTCTGCCCCCCCCCCCCCGCGTCCTCTCTTACTCCCCTATCGTGCAATTGGCGTACATGTCCGCGCAGAAGCAAGTGCCCCGCTGTATTCGGCGGCGGTGCCCCGTGAAGGACTGACGCTTTGGAAAGCCGACGGCTGAACGGCCCGGCATTGGTTTATGATGCAGCGGGATAATGAGATTAGTTTGCCGGGTTTTTCTAGAGATATTTTTTTTGGGGGGTGGGGGTGGGATTTCGGTTCCTCGTTAAGGACGTCGCGGCCCCCTTGCGCTGCCCGGCTCGCGGAATTTGGGTGAGGGGTGGCCACCAGGCGGTTTTGCTTCGCCCTGTCCCGCGTCCACTTTGTCTGTTTTTCGTGTTCGCAAAAAGACCATTGAGGGTAAGGGGACACGAAATAGCTGCGCAGTCACTTCTACTTGGTAGTAGGAGGAATCGTTTGTCTGGGAGGTATAAAAACATCAGGATTACGAGCCTGCCAAGAAGCACTGATTTGCTTTCTGTAGAACGGAGGAAAGCAAGGGGGTGTTAGGTGTTGCCCTGGCGTGCTGGCCGGGCGGAAGCCCCACCAAGCGCTGTGGTGTTTACTCCCAAGGGAGTAAGTATGCTCAGAATCGCCGTCTCCGCAGCTGGCCTCGTCAAACTTCTTCCCGGAGCCCTCCCGTCCGGTCTCACTCTCCTGATCTCCTAGTGCCCTGACGGTAGTGGTAATGCTTTGTTACCTATTTTTCACACTTCTATACTGCCATTCCTTAGTGAGCTCAGTGTGGCCTACGTGGCTCACCGCTGCGATTTATCCTCCCAACAACACTGTGAGGTAGGCTCAGGCTGGGAGAATAGGACTGTCAAAGTCAGGCAGTGGGTTTTGTGTGAGTTTTGTGGCTTCTTGAGGATTTCCCTCTCATGCACTCCAGCAAGCTTCACATAAGCAGATGTGGTTGGTCTATTCCAGTGATACCTGGAGAGCCAGCTGCCTTGCATTGTTTGAGGACAGAGCTGTGTGCTCCGGCGTGATCAGGGCCGATCTTCCCATTAGGCAGAATGAAACAGTTGCCTCCAGTGGTGGAGAAAATCATGTCGGTTAGCCTTGCTGGCTGCTCTGTGCAGCTGGGAGGTGTCCAGATGCACAGTGGCAGCAGATAGTTTTGTCTTTTTTAAGCAGTGATGGAGGAAGAGAGATAAGAGCAGCAGTGGGCTTGTGGTTCATATTCTTCTGTCTCAAGTGAAGAGGCATCCTGCACTGCCACTGCACGTGGCCTGTCTTACTCCTTCGTCCCGACAGCTTCACTGATGCATGGTAGATGGTGCTGTCCTGTCACATAGCTAGTGCTGAAGTAAGATTCAACTGACAGTCTCTTAGCTTTTGTAGACAGAGAGAGTATTCTCATGCACTATCTTGGCTTTTGTCTCAGGTAGCAAAATATTATAGGAAGCGCCCCCCCCCCACCTCTTTCACCATTGCCCCTAACTCTTCTCTAAGGAGCTCATGCATCTCTTGTGCCACACTTTGCCCAGGTCCCAGTTGAAATTCCTGCTGCCTCTAGGCATTTCTGGGAAAGACTCTTGTTTAATACCATGAAGACAAAAGCATGTTTCACAGCTTTCTTTGGCTGGAAAACCTCACTCACAGGAGAGAATGGAGGTAACACAGAAGAAGACAGACAATGGGCAATGGGAAAGACCCTAGAGGTGCAGGAATCGGGGCAATGAGGCAACACCACACACACTTCCACTGTCATGCTAATTTGGAGATTGGTAACTGTTGGCCTCAGAGCCAATCCTGAGCCCCTTTGGGTGCTGTCCAACTCCATCAAATCCCCAATTCTCCTTCCTCTCCTCTCTGTCTCCCCACTCCATGCTTTGAGGGGGCCAAAAGAAGATAAGAGAGAAGCGGGGATCTTAAGAATGTATTATCTCTCTAGCCAATAGAACATCATTTTAGCAGCTAAGCTGCGTTTTATTTCTAAATTTTAAGATCAGCCTGGGTAGCTCAGTGAACTAGATATGGTTGGGAGTTCAGTTACCCACTGTGCCTCCTGGGAGTAGAGCTACCCTGTGTAGCCTTGAGCAAGTTGCACAGTCCAAGGGCATGCCTAGAAGGAAACGGGAAACCATTTTTGAGTGATCTCTATCAAGAAAATCCTAGAAAGGGTTGCTATAAACCACACAGTGATTATTAAGTTCATTTTGGAGCTGATTTGACCAAGTGCTTATATGTGTGTTTTGCAGTAGACCTGGAACTTTGTCAAACACCACCCTGCTTTTGTCCCTGATATCCTGCTAATCTGCCTTCACTGACTATAATTCATCACCTCTGATCCCTTGTAGATCAGCCCCTTGGCTCCATCATGGTGGGCAGAACTTTGGGTTGGCCACTGTAACAGCAGAAACATTTGAGGAACAGTATTACATCCCTTTGTCGCTAGAAAAAGTGAGATGCAAGAGTGAGCAGGGGAAGAAGGACATATAAATGATTTAAAACCAAACCAAACCTTCCTCACTCATGTACTGTTTTTCTGTTCCAGGTAGGTACCAGCATAACTGTGCTGGCAATAGTATGAGCCTACCATCCTGTGTCTCAAATGTGGTGTGGATTCCAAATGCATCAACATGGAGCTAGTCTGCATCTTTGATTAGATCAGATGCTTTACTATTTGCATCTGCAGAACTAACTCACAGATGTGGATCTGTGATTTCTGTCCTCTCTAGAGTTGTTAAAAATAGAGGTTCACAAATTACAGGAAAATGAAAGCTTTGCCATCAGTCTGACCTATTGCTTTCTCTTGACATTTGACAGTTTAATTGGCAGTGCCTCATGTGGTGGGAGCCTGTGTGCCGGCAGGGTTAATCCTGTATAGCACATGCTCAAGCTTCACAAAGCCTTTGTAGAGAAACAGTAATCATAAATAGCTGGCGGCATCTGGTCAACAAAAGGGGATGCTTTCCATCAACAAAAGGATTTGGCATCTTGGCATTCTGCAGTTAACAAACAGTATAATCTGTGTGGCAAAGGCACCAATAAGCCACCAAAGGCTATTCTAATTCTGTAGGCTGGTCCTCAAAGAGTCTCCTAAAAGAGTTCCTGAAGTCAGAGGAATGACTTGTGTGCGTTTTATTTTTCAGCCAGGAAAGATCAAACTGCATACTTGTGTTTGAATAGTACAAAGAGTGCATCAGTTCCTGTTTTCCAAGTGCTGCAAAAAGCAACCCAGTCTCGGCATAAGTAAAGGCCTTTCACATACTAGTCATGTTAGTTGCCCTTAGATGAATTTGAGCAGGTGTGGCCCAAATTCACAAGACAAAAAGGCTACTCAGTTGTCTCTGAGAAGTTGCTCCAGGTTTTGTTTCCAGGAACTGCCAAAGGACTCCTTGTGTAAATGCTCCAAGCAATTCAGCACCAGATTTTTACATGCCATGAAATCAGCAGGCAAATGGATAGTTAATTTGGACTGGAACCTGAGAGACACATGTTTGGCTAAAGGGAATAATCACACAAAAAGGATGCGACTATGCAATTGCTTATTGTTTCCTGGGAAAGGTCACAGATGGGCTCTCTTTCACACTCATCATCCATTTCTCTGCACATCCAGATTCACTTTACTGAATTTAATTTACTGGGCTTTTGTCAGTGTCCATCAGTGGCCAGCATCGTATTGCGATTTTACTCTGGAGTAAGTAAAACTACATAAATTATGGCTGTAAATTGCAGCTAATTAACAAGGCTCTGGTTGTGCACCCCCATCACATGAGAGATGTGGGATCAGACAAGCAACATACACCACCTTAATTAGTTGCAATTTGTTGTCACAGTTACAGATACAATATTAATTTACTATAGAGTAAAATCCCAATAGCATCCTGGCCAGGTTGTTTAACTTGTTACTATTAAATTGGGCTGTGAAGAGGTTTCCATAATAGCCATCAGCATCCTTGGGGGGGGGGGGGGGGAATGCTTTCCTTTGTGTCTTGTATCTGTTCCCTGATAAATTCCAGAAGGGAAATGATAACCCTTGTTTATTCCATTGCATCTTCATTTGCTATCTATTTTTCATGGTTCTGTGGATCCCAGTTTTTGTGTTGTTCTGTTCTTCTTCACATATTCCTTGTCCATGTACCTAAATATACGTTCTTCTGTTTAGGTTTTGGGTGGGGGTCATTTACAATATTGCCTTTGCAATATTGAGACTGATATGTAAAACATACTTTCTAAACTAGTCCTTGAAAGAAAAGAAAATCTGCATGTGAAGTATACTCCTCTTGTCTGTTCATCTGAAACTTTCCCAAACGTTTTAAACATGGGTGGTCTGATAATTGGGAGTTCATATGGCCAGACGTTGCTCTAGGCCGAGGGCAAATCCAGTACACATTACAGTCAGCGACATGTTGAAGCTGTCATCATGGTGGTTCCTTCAAATAATTAGGCGTACCATGCAATGAGGTTTTTCTCACACCTTTTAATCATGTGAATTGGCCCTACTGGGGAAAAAAAGAGTGCGGGGAAAGAAACTGCCAAATTAACACACACACACCAAAACATATGGAAGTGAAACTCCTGGCTGAGCTAGCACTTTCTAGTTTCTTGGAGATCTGCCCAGGTGAACAGAACATAGCTACTGGCTTGTTCTCTTCTAGAGAGCAACTTATTTCCATGTCTTTGTCCTTTAGCTGCTGAAGGAAGGAGCTGTCATCAACATTCTAGGGAGCCACAAGGCATAGTGAACAAGCCAGGTAAGTTCATGAAAGAAGTAGGAATAAGAATTGAATAGTATAGCTTATTTACTTATTTGATTGATTTAGATCCAGTCTTTCTCTCAGAAGTGGGACTCAGTATCTCACGAGATTAAAAACAGGTACAGATTAAAACATGTACATGCAGAATAAACAAGTTGTGCTGAAACACAATTCAGTCAAATACAGTATCAAAACACTGCTGAGCTAAAACATCATTTTTAAAGAATGCATCAATACAAAAAGCACAGCATCAGTTTGTGAAAAGATTCCCTTTCAGCAGCCAGTCAGCTTCCAAAAGCCTGTTTGAAGACAACCATATTTGCCTCATGGCAGAAGGACAATGGAGCGGAGCTGCAGGAAGAGAGTTCCATTGCATGAGAGCAGTAATGTTAAGAACCCTAGCTTGGAAATTTTGATTTTTTTTGGACAACAGCTCGCCAGTAGCTATGCTGGCTGGGGGCATTCAGAAAGCTTTAGTTCAGAAAAGTAAGTTTTCTAAGCTCTGTTAAAAATGCATAGAATTGTGTCCAGTGCTTTGCAAAGAGAGTGTTGCTTGTGGAAGGGGCCTTTGCACCTCCTGCCTTCCACTGATGCCTCCTATGCTCCTGAGGGTGGGGGAACATTGAGGAAAAGGCCAGGATGTGCCATACATGGGAGCTATAGTGGGATTACCCCAAAATATCTTATCCAAACTGATGCAATTTCTTCTTCTGATTGCAGCTTCCTGAGCTATAGTGTAGCCTTTTTCCAACAGTGTATCTTAATAGAGGCATTTGTGGGGGACACTAGGGGAAGTGCCCCACAGTCCTGGCTACAGAATACTTTTAATTAATAAGCAAAGATGCAGGAAGAAAATATCAAGAAATTACTGTCTCGTATCCTGGCTGTGTTTTTTTTTTAGCTTAGGCTATCTGTCTCGTTATGGCCTCAATGCCAGGACATTATGGACCTTTGGCTCTACCTAGAAAGCCAGCTGTCACACTCAGAAAGCTTGCAGTGCTCATTTCACTAAACGTAAGGTACAAAAGAAGAGGCAGACAGTTTAATAGACAGTTCTAGTAATGTTTAATGCCTTTCAAAGCCACATGTTTCAAGTAAGAAATTGGATGACATTTCATGGCAGCTTTCCTTTACAACATTAAATATTAAAAGAATATTTTATTTCATACAATGACTTACATGAAAGGATTAAACTGCCTCACAAAAGACATAATCTCATGGCAGGAGAGGTTTTAGTAACTGAAGGAAAGAAGACCGACATGAGAAACTATACAAGTCGTCTTACTATTTCAAAGGAAAAGCTTAATGGAAATGGGTCTTACTGACTCCTGAATTCTGTGTGTTCAGTAAGTAAATGGCACATCATCATTCTCCTTTTTGTCCTTGTATGCTGGCACTAAATCCTGCCTCAATCGTATGATAGATATTAGAGGTAGGAAAGATCTGTAAGGCCATCTCTTTGTCAGTGCAGGATTACACCCAGTTGTAAATTTGCTAGTATTTTTCTACTTGGTTAACTCTAATAATTGTTAACTGCTTCCCATTTTTCTGAGTAAAAAAAGTTCAGGGTCACGACTACTGCATTTACCCTAGTGGCTTATCTGTATTGTTTCATTTATTTAAAAGGAGGCTTCTAAAAACAAGTTTGCTTGCATGAAGTGCCAGATCTGCATCACATGCTGAGAACACAGTTGTGGTAAATAAAAAAACCCACCCCCGCAACCACTGGCTGATTCCAATCCAGCTAAACCCCTAGCTGTATCTTCCTCTGCCTCTTTCCAAATCAAAATGACCATAGTTTGTGTTTCCATCTTGCACTGTACGCCAAAGGGTTTAGTTTAATTTTTTTTTCAAAATCCTACTTTTCATTGTTGTTTTTTTAAATCTCAGCATCATAGTTCATTGGATCCTGGTCCAAATACACTATTTCTCCCTCATTGTCGTATCAACACACAACAGAGCTTATGGCAGAAGGGCAAGATCCAGCACATGCCAACACATGAACCATGTAATATTCCTTATCCATGATTTAGTAAAGCCACCACATGAAACAACAGAAGTAACTAAAAACTGAATGTTACACTGGAGAAGTGCCCTTATTACTTATGAAATCACAATAATAATGAAGGAAAGAATGATCAGTTATTTACAGTTCATTAATGTGTTGTGTTTTGCATCTCATTGTGAAGGCAGAAGAAATAAAATTCTTGACTGATAAGAGCTATTGAAGATCTTTTGTGATAACCTTCAAGTTTGTGTGGCTGTTCAGCAAGACAATCAAAAGTTACAGCGCTATGGTCATGTACAAAGTATTGGTCAAAATCCTCTTACAATTGTATAGTGCAAATCTGAAATTGCATAACTGGTATATGCAGTTGTTTATATCTGATCATGTGACAGACAGCCAATCAATAGTACCTGATCACACAGTCAGTTGTGCACACAATCACATGCCCAGTTATGTGGTAGATGGTAAATTGTGAAACCTCTTCTGCAAATCCCCTTATATGTGTAATATTTTGCAATTGGATTTGGGTCATTGAGATATATGTAGCTTACAGTGCTCACTGTTTCTGTTAACTTTACATATTTGAAATGCAATTTTACTTTCTTGAATATCTTATTTGTTGATATTTACATCATTTATCATTTAATTAAAATGTCTTTGAACTAGAGATATCTCAGAGAATAGCTATGCTAACACAGGGCTGAACTGAGACCGAGATTAAGCTGTACACTACATTAAATATGTAGCATGCAGCTTAACTTTAATTGTTTCTACTCAAAAGTAGGCATGCAAGATCAAATCTGGATCGATGCTGGAGCATGTATAAGATATCCCTTATGTTGTTCCCCTCCTCTATCCCCATCCCACGTGAAATAAAAGAAAACAGAAACTTGATTGGCATCAACTCTACTGAGGCTGCAACTACACTGGCAATTTTCTGCCCTTGCTGTGGCTTGATTTGCTGCCTATTTTATGCTTCTATTTGGATTAAGTGATTACACAGAGACTGTGGATTGTTTCGGTGCCAGTACCCACACTAGCCTCTCAATCTGACATGGTTTGATCCATGCCACAGCCCAAAGCCCCTTTCTTTATATCCCTCCTGCAAATCTCTGGCTCTTGTTTTATGGTTCATTGCAAAGTTGGTGACCCATTTTAAGCGTTGCATTAGGGAAAAAGGACAATTTCCCAAAGTTCTCCATAATGTTCACATACACACATATAACGGAATCATAGTAGCCTGCTGTAATTTGTTGGAGTTGTTTCTATTTCATATTGATTTTTTTCCCCTGTCTGTGTAGAGGTGATCTAGTGCTAAATTAATGTATCAATGTGGTAATAAGGTGAACTAGCTCTAAACTCAGTAGTTTGTTTTTTTAAATAAAATACTTTGGGGGCAACTGGTGAGAAAGATTGCAGCAGTGGATGTTCACACTGTCCCAAAATATCACGCCCAGCTTATATGTCACCAGAATACCACCCACAGTAATGACCCCCACTCCCACCCAGTCCTTTTGGAAAATGAAACAACTGTTCGCACTGGGAAAACACCATGCAAATTTATCCAACTTGAAAAAAGTGGAGAGGGGGGGAAAGGCAAGGCAAAAAAAGTGAAAACAAAAAGGGCTAGGGTGATTCATATTAGCCTTTGCATAGTGTGATCAGTTAAATTGAAAATGTCCATTTTACTTCTACTGTACTGTTTACCCATGTAGTCGCAGCCTGAGATAACAATAGAGATAACCCTGGCAAAGCCGAGAAATGGATGACCTTCAGGTCCTACCACCAGAAGAAACATAGTGGAACTTATGCCCTTCTGATTCTCTGCCTGCAAAAGGGTACTTCCATTCCACTCCGTCCTAGCTGCACTTCTCATGATAGGCACAACTCACTAGCTTGGTGGATCATACCTGTTTGTTTACTGCTGTCCATCACCTGGAAGAGGCAGGACAGGGAAGCTGGGATGCTACTTCTGAGTGGGCACCTATCTGTTGTGGCCCATCTCTATCCACTTCTGATAGCTGTCAGATAGAGTTAATATTTAGTAATTTGGAAACAATCTATAGTAGTTTTTAATACTGACATTTATTTTTAAAATATCCTACATGTATTAAACATTACAGTTGCGAATACCATTTCTATTTTTATTTTGGTTCTTGGGTGCGAGAGGCTGGATTTTATTATACTGTATACCTAAAAACAAATAGAATTATGCCACAGAAACTGGAACAATGGAATGGGAAAAAAATTTAATACGCAGAAGAGTTAAACAAAATGCCAGACAATTAAGAGTCCTTGAAGCACCACTTCTATACGGATGAAGTTGGAAAGGATTGTCTCATTTATTTTAATGTGGTGTCCGATCTTGTGAATATTGTCTCTATCAAGATGCCACCTCCTGGAAGTCATTATTAACATGAGTTGTTTGTGACCTGATGAGCCACTTGTTATCTAAATATAGGCCAGAAAGTATTCATAACACCAGTCACTGGCAGGTTGTGGCCTTTATTCTCTCAGAATATATTTGACAGATCCTTAAAGAAAAACTGTTTGTTTTAAGATTTCTGTTCCCTCTCCTGTCCGTTCTCCACTCTATCTTTACAATTATAGCTCATATGTATGTTGAACTCATATATTGTTGTAGCTCATGTATATGTTGAACATGAGTTATCAAAAATTCATTTCTATACAAATTTAGATTGATGTATTCTAAAATTATTTTAAGTTTTAAAGCAAAGCAAGCAAAGTGTTCTGCTTATATACCATCCATAGCACTGAAAGCACTCTCTGGGCAGTTTACAAATTAATTATTAAGGCTACACATTGCCCCCCCCCCCCCCCGTGAGCTGGGTACTCATTTTACTGACCTTGGAAGGATGGAAGTTACCTCGGGAGTTGGTGAGTGCTCCAATGCTGGAGGCATTCAAGAAAAACTTAGATAATCACCTGGCAGATATGCTTTGATTGTTTTCCTGCATTGAGCAGGGGGTTGGACTTGATGGCCTTGTAGGCCCCTTCCAACTCCACTTTTCTATGATTCTGTGAAAGCTGAGGCAACCTTGAGCCGCTTACCTGGGTCTGAACCCAGGATCATGAGCACAGTTTTGACCGCAGTACAGCAGTTTAACCACTGCACCACAAGACTCTATTTTAATTAGAAAGTTAAGTTAAATTAAGAAAGAGCTCATGCTTTGATGTTTAATCGATCTAAAAACAGTTGAGCTGTTTTCTTTTGCTGGATCCTACCCTAAATGTATATGTTGTTAAGCTCCGATTTTTAAACTCTTTCAAAATTATAATTGACATCTTGAACAACTGGAGACTAATAGAACTGGAGATTCATAGAAGACATGAGAAGTAGTAGTGTCAGAAGCTGAATTTTATTTGTATATATTGGCCTAAATCCTGTTGCTTAGCATAGTAAATTACACTACAGTAGGCCAGTTGAATCAAGGAGGTGAGAAGAGGAAAAAAGGCAGTGGGAATGGGACTTCTAAACCATGCACATAAGCAATTCTATCCCCAAGATACATTCTCATTCCTCCATCTCCCCAACAAACAGTGAGTTAATTGCTCTATAATAGGCCTATTCTTATTGTGACTTGCTATGCTTATTGTGACCGCCGAAGAATTGATGCTTTTGAATTGTGGTGCTGGAGGAGACTCTTGAGAGTCCCCTGGACTGCAAGGAGAACAAACCTATCCATTTTGAAGGAAATCAACCCTGAGTGCTCACTGGAAGGACAGATCCTGAAGCTGAGGCTCCAATACTTTGGCCATCTCATGAGAAGAGAAGACTCCCTGGAAAAGACCCTGATGTTGGGAAAATGTGAAGGCAAGAGGAGAAGGGGACGACAGAGGACGAGATGGATGGACAGGGTCATCGAAGCTACCAACATGAATTTGACCCAACTCCGGGAGGCAGTGGAAGACAGGAGGGCCTGGCGTGCTCTGGTCCATGGGGTCACGAAGAGTCGGACACAACTAAACGACTAAACAACAACATGCTAAAGTAAGTTGCAACTCTAGTAGGCCATTTGAATCAACAGAACTTTCAGAGGAGGTAACTCATCAAACCTTGCCCAAACTTAACTCTGCAAAATTTCCTTCTCCCTTCTGCCATTTTTAATTCAATGAAGTTGCCAGTAACAAGAGCATGGCCAGGAAATAAAGGGCTGTTTGCTGGGGAGAGGGAGAAATGAGAATGTTTCTTGGGGATAGGACTGCTTATGTGCATAATTTAGAAGACCCATTCCCACTGCCCTTTTTTTTCTCACTCACAACCACTCTGTGTTAGATCTATTGAATTGTTACACGTGTTCTACCGTGCGTCAGTCTCTGTTATGTATAATGAGACATGGAGATAACAAATGGGAAGTAAGAGTCATGTGATATCTTAAAGACTAACAAGTTTTATTTGGCAAAAAGCTTTTCTGGACTGCTGCCCACTGCTTTAGAACAGCTGCTGTTCCCTCGAACTTGTGCCAGATAAAACTTGCTAGTCTTTAAGTGTGACAAGACTATTTGCTAATTTTGCTGGAACACACTGACATGGTTAACTGTCTGAAAGTTAAAAATAATAATTGCACATGTTGAGTCCATGGACCATATGCCACCTGTCATCCTAAAAATGTATTATTACATTCATAAAGCCTGAGGTCGTTAAAAAAAACAATTGATTACAAAACTCACAAAATGATTATCAGGGCTAGCACTATTAAATAATTTCACAAGGTATGTTACTTTGTCCATCTGGTTGTCTGGGGACAGTGTGCCCTGAACCCACCTTCTCTCTGCAAGTTGCATGTAATTTGAATGGTGTGGATTCATGTGTTAATGTTGATTATGGGATAAACATAAAGAGACCTCGGATAGTGCAGCTTCAGAGACTTAAAGCTGTAAATCTGCACACATTCATCTAGGAATGCATCTCATTAAACTATATGACCAAAATCTAACCCCCTCCCAAATAATCTCTGCAAGTAATGCAATCATACATGGTTTCTTTGTTTTGGGGATATATTTATTCAAAAGGCTTTAAAAAATTACCAATATTGAAATTTTATGGTTTAACAAACCTGGTATGCCATTTAGCACATAGCATAGCCAGCCGAAAAACTGTGGGGTAGAGTGACTTTCATTTCTCACTCATATCAATCCTCTGTTAGGGTATTTCACATATGATGTTAAAAGCATTGTTTTATTTTTCTGAATCTCTAATGTGAATTTAAAGTTTCATGAGCTAAATGGCAATTTTTAAAAAAGTTATCCTCTGCTTTCTAACTTGCATGGAAAACATACAGATGTGCTTTTTTGGTGCCCTTTGGGGCATATCACACTATTAATGATTCTGTACTTAACCATGAATAAGTAACTCAATGGGACTTTCAAGTAGGCAGTTAATAGTAGCATCACACTGGAAAAGAAAAAGCTTAATATAAATGACAATCATTTTTAACAGATAGCCAATCTCTGTGCATGAATTTAAGGACAAAATATACACCCAGCTATTACTTATAATATTAATTAAAACAGAGTTGTGTAGTAAAAGCTATCGATAGTTTCCAACATCTGAATTTTCTAATTCTCCAGGCAACATGGAACACAGAACAATTTGAGAAAACAATAGAATTTTCTGCCATCTAGTGTTTTAAGTGTTAACAGTCACTCTTAGAAATGATAAAGAAAATGTTGCAAAATAAAAATGTTTATATGCCCTTGGAACAACAAAAGTCAGTATTCTGTAACACTTTAGAGTTTAGAGGTTTGCAGAAGAAATAATTGCATATTTGACAAGATGTTGTCTATCTTGATGAGCCTAGTATATTTATTAAAAATCCACTTTTGATGTAAATTTCTAATTGCTTTACTGAAATGAAACACCTGTTAGCACAATTGCAGTGGATTGTACAAGCTGTTGTGCATAATTTTGAGTTCAGTGAAGTTGTGCTCCCCCGCTCCCCCACATGACCTCTCTTGTATCTCTTAGGCAAGCAGAAGTAGAACAAAGAAACCACTCTGGACTGTTTCACACAGACTGGTTGAAATTCCCAAGCAACTATTCTTATTTCTGCATCAGTTTTCTGGATCTCATGGATGGCTTCCACAGAAAATTTAGTGGTTCATTCAAATTTAATTTGGTTTCTTCCAACTTTCTTTTTACTCTAATGCTTTCTTCATTGTTCACAGATGTTTTTGTGCACATCTTTACAGCTGCAATGCATTAGGCAAGCTGATGGATCTGGCGTGTCAAGTTCAGCATCCTGTTTCTTCAGTGGCCAACCTATGAGCCTATGGGAAGCTCATAAACAGGACATGGACACAGCAGCACCCTAACACTTGTGTTTTCTCATACCAACCGGAACATCAAACAGAAATCCTTTCCTGCTAAGACCAGAACTGCAGAAAACAGCTGCTCAGGACAGTTGGCAGCAATCCCATTCAATTAGGCAGGAAGGGTGGTGTTAAACAGAAAGAATCAACTAGCTTCCTTCAGCCGGAAGACTTGGAGGACATGATGGGTGGAAGTAAAAGTAGGAAAGAAGCATATCAAGAACTTTCTAACAGGAAGGGCTTAACTAGCCAGAAGGTTGAGGGTACCTGAGATGTGACTGGGGCTCCTGTCAGCCAGGTGCGCTACACTGCTGGGGCATGGAATTTGGTTCTTAGTGTCTGTTCACCATACAGGGGTTTTGTAAGACTGTTGTCTTAACTTTTATAACTGCTTTTTGTTAGTTATTTCTGCAGGGCAAGGCTTTAAATTGGTCACTTTCTATTGAGAATAATTAGAAAGAGTGAGGCATACTGTACCTCTTTCTGTTGTAAAATATGATTGATTTCTTTCTTTGAGTATATTTCACACTTGTAGGAGTTCGGTACTTTTTTAACTGTCATGGCTGTGAAATCCTGAGGTTCGTACTTTGGTGAACTACAGCACTAGAGTTCTCTTGCAAATAATCCTAAGCACCTCATCAAATTGGAAATCCCAGGATTCTTGAGGATGGAGACATGGTATCAAACTGCTATAACTGTATAATATAGACATACTCTCTGTTGTTGTTTTTTTCACTTAATGATGAACTCCTAGGTGGTGCCACTAAACAAAATTAGCATGTCCCCTTCCCATTGGTAATAGGGATGGGGCTCAGCAGTAGCTGAGACCATGTCTGCCAGCCACAACACCTTTGGTAGGTTTATTCTCTACAAATCTGGTCTATCCCCTTTTAAAACATAAATAAAATTTAGTGTGATAAGGCTGCATTGTACTAAGATTTATGTATGCTAATTGTATGTCTGAAGTGGGGAAAAATTGGAAAGCCATTCTGCAACATGAATTCTCCATGCCTGAGCCTGTGGCATTCATGTAATTCCTCATTTAGCAGGTTCCAAGAATACTGCTTTACAGGTAGAACAAATCGTGCCTGGCAAGCTGATGCATTACATCTCTGGAGATGTTAATCATGGAGATGATATTCTGACATTTTTCTTTGTGATAAATGTCTGTCAAGGGTTAGTATCTGTCTGTCTGTCTGTCTGTCTGTCTAGTTTTGAGTCATATTGCATCCAAACTTCAACAACTAGGTGTAGCAAACTATGTAAAGCTTACACAAACACCTGAATGATTTCAGCTAGTGTGTTTTGTTTCATAATTACTCATTGGAAGAGAAAGATGAGCTTAATTTTCAAGTCCAATTGCTGAGGCACAGGCTTCTGAAGAAATTCTGTTTTTCGAAGGAAAGTGGGTTAATTAGAGGTTTATGAATTATCCTCAACATCTAGCTTGACCCTCAAAAGAATTCAGATCTCTTTCAGAATATACATGATTTAAAATAGGTTTGGGGAACATGTGACTGCAGTTATTACAGATCTGCAGCTTTCATCAGCCTGGGCCATAGGCAATACTGAAGAATTATAGGAGTTACAGTCCAAGCACATATTCCCCACCCTGATTTAAAGTGACTGTTTGGATCTGTGATGTCATCCTAATAAGAGTATCATATGAATGGTTATTCAGAAGTAAGTCCAACGGAATGAGTCATACTCCCAAGTAAGTATGAATAGGATTGTTGCCTATATCACTTTGAATTCATTCTTCTGGCTTCAGCATTTCAAGAGACATTGATCACAAACAAGAAAAATTTCAGTCATGACCAAGTTCCAGTAGAGCAAGCTAACCAACACCAAGAAGACTTATTTACAGCAGGACTGGTCTTAATATTAGTTTGTTTACGACCAAAGGGTTTCATAATAAAGGGGGAAACAACATCTTGGGGATGTCCTTGGGGGTGATTTTGACTCATTCTTAATTTGGGAATGAACATATTGTCCTGAGCATTTTGGTGTAAAAAACACTTTCCTCCCGCCAGTTGTGAGCTGTTCTTTTATTTTGACCAGTACTGATGAGTCCATTCATTGCATTTCAAGATCCCACAGCATCTTGACTATTTATTTATAATAGTCCTTTCTCTACAAAAAGCAGCATCACATGTCCTTTGAAAAGTAGGGCAGCCTTTTTAAAAAACCCTTTTATAAGGAAAATATATCATTAGCGAGTGAGCTGACACATTTTAGATGCTCAGTTTACAAGAAGGCTTTCAGTCTTTTTATCAGCACCAGACAAAAAGCCCAATTCAAAGGATGTTGTAGGTAAAATAAATAGATACAGGTTTTTTAAAGGATAAATGTGAGAAGAATGTACTCCAGAGTATTTCACATTCAGTGGAATAATATATAAGCTGTTTGTCCTTTTAATCTTTCCATTATTTTAGAAATGTCTAGTAGTAAAAAGAATGGAGGGATTTGCACATTTTCCTTGGATTTTCTTAAGCAATTGGACTAAGATGGCTTCTGCAGCTAACCACTGCTTTGCTATTCTTTTGCAGGATTATGGTAGCTTGGCTTGTTTACTGTGTTTGGTAAAATAATTTATGGAGAAGTAAAATATATTGAACAGAGCCATAGAGACAACAGGAAAAATCTCCCCCTCCACCATTACATTCCAAATGAGCTTGCCACTCTCTCAGCCTGACCCTTCTCCCCTGTCACAATTATTCGTGGAAGGATAAAACTTGAGGAAACACAGCTTTCTACCATAAGCTTTATATACCATCAGTTGAATATAAATATTTGCAACCATGCAGTTATTAATTATATTTTTAATGTGGATAGATCTACTCTTTACAAAGCTGAGAGAGCAGTATAACAAGAAGCATGGTTTATTTGCTGCTTGTGTGTTTTCTCTCTTGTGCCACTCTGGTTTTTATTGACAACTATTTTACAGGCTTCTAGAGCACTACAAACTGTCCCTCAGAAAACGCAAATTTCTTCTGGAAGCCAATGTTAAATATGTGTGTGTGCAGATGTTGAAGATATGGTGGTAGCTAATAGCTAATGGCCATGGCAACACTGGAACCCAATTGCACATCCTGAATTAAGTTTACAACTTGCAGTTTTTTTTCAAGTAAGATAAAACAAAGTGAGCAATGTGAAACAGGATGCATTTAATCTTTTTGACACTAAAAACGCTATATCTACCATACACCATTATAGATTGTCTCATCATAGGTTTTTTTAAAAAATAAAATATTCAGAAGTGGCTTCTTCTGTGTAGTAGTAACATGAGTTAGCTTGAATGTCACCTCTGTTGTCTAGGAAAGATCCTCCATCAGTGTCACCCTTCATTGCTGCTGCTGTCTAGTAGGTGCCCTTACAAGGTTTTTCCACCTCTTCATCGCTGGGACTATCAATTCTTTTCTGCTGATGTGATCCCTAATTCCTAAAGAGAATGAATCTCTTAGTCTGATGTCTCAGCTTTGACCATTCTGTCTCAAGTATTCCTGCTAAAAGTCTAGACTCACAAGAGAATCTAGCCCCCTGACAGTATTGCTGTTGGTTCCCTGACACAGTCAGGCGTCCTCACAGTGTTAAGATGTGTGTCCTTAAGATCTAAGAAATCAAAAGGAGATTATATTGTCTGCTTAGGATAAAATAAACAGATCAATATGCTAAATAACTGTTCAAAAAAGAACCAAGGATGGCAGATTCCTTCATAGAAAGATATTTTGATGAAGGACATGCAGTTTTAGAAAGTGAAGGATAAGTTGTTTTTGAAACAATTGGAAAAAAATAATTAGGAGTAGATGGAATACCAATAGAACTATTTCAAGATATAGAGACGGAAGCCATTAAAATCCTAACAATAATATGCCAATAAATATGGAAGGAAACAGTGGCTGGAAATGTTCAAATATAAATTCCAGTCCCAAAGATTACAGTAAATATAGGACTACTGCATTAATTTTCCATCAACCCCCCCCCCCCACAGCATTTAAGATTTTGTGAGAAGGATTTACAATAATAATATGGAGTGAAAAATGCTGAATATTTAAGCTAGATTGAGAAAACAAAGAGATACTAAGATAATATTGAAAAGACACTGTCTGCTGGCATATGCCAAAGAATTCTGGAGGAAAATCTGTTTGTGTTTTATAGATGACAGTAAAATCTTGGACTGGGTAGATCATGAAAAGCTATGGATCGCTTTAAAAGAGCTATGCCATGACACATTATTGCTCCAATAAGTAACCTTAACTCTGGACAAGAGAAACTATTGTTAGGGCAAGAGTGTATTTTATCTCCCTGTCCATTGAGTAAATATGCAAAACAAATAATACAAAATGCTGCATTACATTCAGATGAAGTGGGTGTGTGAGACACACCTGTACATATAAGGAAAATCATGTCCCCCTGAAAGTAATCTAGACTAAATGCATATTTTTTGTATCCCAAACTGTATTCCCAATGCTCTGTTAACAGTGATATCTGGAATGTTTTTACTAGATACATGTGTTTGGTTCCAAGCAATTAGTTATTGGTTCAAGTTAGTTCTTAGCTAGCTTAGCTCCTCAAGAATTTCCATTCAGGCTGAATGAGAACTATTTGGGAAAAATTACAATGCCTTGAGTTTACCCCCTACTCCAAGGCTATTACATCTAGGGTTTCTGAGAGATAAACAATTAAGCAATGGATCTAATATATAACCTTTCAAGAGGACTTCAGATTACCTGGCACATAGAAATCATGCTAAAACTTTATCCCAACTGAGTATCTTTGTGTTCTAGAAATCCCTAAATATTGAAGAGATCTGAATTTGGTCCATTTTTTACTTTAGCTCATTTTAATGTCCTGTCATCAGCCATTCTGAAAGGAGATACTTGTGCATTCCTTCCACCTAGTGTGCCTGCTCATGTCTTGATTGAAACAGCTGGCCACATATTATTATGGTACCTGTACTATAAGGGTGTTCATGATATATCAGCCCAATTATAACAAATGTCTGAGGGAGATCTGACCATTTCTATACCTGTCTGCTTCTTTGGGATCATACCAATGAAGTTACCTTTAAGGTGCCAAAATTCTGTGTACTGGCATTCTCCCCAAGGAAGCAGGTGATTAAATCTCTTCATTAATCATTACAAAAATTTAGATACCTCGGCGTGAAGTTATGATGTTGCTACTGCATGTATGGACATTTTGGCTTGTCAGTATTCCCAGTGTTTTCATAGTTGCTAGCTAATTGTAATAAAGATTGATTGAAATAAATAACATGGCAGCAAAACAAGAAGCTTCACAGAAATTTATTTAATTTTAATCTTGCAGCAGTTGAAATCCAGGAGAAAGTAACCCAAAATAGATGAAATTTTTTAAAAAAACATTTATTAATGTTTATACCTGAGAAATTACCACTGATACGTTTATACCTGGAAATTACCACTGAAAAGGCCATCAACAATCTATTTTAAAGGTGCACCTACAACCAGATCTTAATGTCCTGGTAGGCCAATATTCTGCCTGAGATGCAAGCAGTCCTTCATGTTACCTGGGTCCAAAGCATTTAGAGCTTTATAATACAGCGCCTTACACTGGATCCAGAAATGCACTGCCATACAGTGTAACTACTGCAGAATTGATATCATACCTTCTGATTATCTGATTCCCACTACTAATTTGGCAAACACATTCTGTACCAGCTGAAGTTTGTAGATAATCTTTGATAGTATCTCTGTAAACAGATATAAATAATATTAAATGGATATGATCAGTCTATGGGCAACCATGGCATGGTTCACTTTATCTAGGCAGGTTTGTGGCTGGTATGCGAGACTGCTTTGGTAAAAGGCACCTCTGGATAAAGTAACCACCAGTTCCTCAACAAAACGTCCAAGCTTGAGCTTAGTCTCTCAGGCAGAATGCAACCCCATCTAAGACTAATTGTACCCTACCAACCAGATCAACATGCATCCTTATCCACAGTTAACTCTTGTTTATCTGGATTACGTTTCAGCTTGTTCATCTTAAGTCATTTTTGAATCCCATCTCCAGATAGGGTAGAAAAGAGGGAACCTTATACTGTGCTATAATCCCAAAGGCCATGAAATAGAACAAGCGTTCCCCAGCACCTCCTTTTTGAACTAAGCATCTAGGAAGGACTGGAACTACTACAATTTGGTACATGCCAAATTCAACCAGAAAAATATCATAGTCTATGTCATTTATGTATCTATCTATTATGAATAGATATAATAAATGTAATAGAATAAATTTAGCTACAACATGAATGGTTCCAGTACTTGGTATCTTATCTTCAGAGGCTAGAGGAGTTACTGTTTAAGACTATGACACCCAAAATTGTCACAGGATTCTAGAGTAATAAATCTCATTCCATGCTCTTTACTATGAGATACATTTAAGGAGAGTCCAGCTGCTCTATACATCAGTGGATGCTGGTGGCACTTTACTCCGAATACATATATAGCAAATATGGCTCTAGCAAATAGGTTTTTTTTCAAATAAATTTATTGTCATTGTAAGTATATACATAGTATACACATACAACGAAATTGGCTACCAGACAGCAAGTAATATCTATTCTGACTTTTTCAGTGACTGCTAAGGGTCATTGAATGGACATTTAGAGTGGACATATAGGTAGACAGAATGGACATTTAACCAGTATTCTTTTTCTAAAGATTCTCCAATACATTGCTATTATGCCATACAGATCAAAATTATTTGCATTCCTATCCCAATATGGAAGATAATCTTACATGAAATTCCACTTGAGCCATGCTTCTTGCCTTTTAGAGTGAAGCATCAAAGTTAAATGAGGCATTACAATGATCACTGTTATGCATCCCAGGTGGACCTGACTGTGAGGTGTCATTTGTATCTTTTATTAACTTCAATGGTTTCATAATGCTGAGACTGATTTCCTCCTGCACAAGGACTGTTACATGATTCTGTACGATGAATTATGAACATTGCATTTTGTGTGTGTCACTTATTCCTGGATGACCATGGGGATGGATGAAGGTAAGAATATAATAGTACTTTGAATATAACAGCTTCCCAGCATTGAGTCCACTACAGTGTGTTTAATGAAGACAGAATATGTTGTCTTCAGGGAAAACCCTTGGAAGCATCTTATTTCATTTCTGAAAAGTGGCCGCTGGAGGGCAGTGCATGGTCACATTAATAGCAACAGAGTTTCTTTGTTCTTGCATTTCAAGTGACTGTGATTTCCACCAAGGTATCAGACAAGAATGGGTGTTCAGTAATGTGAAATCTATTTTAAACCCTTAGGAATTAAATTGTGAGTTGCAAAAATATCACTTGTTTGTTGTAACTAGACAATACACTTGCCTCGTAGTCCTGACTTTATTATACTTCATTAAATAAGGGAATTCAATATTTCCCCCCCAGAAATCTTAAAATGGCCAAGTTGCCAAAATGCGGCAAGACATTGTCATTTAATTCTGATGTGCCAGAATAGCAAGTGATCCCAACATGACTATATGAGAAAAAGAACTGGTTATAATTAATTACAAATCAGATCACATCTGTTGTTATAGTCATAAACGGGCTGTGTGCAGCAACAGCCAAATGCAGTCAAGGCACATCTGATGTGTAATTAAAAATAATTCCTTTTTGAGTTAATTATCTGCATTTTGAGCATTCATGATTGAAAATTCTCAGTGAGCAATACGACTGAAATATTTAAGTATGTTCTCTGATCTAGGCTATAATTCTGAACAGTCATCTGGCAGCAATCCATATTGAAATCAATGGGCCATTTAGTGCAATCCTAAATGCCAGTATTCAGAAGCCTCACTGTTTCCACTTGGGCTTACTGCCAAAAAAGTGTGCTTAAGATCACAGCCTTTTGTTTCTGACACAATGTTTATGATAATGTCTCTCTGTAACCTTTGCTGGGTAACATGAATAGAAAGATACTATTTCATCCGTTTATATATTCATTTATTAAATGGTTTCATTTCTCTCCTGTCTTTCCTCTGGTGAGCTTAAAGCTCTCCTCCCCACTTCATTCTCACAATGGCCCCATGAGCTAGGGCAGGCTAAGATGACTGTCCAAAGATCATCCAGTACTTCTATGGCTCACTCACAAGTTGAACCTTGATCTCCTGTGTGGAAGGGATTGTCACTCTCGAATTGGCCTTCTCAGCCACACTAGACGCTGTTCCAAGTCCTCCATACAGAGCACGTTACCGTAGTCTCTCGAGACTGAAGGATGCCTAATCAATGGAAAATGACCCATGTATAGAAAAAAAGGTCATATGAATCTTATTTCAGCCTTGCCAGTGATTTTTGCTGTCTTTTTCACTGCTGGTACCAGTGATGGGGAAAAAAACCTAGACTATAGTTTTCATTCAGTTGGATTTTTAATACCGGTCTGCTATTTTTGTAAAATACTACCTGCCATCCTGAAAAATATTAGCTACCCATCCACATCAGTAGCACTTGCTTAAGGAGAGGTGTAGCTCTCTGGTGATGAAGCAGAGATTGGCAAATTCCTTCCTGGGACTACAGTTCCACCAGACCTCTAGCCATGCTGGGTGGGGGATTCTGGGAGTTTCTAATCCAAACTTTCCCAAGCTTTTGTGATGAAGCTAGAGTATGGTTGCATTTCACAGCTGAACTGGTGATGCTGAAGCAAGACAAATGCCACAGGCGGTAGATGCTACCCCATACTCCTCTTGGCCTTTCTGTTCCCTGCAATGAATATCCTTCCTTTCAAAGGGGGCAGTGGTTTCCCCCTTTCTTCTCTCCTAAGCAACCATGTTGATATAAACCAGCTGCTGCACTGGTGCTATGCTCTAGGTCCATTCTCCCAAGGAACATGGTGTAGAGTTTCTGAAAAGGGACATATCCAAGCAGCATCCTTTCCAAATGGCCGTGCAGAGTTTTGAAGACATTATGGGCAGAACCTGTTTGAACAATGCATTTTTTAAAAATACATCTCACTGATATAATAGGCAATTTCAAGAGTGGAAAATATTTCACTGGCATAGAAACATTTTTGAGCATATTGCATATTTCATATGTATACTGCAGTTGCTCCCTGAAACATGTAAATAAGCACAGTTCTGCATGGTGGGCATCCCATTGGCTTAAATGGTGAGAAACGTTTTGCATATACATTGCTTTCCATGTGAGGAGGTCATTGCAGTAGAGCCAGGGTTCACAGGATCTGCACACCAAAACCTATCTGACTGTGCAGCTAGAGGTTGGGAGTTTGATTTCCTACTGTACCTCCTTGGCAGGGGCTGGACTTAATGATCCATAGGGCCCCTTCCAGCTCTGCAGTTTTTATTATTATTATTATTATTATTATTATTATTATTATTATTATTATTATTATTATTATTATTATTATTATTATTATTATTATTATTATTATTATTATTATTATTAAGCCATCCTGCACCCTCTAAACTTAGCTAAAACCTTTACAGTAGCTTTGTGATGTGGTGGGGTGACAGAGATTTTCTAAGCAACAATGCATTTTTATGAGCTCTTTCTGTTGTAATCTGAATTATATTGGGGTATCTTCACCTTAAGTGAGCAATTAAAAGCCATTGGCTTTACAAAAGAGTTGTCTGTGGTAAAGATAAACACTGGTTTGTTAGTATGGTGCAGTTGAAATGTCTGCAATTTGGAACTCTCCTTAGGAAGAAGGAAGCCAATGGAGAAGTGGAAGAACACTATCTAATATTTATTTTATTTTATTTATTACATTTTTATCCTGTTTTTTCTCCAATGTGTCCAAGGCAGTGTGTCTGCTTCTTCTATTCCCTATTTTATTTTTTATAGCTCTGTGAAATAGGTGTGCCTGAGACAGTGTGACTGGCCTGAGGTGACCCAATGAATTTCATGGTCAGGATAAAGTATCTTTTAGTCTTTGACATTCTAACCTTCTGCTGTGATAGAAAAAATCCAGACATGTTTGATTCTAATGTGTAGCTGATTTGCAAATAAAAGGTGATGTGATTTCTAATGTCTAGGAGGCCTTCTGGCTGCTCTTGAATAAAGTATTTTTCTCACCTTAGCTTGATTTACAGAGCTGTTGTAAAAACACACACAGTGAGATGAATTCTCTATGTACCACTCTGGTTTGTCTGGAAGAATGACAGAATATACATGTGAAAAAAAAAACAGAAAAAAATACATACTATTGTCTTTCACAGAATGCAGTCCTTGGAGCTGCTTGAAAATAGGCTTCAGAGATTTCCTGGCCTTCTGGAACAGGGTTTTGGGAAGATCAGATCATTGCACTATGCTGAGAAGAGTTGATCACACACACTTGCTTCTTCTGGTTGCTGCTCCTCTTCTAGTGGAGTATTTCTCAACCTTGGGTTCCCAGATGTTTTTGGCCTAAAACTCCCTGAAGCCTTCACCACTAGCTGAGTTGGCCAGGATTTCTGCGACTTGTAGTTCAAGAACATCTGGGGACCCAAGGTTGAGAACCACTATGCTATTGGAAATTCAAAATTGGGTCCCACCCATGGCCCTTTTTGTTGGCATGGGGATACCAATTTCATTATGCATTATGGAGAACCGTGTATGGAAGAAAAGAGGCCATGCAAGTCTTATTTCAGCCCTAGGTCTGCGGTTTTAAATGAATGCTCTAACCACTATACCAACACCAGCTTCATATAGTACGATACACCATTAGTATAATTTGGCAAGCCAGTGTTTGCAGGAGAATCTAGTGTTTACATGAAAATCCCCAAATCTAGGAGGATAAGAGTAATTATCTGCCACATAATTCTGTAAGCAGTCTACAGCTGAGAAAGTGCCTCTTAAGGACTTTTATGATACTTGAGGAATTCTTGTAAAACTCATTAGATATAATTTAATGACTTTTTTTGGTTAAACAATATAAAGTTTGCTGAAAGTCCACAAAGTGAAAAAGAAATGTTGACCTTCATATTTAAGATTCAAACTTGAAAAGTCACAGACTTACTACCCAAAATAAAGTGTTCCTTGAGTTAGGGATTTCAGTTGAGTTTTAACCCTAAAGTCTCAGTTCAGGAACTTTAACCTGTTTGTGATTCTGGCTCAATGTCAGAACTCACTGAGGTCTATGTGTTACAAAGTGCCTTTGCATAAAAAGAGCACAAATATGCAGATGACTAATAAGGGAAACATGAACATTATATAAACCATCTTTTGTTTTCCCCCACCATAGTATCTCTGCCAAAACATAATTAAAAAAATAACACATTCTTTTTCATTAGAAAAAATTCACATTAGCACAATAAAATTTAATTAGGATTATCTACAAATAGCTGCAACAACAATGAGTTCCTTTACTAACTTTATTATTGGAATGGGGGTGGAATGACCTGTTTTAGTGTACTGAGTTACCTGAAATTCAAGGGGCTATTCAGTATGGCACAGAACAGGTCCAGAAGAAAGAATATTAGCTGTGACATTCCCATGGGCCAGTAAAAAAGTGTGCTGAGGAAAATTTCCTTTGGTAAATTCCCAAGTAACCTAGAATCAATGTGATATTTCATCAACAGCTCATGAAGCATTTTATGAGGAATCAAGACCTTACCTTACAACTGGCTTGGAAAATAGCATACTGTATGGTGCTATGTGCAGACCTGTTTTAATGGTATTGCATGTAATTGTGGACTTCAGGAGAGTCTCAGTCTACTATAAAAAGGACAGACACATTTGATATGTCAGTTTTTGACAGTACGTGTAGAATTTCTTGTATCTAGAAACAGAGATGAAGACATTTTAAAACTCAGAAAGTGTGTTAACTTTGTATTCTCGAAGGCTTTCATGGCCAGGATCCTATGGTTGTTGTAGGTTTTTTGGGCTGTTTGGCCATGTTCCGAAGGTTTTTCTTCCTAACGTTTCACCAGTCTCTGTGGCTGGCATCTTCAGACGACAGGAGTTAGAACTCTGTGTTCTGGTGTAGTGTGTGGGATAGTTGAGTATTTGTAGCTGTGGGATCAGCTTTTTTGTCCTTTTCAGGAGATTGGGTGATTATGGTGATCAGGGTGTTTTTTTGTTATGGGTGTATTGTTTTGATAAGGGGCAACAATATTTGCTTATTTGCTTTTCTTTTATCAGAGTATAAATGGGGAATGGGGGAATTTATAAGGTGTACTCTCAGTTTACCATTAAAAAAGAAGATCCAAAATGAACAATTCCTGCCCTAATGCCATGGATCACAAGAAAGTCTTGCTAAGCAGATCATCAAGGTTTAGACTTCTTGTAATCATGATAAGTTGGTTTTAAAAGTACTGAAACACATACATTTGTACATGAAATAAAAAGATTCTTTTATGCACAGGTCAATAGTTATCCTTCCCCAATTGACAAAATAGCATACTGACAGATGTTTGTCATTTTCATGTTCTCCATTGCTTTCCCTAAGGCAAAGCAAAGCTGTCAATTGACAATATCCTTACTCTTATTTCTATTTCTTAAATTTATTCTAAAATTTACAATGACTTTGTGATTGCACTATTACAATTATATGATTCTAGATTAATAATGTAGATTGAGACGTTTTTATTGGTAACCTATGAAATGGATAGCACAACAGAAAACTGAAACTGTGCATGATGTGTGTATGCTCATGAAACATACTCAATATACTCTAGAATCCCATTTTACTAATAAAAGTCTGATTACTGGTTGGGAAATATTGTCTTCTAGTTACCTACCTTGATCTGATATTCACACTTTAGAGTTTCCTTAGATAAATCAATTTAATACCTTGTCAGTCATCTATCACAGAAACAAATTACATGAGTTCAGAAGTAATAAATCCTATGTTTTTATCAAAGAACACATTAGACAAAGCTTTCTTTAAGCTTTGCATGTCAGATTTATCGCTATATGTAACTAGAACCTGCTTGAGACAATGATGTATATAATGCTGCTATGGAGCCCACTTCTGTGATGCCTTGTTATGTTTAAACATATTGTTTATATGGTTTGGTAAGAATATGATGGGAGGAGGTTAAGTGTGGAGCATGGAATGTTGGTAAGAATGGTTTTGATTGGCTAGGAAGAACTAGGGGAGTGGAGTATGGATCAGGTTTTTGCATCAGTCTGGTGTAGAGAGATTGGGGAGAGGGTGGTTTTGGAGTCTGAAAGAGGAGTCAGGAGAAAGAAATGAGAGAGCATCTGAGAGAGAGAGAGATTGAGGGGGAGAGGGGTGCACAAGAGAGTGAAGAATTGGGCTGAATAAACTTAAAGCCTAGAAAGAAACATTATTTTGACACTGTAATTCAATAAAAGCTTATCAATTCTATTCAAGCTGAGTGGTGCTGAGTTTGATATCTACGGGCAGGCTTTGTGAAGAGTGTTATAAGGGTCTGAGTGAAGGGGCAAATATACACATGTAAGGGCAGCTAAAGGTTGGTGGCAGTAAAAAAAGAAGAAAGGAAATAAGTGAAGGTTATTGAAGAAAATACATTTATTCCAGTGGTTATTTATAGAGACCATTACCTAAAAAGTCAAATGAGAAGACAAATGAAGTTTTGACATCACTGTATGAGAGGCGATAGGACTACTTCCCCTCTGGAGAGAAATCAAATCCCCACTACTTGTTCTAAAGAATTAAAAAATAGAAATAGAAAACTGAGTATTTATTAAAGAAATACTTGACATAGGAAAGATAGGAATCCTGGTTCTAGCTGGTTCTAGATAACAGGAATCCTGGTTTTGTGACCACATTGGCAAAAAATCCAGGAAATGCTATGGAACTGGGAGAGTCTGGTTCATATTTTTTCCATTGACCATATGACATAAAAGCAAATGTGAATCAGCTCCTTCCCAATCCATTGTTTTTCCTCTGCCACTGAGGTTTCTATTTTTTTTTTTTTACATTGGATCTATTTGCATCAGTTCAGGCAGTGTGATCACTTGAACTGATGCAGAATGATCCTTTACTCTTCCTGTTCCTAAAATAGTTGGATTTGCAGATTTAAAAAAAAAAAGGGGGGGATGTCTTTTCCTTTGCTTTCTCCTGCCACTGGGTGTGGAAAAGCTCCATGGGAGCTGCAAGAGATTACGGAACTGATAGCTTTCTAAAGCATCCTTTTTGAAACCTAATGGGCAGTGAGACTACCCATCCCATATCCCTTGCAGTTGCTATGAAGCTTTGCCACACCAGGCCACATCCTTCTTCTTCAGATGTAATGATGAATTACGAGAACAGCTTTATGGACTTTGGGGTTTTGCTTGCAGCTCACAGAATTCTGGCTGGGGCAATTCCTGGTGAATTCTGGGAGTTGCAGTCCAAAAAAATCTGTTGCCTAGTAGTTCGCTAAAAGATGTAGATTTAAGGAAGGCACCTCTCACACGATTTTGAATCATATGGGAGTCATTTCTCTGTGGCAGTACCATGCATACTATGTGTACAGTTGCCATTGTGTGAATGCCACAAACATGTAGGCATTTTATATGCTACTTATAATCTTACCATAGTCTCTCGAGACTGAAGGATGCCTACACAGTTGTCTACATAATCTTAGTTGAATGTAAGTTTGAATGTTTGTGCCCATACAGTCAATCCTCTGGTGGCTGAAAGCTCTTTGGGATGACACTGCTCACATTAAGAATAAGGAAGTTAAACAGAGGCCAGGATCTTATTATTTATTACCCACCAATATAAGTCCATTAGTGTAAATCCAGGTGCGAGTTGCAACAAGTTATGAAGTCGATGAAGGCTAATTGTGTAGATGGCAACTTCTAAGGCCAGTTAGAAGCTCTGGCTTTCCTCTTTCAGATCTTATACCAGCCCACAATCCATCATCTCTTTTAGAATACATTTCTTTACAGCATATAAATGAGCTCTTGTTCTCTTAGCTTTGTTTTGTGAGATGACTCACTTGCCACTTGATTCACTCAAATGTTCCTTTTAAGCTAAGGATGTATTTTTAGCCTCTGAACAGAATGGTGATCACAACAGCATCTTCAACTTTATATGAGAGTCTTTCTTGGTCCCTGGTGCCACCATAAATTTTATATGCTTCAAGGTTCTCTGGAACCACATCTTGAACCTGGAAATTGTAGTTAAATCTTCTGCTGAACATTACAAGAATTTTATTTTTCAATGCAAGCGCTGTTCGTGTGAGTCAGCTGCACGGCAAATTACCAGGAAAAAAGTAAAAACATCCTAGGGTTACTCCACGGCGGTGGGGAGAAGATATTATCATGTTTATCTACTCAATTTTGACCCTTTAGTGTTCTAGTGTGACAAGGCCTGCTACGTGATGCTTTGGAACACCTGGGAAATCAGTTTGCAGATGTATGCCAGATGAATAACATATGGCAGTATATGTTATAAGCTCCTTTGATTTGCCTTAGGGTTGAGGGTTTTTGTGTATCCCATGGTTTTCTAAGTTTACATAATAATCAAATGCACATATTATGCTACACTTAACTTTTGCCTCTATCTTCCTAAAACAAAGATTGACAGTGAATACATGATCAGAATAAGTAGTCTATTGGAAATGACTACATGGTAAGACTAAGTATTATTTTATTTGGTACTGTGGTAATGTTACTCATGCATTATGCTTAGTACTTAAGTTAAAATATAATAACTCTTAAGACATCTGGTTAGGATGGAATAAGAATTAAAATAAAGACATGTACTATGTTAGAAACATGAACATACACACACTTAAACTGAAATACAAATTAGGAATCTTGAACAATTCTGAATTATACTTGTTTTTTAGGCAACTTTTTTCAATCTATTCTACAGATTCAGGGTAGTTTAGCTTATATCATAACAACAGCTCATCTTCTCCATAGACTACTACTGTAATTAAGTTCAGTTCAGAGGTATGATATGCCAAAGTTAACTTGTAAGTGAAGACACAAAGTGTACATGGTGTGTGGTTGCAAGCATCTTTTGTTAGCAAGTGATGTTGAATAACTGAGCCCAAAACTGAAGGTTTAGTAACACAAACTTTATTTGGTTATGTAAATGTAAAACAAACTCTGTCTCTTCAGGGGACAATTTAGAGAGAAACTTCAAACCTCTAATAGGCACCACTGCTTCTCCTCTCTGTTTGAAACAAAAGTTGTTAATAAACTGTGCACAATTTGAATGACCTCTGCTAATACATTAGGTAAGATACTCAATGTGGTGCACTGACAGACTGATGAAATGTGTTTTATATATATTATTTTAAGAACTGTGATATTTTAAGATATGTATTCTGTGTTTTTTCATTGTGCCTTTTTAGGCTATAAGTTCCTGCATTTTCAGAATGTAATTAAAACTTTCTTTTTGGCATTTCTAGGATTTTGGATTGAAATCTACTTAAGTATTTGCCTGTAACTTAACTTGTTTTCATATATTTTTAAGAATTTGTGTGTGCCCCCCCCCCCCCATAGCTGTAGGACTTTTGACTGTTTTCAACAACTTTGAAGTATTTTTGTACATATGGAACCTAGAAACAATGTAAATAAATAAAGCTTGTAGAAATAAAATTGATCTTGCCTGGAATTATTGCAACAAAGACCTTAATACCCGGATACTGAATTCTGTATAATTGAAAATGGTTATCTGGTTTCATTCTGAAATCAACTCTTTTTATCAGGTAAATGCCAGCTGTGACAAACAGAGGATTCTGATTTTTTCTATAGGTCTATAAAGGTCTACAGCGCTCCAAGGAAGTTGTTTAGGTGTCAGTTTCAGGCTTGACACAGTGACCAGAGGATTCTGGAAGCTATAGTTCAAATACAGATTTTCCAAGCTCTAGGTTAAAGTTTTTGTTGTTATGTGCCATCAAGTCACCTCTGACATATGGTGACTTTATGAATGAGTGATCTCCAAAATGTCCTGTCCTCAACTGCCCGGTCAGCTCTTGTGAACTCAAGCCTGTGGCTTCCTTTAGGGAGTCAATCCATCTTGTATTTGGTCTTCCTCTTTTCCTGCTGCCTTCCACCTTTCCCAACATTATTCTCTTTTCCAGAGAATCCTGCGTTCTCATCATGTGTCCAGTATCAACATTTTTGCCTCCAGAGGTAGTTCAGGTTAAAGAGCTCCTTATAATAAAAGACATAGGGGCTAAAAGATTGTGGGCATTGTATTCCAAAAATGTAACATGTCTCTGCTCAGGGTCTCAGGGTCTGTTCTGTCATTTTGCTTCTCTCACCTGTGTACCTTCCAGTAGTTGGTAATCAGATGACCCACTTAGCTGACACCACTTGCTTTGTTGAAATGACTTTGTTTCAGAACCCCTAGTTTTTGCCAAAGAATCTTGTCAAGCATCTGTCCCAAAACACCCAGTTTTGACCTTCTAAGGACCAGTCCTGCTAAAAGAGAGCCTTATTAGCCCTGGCTGCTCAAAGTACTTGGGCTTCCTTCTTTGTCAGAGCAGGTACCTGCATACTGCCTTGTCCAAGGCTTCTTTTCTGCTGCAGCACCAAGCACATGTACTAAGTCAGGGTTTCTGGTGCCATTAATACACAGCAGCAACAACTTGACAAACAGTTCCCCGTGTGAAGTTACTGGACCAATCTGCTAACGTGCACTCCTGTCACGTTTCAGTGATAGCTTATGCTCATGTAACATCACAACATATGTACATCTATCTACATGCATCAGTTTCTACATGTATGTAGAGTCATTTTATCAAGGTTAAACTAGGCAAGATGCTCAGTTTGCATTTAGAGGCTAATAGCACATTTTTCCTTCCTAGGACAGGAATCTTTCAGAGCTGCATGCTTGAGATTTTCAAATTAAGCCTGTTTATCTCCTGATGACTAATCACAAACCTAAGGAAGCTAACCCGCAAGCAATGGTGATAGAAAAATACTCATATTAGAACAAAGAGATGTCTTGTACTGTGTAAGGAAGCTCCTCTTCTAAATGTGAATTGAACACCTTTTTAATTGGACTTAATCTCGCCCTCACTTTTTACCATTCTTTTTGCCATCCTCTCCATCACCCTTTTTACCACCTTTATTGCTATCTGTTTTAATTTCCCTAATCATGTATTAATTTATTTTTCTCGTGTTTTTAATATTATTCCTTATATTGTTGTTAGTCGCCCAGAGTGGCCTGGTTGCCAGATGGTGCGGGATATAAATTCAAATAATAAATAAATAAATAAATCTTTAACTGATGTAATAAGGCTACTATCCCATGTCCATTTACTTAGGAATAAGTCCCATTGAACTCCATGAAACTTACCTCTGAATATACGTGTATAGAATTACACTGTAAATTACCAAGAAAACAGCATGATCTTATTTATGTACTCTGCTTCATGCAATACGTATATCATTTTTATGTGGTCAGAAAGTCTATACAGTTTAATGACATACTCATATGTACCTCAGAACTGGAATGTTTTACAAAAACGATACCCATGTGATTTATTTGAAGCATGTGAGCCTTCCCAAATAAAGCACAAACATAATTGTTTGCAGAGCCCTGTCCATGATTCACAAGTATCTGGTTCAGAGGACTTTTAATAAAATTCAATGCCCTTTGTTTTATCACTTGGTCTCATTAATCATACAGAAATATATGTTTTAGTTAAAAATATTCTCCATCTGCCATCTTGTCCCTTCACACATTTTTGTCTCTCACAACACCTCTTTTTAAATTTAAAATGGTTATGCCATTTTTTTTTGTAAATTAAGTGCTGTAAGAGATGACTAGATCATCATACAATTAATTCTATTTGCGTTATCTTTCTTGGAAGACAGTGGGAGATCTTTAATAGTCCTATCTGGTCCTAGGAAATACCTTCTAATCCCAGAACCTGTAATAAAGCTTGAAAGTGGATTGTAATCTATGTACAAGTGATCACAGTGAAATAAATTTGTTGCACTTAAAGGTGCCACAATTGTTTTAACAAATGTTCTTGATTACATGGCTACCTCTGAAAAATGTGAAAAAAATGTTTCTGTCTGGTGCTACCCAGTAGGATATAATAGGATTTGCCACTAATCTGGTACTTTACTGTCTTTCAGACTTGTCCATTATATGTTCAGATTTTGATTGGTTCCTAATAGATGGGGCTGGGAAGTATTCTATTCTGTAACTTACACCTTATATCACTAGCAGGAGCAATTTGTTTTGGAAATTAAGCACTTCCTATATCTGTCCCAAGGCTCCCATGGCTCCTGTGTAATCTCTTCCATCATTGGGAAGCTGTAGAAGCTGCAGGACAAGAGAAGGAAGGCTTTAATAGCCAGGATGACTTTATCTGCTCCAGCAATATTTGGCAATTAAAGATTTCCTTATTGTGCCCCATGGCTCCCACAGCTTCCCAATGCTGAAATGGATTATTTGGAAGCAGTACAAACCTCAGGACACAACTATGAAGTTATTAATTTCTGAAAAATTGCCCCTACTGATGACAATCTTAATCAGGTGTGATTTATGGAACAGGATTTCAGCCAATGTAAGTCTATTTAGCTAATATTCTTCACAAACTATGGTTTCTCTAGATCATTTCTGGATCTTTCTAGGCGCAGCATCTCACACCTAAGAAATAGTAAAGGCATTAATGGATGCTGTAGAACTGAACTGGTTTGACAGCTCAATGAGTTGGGCACCTGGCTGCAGATACAGAGCTTGGGACAGAGCTCCCCACTGTGTCTCTTGGGGAAGAGCCAGTCTGTCATTTGGGGCAAGCTGCACAGTCCCAGAATAGCCCAGAAGAAGGGAATGATCAACCACTTCTGAGTACTCTATACTTTGAAAACCTTACTGGTCCAAATAAAAGTGATTTGCAATTTAAAGAGGTTGCTGATCAATGTGCTTCATAGATTTTCAATCTCAATAAAATGAAAGCCATATGGCTTTCATATTGAAATCAAATGCTGTCCATATCTGGATAAATCTATGAGGCCCAGGCAGTAGAGTATAAAAAATAAATGGTTAAATAAAAATAATACACTTTACATAAAAAAAGATCATGCATACTGACAAAAATGACCAAAAGTGACTTTCGCAGCACATTCATGTATAGATTTACAGTAGTAAATTTAATAGATGCCTCTGTATTCATTTAGACTTACTCCCAAATTAGTGTGCATAGAATTGTAACTTAAATGAGAAGTACTTCATAAAGGAAGTTTGGCACACATCTATTACTTTAACTTAGGACATACCTTAATTCACAGAACATGAATGCTCTGTAAAATTCAGCTGAAGGGAAACTCACAGGCTTGCCATGCTTTCAATTATGTTGGACAGTTTGACCTGGCAATCAGATTCACATCCATGTGGAGACATTGCTAATACAGGCAAGATGCTGGCTTATAGTTTCCTTTTAAGCAGATTGAGGCCATATGGTTTTTATGAACACTTTCTGCATGATTCCGTTTTGCTGTGAAGCTGGTCTCAACAGCCAGTGATATCCACAGCAATTGTGGAGAATCAGTACCACAGAGGACAACGTTGGCATTTTTCCATATTCATTCATGCACAACCAAAACCATATGCTCATTTGAGTCACATACTTTATTAGCTGCAACATTTCTGTATCAAGTTGCATAGTTCTCTGTCTCTTATGACAGTAAATATTTATATTTTGGGGTCAACTATACATTTACTTTGGCCAAAATCCTATTAGTAACACTTGTTATGTAATGAATATGGCATAACTTTTGGTGGCAAATTGCAGCAAGAAAAAAAAATCAGAACAGACACCCATTGCATGCCAAGCCATGTGGCTCAGTGTGCAATGGACAATGTCTATGCTGACTTCTAGACCTACAGCATATAGCTGCCCAAAGTTGCAATGTTTGTGAAAAAGTGGAATGCCATGACATCATGGATGGTCAGTCCCAATTTAGAGCTGATCTGTTATCACTAGGATCAGACACAATGACATTTTTCAATGGATGGCCAGTGCTAGAGATGCACATTAGCCATCTAACAACACATCAAATCTCACAAAAATTACGTCAATCAGGGCCTTAATGGAAGATGCGGAGCAGCAGCAACACCTGTAAAGTTTCTAACTTGGAGACTAGCTTGTGCCCAAACAACAGCTCACTTGCTCTGCTCCCTTTTGAAATGGCTCCCTTGCTAAATTGAACTTTGCTTTGGCCTACAGGACTATTCCTGATAAAGAAAAATTTGACTTACATAAGAGGACTGGTCCATATGGAGTAAGTATCCATCAAAATCAAAGGACTGACTAAAAGCAGAAGCAAGGAGCAAGCCCGCATTTGGGACTCAAGAATAACTAAGGATGCAGAAACACTCCAGAGCACAGGAACACCTTCCCAGAATAATCCACTTGGCAATCTTGGTGGCCAAAGTCAGTCCAGAAGGATTCTCACTGGGAAGCCACCTGTTTTCAGTTCAGCAATGAACCACACGTGATAAACTGAGCACAGATTCAACAGCTCCAGAGTTGGGCAGATTCTGGGGCATGTTGTGGGCTTAGAACAGGTTGTCTGTCTGCTAGTATCAGCAGAACGACATTTGTGATGCTTCCTCTGAGGTACTTTAAAGTATACTATGGTTTCTGTTTTATTTTTAGAGTAGACTTGTAAGTTCATATACCTTCTGGAGCAGTTTTAATCAGATAACTGTTTCACTAAAAAGTTTCTTTAGATATCCGTTCCAAACCCATTAAAATGAGTTATAATTTTGAAATCTTTATTGGATTAATATGACTGATTTTTCAAAATTGGTTTCAGGATGTAAAATATTATCTAGACTATTTTTAATAAGTATTAATAAAAAGTGTTTTTCCAGTTCCAAAACTACCCGACCATAAACATTTTCATACCTAGTCATATGACTTTTTGACATAATGACCAAATGTTACCTAAATGTTTTGAAGGACTTTTTAAAAAGTACCATGCTATGCAGATATGCCATATCATCGTGGTTCTTGTGGAACTATGTGCTGTTTTGACAGCTGCTCATAGCAGGGTACTTTGCTTGAGCTTCTGATGGCTTTCAAATGGTTTAAATAGCACCTTTGATTTCACTGCATTTGCCATTTCTTTTAATTTGTAGGGCTGTTGTTATTTCATTAAGGTTAAATTTTTGTATTGAGTGTTACTACCTTGAAAAATCTTTATTGAAGGCCAGATTCAGAAATGTTTTCATAAACAACAACAAAAAATTAGTTTATCTCTATGACATATCACTGAAAAAGCAACAGAATAAACTCACTGCCTAGAGCTTTTTGCAGTTTTCTATATTGGCCACTATGTCAGCATTTGAGAATTTGATCATTCTGCTTCCAGGATTATTTATGGGAATCCATAAAGTATGTTAAATATCAAGATGGAGGGAACTGTGACAAAGAAGGGATTTAGTAGAGGCTGAAGTGTGATATCAAAGCCTTTTAGAAAGTTTTACAAGCCTTACAACTACAAAGGAAGGATTATTTAATAATAATCTTAGAACTGCAGAGGAACCCAGTGGTTCATGGAGTCCAGCTCTTGTCAAGGAAGCACCTCTGGATCAGCTAAACCACTGAGCTATCCAGCAGTTCTAACCATCTATATATCTTGTCTGTTTCAGCTCTAAAATAAACCCCTGAAACATGGAGAATAAAACCATTTCCATAGGTTCTTTAAATCAGAGAAGGGAAATGTTACTTTTAAGGACTACATTTCCCAGAATACTCTAGGGCCAGGCTGGGGTGTTTTGTGAGTTGTAAGTAAACTTTCCTAATTCTGGTCTAAGTACACTAAGAGAAAGAACGAATAAAGCCACCATAACAGAGGAGGAAACCTTCAATCTATCCCATGTCATTGATTATACCACCCTTCAGGATTAGTATACAGCATTTCGCAAGCAAGTGCAAAAATTTCCAAATAGATGTTGCAAAGTAAGGTAAACTGCCATGAATTCTGCTGAATAAAACCTCATTGAAAATGACCCACTTTAGATGCTCACATTTTCTTTTCATAGCATGAAGGAAGAATTGAATGGGAAGTTTTCATTGTGCTGGGAAAAAAATGTGGTGGCACTAATTAGCTTATGTTTCCTGGTAGTTTGGGAGATGAATGTAATCACAAGAGGCTTCGCAGTACTATATTACATTATTTCTAATGAGTTCAAAATGCTGTCATGGACAGCCACTTCTGTGCTGTTCAATTATTCTATAAGCCTCCCTAAAGACTATTTTTCCTAAGAAAGAGAGTCATAGCTGGTTCCCTCAAGCAAAACATTTTTTCTGTAGCAGACTAAAATTATCCCTATTGCATTGTCCTCCCATTTCAAAAGACAACACGTGACAAATATAGCACTGAACATATTAAAAATATCACATTTATTATTATTTGTAGCATTCAATTTGAGTGTTAGTATAAAAATAATCTTGGTATGATATAATATCAATTAAACACAATAAATTCAACAAATCTAACAGTAAATTGGGGGGGGGGAGCTAAAAAGCAATGTACAAAAATTGAAACAGAAAATCAGCTAAGCAAATACTGAAAGATTTTAAGTAGAGGTGTTCAGATTTGTGCTTTTGGATGACAGCTCCCGGAATTCTAGAAGTTAAAGCCCAAAGCCACAAATCTACATACCTCTAGTATTAAGACTATCTCTGGTGTGGGGAGTGAGGAGGAGAATATCTCTATATCTGGCAGGGGAAGGGAATTCTACAATGAGGTGTATGTTCCATAAACTCGCTCCTTCACATTGTTACAGATTGAGTTTCTGTCATGTGTTTTTCTGACAACAACACTGAATGCCCACTGTCCAGGTAGGTAAATAAGGGAGGTATACAGTAACTAAACTGAAGCTATGCTACTTTGGACCACAAGAAGACAAGACTCCCTGGAAAAGACAATAATGCTTGGAAAAGTGGAAGGCAGTGGAAAGATAGGAATATCTAACATGAGATGGGTTGACTCAGTAAAGGAAATCACAGGCTATCATTTGCAAGATCTGAGCAGGACTGTTAATGACTTTGGAAATCATTAATTAATAGGACTATTGTTAAGTCAGAACTGACCTGAAGGCACACATAACAACATGTAAGGGAGAAAGCACTCCATTAGGTATTCAGGTCCTAAGATGTATAGGGCTTTACATGTTAATGTAAGTATTTTGAATTTGGCTTAGTGGAATATTCACAGCCAATACACCTTCTTCAGAACAGATGAAACATCTTCCCCATAAGCTATCTCACTTAGTGGCCTTGATGCAGCATTTTGCATCAGCTGCAGCTTCTGGGCTACAATTGCAGTACAATAATCCAGTGGCTGAAATCCTATTAGGCAACTTGGTGTGTGCAAAGGGAATGATGTCAGCATAAGCCACAAATCATCACTGATTAAAGGCATCCTTTAGCAATGTTGAGGTGCATGCAAATTTGCCATTTGTGTATGAACTGTGAACACCCTAAATTGTCAAAGAACACCTTTAATTTGTAGCAATTTGCTGATGATGATTGTGTAATTTCAATTGAACATGTAGAACTACTCATTTCTATATGAGATCCTTGCTCCGTTGTCCCATTAATGTCTTCTTTGGTGTATGAAATGTTTCTGTAAGACGTATTTTCTACATTTTGCAAAACCATCTTTATAACACATGGCTGTTTTCCAGTGCCTCACAGTCTCAAATCTATTTGCAATGATTTGGAATTGCATCAGTTTTCTGTATAAAACTAACTACAACTACAACTATGACTATACATCTACACATATGCATAATTAATCTAACTGATTAAATATTGCAGCCGTACTATTAAGTGAAAATATTTATGGGAAAATTAATTTTAATGTGTTATATATGTGTGCTATATCAGTGGTCCCCAACCTTGGGCTTCCAGATGTTCTTGGACTTCAACTCCCAGAAATCCTGGCCAGCAGAGGTGGTGGTGAAGGCTTCTGGGAGTTGTAGTCTAAGAACATCTGGAGGCCCAAGGTTGGGGACCACTGTGCTATATGACTCTGTTCAACATCTTAGCTGCCGCTATGGAAACAATCTGTAATAAAGTTCTGAATTTTTATTTATTTATAATTTTTAATCATACCTGTGAATTATGAAAATAAGCATTGAAAATAGTAAAAGGTACAAACATTCAGTATGTGCTATGTTGTAAATAGCTTAAAGGTTACATATGCTTTCTTCAAAGCAGACTTGCATCCTTTCTTCAACAAAATAATGAGTGCCTAATTTGAAATTTCCCTAGTATGAATACAAAAGGGAATATTGATGAACACCTGGATAAATATCGAGAAATGAGAATAGTGGCATGTCCCTTGCACAGTTGCCAATAAAGGAAAATGCTTTACCTGAGATAAACAGCTTTCCAAACTAAGTGTGGAAAGAGTTAGATTCATAAAAACAGCTCATGTCAAACAATAGTAGTCCATTTCAATGTTGAGTAAGAGCAGGGAAACAAAGCTAAATATAACTTAATGGCAGACTGTGGTCAGATCAGGTGGGGGCTCTGCTTGGACTGTGGACCACCAGTGATAATGCTGTAAGATGTAGTTTGAAGGTCCATGACAGAACAATCTTACTAAAGCTAATGGGGTCTGGAGTCTGATGGAGAACTTGCAAAATGTATGTGTATATATATACAAATCCCCCAGCTAGCATAGACATGCTAGCTGGGGGATTCTGGGGGATGATGTTTAAAAGTAACTTTTCCAAGCTCTGGTCTGGATCTGGTCAATGCATGGATGGGAGATGTATGGAAATCCAGTTAAAAATCCCAGTGTATCTCAGACAGAGATCCATGAAGGAAAGGAGTATATCAATGAAGAAGAAGAAAGCCCAAATTCTTCTGCATACAGATGCCGAAAAATTCAATCAAATGTGTAATTGTGGTTGCAGTTCTACTACCCTGCTCTTGCCTTTTTGACTTTAAAATAAACTGTGGAGAACGTTTTGCTCACAACAGGAAAATTGTGTAACGGAATCCCACCCCAGAAGTAAATCTTGGCTTGAGTAGCTGTGTACTCTGAGAACATTCTGAAGTGTAAGGGAAGTAAGTTTCCTTAGTCATTAAATGACTTGTACTCCATTGTCTCCCTCATTCCTCATTGATAATCTGCTGATAAAGGCTGGAATCTTGTCAGACATGAGCAGGGTATAACAGGTTGCCTGTTGAGTTCTGCATGATCTCTGGCTTGCCGTTGTACACACAAATATCACATTGTTAGAAAGAATGGCATTTCTACTTGCTGGATACTTCTTTACGTAAGTTTAGAAAAAGGTTTAATCACCCACGCAATAGACAAATACTTTGCTCAAACAGGATCCTGATCCAAAAAGGACAGCTGATTTATCATTTATGATTCACTACTATAGTGTTTCGCCACCTACAAAAATAAGGCTGCATACATTCTGCAGTTAATAACATCATCTGAGTTGCATGGGAAAAAGCTGAGCAATAGGATTCTGGCCACTGAAACACACATATAAACCTGTTGATAAACATGATGATAATGATGAAAATGTCATTAGGATACTGTCACAGATTCTAGAAATGAATCGCTGCCATGTTCATACAACCCTGTCATGGAAAAAGAAATGACAATTAGTACAGAACCTTCTTACTCGGAAATATACAAAAATAAAGTTTAGACATCAAAACAGTACTAAACAGTACACTTGAGTATCAAGAAAGAGAGAAGGGCTATGAGCACATTTTATTCTATTGTATTAAGCAAATAAATACAATGATCAAATTTCATCCACAGAACCTAAGCAGGTCCTCTCACCACTGCGGAGATGAAGAATACGCCTTCCCTCAGGAATCTTAGGACAGAAGTATAGGTGCATTTCACAGAATCCTATTAGTGTTAATGTAAGGTTTGCTTAACTTGAGGTGGCTAATTGTGGTAACTGACATGGTGTGGGCACATCTCAGCTGCATAATTGGATGCATGACCAGACATATGACCAGTATGTACCCCAGTGCCTCATCATTTAGCCATAATTAGCTATAGCAAGTTACCCAGATTTTACTCAAATATGAACAGATTCTAGTCACTGTGTTAATTTCTGTATGCTAATTAATAGGATGGGTGTGGCACTAGAAAGGTTTGTTTTAGAGGGGTTGGTCTTTTTTTTTTTTACTCCAACTCCCAGAATTCTCCAGGCACACCAGCAGTTCCATGTCATGGCATCTTGTGCACAGATAAAAGTTGAGAAGTCAATATCTGGAAGGAAAAGGGGAATCTTGACAATGTGCTTTGCAGCTAAAAGTTATGCTTTTTATGTAACTGCACAACAGAATTCTGATCACAGTATTAAAAGAAACAAAAATCATAACAATATCAATTACACGTGTCTAACTTTTTGTGTCAAACCACCCAGAGTAGTGCCACTAGATGGGGAATATTTAAATGCAATAAACAAACAAATAAATTTCAAAGTATTTTATTTTTATTATTATTATTTTACTTGGGAGTGACACAGGTATATCTTCCAACATTCCCATCCAGAGTTTTCTAGCAGTCCTTGAGAGAAAAGAAGGAGGATAGGTGCTGCTTTTGCAGGCTCTGCAAGGACAGGATGATTGTGTAAATGGTCATGGTAAATAATCAGTATATACTCTTTGTTAATTATTTAGCCGACATAAGGAATTTAAGGAAGTCTTGAGAAACGAATAGAGGAAGAACAGATAAGGGAGGTACCCTATTGTACTGACAAGAAGACTGAGCGATTAAACTTAACTAATAATGAGGAAACTGTATGGATCAGTGAGAATGACCATTAGAAGGTTAAGGGAAGGGGAACATGTACCAAATAAGGAGAAAAATAAATAGGAGTCTGGGGTCTAGTTAATATGGGGAATGGGAGATGTAAACAGGGGCGAGACTTCACATGATTGGTTTAATCGTACCAGATAGGTTGTACACCTTGGAGTACCTACCAATGGGGAAACAAGGGAGGGACCATGCGGCCGGGAATAGGGAATAAATGTCGAGCTATCTGTATTGATCGGTGTGCCTAGTTAGGACACCCACTTTTGCAAAAGTGCTTTTTAATAAAGGAGAGCTGTTTGAATTCGTGGTTGTCTGGTTACTGTATTAAGTAACAAGGGTGTGAGCGTTTCTCACAGTCCTGAAGATTATCTTATTGAAAACAGGGGCTGTTTCTTTCTTTGAACTATTTGGAGGCTGGTTTAACAGCTATTCAGATTTTGATTTGTGCCAGAGAGATCTGTAAGCCTCCCTATGACTTGCATTGACAAACCAAAATAGCTAATACTTTCTTAATCTTTGCATTGATGTACCGGATGTTTGGAGCCATGCTGGTCTGAAAGAATGCTCTAAGCTTGCCAGATTGCAGACATCTAGTTTCACAGGTTTGCATATGAGGCACTTTTAAATTTTGCTTTTGAAAAAGAAAACAAAATGGCTGGACAGTTTCCAGGTCATCATTTGGAGTGGGGTTCTCTGTGCAGTCAAGCTCTTTCCTCCAAAGTGGTCCCTCCAGGATATGGATTTAACAGGATCTCATCAGTGCTCTCATGGCATAAAGCCAAAGAGCACTTATGACATTATTACAGAAATGGGTTTTAAACCATGAGGAGTGCTTAAATCTAGATGAACACACATTTGTCCAAACGTAGTTACAAGACTCTATCTCAGGAGTATTTTACCTGGGCACCAGCTTTGCCCCCCATCTCACCAGAATGAAGAAGACAACAGACCCAGCAAGAAACATAGGAGTCCCTATCTGGCTAACAAGGGTAGACCCACTCAGATGTTGAATGGTGAATCAATACTTATGGAGATCCAATTGATTCAGTAAGCCTATTCTAGTTGGCATCTAGGTCCTGGCTTCCTAATAATATTGGATAGCAGTTCATAGTCCCTTCAATTCCAAGCTTTGTTATCCATGCACATATTGATACATGGCCTCCTTTGAAATATACGTATAGCTTAGCAATTAGACGTAAGTGTCCCTTGTGTAAATGTTTGCTTCAAATAATCTAGGAGTCACTTGTTTGGCATGAATTCAGAACTTTGTGGAAGAATCACAGCAGGATGCCAATGTTTTCACACACTTCTACGACATTCTCTCCACCCAGTAAATTAATTGTGACTTTTTTCTTTTCCTTTCTCTTCTTCTTTTCTTTTCTTTCTTTCCTTTCCTTTTGAATGATACATTTTATGCTGATTAAAAACACCACACATCCAGCAAATTCCACATTTTATGACTGAGATTACGTCTTAAGTTTGGTGAATGAATGTTCACAGAAGAGGAAAAACATCCTTTTCATGAACTCGACAAAGTCTAATATGTCTGGCATTCTCCCAACAGTATTCTTCTAGTTACTATAGTTACTCGCTTAGTGCTTTATCTTGCATCTGTATACTAATCTGCCAGTTTCCTCTTACTGGAACACTAAAAAAAACCTCAACAACTACATCCTCCCTAAGGTGCTATCTAATCTTTAGGTACTACTGTATTTAGAATACTAAACTGTTCATAGTACTTCAATTAAATCAGTGATTTACTAATTTAGGAAAATGATGAAAGATACCTTAAACTTTGCTCAGTTGTGCTAATCACCATTTCATGATTCTAAAATGATGAAAGTGAGGTTTTTTGTTCAATCATTACTACATCTTCTACAGTAAGAAAACATGATTGATATATTAAATTGCAAAAACTATTTGAGTACACTTAAGTCTCAAATTTATAACACTAGCCTAGTGCAACTGCATAAAAATTTTGACACTTTCCCTTCTTTTACAGTGGAAACCAATGCATGTCTAATAAGTCTGGCTGAGCTTGGTGAGCTTTAAGTGACTGCAGCATTAATTTATGTTTTTAAAGGAGAATTCACTATTTGATTGATTGATTGATTGATTGATTGATTGATTGACTTTTCTTCCATATTGCAATTAAGATTGTGTTGAAAGAAGCAGCACTCAGCAATTCAGCTAATTTTTGCCCCTTAATTAAAACCACTGTTTCAAAAAAATTGTTATCCCTTTTCACTTTAGTTTAAGTTTTACCCTCTTTAGAAGGACAAACCTTCTTTCCATTTATATAATGTTTTTAATGAGAATTGAAGATCTTGTCGCAGGTCCTGAAGCACGAGAATGAGAAAAGCTGCACTCATTTCAGCTGAGCTGTCTAATCATTGACAAATTGGATAATGGGTTCTGGGTAAGTCCAGATTTTGATTAAAAAGGCAAACCCACAAAATTCAGAACAGTCCAGCTCTCAGTCCCACAATGCTAACTAGCCAAGATTGCTATGGACCAGTTTTGCTGAGACCAGGCCAGCTGATGTTCATTGACACCAACCGCCTCCCAGCACAAAGATGCAGGAAATTACTGAGGACTACTCTAACCTTGGCCTGACTTTGTGCTAGGACAAAGTCTGTGGCTTGGCAGGAGGAAATCTGGATCTCCACCCTTTTTTTGTTTTCTGCTGGCTCATGTTAACCTTTCTGTAAACCTGGATAGATTAGGATAATCAATTAAATATGCATTTATGTGCATTCTTTGCATGTGTCTTCTTTTGCTTTTGCTAATCCCAGAAAGATGTAAAGAGCTTTGTCTACAACCATTGGAAAGTGGGTCTAGCTTCCAGAATGGGTTCTGGTGTTTCACTAGAGATTGTTCGCACATACTCAAATCCACCTGTAAAGTGCAGTGGTGGAAACTGCACATGAACTGTGCATATATCTTGGTGTTCTGTACATCTTTTAGTAACTATAAATAGTAGCTGAGGATGGGACCAAGCTGTGGTACACAAGCAAGAGCTTTAACTTTTCCTCACATGCTTTAGTCCTAAAAATTGCTCCTTCAAAGTTGCTTTCTATTCTAGGAGGCCCCTCTCTACTGCAATTAATAACTTTAAAAAATAGATGAAACACCAAACCGCATGTTTTATACTGCATGTACTCTGGCCTTGGGAGTCTTATGATGGTGATCTGGGCAAATTATGAATTTGTTGTTACTGTTGTTGTTATGTGTCATCAGATCTATCTCATATAGGCAACTAAGAATTAATTTTACCAAATGTTTTACTAGTGCCACTCTGCTCTGAGTTTCCATGGCCAAGTGGAGATTTGAACCCAGGCTTCCTGAGGCCTAGTCCATCACTCTTTCCATTAAACAACAATGGCTCTATGGGCAAATTATATTCAACACTAATATGATGGGTTTTTCTTTCTTACTGGAACATACATTGATATATTTAATTAAGACTAAAAATGCATTATTTATATATTTATAAAATATGAAAATCTCTATGTGTATACTAGTGTTGAGCAAATAATACTCAACACTAATATAAACTTAGAGACATTGCTTTTTAAAAAGATATTTGTAATGTGTTTTTAGTCTTAATTAAATACATTGATGTGTATTCCAGTGAGAAAATTAAAAAACACTTATACTTCATTAACAAATGACAAAAATACAATAGTTGATGGCAGCAGTTACAAGTACTAATACTAAAAGCTGCCTTGCATCCTTTAGGAGAAAGGCAGCATATAAATATTTTAAATAAGCAAATCAACAAATAAATAAATGGTTGTTGTAGGTTTTTCGGGCTGTTTGGCCATGTTCTGAAGGTTTTTCTTCCTAACGTTTCTCCAGTCTCTGTGGCTGGCATCTTCAGAGGACAGGAGTTAGAACTCTATCCATGTTCTGAGAATACAAATAAGCCTTCGAGAATACAAATAAATAAATATTTCAGAGAAAATTACCTGGTTTATCAATCCTGTAAAACTCTTTGGTTTTAATATCCTAATGAATGAAAATGAAAAAGATTCCTGGCTCCCCTTTTTCTCTACAGACCACCAATTGCACTTCCTGAAAATCTCGTCCTGTGGTTGAAGCAGCCATGGAAATGGCATGGCATTTGAGGCAGAGGCTGCAGATGGCAGGTGAATGCTGCAGAGGCCCTGCCACTTGTTACATGAATGGAGGATAATTAAAGATCAGAGTAGGTTTGCAGGACTCAACTAAGTGTACAACTATTATATTGCCCTTCCACCGTAAATAGTGTGGCAGAAAAAGAAATTCCATGAAAATAATCTATTTCTGTTGCAGCACTAAGGAATAATGGAATGATGCACATACAAAACATATGAAAATGACAACCCTGGAATAAATAAAGTTGGATTAAAAAGGGTTCATCCTAATGGATGCAATGTTGTGTTTTAAGCTCTGGATGCTAAAAGATTTTTAATGCTGCTGGGAATAGAACAGAAGATATAAAGTATGGCAAGTGATCTTCCCACTACCACCCAGCTGATCAATGGGCATCATAATAGAAGTGGTCAAAGAAGTGTTTGCTTCAAATGTGAAGGGCCCCAGGATACAGACTGTGCATAGCCAACCCTATTTAATCAATGAATTCACTTGTTTTCTTAGCCAAAAGGTTTCTTGATTATATACTTTTAGGAATGGTAGCTAGGAACCTAATAATGTGATTTTGCCGATAACTGATAGATGTATTCCTTATATGCAGGTTATAAAGCTGCCAGAGTGATCTGATAAAGTTCTGGTCACATGGGACCAGGCATACAACTAGCACTTAATCAGATTGCCATGGCAGCTTTTGGAACTGGAGTTCCATGCACATAAACTTTGAGCAGGACAGTGGCCTTGGGATTTTACAAGCATTTGCTTCCCCCTTCTATTATTGAATAAAGAAAATATTTTCACATACCTTTGAATGCATTGCTGAAATGAGCCCTCCAAGTATAATCAATAAGACATATGCTGCAGATGGCAAATCAGTGGTTCTGATATCGTAAGTGGTATGCTTTTATTTCAAGTGCCAAAAGGGTATTGTCAATAAGTAACTGAAACATGACATTACTTAAAATAGTCCAAAGTATCGTCAACCATATTTTAAAGAAGTTATATTTGCTGAAAAAAGTCAGAAAGATTTATTTGTTTGGCTTTCTGTGTGTGAGACAAATGCTAGTTATATATAGGGCATTTGGGGGAATATTAAAACTGGTTATCTTCTGATTTGTGAATATTTGATTAGATTAGAAACAAATAACTATTTGGTTCTGAAAACCTACATGGCCTTTCCTCTGCATTTTCTCTTCATGAGGAGGAACAATGGTAGCAATTGTGCTAAATCCAGCGGTCTGTTGATCTAGCATGCGGGGAAGGGAAAGGCACAAACAGTTGCTATAGCACACAGACGTGGTTTCCACAGCAGTGTGTGCTTGCCCCTTGCCCCTACTCCACCCCACCCTGGAATCCTAGATTTATTTATTATTTTAATATACACAGACAGCCACACCGGGGTAGAATCCTACTTTTGTGTAGAAGCAAAAGGAATAATGGAATATGCCCTGGCTAGTTCTGGTTAATTGACAAGATGCCATGTGCATGCCAGCTGCATGCCAGGCATGTGACTGGGCACAGGACCAGATATACATCCAACAGAGAACTGGCACTTCATACATTAGCAGGTGCAGCTTTTGTGATCCCTCTTCGGCACACATAAAAGCTCAGTAGGATACTGCCTGCTATGTGGTAGAGGTGGGTACTACACACATGAATTATGCTAATATGCCACTATGCAATCCCCCCACTTGAAAAATTCCCATGGATATCCTTGCACAGCCATGTACATTCTTTATTGCTTACATCTTTCATTTTTGATTGACAAAGGATATTGAGGATACTGTGGGATTGGCTGGTGATGATAAATGCATTCATACTCTCCATCTGTACTCCTGGCCATACATCCAGAAACCTGAAAAGATATATTAGACATCCATCCAAAATTGCCCAAGACATTTTTTTTTCTGCTGGAAGCAAATGAATTACTGGTGGATTCTGGACTTGGTTTTCCAACCATTGCCCTTCCATGCCATCCAACATCTGTCACCCACTCCATCTAGGACAGCCTTAGATAGATCTGTGTAGATAAATTATGCTAGCCCTCTCAGTGATCTTTCACTACCATTGTAACCTAGTGTGGAAGATTAATTTTCAGCATGGTTTTTTAAATAGAAAATTATATTGGCTGAATGACATGATGTCATACTGCCTATCAAAATGTTGGATGAATAGAAGCAAAGGCAAGGAGAACAGGATAGTGTGGCACTTTGTTCATACTCATTTTCCTTCATTGATTATTTTCATTTTCCTTCCTTCCATCATTCCATGGGTTCTAGAAACAAATATCAATTCTCACTATAGGTCTTGGTAAATATTTGTAATTGACTACATGCTGAAAAATTAAATAGATATGGTTATGTTTGTGGCAGATATCCAGGACTACAAATTAGCACATATACGCTCTAAGATGTTTGAAGAATAAACACATTGGATGTGTTTCATTCGATGAAACATTAATTTACATAAAAGAGTCTATGAAGATATTTGTGTATCCGCATCTTTAAAATATAGTAACATTGTAACCCTTTGCATGCTCATTGAGTTCAATATGCTTACTTTCATAACAACACAAAAGCAATGCTGATTCTTTTAGTATAGCATTCTGTTCTCATAGACACCAGTTGCTTGTTGGATACTTGTCAGCTAAGCATGAACAGTTAAACATTGTCTGAAATCCAGTAGTAAATTGCAACTAGAATAGGCCTACTGAATTAGTATAACTTACATTGGTGTTGAGTTACCAAACCTACACTGATTCAATGGGTCTACTCCAGCTGTGACTTACTACTGGATTTCAACCACTCTCTATTTTCTTAGGGGCAAATTGGATTAAATGGGAAAGATCAAATTTCAGCATAATCCAGTCAAGACTGAAGTGTTCTTGGTCAGTCACAGGGCATATCAAGCGATTTAGCCTGTGCTGGATAGGGTATCACTCCTACCGAAGATTCAGATTCACAGCATGGATGTACTCCTGATTAAGAAGAAATCCCCAAAATGGAGGCAGAATGCCAATCAAGCACTGAGCCCTTATCACTGCTTGCTTTAATTCAAAGCCTTAATGACAGGCCAAGAAAGAGTATGGAAACAGCACGAGTTATAGTTTACAGGTCAGAACCTAGCCACTGGTGAAGAATACCTAGTCTTTTTCAGTTTTCACTGACTCGTTGCTGGACAGCTACTTCAAGCATTCTGATAGCTGACTCAGTGGACAGCTCCTGGTAAGCAGGGTTTCCTAGCTATGTGGAAGGATGGAAGGAACAGGAGATGGCCTTGCAAAGTCCTCTGCATGGTGGTCTAAGGTTGAGACAGTTGCTATCCCAGTAACTGAGCTTGTGAAAGTAAAACAAAATGCAATAATTATCCATTGTGCTGGTGAGTCACCTCTGTTATATCTAATGCATGTGAGAAAAGCCAAGTCCTATATATGTTAAATAACTCTTCATCATACATAACACAGTCTGTCATGGAACCACTTTGGTATGTGGCCATCCTGTGGAGAAATGATTGTAGATTTGCAAAGTCACACTTTTCATTACTGATGGTAATGAACAATATGCAGTAGTGTTTTGCTGGGTTACTAATCTATTGACTAGCACTGAAATGTACTGTCAACATTTAGAGCATATATGCATTAATAAAGATGTTTTGCTTTCCTTTGAAATTACCTTTTGTCAGGACTGAATCTCCCTAAGGAGCATGGATCCTTCAGTCAGGGAATTCCTCAGCCACAAATCTACCACCTTTACGCTGGGGCAAGTCCTCAACCTCCAGCAGTGCGTAGCCTTTGTGCCTAGAATAAGCCTGACCTTAAAAGAACACTTTACTTTTACTCAGTACTTTGCAAGTACAGACACATGGGCTTTGTAGTTCCTTAGAACTCACAACAGCTCAGTTAATTAGGACTTCTCTGGTAGCTAGTCAATGGCCGTTACCACTCCTCTGGATTTAGCCAAACCCTGCTGATCTAAGAGACAATCCTTGGTGAAGATTTTTATAATTAATTTTTTATTAAGAAAATATATAGTTTCACAGAAACAGTTTGTTTTTGCTCAAGCATAGCATAAAGAACATGTTCAAAAGAATACACAGTTAAATACAACAACTAATTCCCGTTAAAAATAACAAACACTAAACTGGGCTAAGGTGGGCTAGCCCCACCTCCTTCTTTCCCTTACTTACATTCTCTTTCTCCTCCAAGCCACATACTCAAACCAACAATCCATCATCATGGATCTCGAATAGAACAAGAACCGAATAGAACCTCTCCCACATAACCCATCGTCCATTTTCTACATTCTCTGGACCTCCTCCTTCTTGACCATAAACCAATCAACTCAAAGAGGCGTAACTGTCCGTTCCACCCACAATTATCATGAAGATGCAGGTGGTTTATCTCCATTCCAATTAGGAAAGAATTTGTTGGGTCTTCGTTCTCTCTGCGCCTCCCTGTCCTTGTACGCTTATCAGGATTCACGCTGTACCAGGCTGGCTGTAAATTAAGAAAAACAACCTCTCTGCTTTTCTCACATTCCCATGTCTTCCTTTCATTTTTTAAAACTAACAGACTCCATTTTCTCTCTTTCTCATTGACTACAATTCCCACTTTCCTTTAATCTCTGACTACAAATCCCAGTCTCCTTCAATCTCATGACACCTTTAATGCTTGCTGGAAAGAAAAAACAAACAAAAGGGAAGATGGAAATGGGACAAAAGCAGAAGAAAGGCCTGAATCCACTTTTTAGAGTATACCCATTTAATTAATGGGATTTATTGATTTAGCACCCTGCAGTTGATTCTATCAATTGGATTTAGGTTTAAGTATTTTTAAATATAGGAATAGTTCCCACATCACTTAAATTAGCATAGTTTTTTTGGACACTGAAATGCTAAACTATTTTAAGATAATTTTGTATTTTGCTGCAAGCATACTATGAACAATGGAATTGTCAGAGCATTTAGACATCACTTAAAAGTAATGGCCACTTATGAATGTTTTGTGAAATTCTGATCTGTGGTATGAAATGCTGAGTTCCATATTATAGATCAAGTACTGGGGGAAAACTTTATAATCTCATTTTACAGTTCTGCAGTGTTAAATATTTTCTGGAAGTAGCATGATACAGGAAGCTTGGATAAGTACTGCCAAAGGTAACTTTTACACACACATATATGCATATACAGGGACGTGGTGGCGCTGTGGGTTAAACCGCAGAAGCCTTTGTGCTGCAAGGTCAAAGACCAGCAGTCGTGAGATCGAATCCACGTGACGGAGTGAGCTCCTGTCGCTTGTCCCAGCTCCTGCCAACCTAGCAGTTCGAAAGCATGTAAAAATGCAAGTAGATAAATAGGTACCACCTCGGTGGGAAGGTAACGGCGTTCCATGTCTAGTCGTGCTGGCCACGTGACCACGGAAACTGTCTTCGGACAAATGCTGGCTCTATGGCTTGGAAACAGGGATGAGCACCGCGCCCTAGAGTCGGACACGACTGGACTAAATGTCAAGGGGAACCTCTACCTTTACCCTATATGCATATACACACAATTTTAGTATGTCTCCTGAATAAACTGTTTTTACAGAAACATTTTCTGCATACATCCCAAGCTCTAAATATTAAGGCTAGGCTAAACCTATGGAGAACAAAAACAACACACCTTGCCTAATTGATGAATGCTAAAGGGTGTCTCCCAAAAGGACAAGACTCTAGCTGGGTGATCTGGAAGTCACTTACTAGACTTTGAAGCAAAGTAGCAAGATCAAAGAATAATCAAGTAAAATGGGGCTACTTGGATATAGGACAAATTTTCTATGACGGTGGAAAAATTAAATCAATGCAGCATTTATGTGCATGCAAATTATGCCCTGCCACTTGTACAAAAGAAGATCTAGCAAATGGCTGAGATAATGCTAGTGAAGTAGCCTGCTTCTGGTTAAAAAATAATCTAATTATCTTGACATCTTAACTAATTTTACCTATATTTCATATACGTCCATAATTTTAAATTGTACAACGCTCTGATACTATAAAGAAAGAAAGAAAGAACAGAGACACTGTCTCCTCTGTATTCTAGTTCATGGCACAACTTGTGATGGGGCTTTCTAAATCATATACATAAAAGGGAAGAAAACAGAGGATCAACTGTTCTCATTTCTTGCATTTTCTCCAGCAGTTCTCAAGCAGTCTTTGAATAGACATTCCTATACTTGATGCTAAGAGAGGCAGAAGAGTTTTGGATTACCAATTATGTATGAGATTATAACAATATTAGAAAATGATATCTTGGTAGTATCTCAATTAAAATATGAATCTGATTTTCTAGCAGCATGCTTAAGATCCTATCAAGTTCCAGTACTTCTAGTATGTAGTTCTTTTGCTCTCCTACTGAAAGTTGGACATCATTGTGCCAATCAGGTTTATGGGTGTGGCAACTCTGAACAGTGATGTTGTTTTACCTCCAAGTCAATCTTCCAAGTACTCCAGCCAAAAAGTTATTTTCCCATTTGTTTCATCTGGAATGATCAGTTGTGGACACCTGTATTTTTCATTTCTCATTATGTGACCAAAGTGTTCCAGCTTTCTGTGTGTTGTGTGTTTTATAATTTCTGGGCTTTTTTTCATTTTCTTTTGTACTTCTTAGTTGGTCACCTTCTCAGTAGAAGAATTCCATAGCTTATTGTGCTAAATCTACATTTCAAATGCTCCCGTTAACAGTTGCCTGTGTTATACACCATGGTTCTCTGCCACATAGTGGCTGAAATCCTATAGTTTAGTGAAGTAAGTCACAACTTGAGTAGGCCAGTTGAATCAGTGGGGATTTTGTGAGTCAATTTCTCCACTGATTTAATGGGCCTACTCTTCTCGCAGCTTATTATGCTAAATAACAGGATTTTAGCCACTAGAATAAAGAATACATAGCATCATACAGTGGACATATTCAATCATAACTTTAGATTTTTGTTGCATATTACATTCTTCTTCTTAGGGAAACTACTTAGGGCCATCTTTAGTCTAATAATTGTATGATTATGATTCCACTGTCAATTCAACCAAATTCCATAGTACTTATATTGGCTACCATGGTCCACATTTTAATTTGGCTCCTTTAACTGCATTTCTTGGGCTGCTTGTTTTTTTTTACTGAACACACTTTTCTTCTCCATGCTCCTGTTACAGCATCTTTTCCCAAGTATATGCAAGCAGAAAAGGGCCTCCCTGCTAGGGTTGCCAGATACATGGGTACCAAAAGGAGGACATAGAAAGACAAAAAAGAGGACAGAGGAGGACGTATTGAATGTTTCATCTGAATCGTTCCAGATTAAACCCACAATCAATACAATTTTATTACAATAGCTGCCAATAAATGTCTCTTAGTGAACCACCCAAGAAACAGTCATGTTAAAAAATAAAAATAAATTCAATGGAGTTTTTTTTTCAAAATACCAAAAAACATTATTTAAACAGCCAATTGTACCCGAACCCACCCCGGCCCGGCTGCAGGATCCCCTGGCCACTCGCACTCTGCACAGGCTCAGAGTGCTAATCTGGACGCCCAAGCAAGGCTCCGTCGCAGGCAGAGGGAAAGCGGTGCTGGGCAAAACCAAACGAGGCAGCCTCCCCTCCCCCGAGGGTAAGTCATGTCCGACTCTTCGTGACCCCATGGACCAGAGCACGCCAGGCCCTCCTGTCTTCCACTGCCTCCCGGAGTTGGGTCAAAGTCATGTTGGTAGCTTCGATGACACTGTCCAACCATCTCGTCCTCTGTCATCCCCTTCTCCTCTTGCCTTCACACTTTCCCAACATCAGGGTCTTTTCCAGGGAGTCTTCTCTTCTCATGAGATGGCCAAAGTATTGGAGCCTCAGCTTCAGGATCTGTCCTTCCAGTGAGCACTCAGGGTTGATTTCCTTCAAAATGGATAGGTTTGTTCTCTTGGCAGTCCAGGGGACTCTCAAGAGTCTCCTCCAGCACCACAATTCAAAAGCATCAATTCTTCGGCGGTCAGCCTTCTTTATGGTCCAGCTCTCACTTCCATACATCGCTACTGGAAAAACCATAGCTTTGACTATGCGGACCTTTGTCAGCAAGGTGATGTCTCTGCTTTTTAAAATGCTGTCTAGGTTTGTCATCACTTTCCTCCCAAGAAGCAGGCGTCTTTTAATTTCATGGCTGCTGTCACCATCTGCAGTGATCATGGAGCCCAAGAAAGTAAACTCTGTCACTGCCTCCATATCTTCCCCTTCTATTTGCCAGGAGGTGATGGGACCAGTGGCCATGATCTTCGTTTTTTTGATGTTGAGCTTCAGACCATTTTTGGCGCTCTCCTCTTTCACCCTCATTAACAGGTTCTTTAATTCCTCCTCAGGTGACTGAAAGCAAATTGGATGGGGCCAGATGCAATCTCACTAATTTGGATTTTTCCCAACCAAGCACATAAAGCACAGTTCAATTCTGGGTGTGTGTTCTCAAAGTAAGCCACAGTATAACAGTTTTCCTGAATGCATAACATCAGTGTTTTCCTGGCTGCAAACACTGCTCACTCAGTTCAATGCAACAGGCTTCTGTTTTTCAAAATACAACTCAGTCTGATGCAGGACATTTAAAGTTTAAGTATCTTTAAATATTCTCTTATCTTCAGTCACTGATTTTCACAGCCTTTTCCTGCACAACTCCCACATAATTTTGTCTCTCTCAAGCAGCAAGTGGTACCTTTCCTGGTCTTCATCACTTGTAATTGTCTCTAAACATCCATTGGGCCACCTTCCAAATGCTCTTATTACCACTTTTTAAGCGATGGTAGGTAGAAAATGAATGTTGACTTCCATAAGAGGCACAGTTGGGATTCAAACCCAATGGTACTGATCATGAACTGTTAATACCCAATATTACAGTAAAGGTGAAAGGAGCACTAAAAGATGCATAGTGCCAACATATAATTTAAACAACATTCTTGATGAATTTGAAGTCCACATAAAGAACCGAATTGCATTATTCAACTCAGTTGACCATGAACCAGAAGAACTGTGGATTGAAACAGGAATATTATTAGGAAAGAATGCAAAAAGACTATTCCTGTAGTAAAAAGAAAAGAAAAAATATAGATGGATTACAGAAGAAACAGGTAGAATTGTTAAGGACCAGCAGGCAGCAAAAGTAAAAGGTGACAGAAATAAGGTCAGGATCCTGAATGCAACTTTTCAGCAACCATCATGTAGAGACAGAGAACTATTGCAATAACAAGTGCAAAGAAATAGAGAACAATAGAAGAGGAAAAACAAGAGATATCTTCCAGAACATACAAGAAATGAAAGGGAAATTTAAACCAAGATTAGGAATACTGAAACACGAATAGGGAAACACACTATCTACCAGGAGAAAACAAAGAAAAGGTGGAAACAATAAACTGAAGACATATACAGGAGAGGTAAAAGGATGGCAGACTGCTTTGAAGAGGAATCCTATGATGAAGAACCTTCAGTTCTAGAAAGTGCAGTGAAAAATGCTCTGAAAGCACTGGGAAGAAATAAATCAGTAGGGGTAAAAGGGATACTGATAGGCTTTTTCAGCATTGTCCTTTCCAGATATTACAGTCTACTTATGATGTGCCCAAAGTAGTGCAGCCTCAGTTTCAGCATTTTGTATCCAAACATAATTCAGGCTTAATTTGATCTAGGACTCATTTCTTCATCTTTCTGGCAATTCTGGGTATCTGCAAAGCTCTCCTCCAGCACCACATTTCAAATGAATCAGCTTTCTTTGCTGTCCAGCTTTCACACCCAAACAAAGCTGGAAAAGGCTGCAGGAAAGAGGAAGCTCTAATACGAGATGGATTGACTTCCAAAACGAAACCACAGGCTTGGATTTAGAATAGCTGAGCAGAGCTGTTGAGGACAGAATATTTTGGGGATCACTCATTCATAGGATCACCATCAGTCAGAGCCAACTTGAAGGCACATAACGTCACCTTAAGACAGCTTCTGCTGGAGTTCAGTGCAAACCAAGCTGTCTGCCCCTGCCCCTGCTGACTCCTGCAAATTGGTATGAATGGCTACAGCAGTTTTACCTAGGGAAACCCATTTTCCATGAGTGCAAGTCACAGAGGATCAAACTGTATTTTCCACGCTATGTAGTTGCATTAAACTAACTGGATGATTTCAGGCCAGTATCTCTCTTTCTCTCCCCAGTCCTACCCTGTTTCCCCAAAAATAAGACCTAACCTGAAAATAAGCCCTAGTATGATTTTTCAGGATGCTCGTAATATAAGCCCTACCCCAAAAATAAGCCCCAGTTAAGTGAAACCCCACCCTCCACCAGTGTGCAGCATTGTACAGCAACGAGATGACATGACTGTAAAATAAAACATCCCCTGAAAATAAGCCCTAATGCGTTTTTTGGAGCAAAAATTAATATAAGACCGTCTTATTTTCGGGGAAACACGGTACGTAGAACAAGGAGCTTTCAGCTATTGGGGGAAAGACAGGATATGCACATATATAAATAAATAAATATTTAAAAAACATAGCTGGACATACAGCTATTGTCACTTCAATTCCTTGCATTAACAGGCTAAATGTAGAGTAAATTGCTGAATACTTCAGTAAATTGATTGCAGGAGGCCTTTTCTATTGCATACAAAGAAGAAAAATGTTTTTATACACCCCCTTGTTTAAAGTCCTTAACAGATTCACTTTATATTTATGCCCATAACTGTTTTTACGTAACACTTCTGTGAGGTGGGTGGGAATATGTGGGTAGGGGGCATCCCCCCATGACGGACTGTTAAACACAAAGAATAATAAACTCCAGAGCCAAAATCTCAGCAGTCAAGCTCGTTCGGGACATTTTAAAGTCGCAGCCTCTCAACTGGGAGATCTCCAATTAGCCTCGAACAAACTCAAAGCGCACAAGCTTGTGTGTGAAACAAGCAGTTGTTGGCACGCAACCGTTCCCAAGGTTGTGCTTCCTTTGCTTTTTCCTGAGATTTGGCGCAGGCGAGGGAAGGGGTCGGAGTCACATGGATACAAAGCTTTTGATTAATGTCCAAGGGCTGCTGCTGCTGCTGCTCCTTCTTGAAGCCTGCAAATCTCTCGGTCACAGAAAGAGAGCCGGCAGCCGGTGACCACTCACTTCCTCCAGGCTGGCTCCCTCTTCCTTACTGGGGAAAAAAAAAGAAAAGGACATTTCAGGGTGGGGGGAGGGGAGAGGAAAACAAAACTGCGCCTCTTCGCACTTCTTCCTCTGTGGGAGCCGTGAAGGAGAGAGTCCGTCGAAGGTCTTCCCCGCGATGGGACTGAGGGGGCTCTTTTGTTGTTCTATTTTCTGAACTTTAGCGGAGGATTCCCTGAAGCATTCCCCCCCCCCCCCCGCAACTTTCTCTCGCCGGTCGCCTCAGAAACAGGAGAAAGAAAAGGAAGAGAAGTTTAAAAGGCGCTTCTTGAGGCGGGCGGGGGGCAAGCCATGACAGAAGAAAGCAAAGGGGACGGCAAAGGAGAAAGCGGGAAAGACCTGGAGAAGCAGCTTCGCCTTAGAGTGTGCGTTTTGAATGAGGTGCTGAAGACGGAGCGGGACTATGTGGGCACTTTGGAGTTTTTGGTGTCGGTGAGTTAAAGACTCTCTCCCCCCCACCCCGCCATGCAGCTTCTGCTTTGGGCTGCCGCCTCGGACGCCTTTTTCCTGATTTGTTGTGCACAAACAAACGGGCCGACCTCCCCCTCCCCTCCCCTTCCCTTCCCTCCCCTCCCCTTCCCTTCCCTCCCCTTCCCTTCCCTTCCCCCACCCGGGCTTTTTCCCAGTTTGACCGCCGAAAGGGAGGAGAGCGATGCCATGGAGGAATCCTGTCTCTGGGGTCCCCAGTGAAAAAGACAGAAAAGTAACACGCCTCCCTTCCTTGAATCTGGGACGGTTTAAAAAAAGAGATGCCGTTTTGCAAAAAATGGAAATAGTTTGGTTTGTTTGTTTGTTTGCTTTTGTTTTTGTTTGGCGGCCTTAACTTTTCTCCCCTGACGTCAACGTGTTGCTCTTGTGCTACAGAGATGAAAAAAAGCGATCATTACCATCTACTCACTTTTAAATCCCAGCTTCCCTGAAAACCTCCCCTGTATCAGGTGACCTCTCTGAGCACAGACTTCAGGATTATGAATGAAGTTTGCTGCATTCAGATACATTTGGAAGAGCAGCCTTGTGGAGGATGTTAACTGTTGAACTTTAGCGTTTGAGCTCCTACAGTGCTGCAGTCTCTGTATTTAAATAATCCTTGAAACACAGTGTTCTGGCAGGGGGTAATGGTGTGTGTGTGGGACATAGAAGATGGGTGTGTGTGCTTGATCTAGCACAGTTGTTCAATATTAAAGCCACATGTAACATTTGCTCCTTTCCCCCCTGCCTCATCCTAGGCAGATCTTGTTTTGGTAATATGTTGATTACAGGAATAATAATGGGTTGCAGTCTGTGATCATGCTTAGAGCAAATGCACAGAAATCAATATGATTTAGGTTAGCCATGATTAAGTCTACATTCTTCCAAATTTTGGCTTAAATCCAACTGCTAGTCCCAATTAGAATAGAAGTCTTGAGTCCGCTGTGTTTACATAAATCTTGACTTATCATTTGGCAATTGATTTAATGGGTCTCTTTTAGTTCGGACTAGAAATTGGATTTAGGCCTATAAGTTGTGTATAAAAAGCAGAAGGTGGCACACAGTTGTATGAAACACCATTGTAAAACAATACTCAAAATTAGTATAGTATAAGACACTTTTCCATTTCGATGAAGCAGTCTTAAAGAAACAAAGAATGTAGGTCTTCCTGTGGATGATGGTAATATAAACATCAATATGTTTACTTCCTTGCTTCGTTTTCACGTTTATCAGCAGCATCAGTTAAGACGCTCCTGATATAAACAAATCTCAAGTTGTCTGCTTAATTTTGTATAAGGCCTGTCATAATATCCCTCACATTTATTCCTCCCCCACCCCCCATCCTGTCTGAAAGGGAAATCATTCAAACAGGAAACTTCTTACTTAAGTGTTTTAGGATGCTTGATTTTTTAAAAAAGTTTTTTTTTGCTCAGTATCATACAAAAAAATTTCTTAGCTTGATATTTGGCTGGAGGAATAACAGCATAGATGCTGAAATAAATTATGATTTATAGAGAAGCACTGTAAGAAATTCTGTTCATCTTTGTGTAGTTATGAAAAGTATATGCATCAAAATACTTGATTTGTATAATTTATAGTTTAGTGTTTGTCATTCATTTTCTCTTTTACATAAGAAAAAGTTAAGTTGTTTTTTTTGCGCGGGGGGTTGTTCTGCTCCTAGAAGTGCAAAGAAGGTATAAATCATATTTAACAGGCTTAAGCCCTGGCATCTGCTTTAAAAAATATCAGGTAACAGGTAACGTAAAACACTTCTGCTAGAGACACTGGAGAGCATAGCAGAAGTTATAAACCCAGAAGCTCAGTATTTTCAGCTCTGGGGGTAGGAAACCTAAACTCCTCCAGATGTTTTTGAAGTCCAGCTATCATTATAACTGACCACTAGCTGTGGTGGCATGGGTTGATGAGAATAAATATTGAAAATATCTGAAAGGCCACTGATTTCCCACCCCCTGTAATAGGCAATGTTGAACTACATGGGCAAAATCTGATCTAAGAAGTTGGGCCATATAATTTGCTTCTTTGATCAGTTAGAGGCATGGGAAATTTCAAAGAAATTCGTTTGTAGTGAGAATAAGCTGTATTGGAACTCTGAAAGTGGTTGAAAATTTAAATTTAAAAAGGATTCCTGCTGTACTGAAAAGCCATTGTTCGTGAATAATGTAGAATGGCAGGAGAAATTGAACCTTGCAGTTAGGGGTTGATGTCTTCACCCTTAGTTTCAAATCTCTCTCACCTACTGTTAGTTTTCAGACTGGTTCCTCCCTCCATGGAAATGTTCAGCTCATAGCACAGCAACTGAGATGGTGCAGTTAATTGCTATATGTAGAAAATTAGTTGCACATGTCTCTCTTCTTTGTAATTTAGCCTTCATTGTAACAGCAATCTGTTTTGCCTTTTTTCATTTGTGTCAGAGGCACCACAGTACAATTAATAAATTTATCAGACAAATGTATTGCCCAGTAACAGGCAACATCAAAATCATTTGGGGCAGCTAACATCAAGTCTTCCATAGTATATGTTGACGGGCATAGAGTATGCTGATGTAGGTGTAATTTCGCCTGTTCTCTTCACTTGCGAGTGTTTCTTATAGGTTGGCGTAATTTCCAAAGGAACACCTAGGTGTCTGGCGTAAAACAGTGATCAGATTGCATGCCCTTCCAGGTAACTTGTTTGTTTCTCAGGTGGAAGGAACATATTTGAGTCTTAGGAGGGTTGGGTTTGAGTTGATTTCTATTGTAATATGTGCCAGGGTCTTCTAATACAGGGGTCCCCAACCCCTGGTTCATGGACAAGTCCCGGTCCGTGGCCTTGCCAGGACCGGGCTGTGGAGACAAATCTCCTGCCCCCAGTACGCGCAGATGCATGCATGCCCCTCCCACACATGCACAGTCCCTGGGAATATGAATTGCGGCACCACAGGTGCCATGGAGACCCATTCCCCCCTCCCCCCAGAATCAGCCAGTTCACTCACTGGCCTCATTACAACAACAACAGAGCTGAGTTCTGTGCGGTGAACGGTGAGTGGATCATCTGGTTCTGGGGAAGAGGGAGTGGGCCTCTGTAGCACTTGTGGTGCTGTGATTTGTATTCATATCCCCAGGGATATGAATACAAATAGCCCATGTCTAGTGTAGATGTTAAACAAAATAGGAGCTGGTACATTGCCCTGGGATGGACCATTCTTTTGAGTCCTACGTTGGCTGTGTTGTTCCTGACATTAACAAAAATGTTATGATTTTGCAGAAGGGTTGCTAGTAGAGATGGGCATGAACTGCTAGTTTGGCAGTTCATGCTGGTTCATTTATCAGGTTCCTCTGGCAGGCACCCACTTGGAGGCAGTGGCCTGCCTTCCCTGCCTCCTCTGGGCACTGCCTCTGAGTGGGTGCCCATCAGAGGAGGCAGGGCTTTGAAGTGCTGAACACATGTTTGGTCTATAAACCAACTGGCACGAACCGCCAGACCGGCAGTTTGTGCCCATCCCTATTTGCTACAACTTTTGATGCTTTTTTTCTTTGTGTGAGACCATACCTTTCTCATGAACCAGCCTAGTACACTTGCTCATTAGCAGCTCCATAGACTTGGAGTTTTCTCTGCTGTCTGATTTATTTTGTTGAAGAGCTACAAACATCAACATTGGCAGAAATTTGGTAGAAAGTCACAATTACAGGAGGCCCATTGCATCAGTGGGACCTATGGGGGAGATGATTCATCAAATCCATCTTGATTCAATAGGCCTAATATAGTTGTAATTTACTACTGGATTTCAGCCACTTAATACAGTTTATTACCTCAGTGAAAAAGGAAGATAATGTGAGAACTGGTTCTCAGTTTCTGCTTACTTTGAACGATGGACTCTGTCTGCTGAACAAACATAGATCTAAATCCAGTTGTAGACCAAACTTAGACTGATTGAATCACTTCTTGAATAGTGAGCCAAAACTTATACAAATCCCATTAATTCAGTGGGTATGCTGTAGTTGTGGCATGTCAGTTGGACAGAGCCACTGGCACCCACCCTACACCTAGCTCCACCTCTAGTTTCACAGTGCCCATATAAACATTTAGGTTACATCTAAATATTAGAAGGACTGTGCCTATATGGGACCTTGCTTTAGTGTTGTGTAGTTCCTAATTTACTTGGGTCTGTGTATTTTGATCATATCAAAATGAATTTTTACACCCCCTAATTCCTCAGTCTTCACTGCCTCTGAATGTCTTTTTTAGAATGAAATTCTGACTTCTCTTATTGTCTGTGATTTTGCTGTTTAGATAACGTATAATATGGGTCTCCTATTTTAATCATTACTGATTCTTGAGACTTCAAAATGAACTTTTGCCACTGACTTGATTGCAGGCCAAATTTTTGGAGCAGATCGTGCTGTAACACTAAAGCAAAGACAGTGGCCCTTAAATTAATATGCCAGAGGTAATTAAGACTCTTCAGAACAGACTGTTGCTTACATTGAAAAGCTGTAAGCATGAAAATATCAACACACATTCAGTCCCTAGACCTAGTAAACAGGAAATAAAAATAAAGTAAACATTTAAGTCTTAGACTCAACTTTTTAAAAGCTAAAAATGCCTGGACAGGATGTACAGCCATATCTGTAATAGTTATCTGAAGTTTAGTTGTTAAGATTCCACATCAGCTAGCACCAGTTCTAGATAAGTACGTCTAGAAGGATTAATATATTTAAGAAAAAACTCCTCTGTCCTCTTAAACAATAACAGGTACACCAAATGTTATTGTTGATTGTCAGAGATGACTAGAGAAAAGAATCCAAATACAGAGGTCAAAGGCTGCTGTTTGCATTTCTTGGCTGTCTGCTCTAGCTGTTTACCAGTTTTTTAAATGTTATGCAGGGCCCAATACTGGAGGGAAAGAGTGTAGAAGTAACTAATTATAATAGTTAGTTATTGTGATGCAATTCTTTTTATAACCGCAGGGGCAGGGGCATGGCTACTCGGATGAGTGCTATACCTTAGACCAGCAGCTTGTAATAATTCAACGTTTTATTTAACCATTATTAAAATAACTATTTTAGTTGTTCTTGACTAATAAGAAAATAAGGAGTTAATAAAAAAACACTAGAAATAACTAATTACTTTTGATTGTTAACTGTACTTGTTAACTATTTTGAAAAAGTAACTGTCTAAACTATAAGAAAAATGCAAACTGTACTGTGGCCTGGAGATCCAGATCCCCGTTATAAAATAATTGTGTGCCATCAAGTCGATTCCATGGTGACATTTTCCAGTGTTTTCAAGACCGAGAATACACATAAGTGGTTCTTCTGGGGGTGCCCTGAGACTGTACAACCTGCCCACGACTATACAGGCTGACTCTTTTCCCAGAAGGCACAGTGGAGAATCAAACTCACAACCTAAACCACTGAGCTATCCAGTCAGCTAGATCCCCATTGCAATACTGAGAAAAAAAAACTGAAGCTAAATGGCAGAACGTACTTATGGATATTTGTGGAAACATATTTTACCTGTGTTGCTGTTATACAGATCTTAGCAGCTTTGCTAAACTAATTAGAACCAGCATTGTACCAGAATGGGCAACTTTCTGAGCAGTGAGTAGTAGGCCCAGGCCCTGACATAAAACAGTATGCTTATTTGTGTAGTTAATCTAGGACCTGTACTCTGACAGAAGAGACACTTCCTGTCTGTGAGATGTGCACCCTCACAAACTATCATTTCCAACATTTCTTTTGCATAGGCAAGTGGGACACACCACTGTTGAACAGGAGAAAGTGCTATAACTGTTCTCAAGGATTTACAGATCCAAAATATATGGGAAAACAGTAGGGCCCCCATATCTGCAGGGGATATGTTCCATGGCTTACTGTGAATACTTGAAACCGCATATAGTAGCGAACCCTATATACAGCCTACAAGGAGGCAAGACAATGGCCACAAGGCCTGTCCACTTATATGTTGTATATAGGACTGTGGTAGACTGCAGATGACTGAAACCACAGATACCAATCCTGAGGAAATGGTGGGGTCCTACTGTAAATGTCTAGTTCTTTATTCATGCCCTTCCTGTCTCACCATATTTGGCATAAATGAAAATCATGTAGTCAGGGACACGTAAGGGGGTTAAACAAAGGTGTTAAACAAAGGAAGAAAAGGATGGTAAATGGTAATTAATTGTCCTGTTGTCCCTGATTTTGCAAGAACAGATGCAGAAAAATAAAGGTTTGATGTGAGATTATCTGTTTGTAAAATGTTTGTAGTTATTCTAGCCCACAAGAATAAAAAAGTAATATCAAAATATTGGCAAGATAATATTTTTATTGGGTTGAAGCAAAATAAGACAGGGGAAGCAGATTATCAAACATGATATATTTCCAAAAATATAGGAAAAAAAATAGAAAATGAAAATATCAGAATTAAACAACTTTATTTCCTCATTATAATAATGGGATGATGGTATGTGTAGGAGGGGGACTTGTACTGAGCCACAAAAGATTATTTGGAACCTTCTTTTGCTTTACTTGGCCTAGGAAAAACCATGCTTATGCCTGTCTCAGGTGACTTCATCCCATCACATGGCTTCTGACTTATGGTGACCCTCTGAATTAATGAAGTCCTAAAGGTCGATCATTAGCAGTCCTGTGTAGGTTCTGCAAAGGCTACAACGTCCTTTGTAGAGTCATCCTGTCTCATGTGAAGTCTTCCTCTTTTCCTACTGCCTTCTAAGTTTTTTATTAAATATCTGAAATGTAACAGACTCAGTTTAGGCATTTGGACTTGTAGTAAGAATTTAGGCTTGATTTTATCTAGAACCAACTTATTTGTCTTTCTGTGGTCCATGATACCCATAAAGCTCTCCTTCAGGATCCAATGTCCTCCTTTCAAATGATTTCCCCTCCTGTTATTGGGCCCTCCATGAGTGTGGGGGCGGCGGCGCAGATGCATCAAAAGTAGAGATGGGGGTATTCGCACAGGTGGAGATAATGAGGCTCCAGCCCCCTGGGGCCAGACCGTCCACTCACAATTTTGCCACTGCTGCCGGCTCCGCGATCCTTCCTATCACTCCGGAGCTTGCGATCGGCGAGTTACTCTTCAACCTGGCAGGGAGGCTTCTCGTCCCGCCTCCTGCCAGGAGTGGCGAGCCTATAATCAAAAGGCCTTGAGGAATCCACATAGGAGCAGGACAGCTGATGTGGTCTCATTGCATTCTGTTACTGAAGCTCACACTGTGCAGTCTTCTAGCCTTTCCTGGCTCTTGGTCTCACCCTGAATCTCTCCAAGTCTGTGAGAGAGGTGGCAGAGTTGCAAGGCTTGACACTTGGCCTTTCCACTGCTTCTTCTGGGTTGGGGTGGGCAGGTTGTCGTTTTGTACCACCTGGGCTAGCATGTAGCCTAGCACAGTCTGCAGAGCCCAGTTCCTGGGGAGATCAATAAGGATACAGTCAATAAAAATCCATCAAGTCAATCTTTCTGGTTGCCTCTTCCTCCATCTCCTCACCATCCACATCCTCACCCTCTTCTCCTTCCCCTGGGGCATCTAACTCTTTTATACCCAGGGCCTCTCCCTGTTCAGGCTCCTCCCTCTCACCTGCCATATGTCCCCAGTTTCTTGCAGGCTAATCGCCCAAGCAACTGAGTTGGGCCTTTCCCTAGTAGCACTGCGATCCAGTTGGACCCCTCCTCCCTGACCAGCTACACATAGTGCCAGTAACTGGGGCAGTTCTCTCGCTGGTAGATGTGATGGGAAGCATGGTAGTGGGCCCAACATTGGCAGCTTTGCCAAATCTGTCACATTCAGTTTTCATATCCATACATAATACTTGGGAATACAGTAATATAGATGAACTTTGCCTTGGTTTCCAGCAAACCCTCTTGTATGTGTGGGTGGGGATTGCATACTTTTGTGTTATATACCAAGCACATGTGAATGTCATTGCAAACAGGACCAGCTTTAGGGTGGGTTAGCTCGGTGGTCACCCGCTGTGCCAAGCTGAGGAGGGCACCGAGCAGAGCTCAGTGGCTGTGTTGTTTGAATGTACTGTCTACAAAAACAAAAACAAAAAAACAAGACACAAATATTGTGGCACTTTAAAGATTAACTGCTATATTTTAATGTGAGCTCTTTAAAAAAAGAGGTTAAAAAAAGTGTCCAGGTAGATTGAAATGTTCTGAAACAGGTTTTTGTGTGTTGCCATTTTTGATGTCAGATTTATGTCTATTAATTTTGTGTAGAAACTGTCCTGTTTTTTCCAGGTAGTGTGCAGAAGGGCACTCATTGAATGACCTGAAAGTAACCAGGTAGAAGGGGGAAAAAACAATAGCGCTACAGCACTAGACTTGAAAGAGAAAGAGCTGAGATAAGGTACATGCTTATGCTGGACACACACATTAAAGGACAGAATATCAGTCAAGGATTTCTAGGCCATTGTCAAGTGTGAAATCCTTCATTGATTCCCACAGCTTGCCATTTGTGTCAACAATGCTCTTCTTGCCTTGTAGCCTTGGAACTGAAATTATTCCTGTTTCTTTATTTAAAAACTATTGTCATTTTGCCCAGTATCTGTATCCTCATCTGGTCATGGGGCCAGGTATAAATATGACAACCATATAGTTTAATGTCTTGATCCACAAAAGCTCATATTAAAACACAGCAGTTAGTCTTCAGGCGCCACAGTGTTTTTGCCTCTGGTTCTTTTGTTCAATACCCTTTATTTATTTATTTATTTATTTATTTATTTATTTATTTATTTATTTCATTTATATCCCGCCTATCTGGTCAATTATGACCACTTTAGGCGGCTTACAACATACACTAAAAACAATAAACAAAAACATACACATAACATAACATAATTTTCCCAAAGATGGCAAGAAACAGAGTGTATTATAGTGAAAAAAGAAAGAAAAAAAATAATAGGAGTTAACTGGAAAGGGGGAAGGCCTGCCTAAACATCCATGTTTTCAGTTGTTTCTTGAAAATACCCAGCAAGGGAGCTGCGCGAATCTCAGGAGGTAAGCTTGCATAGATTAACATGGCTACTTCTTTGAATGTCTACAGTGAGTTACCAAAAGACGGGAACTATTATAAAACAAACAAAAAATTGAATGCAAGTCCTGCAGTATTTCTATTATGTTGCACAGTGCACTGCCACTATTCACAATGTATCTGGAAGTTGAGTCATAGCAACTGAACTTCTTTCTTACTAGGTTGAAATGTTTCACTACTCATCCAAGTAGCTTCTTCAGTTCTTCAGACTCTTAGATTGGTATGGAGCACATTTTTCCACACATTCCAAAGATGACTTCCAAAGTTAAATCCTAGTAGCTGCCACTATCATGGCCTTTTATGTGATAAATCAAAGTTGGACTTATCTTGTGGCAACTCACTTAAGTCAGGTCACCTTGCCTGTATCAGTAGTTCAGTGCAAAACTTGTCTTAGGGGGTTGACTACATTGACAAAAAAAATGGGAATTGCACTGGAATTGGTATGGTCAGAGTTCTATCATTTTCTGTTGACTACACCAGTGGTTCTCAAACTTGGGTTCCTGGATGTTCTTGGACTGCAACTCCCAGAAATCCTGGCCAGCACAACAAGTGGTGAAGGCTTCTGGGAACTGCAGTCCAAGAACATCTGGGGACCCCATTTTGAGAACCACTGGACTACACAATGTACAGGTCAATGCAAATCCGCCCAGAGTCTCTCCCTACATCTGTACTCCCCCCCCTCACTGAAAGCATTTGTATCAATTCAGGTGGACTGACTGTGTGTCCACAGAGAAAGAAATTGGTGGAAATGTTGTTGGCATAAGTTATACTGTGGATCCCCTTTATCCCAACCTGTCCTGCTGATGGCAGTTGTCCACTTTATATCATTCCCTATGCCAGAGGTCCCCAAACCCCAGTCCGCGGCCCAGTGCTGGTCCGTGGCCTGAGTCAGACCGGGCTGCGGAGAGAGACCTTCCCACCTACTCCCGCACGCATTCCTCCCCCGCACAGCCCGTTTGTGCCTGTGCGCAAGCGTGCGTGTGCCTGCCTGCCCGAGCGCTGCGCCACCCTTAACTCATGCGCACGAGCGCAGGGGGGTGCCCCGCCTTCCCCAGCCGGTCAGCGGGACTAAAAAGGTTGGGGACCGCTGCCCTATGCCATTCTGTAGCTCCAGAAAGATTCTGAGGGTGAAGCGGGTCCCTAGGGATCCTCAGAGCCTGGGGGGTGGGTGGGATTGGGCTGGAATGTTTTTAATTTATTGAAATGGCTGCAGCGTAGCTGCAGTTCATGATGTCATTAGAGATCTGCAGCATAGCTTATGCCAATAGGATTCTGGTAGTGAGAGATAGCAGTGCAAAACGAATGACCTATCTAAGTCTTTTTCTTCCCCTCTCACTGCTCAAACTATCCCTCTTACCAGTAAAGAGTAGCAGACAGATACTCATTATATTCTATTGAAAAAGTAGTAAAGTAAAAGCCATGATCAATAAAAGTAAAAACAATAACGGCAACAAAACAAAACAAACTCCCCAAAATCACATCTTTGCTGCAGCTAATTATTGCAGAATGTAACTTGTTTCAAAACTTAAAATGATAACAGTGAGTATTGTGACACCTTAAATAGGTTTTGGTGCCTAGTTTATCATGGGAGATGAAATTAGATACCAGAGAATTTAAGCATTCTGACAAAGATCTGTTTATAATTCCATATGCTTATTATTAAGCTTGGTCTCACAGATCTAAATGCTGTTCCACTTTATTTATGCTTTTTATTTATAGCCCACCCTTTTTCTGCCTTTTTTTTTTTTGGCTTGGTAATGTCTAGGCCACAACTTAATGTGTCATTAAAGAAATACATTTAAAAAAACTTTTAAAATATACTTAGAATTACTGCCTATCCCCTTCTGAGAGCAAAGGGCGGAATTCTTTTTAAGTGTACAATTTTACATTTTAAGTCAAAGATGATCTCTGTTCTGCAGAATTTATATTCTCTCTTCTACCCACGCACACAAGCTGCTCAGCTTCTCATAAAAAGTGTCGCATGCTTTGAACCAAATAACTTATTTCTTGCTGATCTATGCAGAATCACTTCTAATGTTTTTGGGCTGTAGTAGTACAGTCCTCTAACATGACTGAATTGCATAACTGCTGATGTGAAGAGTTGCTCCTTGTCAAAACAGCATATGGATGTGTTTTCATGTAACTCTTCATAGGAAAGCAGAGATACTACAGTTTTGTGAGAGGACTGTACCACGTGGTTCAGTCAAAATTTACATGATATCTAATTTTTCTAGCCAAATTAATTCATACATACATCAATATATCATTGGTATTTTCTCTTACCAAATCCCGGTCTTCTCTACTACATCCTTTCTTTTCCTATCTCTATACCCAAGCAAGTCTTAAAAATTATTGCATATGTTCTCTCATACATAGATTTTAGCTGCTGCTACTAAAATCAAAAGGTGCTGCAACTATTATGGCTGTTACATGATCAAGTAAAGGTAAAGGTAAAGGTTCCCCTTGACAATTTGTCCAGTCGTGTTCGACTCTAGGGGGCGGTGCTCATCCCCGTTTCCAAGCCGTAGAGCCAGCGTTTGTCCGAAGACAATCTTCCGTGGTCACATGGCCGGTGCGACTTAGACACGGAACGCTGTTACCTTCCCACCGAGGTGGTCCCTATTTATCTACTTGCATTTGCATGCTTTCGAACATGATCAAGTAGACTATTGCAATTGCATCATCTTTCTTTACAATCATAATGTATTATCCAATAGCTATGTATCTATGAAATTTTAGATATATTTTTCAAGGTATGGCAGAGCATATCAGTTTACATACTACAAGTTTGTCTTCATTGCAAAATATTTTTACCTATTTATTAGATACAACAAAGTGTACTTGTAAGCATACTTATTTATTTTATTTTATTTAAAATATTTTTATCCCACCTTTCTCCTCAAAAGGACCCAAGGTGGCTGATATCATTAAAAAAAAAACAGTATTTAAAAGCTATAAACAGTAAGTATACAAATATTAAAAAGAATTAGATATTATATTAAAATGGTAATTAAACTCAGTATTGAAACACATTTTAAAAAACAGCACAACAATCCATCTGAAAATCCCACTCAGGCAGCCAGTCATTGAGGAAAGGCTTAGCTGAAGAGAAAAGTCTTTGCCTGCTTGTGGAAGGACAGCAAAGATGGGGCTAGTCTAGCTTTCCGTGGGAGGGAGTTCCAGAGTCTGGGAGCAGGGACAGAGAAGGCCGCTCCCAAACTTGTGGAATTGTATCACTTCTGTCTTGGGGTTTTGTTCCTGCTTGAATACTTCGTTTGACTGTGGGGAGAGATGGTACCGTGATTCCCCGAAAATAAGACAGGGTCTTATATTAATTTTTGCTCCAAAAAAAGCATTAGGGCTTATTTTCAGGGGATGTTTTGTTTTTTTCATGTACAACACACTACATTTATTCAAATACAGTCATGTCATCTTCTTCTAGTTGCTGCACAATGGTGGAGGGCGGGGTTTCACTTCACTGGGGCTTATTTTTGGGGTACGGCTTATATTATGAGCATCCTGAAAAATCATACTAGGGCTTATTTTCAGGTTAGGTCTTATTTTCAGGGAAACAGGGTAGTAGACAGACAATATGAAGACAATAAGTAGACAGAAATGAGAAGCAAGTTATTACTTATTCAGTTCTCTCCAACATCTTTAGAAGGGAATGCTTAGCACCTCTTCTTTCCCACATGTTTTTCTCCACATGGAGACTGGCATGTTGGCAGAGGTAGGATTCTTGCTATCATATAGGCTCTCCATGTGAGCAAGCACCCCAGTTTTCCAGGGTTCTTTATCATGTGGAGAGTCTAAGCAGCATCCTCTCCTCTGCATACATGTTGTGCTCTATGTGGAGAAAGCAAGGAAAGATAAGGGAGGGTAGACCCTCCTCTGAATGTACTGGTCAGAGCTGGATAAGTAAGGACAAAACAGGGCTGAATAGTTTTCAGCAGGACAAGTTTGCTTGTATGCAGTCATTTTGAGAAAGCTTATTATCATACCATATAACCAAAGCAGACTGATAGCTGACTAATGTTTTATTGTAGGTGGAATACATATGGCAGCTTGTGTACTGCACCCCCATGTTGTTGGACTGCAACTTTCCGCATCCCTTACTGCTGGCTCTGCTGGGTATGATTATTAGAAGTTTCAATTCAACAACATTTTGAGGGCCATAGGTAGCTCATACCTGCTCACTGGCTGGGATATTTTTCTGCATGTTGCTGGTTTTGGGGCAAGCTCTGAAAACTTGTTATAAAAATGATATCTTTGCACAATTTTTTGATTGTGTCTGTACTGCCCATTGAACAAACTACAAGAGGATAGAGGTTATTTGGAATACAAGAGTTTGAATGTGGAAAAGTGAGTTGCTACCTGAACAGTCGTAAAAAAGTCAGTATGAATGTATCCAGTCACTAGGTATTATATATTCATTGAAGTACTTGAGAAAATTAATTATTCAATGCTGAATTGGATGTGTTCACAATATCACCGAGACAAACTTTTTTTGGGAACAATAAATCAATCAGAAAAAATTAGAAACAAACAAAAACCCTGTAAAATTTCATAAAACAAAATAGATCAGCACAGAATTTTTATTCTGAATATATTGCCTCATTTTGGATTTGGTAGCCTTAAGGCTTCACTTCTAAGCTAAGTTGTGGAGTTACAGTACTATTTTTGTTCCTGTAAACAAGCAAGTCACCAGACATTAAGAATGCTAATGATTCATTAGAAGGTATATATCCTAATGTACACTGAGCTTCTTTACGTTCCTCGTCTGGATTTCAGAGCACTGAATGTCTATTATCAGAGAGTCCACGTTATAGTTGCATCCTCACTTGACACTATTCAACTATGATTTAAATATTGATGTAAAAGAATGTGGAAACAGAACAGCTAGGAATAGAAACTTATTTTGTTTATAGTTTTGCAGTGCATGAAAGACCAAGCTAAAATCGTTATGAATACAGGACTGTTTGTAAAATGGATTTCCTCTGCACACCTTGCTCTTGAAATGATACAGTGCTGGTTCTTCCTGATGCTTTCTAACACTAGGGAAGGAGGCCTTGCGTCAGAACTTATCTACTATCTTTCGATGTGAATGCGAAGGGAGAGGGAACAGGGTCCAGGAGTTCAATGAGGGCTTATGGAGTCAATGTAGGTAGATACTGAGAGATGGAAAGAAAGGAGTGATGTCAAGGAGTATGACAAGGTACAAACTTTACACAGCATTGGTGTGATTGGGTTCTTTTGAAACTACTGACAGTTCCTCCACTTTGGTGGGAAGAAGAGACTGAGACTGATTTAAACTGTTTTCTTCTTCAACTTTATTAACTCGTGGTGTTTCCAACATTAGACCAACAGGGTCAAAGCAAGACAAATCCAGCAACTGTCCATAACTAGTCCACATAGATTTTTCCTCTATAGGGGTTCCACTCACTGCGGAGCAGGTCCAAATATTTTGCAGTCGGTGATCCTGCACAGGGGTGCACTCCTCATTGCACACACCGTCCCACAACACGGGTGACGCGCCCAGTCCCCTTCTTTCGGAGGTGAATTGTACACCAGACCGGGACGTATCACTTTCTTTCCTCGACCTTGCCCCCTCGGGAACACTATCACTGTCCATTGCAAAGTTTGTCTCGTAAACCGTCTCGCCTTCTCTTGAGATCTCTGGATCGGGTAACAAACCTCCTACTTTAAGGTTTGGAAAATCCTTCAACAAATCCCGCGCTTGCTCATATCTCTGCTCTCTTTGATCTACCTTAACTAGTTCTCCCTTCTCTTCTCTCTTTCTCCAATCTGCCCCTGAATCTCCTTCCTTCCTCCTCTTTTATATCTTCCTCCCACATTGAAAGCTTTAGCTCCTCCCCTTTCTTTCCTTCTCCCTCCTCCACTAATCAAACCTCTACATTCTTCTTTTCCTCTACTAATATCCCTGTCATCCCTCCTGTATCTTTCTCATCAGTGTCTTTCTCCTCCTTGGGTGGTCTTGATGCTGAGGACGGCTCACTTGCCTCCTGATCTCCTTCACAATTGGTAAATAAACTATGCTGGTCCTAATTTCTAATTGCTCTGGGAAGTTTGCTCTTCACTAGAGTTACAGAGTGGATCTCAGAAAGTGTTGTTGTTTGGTTTAAGGGTGCTCTCTATTGTTGTTGTTGTTGTTTAGTCATTAAGTCATGTCCGACTCTTCGTGACCCCATGGACCAGAGCACGCCAGGCCCTCCTGTCTTCCACTGCCTCCCAGAGTTTGGTCAAATTCATGTTGGTCGCTTCTATGACCCTGTCCAACCATCTCGTCCTCTGTCGTCCCCTTCTCCTCTTGACTTTGCTCTTTCCCAACATCAGGGTCTTTTCCAGGGAGATTTCTCTTCTCATGAGATGGCCAAAGTATTGGAGCCTCAGCTTCAGGATCTGTCCTTCCAGTGAGCACTCAGGGTTGATTTCCTTTAGAACGGATAGGTTTGATCTCCTTGCAGTCCAGGGGACTCCCAAGAGTCTTCACCAGCACCACAGTTCAAAAGCATCAATTCTTCGGCGGTCAGCCTTCTTTATGGTCCAGCTCTCACTTCCATACATCGCTACTGGAAAAACCATAGCTTTGACTATGCGGACCTTTGTCGGCAAGGTGATGTCTCTGCTTTTTAAGATGCTGTCTAGGTTTGTCATCGCTTTCCTCCCAAGAAAGCTCTCTATCATACAAAGCTGTAAATGGTTCAGGACCTTGTTACATGGCAGAACACATACTCCTAGCTGGGACTGCCCATCCTACTTGTTCTTCCCAGGCTGGATGGCTGAGAGCATTAATCCTGAGAGAGGCCTGGAAAAAGAGAACAAGGACCTGGGCCTTCCCTGCAGTTGCACCCTGCCTCTGGAATGAGTTGCCAACTGAAATTCATCTGACCCCCTCCTTTGCATCTTTCAAAAAACTGTTAAAAACACATCTGTTCTGTCAGGCTTTTCAGCATCTGCCAAATTAAGAATTTGTTGACTCAGCCTTTCATTCAACTGCTGACAAATTTTAATTTGTTTAATATTTGTTTGATTTATTAATTAATTTAATGTGTTTGATTATGTTGCTTTTATGTTTGGTGATAGTTGTAAACCACCCAAGTAACCACTGGTTAGATGGTCGGTATATAAATCAAATCAGATAGATAGATAGATAGATAGATAGATAGATAGATAGATAGATAGATAGATAGATAGATAGATAGATAGATAGATAGATAGATAGAGGTCACAACATATATTGTTCAACATCTCACTTAATGTCAGTATTGGGATTACCAACCCAGTCTATAGATAGTACACAGCAGTGGGTTTTCCTGCAATCCTGATGAATGAAAGTATCTGCATGGATAACCTTTGCTGGGTTGGGGATATCCTGAGCACGTTTAGAGAGAGGAGGGTGTAGACAAAGTTTGACTAATACCTTGGCAAGTAACAACTTATTTCTTCTTTTTTGCAATACGAGTAACTCACCAATGCCCATACACCTAAGGACTTTTATACAGCTGTTCTTATTTATAATGTAATGCAATGTGTTTCTTGACCTTTCAAGACTTTCCCCATTTTATGCCTGCCGAAGGTAGCTGAGGAGTTATATTTAGATTTCTTACATATTAATCTTGGCTCTGTTCCATATCTCACTTTCAAACAACCAGTCGTTTATTCATAGAAAATATTAATTTCAATAGTAATTTATGACTGCATAATGGCTTGCAAGAGAAAGTGCTGTTTTTGAAATAGTTTGAATGTGTTGTGGGGGGGGAGGAGGACTCTAGCTGGCTGTGATTTTTTGATAAGTTTGTGTGATTTCCTTTTCCTTTGCTCCAGTTGTATGGCTAATACATCATGTAAAGTCAAAAGGAAGTCGAGATACAATTACCATAGAAAGTCAAAACCTCTTCCATTCACTTCCAGTTTCTGCTTTTTAAAACTTATGTGGTGTGTGAGGAAAAACATAGATGGCTGCTTAGTCACTTAGAATTAAATAATCAGTAGCACCACCTGTATTATTTATTAATGTAGAATGGTTCTTTGCCTATATATATGTATATATGTATATATGTATATATAAAAACAAAAGAACATTAAATTAGTACAGTCCTATCCATGTTTACTTAGAACTAAGTCACATTGGCTAAAATCCAATAGTAAGCTGGGAGAAGGCCCAGTGAATCAACAGAGTTAAAGAGGATCCAACCACCAAATCCCCACTGATTCAATGGGACTAGTCTGTTTGCAACTTACTATTGCATGTCGGCCACTAGGTTCAATGAAATCTGCTTCCCTGCAATTCTGTTTAGGATGGCAGTCTCTGTAAAACTAAGAGTACAGTTCCAAGTAGAGATGCGTGGAGGGTTGCCTATTCGTTCCAAAGCCCTTGTAGCCCATGCTGGATATGGTGGGAGATGTAGGGGAGAGGCTGAACTCACTATTTTTTAGTGCTGCAACCCTCATTTTTCCATGTGGTTCTGCCAGGATTACTACTGCTCGCTCCAGACTGGTGATAGGCCGTCCCCATGAGATGATGGGGTGTTGGATCCATCCAGGGACATGCTACCTCACACCTGGAATATTTATTTATTTATTTATTTGATTTTCATACTGCCCATCTAACCGATGGCCACTCTGGGCGGTTAACGTGCAATAACAATAACAAAACAAGCATAACATAATCAGTGCATTAAATTAAATTGACAGATTAAATAATAAACATTTAAAACATTTAAAACCAAAACTTAAAATAGGTGATGATTAGATAAAATACTGAATGGTCTCATGAATCTTAGGTTGGCAGATTTTGAAAGGCCTGACAGAACAAAAATGTTTTAAAAAGCTTTTTAAAAGACATCAGGGAGGGGCTAGGCAAATTTCAGATGGTAATTTGTTCCAAAGGCATGGTGCAACTGCTGCGATCTGGGCCTCCCTTGGGGTCAGTGCCCTCAGCCGACCAACCTGAGAGATGCGGGTAGGACAGGTAGTCCCTGTAGGTGTTCTGCCATGTACGGACTTTATAGGTTAAAACCATCACCTTAAAGCTGATACAGAAACTAACAGGTAACCAATGCAACACAGCCAAGGATCAGATAAATATTATGGTATTTATTTATTCCCTTTACTAACCTGGCCGCTGTATTCTGGGCCTGCTGGAATTTCCTTATTTGCTTCAGGGGCAGTCCCATGTAGAGTGTATTGCAGTAATCTATTCTTGAGATCACCAGTGCATGGACAAGCATGGTGGGGGACCTGGTGTCAAGGTAGGGATACAGTTGTGCAAAGCACCTGAGATGGAAATAGCAGACTGGATCACAGATGCTATCTGAGGTTCCACAGACAGTGCTGGATTCAGTAGGATGCCCATACTGTGAACCTCATCCTTAGGGGAGAGAGTGCCTGAAAGTAAGGGAAGCCCCTCAATACGCAGGCAGCAGGGGAGCCCCCACCTAAAGGACTTTCATCTTGTCCAGATTCAATTTCAGCCTGTTGGCCTCCATCCAGTCCAGGACCGTTTCCAGGCACTGCTCAAGGGACGGGATGATATTTACTGCAGAAGGGTGGAAGGAGAGATAGTTGGGTGTCATCCCCTTATTGGTGACATGAAACTCCAAATCTCTGGATGACTTATCCCGGTGGTCTCTTATAGATATTGAACAGCAGGGAGGAGATGATTGATCCCTGAAGGACTCCACAATTTAAAGTCAAAGAGGAACAGACCATCTCACCCAACTGCACTCTCTGAGGACAGTCCTCGAGGAAGGACTGGAGTCAAGATAAAGCCAGGCCAGTGACCCCCCCCCCCGATCCCCCCCCTGGATACTGTGGTTGACGGTCAAAAGCCGCTTTCAGTCTTTTGAAGTTTATCAACATCAGAAACACCTAGATCCATTTCAATCTTGGATCTGGCGATGGTGACACCTGCTTTAAATACATCCTCACTAGTTTACTGTAACACACTCTATGTGGAGCTGCCTCTGCAAAGTGTCAACTTCAGTGAATCCAAAACATAGCAGCCAGATTGTTAACGAGCTGGTCACAGGGATCACATATCCCTCATTTTACATCAGCGCCACTAGCTGCTGATATGTTTCCAGGCACAATTCAGTGCTGGTTCTAACCCTGTCGTCTCCAAACTTTTTACACAGAGAGCCACATAATATATTTTTGATATTTTTGAGGGCTGAAGAAACGTGTGCATACGTACGCCCGCCCGCACGCCTACCCTGATGTCTGGTACTTGGGAGGTTTTTGCAAAGGACAGAAATAATGCACAAGCATCTCTTCAGCATTCCTCTTTATTATATTTAAGGAGGAAATTTCAGAATGTGTTGATTTTGGAAATGGTTGCCATGGCTTCATCACTGCTGGCTCTTTCTTGGGTCTCTGCATTAACTGCTGAGCAAAGTTATCTCACTACTTACCATTTTGTGAATATGGTATATGTACATCTTTCTGGTTATTTTACCTTAATCTGCTTTTTGCTCTTTCTTACTTGTTGATTTTTGGTAGAGTCTTTAAATTGGCACTTCCTTTCCCAATAAAGGTTTATAAGACATTAACCTTTACAACCTATGAATCACTGCACAACATTACATTGGTGAATGTTTTGCCAGTTTTGGTAGTGTGACTCCAGAGATGATAGAATGGTAGATTACAGATCTCAATAATGTAATCACATATGCATGCTTAGTTCTAATTACATTTTGCTTGATTTTTATAATTATGGCATATAATTATGTGATTCATTATGTGGTTGTAAAATATATATTTTAATGTACACAACAGTAAACAGCAGGAAGTCACTAAACATGCTGATTTTCCTTCAAGAAAGGAAGAAAAGAGAGAAAGAAGATTGTTTAACTGGATCTTCTTTCTGTCTGTGACAGAGAGAGTAATGTGTGACTTTTCTTCTCTAGGTTTAGAGATGGCTTTGCTTGGGCACCACAGTGCCATTTAATGCAAAGCAAATATCCCAAATTGCTCCAATTTATAGTCTGTACTGATTTAACTTCCATCACCAGGCTTTGCATACATCTGTACATCATGTACATTGATGTCTTGAATTCAAAATGTCTCAAATCTGTTGAGTCTTCACCTAGGGAAACACACTTATGCACTTACTTTTAATTTTCTCTTGAATGCCTCTAGCGTTGGAGTGCTTACCACATCCTGAAGTAATTGGTTCCATTGCTGTACTGCTCTAACAGTTAAGACATTTTCCCTGATATTTAGCTTAAATCTGGCTTCCTGTAGGTTGAGTCTATTATTGCGTGTCCTGCACTCTGGGATGATCGAGAACAGATTCTGCCCTTTCTCTGTATGACTATCTTTCATGTATTTGAAAAGTGCCACCATATTTCCCCTCAGTCTTCTTTCCTCAAGGATAAACATGCCCAGTTCTTTCAGTCTTTCCTAATAGGGTTTGGTTTCCAGTCCCCTGATCATCCTTGTTGCCCTCCTTTGAACTTGCTGCAGTTTGTTGGTATGGTTCTTAAAGTGCAGTGTCCAGAACTTGACACAGTACTCTAGATGCAAAATGCTTGCAGAGTGACTGCTTTATAATCTGTTCCGGAATTCTCTGTGGGATTGATGTCAGGCTGACTGATCAGTAGCTTTCAGGTTCCCCCCTTTTGCCCCTTTTGAAGATAGGGACAGTGTTAGCTTCCTCCAGTTATCTGGCACTTCACCCATTCTCCACGATTTAAAGAAAAGGATAGACAGTGGTTCTTCAGTCTCTTCAGCCAGTTCCTTGAGTATCTTTGAATGCAGTTCATCTGGTCCTGGTGATTTGAATTCATTTAAAGTAGTAAGGTATTCCTTGACTATTTGTTTATCAATTTAAAGCTGCAATCATATCCCCTTTATTTGTACTTCACATTTGTCTGGAGAAGCATAGGCTGTTCCTTTTGGGATAAGACTGAGCTAAAGTAGGAATTGAGCACTTCTGCCTTTTCTTTGTCATCTGTTTATCATTTGCCTATTTCAAGTGAGTAGCTGAGCCACTGTTTTTTTTCTTTGTTTCTTGCTATGCCTGTACTTTGGCACTTTCTTCTTTCAGTTTCATCAGAGGTGGTTTCAAGTCATTGCTGTTTTCTCCAGTAAGATGGTGTCACCGCATATCTTAAATTATTGATGTTTTTTCAACCAATTTTCACTCCTCCTCCATCATTATCTAGTACAGCTTTCTGTATATGTTCTGTGTACAGATTGAACAGATAAAGGGAAAAATGCACCCTTGTCTGACCCCTTTGCCTATAGAACATCATTCTCTCTCCCCCTATTCTGTCCTAATGGTAGCTTCTTGTCTACAGTACAAGTTACACATGAGGACAATCAAGGGCTGAGGCATACCCATTTCTTTCAGAATAACCTATAGTTTCTCATTATCCACACAAAGGCTTTGCTGTAATCTATAAAGCATAGGCTGATCTTCTGAAATTCTTTAATGCTCTCCAGTAGCCAGTGGATATTTGAATGTGATCTCAAATGCCCTTTTCTTTTTGAAATCCAGCTTGAATATCAGGCACTTCTCACTCTATATGAGCTTTGTTGCAATACGTTGAGGGTCACTTTGCTTGCATAGGAAATTAAAGCAATGGTTACTGCACCCCTTGGGAACTGGAATGTATATTGTGCATTTCTAGTCTATGGGCCATTGGGGTGAAGGCACATAAATTTAAAGCATTTGGGAACATTTTGGAAATAAGTGGACATCACTATTTAGATATCTAAAGATATCTGAGCAGATAAACACTACTAGTTCTATATCTTATAAGGACATAAACCCTCTTCAGTTATTATTTACTTGATTTTATTTGATATGCGATTTTGAATATTTTAATGCAGCATATTAATTTATAAGGTCAAAAGCAGATGAGGGAATAAGGAGTCAACCTCTGCAGAAAATGGTATGTTTCCTCTTGAAAACTCAAGTTCTCAGCTCAGGTCTACTCCTGGACTCATCTCTCAGCCTGGATGTTCAGGTTTTGGTGGTGACCAGAAGTGTGTTTTGCACAGTTAAAGCTGGTGCACCAGATGCACCTGTTCTTTGAGATGTCTGATTTGGCTACCTAACATAACCAAGAACTGCAGAGCTGGACAGGATCCTATGGATCATCGGGTACAGACCATGTCAAGGAGGCACAGCACAGTAAAACATGCCTTAGTTGCATCTCATCTGGATTACTCTCCATGGGTCTGCCTTTGAAGAGTATTCAGAAACTTCAGTTAGTTCAAAATGCTGCAGCCAGACTGTTGACTGTCACTGGTTATAGGGAGCATGTAACTCTATTATTATAACAGCACCACTGGCTGCCATCTGTTTCTGGGCTCAATACAAAGTGCTGGCTATTACCTGTAAAGCCCTAAACAGTTTGGGTCCTGTCTGAAGAATTCTGTCTCTCCTTCTGAGTCCTTGAAGCTCCTAAGATCTTTAGAGGAGGTCCTTTTCTCAATTCCATTGCCATCAAAGACGCATTTGATAGGGACACAAGTGAAGTCCTTCTTTGTGGCTGTTCTGAGGTTGTAGTATGCTCTTCCTCCCTTTTGTCCCTTTTACCAAGAGTTGCCTCTTTACAAATGCTTTTAATAACTAAACCAGGTAAAATTGAGTCCCTCTTGGATGCTAGGCATATATTCTTTTAAAGCGTGTTCTTAAGGTTTTTAACTGCTAAGAAAACCTTTTAAATTATTGTGTTTGTTTTTTTATTTTGTAATTTGATGTGTTTTTAGTCTTTGCTTTAATCACTGTGAGCCGTGACATAGGAATGAAACAAATAAAACAAAAACATTAAATACAATTGCATAACAATTGTTGCGCCTTATATTCACTCTAAGTGTTACCATTTTCTGTACCAATAATAGCAAAATACATTCTGAATTCAGCATTGAGAAGACACTAGGTTTCATCCAGAGCTTCTGAAACACCTATTACATGAATTGTCTTATTTTGAAACAGAACATTGGAATTAAAATGGAGCATAAAATAGTTTAGTTTGCTTAAAATACAAGAAGCATTGATCTGTTTTGTTGAAATTGTATTTTAAAAATAAGTTGCTGGCACAAACAATACCTAAAATGAAAAGAAAATAATTTTACTTTGTTCATTTGTCTGAAGAAAATTATCATAGTTGTTAAGAGCACAAATGCTGCATATCTGAACAACAGCAAAAACAACAGGAAAATGCCTTCCCTTGTTTTCAGGTCAATCAAGCTACATTCCCAGTTGTGTGTATAATATACAAAGGAATTTGTTTCCTGTAGAAACAGCATGGTGATGTGTGGAAAGAAATTAACACATTTGTGTAGAATTAAAAGACCAATTTCCTGGCATTATTCTTAATATACTACATTTCACACAGTGAGAAGAAAAGACAATAAAAAAACTATTAGGCGTACTTTACGTTACTTCATGCAGAGAATTATTGAGCAGAAATTTTCATTTTTAGGTTGATCAATAGCCATAAAGATATTATCTGGCTCTGTTATATTGGTAGCATTTTAAACCAAGAGGGAGCATAATTGCAGGGATCCCAAGGTACAAGCCCTGTACCTTGATGCAGAATCTCAAGTTGAAAGTATGGAACAGGGATGGAAAAATTGAAAGCAAGAGCTTTGTTACTTCAGGGTAAATTTGAGATAAATGTTTCAGGGTTAAGGTGGCTTCTAGTGTTCGGCCCCTCCGTCCCAATTCTGGGCTATATGATTGTAACTTGCGAAGTAGGGAGGAGTTGTTGTTCCATCAAAGTTACCAAGGGTCCAATTAAAGTGAACTAAAATAACCACACTTTGTTATAATAATGGAACAGACAGTTAGAGATTTATACTAAATAAGTGGCTGAAATCCTGTTGGATAATGTCATTAGCCATAGCTGTGCTGCAGATGCTTTTAGGCAAGTAAAACCACCTAGTTTTTCCCCCTCCCCCCAAGGTTGTGGGGATACTTAGAGATTTTGTTTTTCCTGAGGAAGCCTTCAGGAGCTGTGGAATGAGGTAGGGAATGATTTAAATCTGGAAAATCACTTTCGATTGACTCAGTCCCTTGCATATTGTGATCCTATTTCTTAGCAAAAATCACATTGTAATTTTCAGTCTTTTCCTCCCTAGTGAACAAACTGTGTCTGCTGAAATTCTCAAGGAATTGCATGCATGTTGACTTGGTGCATATGTGTGCATGACCTGAGAATCACAGCAGGAAATCCTTGTTTACCAGGGAGGAACAGACTGAAAGTTCCAATTTGGCTTACACTAACTAAGAGGATTTTGGCCATTTTTCATCTAGTCCTATCAATCTCTATTTGGGAGAAGGAAGTCTCATTATGTTTAATTGGCTTAATCCTAGCAATAAAGAGAGTCTCTTCCCACCACCTTTAAAGAACTAAACAGTAGATATCACTTCTTATGATTATTTGGGGTTGAAATAAAAGTGCAAGAAGGTGCATCATGTTTTGGGTGGTCTGATTTTCCTTGTTTTGGCATTCCTGGTTTCTGGGAAATTTTCATAGTTTTTGAAAAAGAGAACATATAGACATCAGTATTGGGAAAAGAGCATCCATCTTTACTGAACACTGTCAGATAAAAGGGCTGGGAGCTTCTCTGTGGCTCAGTGGTTTAGGCATCTGGCTGCAAAGCTGGAGGTTGGAGTTTGATTTCTCACTTTGCCTCCTTGACGGGGCTGGATTCAATGAGTCCCTTCCAGTTGTGCAGTTCTAAAATGATGATGATGATCATGATAATGCTAAGCAAACAGCTGAGAGCAAAATAACACCTCCGTGTTTCTCCCACCCTGTTCTACATAAATCTCTGCGAAAAGCACTCACAAAAGCAGTTGCAATTTGAATCTGTCTTTTAAGGAGACAAGTCCTGCATTCTACAAAGCATTACTCATACACCTGCTCTCAATAGAGTATTGGTGGATTTTTCAGAGTGTTCTGCCAGGGAAACACATTCCTGGATTAGATACGTCCCACCAAAATCAAATCAAGCCCCAGGGAGCACTTATAAAACCACACTTTCTATCTCACAGGTACTAAATATTGTCCAGTTGTTCAAAACATAAATAGTGACTTCAAGCTTTTCAAAGTTTGCAAGTTGGAGAGGTAGAATTGTAGCATCAGTGAATTAGCTGTAATAAAAAGGTTACCAAAAAGAAAATGAAAACACAGCATCAAATATTCTTTTCTGTGTGGGAGATATCATAAAAACCTGTCATCAACCAGAACTATATGGTAGAGTGTAAATAAGGAACAGGCCATCTGGGAATAAGGCTCTTTAATGACTAGATACAAGCAGATGGCAGATGACTACAAGCAGAGGAGGCCATGTAACAGTATGTTCCATTTAACTTTTCAGACTTTAATCATCCCTGTGTCAACAGTTGTTTGCGTATACTTAAGTGACTTTTTATTCTTCAGAGATACTTGTTTTACTGTAAAAATGCCCCTTCAGTATTTCCAGACAATATGTATTCCTTTCCTCAGTGATTCTTTGCTCCCCAGTGATTCCTTGCTTACCTACTTGTAGGAGTTTACAACCTTTTATCTTTTTTCGTATGAATAAATATGCATTTAATAATTGTATTTAGGAAAAATGCTTCCTTGGTGCTTTTATTTTTGAGAAACTTCTTGCTTGTCACACACTAGGAAAATATTTTAGTTTGCAAATTGATCTCTTGGTGATTTAAGTTTCCAAGAAAAGGATTGCTTCTATAGTTTTTAAAGACTAGCTCTGAAAGCAATACTTTATGTCAAATCAATACTTACATCTCGTAAAGACAGATTGTGAGTCTATTGAACTACCAGTAGTAGTAGCTGGAAAATAAAATAATGGATGAAAGTTTTAAAAATAGCATATTTCTGAAATGTATGTGTGTGAAAGACATTATTAAAAGATTATATTATATTGATATCCAGACTGCCATGGTGTTTGTAGTTAGCTGCCACTCCAGTAGGCTATACAAAAGATTTTCCTTGCCTTTTGGAAAGGTGCCCTCATATTTGTCCCTTATTAGCTCACACAAACTGAGACAACTGCTAACTAAATGCAGATTTAACTCATTACAGTTGAAAGAGATTTAGGGATGTTATATGGACCAACATGGTACAGGCAGATATTGGATGCTCTAAGATGCTCTAAGATGGAGGGCATGGTACATTTTCTAACAAAATGCCCTCTGTGTGCAGATTTGAGGGATAACTATCTTAAACCCTTAACAACCAGGATCAAGAACAATTCCCCTTTATGTTCAATTTTATTTCTGCTAGCTGGTATAGATAATATATATCCTATAGGACTCCTAAATTCATTAAACGAGCCATGGTATGATGGAGCTCATTTCACAACTTGATGCTTGTTTGAGAATGCTTATTTTATTATTTTATGTTTTTCTGATTGTCTATATGTATGTACATTAGATGCCAAATACTATTTTTGAAGAGTGGTTTAATTTCTGTTTATGCCTACAATCTGATTGGCTATGAAGCAGTAAAGTGTTCGTATGTGTGAAACAGCTAGAGTTTAAACTATGCTGTTCTCATCAATGGATTTGCTTCTTTGTGAAGTAGAATTCTAATTGCTGGCATCAGTAGTAGAATTCCTGGTATATGAAATGGGGTCTTGGACACTGAAGCTGGCTGATGAATAAGTACTATGGCAGCTGCTGGTCGTGCCAATAACAAATTAAACAAGCAGCACAAATTAAACAAGCAGCACACATTTTTGCTTCTGAACTGAGTTGAGATGTTTTTGGGTAGTCCATGGAGGAGCACTGAGGAAGCTTGCATTGTGAGAATAATTTGAAAAGAGTACAGAATAAAGGTTCTGTGATCCATTCATAGCAACAGAGTCCAAGATTGGTCAGTACCTTTATTGGATCACAAAATGGTTATAAATAAGGCAAGCTTTTGAGTTCTCCAAAACTCTTCATCAAACAAACATGGTGTTTGTTGGGGTTAAGGCAAGTAGTTCAAAAATTGGGCCTGGTGTAATACCGTTTACTCATGGACTCAGACTGGGGCAAAATGGAGTTCAGATTCCACATAAAGCAGAAGTAACAAAGATACCTTTTGTCTGCAGAAGATGGAAAAACTGCTGACTGATACCTTTGTTACCTCTGTCTCATGTCAAATACATATTTCATTTTGTTTTGTTCATAATCTAGCTTCATCAGCCATGGGCAATATATCTGCCTTAACTCTAGATTTTATACTATATTTGTCTAGTGATGGTATAAAGTTTGGAGTTTCCAAAAGTCCTTTGCTTGGAGATCTTTAAAGCTTGTGTTATATGCAATTTTTTTAAAGTGATGCAGTATATATATTGCCCAGTATGTATACAGGAGTAACATTGGTGTTGCTGTGACAGAGACTTAGATAGCAGTTTCCTGTCATGTTTTCCTATATTTCAAGCAGAGAGCTGTGCTGCAAGGTAATATACAGAACAGGTGCTAAAACACAACAAGAGGAACATGAAGATGATGCTTCTGAAGCCACTGCATGCCTTTCACTGAGAAGCAGCTGATTCTTCTGGTTTCCAGGCAAAGGAAGCAGTAAAGGACCTTGAGGGAGGAGGGCTGGAAAAAGTTAATGGGTGCACAGCTCATGCCATTTCATTCACAACTGCAATGATGGCACTTAGCCCAGACTTCTCAAAGAAGTCCCTGTACAACACTTTTCAGCTTAAGTTCATGCTGCTGCTTAGAATCAAAATCTTTGTTATTTGTAGCAGCCACCTTGCTTCAGTGAGAACCATAATGTGAAATGTAGGCATTAAAGGGGTCTTTAAAAAAAAGTTTGATGTTTTTAAAAAAGTTATTGAAATATTTAAGTATTTATTTGTTCGATTTGTATCCTGCTTTTTCTGTCCTCTAAAATGGAACTCAAGGTGGCTCAAGACAATGCAGAACAAAATACAGTTAAAACACAAGCAAATTCAAACAAAACATTGTTAGATTAAAAATGTAATTTAAAACACATCACTTAGGTAAATAAAGCACCTGTACAGTAAGTAAGTAAGTCAGTCAGTCAGTCAGTCAGTCAGTCTATTGGTTAGATACTATTCAGTTGCCTAAAGCCTGCCTAAATATAAAAGGTATTTGCAAGCTAGAGTTGGGTAACAGAGAAGAGGTCAGTGAGAAACTGCTGGCAAAGTCCCCTCATGGGTCTCCACCAACCATTAGCAGGTCAGATGCAGGAGGAGTAGAAGCCCCTTAATCTGAAGATCCCAGAGCCTGGATTTATATGGGAGAATATAGTCCTTCAGGCAGGCTGAAACTATATCATAAAGAACTATATAGACCTTTACCAATTTTTAATATTGTGCCTAGTAATAAATAGTGAGCCAGTAAAGCTGTTTTATAACAAACGAACTCCCTACTTTCTGTAACCAGTTCTAAGTCGGCATTCTGACTGCAGCATTTTGGAAGCTCAACACATCAGTTTTTGAACCTTTTTCAAATATTTGGCCAGACAGAATATTTTACAGTAATTCAGATGGGGTAATAAGACGTATTAGTTGTTGCAGGGTTTTGAATTTCTGGTTAAACTCCTCTAGCTGCACATCAGAAGTGCAGGGGTTCATAGAATTAGCTTCAAGTTTCCCAGAGTAGTCTACCTCTTTTTCTCATCAACTTGACACTTACAATCTCTGTAACTCACTCTGAGAAAGTTAGGAGAAAGAATAAAATGTTTTATTTACTTACAGTGAACAAATAACAGCAAACTGAGAACAAACATGACTGACTGCTTTCAGCAACAGGCCTCAACAAAGTCACTGGGTCCAACAGACTGACTGATTCCAAGAGACAAAAAAGGAAAAATGTTCTGAGCAGAGAGGCATGGCTCTCTTTGAACTAAGAGTCAGGGAAGGAACTATTGGTTAGTGCTGTTAGTGATAGACAGTCACCAGCCCAGAAAGGTTTGTCCCAGCCACAACTACTAGAGGCAGCATGCAAGGGTGAAAAATTCCAACACGAGTATGGCTAGGTCAGGCATCTCAGCATATGGGTCTAGTTGGTGTGCTAGCATTAGTTATGCAAATTCATCCTGGCCACCAATTAGATTTTGGAGTCCCGGTTCAGGGTTGAATTCAATATAGTCTGATTGTGCTGGGTTTCAGGGATGGTTTTGGCAACAAAGTTCTCATACCACCTCGCTTAGGCATGTTGCACCCCTGAAAAGAGTCCTTCCGCACTTCATCTACTCAGCTTTTACACCTACCCCCACCCCCGGCTATTTTCATGAGCCAGGATCCAGCATACCTGGTGACTGAGGGACACCACAGGCCAGGATGAACTCAATGAACAAGATTCCTTCAACACCACTTTTTGAGTTTGGCCATACAGGAAGGATACCCTGGTCAATGGTATTGAAAGCCATGAGAGGTCCTGCAGAACCAACACACTCTCCCTGTCTAGTTCCTAGTGCAGGTCATCCACCAAGGCAACCAAAGCTGTCTCTGTTGCATAACTAGGCCTGAAGCCAGAATGAAATGGCTCTAGATAATCCACTTCATCGAGAAACCTCTGGAACTGGGAAAACACCATATGCTCCAAAACTGTGCTAAAAAATTGAATATCGTGCAACATATTGGAGTCTATATATTGATCAGGGGATACCCAATGTTGTGTAATGTATAGAGTGACAGACTAGGACTATATAACAGTGCTGTGGTGGTACACAAGAGTAATAGGATCTGTTTATCTATTCCAGCTTCTATTGATGCTCATTCAACCTCAGAAAAAAGCAATGGCAATTAGTTCCCCTTCACTAGCTGGCCTTAGTACTACTGTTTTAAGAACAGACCTGTTCACCATTCCACTCCCACCCCCACTGTGTAGGCTGTCTCTCTTATGGCAGCTTGCGTGTATGAACACTAAGAGATTCCATGCACTACTTTCAAGTAGTGGGTGGTGTTTGGACAGCTGCTACAGCCTGGCGTAGAGACACTGACCTCCTTTACTGACAGACAACTGGACAGAGAAGAAAAGAGTAGCTCTTGTCCAAGTCTAACAAGCACCATAGAGCTCCCTTGTTCTTAATAATAGTCTTTCCCTTTCAGAATTAATTTACCAGTGAAAGGAGAACTTATGCCACTACTTTAGTGTAATGTAGGAAGCAGAGCATGCTGCTCTTTAAAATCTTTTAAGAGAGCAACATGGAGACTACATTTTGGTAGTGTTTTTGGCAATGGTGGAAAGCTAAAGCACAAAACCTACTGCCCCTGCAGTAACTAGTGAATAGCTGAGTAATTATAGCCTCACATAGTTACGTAGTGCAAGAAAAAGACAATTAAGAAATGAATCTAATTAGGATAGCAGTTCTTACAAACACTCACATAAGTAGTAGTGGATGTAAGAGAGGAACTGTTTTGTAAGTTAGCAGGACAAAAAGCCATTGGCTGAGTTGAGACATAACCCTCAACTATAATTTATCGCTGTGTCAACTGGCCTTGAGCTCATGATCTCTACATTCTGCTGTCCACCTCCAGTACAAGGAAGCTAGAAGCATTTGTTTTTATTTCTGGCTGTGTCTTGCTGTATGCAAACGGGGACAAATTGGTTAGTTTTAAGTGGTGCTTTGTCTGAGCAAGCCAGCTTCTCACAGTAGCAAGTCAGATAGCTAAGCGGGGTGCAGCTATTCAGTGTGGTTGTCTGAAGCTGGAGGCCTTTGGTTTGCTTATGGAAAGCCCACTAGCACAATAACATCCTTCTTCTATTTTCCACCTATTGGTATGCAGAGATACGTTGTTTCTGATACTAGGAGAAATATTTAGTTATTACGACCAGTAACACTGATAGCCTCATATTATGTGAATTTTTGCAATCTCGTCCGAATGTGGTACAGGATTGGAGCCATCACTACATCTTGTGATTGTGAATTCCATACTTCAACTACACACAGTGTGAAGTATTTTCTTTTAGCTGTTCTGAGTCTCCCATTATTTAGGTGATTTGGATGACCCCAGATTCTAGTATTATGATGGATTGTGTGCAAATATATATTAGATAGCATTTGTTTGTTTGTTTGTTTGTTATATTTATGTACTACCCATCTAGTGGCAAACCACTACTCTGGGTGGTTTACAATAGAGATGGGCACAAACTGCTGGTTTGGCGGTTCATGCTGGTTTTGGGAGACGGCTGAATAGGTGTTCCGCAGCTCAGTGCCCTGCCCAATCTTGAGGGTGCCCACTAAGAGGCAGTGTGTGGAGGAGATGGGGCAGGGAAGCTGGGATGCTGCTTCCAAGCGGGTGCCTGCTGGAGGGAGTGGGATGCCAAACTGCAGAACACCTTTTCGGTTGTCCACCAAACTGGCAGTTCTCTAGTTTACAATAATATATTTTTAAAAATCCCTCCCACCTCCCAGCCATAAAAAATACAAACAATTCCCACAAAACCCACAATATACAGTACTCGCAGAGTAGTTTACATAAAAGAAAGATTCTCCAGCAAACTTTTTCTGTGTTAACAAAACAGAACGGCCACAATACATCATCTTTATGCTTTAAGGTCCGTTTGCTGTCACTGAGCCAAGTCTCACAGACATCAGAACAACTATAGGATTTTTGTTTGTTTGTGATACTTGTGTTAAGATATTTTAATTCCAATTTTTTTTATTAAAATACCTTAGATCGAGTTTGTGTATTGAAAAGATATTAAGATAGTTGAGCTGACTATAAATAATTTCTTACGTTATTAGTACAGACCTATGAATTACTTGTGTCCAGCTGAGTACAGTTAGTATTCAGGAGGATTCTTTGACTGCTGAAAGGGAATCCACCTAGATTTCTATTAAAACAGATGGTTTAGGATTGAATATATATTACTATACTTTAAATGTCGTATTCTGAAATGTTGCATGAAGGAATTAAGTTACTGACATGAATTATGGAACTTCATATGCTGGTAAAGTAATTATCCTGCTGTTTCAGCATTTAAACCTACATCCTCAGCATTTTTAGAACTGCTCACTGCTTTGCCATTCTTGTCTAGAAAGGCAGAGTACTGAAATGAAGGCATGTATGTCTTGGTTGTGATGGAACAGACATTTGGAAGTGATCATGGGCGTGCAGTCACTCACTTTGACATTCATTATTCATCCAATTTCTATGGCAAGTCCCTGTCTGAGATCCTGGGAAGTTGTAGCCAGTCAGATTAGACAGTCCTGGCCTAGAATAACTAATAGACTAACTTGGTGTGAGGCAGCTTTGTATCTTCATTATGCTTTGTTTTCACATGCGTTTATTGTTTTATTTAAAACAATAACTGTACAAGCATCATAAACTACATCAGAAGGAGGATTATACCCTTTCCATAATGTTTTGGGAGTTAGATGTATCAGTCTAAATGTTATGAAGGCAACATAAGGCTTCAAACCCCATATTTCCTTCTCATGATAATGTGAATATAAGGCCTGGGAAATGCAGTCAAAGGGTAGAGGCAGTGGGTGCTTAAGACTGCTTACTGTATTATTCAAAAGAGTAATTGTATGGGTATCATAAGAGACATCAGAATAAGTGCTATATATTATCCATAACATTTCTGATTTGGCAGTTAGACCTATCAGTTTGGATGTTACAAGGGAAACACCATATTTCATGCTAATATAAGGACTGGGGAAGTACAGTGAAAGGACAGAAACCATGAGCACTTAATGTTGCATCTGCACATTGATTCTCCTTGGCACTTGCTCCCTTCCCATGTAGATTCAAGTTTTCCTTGGCTGGGCTCCAGAACAGGAAATTAGGCCACCTGGAGGAGAAAAGTCCCATGGATTATCCTTCCTTTGCACTTACCAGCCTTCTTCTTGTTTAAATGCTGCTGTCTGATCACCCTCTCTTAGTAGCTGGTTGTGAAAGTGTGTCATGAGCTTTCCAAGACTACAGCTTGGCTCTTGGGTGACCTCAAAAATCTCTGGTAAAATCACCTCTGTGATGATCTTTGTGACAGATGTAAAAACATCTTTGTGTCCCCCTGAAAATACCTGACGTGACCAGAAATAGCAAGTTGTGTGGAACTTGCCATTTCCGATTAGGCATAAATTTGATGCAGAGTTACTTTATGTGGGCAATATCTGGACAGTCATCTCCTTATATTACCATGATATCAATGTAGTAATGCAATACAGCTCCCATCAGTTTTCTACCAGGAATATTCTCTTATCATTTTTTTTAAAAATAGTTTCTTAAGAAATAGATTGTAGTAACTTACCTGAAGCCAATTGTTCTTTTTTCCTAAGTACCATGCAGAGAAATAGTAATTCCATTTCATAATATAGTATTGTTTAATCCAAGAAGCTGTTATGTTAGCAGTAATGCTATTGTATTTTCTATGGATAAATTTTGGCCTTATTTTTCCATGTTCACATGAAATTTCCTTATTTCATTTATTAGCTAAGTTTGGCTGGCTCATGGGAATCAGATAGATGCTCATTTCTAGGAGGCAGCATAGTGTATTTCCAGTGGGTTTGTGACCATGCAAATCTGTTGCAAAGGTTTATGTTAATGGAAATATGAGATGCATTAAAAAAAAAATTAAACCTCACAAATTGAATAGCCACCTCTTGTGTGATAGAATATCTTTGAAGCATGTTATTGGTATCTCTTATGTAGCCACAACATTAACAAAGACACCAAGATTCAGACACTGTAAAAAATATCACAGTGAAAGTATTGAATGTTGCACACACTCACATTACAGCTTTGTGTTCAGTAACAAGTGGTCACAGTATAGATTTATAGGTGAAATCTATACGGAGAACACGGTATGTACTTTGCTATGTTAAGAGCTAACTTTTATGATAGTAATACTTTAACGGAGCTATTAAATTATACACAACACTTTCCATTCATTTATTTAGCTCGTACCTACCACACCATTTTTTCTTGACGGAGATAGAATCTAACTAAATATATTTCAAATACATCAACTCTGTAGTTAAATATTAACTCAATAGGGAGCCACAAGAGTTTGGTGCTGTCCTTCTGCCAGTTGTATGGACTGATCAGGTCGTCCAAGAATAACAGTGCCTAGCTATGATGTGTGATAATTGTGTCTGAACTGCTGCATAGCTTGATGGTTTAGGTATGGTTGGGAACTCAATTCCTCACTGCCCCCTTGACAGGGGCTGGACTTGATGATCCATAGGGTCCCTTCCAGCTCTACAGTTCTAAGATTATTAAGATTAATTTAAAGTTTTTATGCTGGTCAAACTTCAGTTAGAATTTTGTTATATTCTAAAATCTTACTAAGGTGTTAGTTACCTCAATCTAACCTGACCTTGTAAAGATGCTAGTTACTTTAGTTAATCTGAATATTCACATGGCTAATTATTTTGATGCGTATGTACATTGTAACTTCAGATGACTTGAAGGGCCTTCAAATCTTTGTTGCTTTTTGCCTGGAGAAAAGTTATATGGATTTCAAAACATAACTAACAAAACCAAAAGTATGTTTGTTTTTGAAATCACACATTTTGAAATAATTCTTTGAATCATGGGACTTATACCTGTTTCATTCATATATAGTATTACTTTGAAGTAGTAGAGCCTATTTGCCTGATAATTAAGGAGTAGAAATGGAATGGTGCTTATGATTCACCATTGTGGGTATGTGGGAATGAAAGGACAATCCAAAGGTAAGCTTGGATCAAAGATCTGGATTTTTGTGTGTCAAAGAGCATTTTTATGTGAATATTATACCCATAAATATTATGTACATGTGTAGGATTTTTTGAATTATTTACTTGAACATTAGTATTTTAAAAAGTTGATCTTAGGTGCTAACAATATTACTGCATGTGAATGGTGGATTTTGTAGTTTTGTTATTGACTTCAGCCCTGAAGCCAAAAAGGGAAAACAGGTGGCTGTCCAGCTGCTGAACTACTGAAAGAAAAGCCTTTTTGTACAGTATCAGACAGCAGCATGATTGACCTCTATCTCTGTTGTTGGCTCTGTTAATAGACATAGAAAACATACATTTTGTTGTGAAGGGAAGCATGCTGATCCGTTCCAAATAATATCATATGTGTATCCTTTGAATCAACCATCCTTCAAAACTATCACACAAATAGAGAATCCGGGAGGCAGTGGAAGACAGGAGGGCCTGGCGTGCTCTGGTCCATGGGGTCACAAAGAGTTGGACACAACTTAAAGACTAAACAACAGCAACACTAAATATTATACTGCTTGATAGATTAGTAACACATATGTGATATTGAAATACATCAAGGAACACAAAATGTTTTCTGCTTGTAATGGGAGTGTATGAATAGCCTCCTCAATTTATTCTTCAGATTTTCATTTAAAGCATCCCTAGTTGAGAAAATTAATTTAAAAATAACACTATTCAGTATTTTCAAAGCTTTGTAAAAAATGAAGAAAGCGTAAAAAGGAAAAAAAAAACGTTGAAGTCTTAGTGAATATGAAATATAGAACCAAGTGGAAAGCCTATTGATTTTGTTCTTTGAGAGCAATCTGTACCTGTCCCTAAGCCACAGTTATAATATTTAGCATTCTCAGATAGAGGGAGAAAATAATAGTTTGTTTTCAGTAGGGAAAAAAATCTGTCAAAGTGACCTCACTTATTTTAAGCAAAATATGAATGATTTTCTGAGTTAGATGCAATATAGTTGTTGAAAAGTAATGGCTATCAGTATATCATGTTTTCATCTTGAACGATATGGCTTTGTTATGCCAGAGTCAAAGTGATGTTCAAGAATGGCTTAATAGATTTAAAACTGAGATCCTCCCTTTTTGGATTATGAAATTTAAAATTCTAATTCATGTGTATATGAAACAACATGTGTGTTGACACAAAACTCTAACCCAGAATTGATGAGAATGGTGGCTTATTAGTAATGGTCAGGGTGATATTTTATCATTCAGTTGTTCCAACTGGTTCCTTCTATTAAGAAAGAGGAGGTTGAAGGAGACAGAACAATGCTAGGGCAGAAAAACTTTAGCATTATATCTAAATCCAGACCCTGGCAGCTCATTCTTCTAACAAGCATGGATTTGTATGTCAGCTTCATATCCTAACTTCAGACCCTTGCTTATTTGAAGAGGTACAAGCTAAAAGTCTGGGTTATGATGTAACATTTGTTTTTCTGCCTTGGGAAGTTGCTGGTTTCTTTAGCTTTCCTTTTGAGGGAAGAGTAAAGCACCAGCATACTACCCATTTCCCAGCAGCCAACATTTTAAGCAATTCTGGCTAAGTGTATTGTGCATGTGCAGACAACCCAATCCCTGTATTTTCTGAAAACTGTGCAATATTTCTATTACCAGGGTTGAAATTTATATTTGCCAACAGTTGGGGTATAGGATTTGCTGCATCTAAATAAGTTCCCCCCCCCCCAACTTTCAGGAAAAAAACTTGATATTCTCCATATCAGTGTAGGTAATATTTTACCTAGAATGGCTGAAATCCAATAGTAAGTCACAATTAGAGTAGGGCCACTGAATCAGTTGAATTTATAGAAGAGTTAATTCACCAAATCCCCACTGATTCGGTGATCTGCTCTAGTTGAAATGTACTACTGGATTTCAGCTCATATGAGGAAAAGTATATTTTTAAAGGAAATATATATTGCATTGCTTATTCAGTTCAATAGTATGCTATTTTGTCTTTTATTAACCTTCCAGTATTGAAATTATCTGGAAACAGACAGAAGATACTGTATTGTGTTGATGTGAGTATGCTGTAACAGGGATTTAGAACTGTGAGGAAGAGCTCTTATACTTTAAGGTGGGACCAAAATAAGTGAATTTCCTTTCATTTCCTCACAACCAGCAGGAACGTCTATACGTTTATTGCTAAGCCTTGAATATCTATGTATTTTAAAGTCAGAAATATATTGTTAAATAAATAAATAATTATTTAACATATAAGTTTGTAGTTACTTATAAATTAATAGAACAAAAGAATTAATGTTGAAATGAATGAACACTTAAAAATATATTGGTACCTTAAGCAACATTTGTGCAGGTAAAATTATTAGAAATTTATTGAACTAAAAATTGAATATCTTTGTAATGTACAGTAAACAGTGGCTCAAGTCCTATTGCACAAATCCTTGCTGATTAAAGGCAATTTTGGGTGCATGTGACTTGCATACAATGCAAGGAAAACCTAAACTCATGTACACCCTAAAATTGTCAGATGAAGTTTTTAATCAGCAGTGACTTGTTGCTGCTTATGACATTATCATTATTGTGCATCCAGAGCTGTGCAACAGGATTGCAGACAATGACTTTAAAAATGTATAAACAAACTTGGATTAGCAGAAAATGAACCAATAGCTGCAATGAATTTTCCAGCAGTCTTTTGTATACATTTATTAACGATTAAAACTATGCAAGAAGTAGTAAGAAAGTTATTATCATAAAAGTAAGTTGAAGCATGATAACGTTGTTATTCCAATAATATATAAAACCTACCCTCCCACATGGAGCCTCTGCCAGATTTTTGTCAGTTTTCCTCTCAGCTGCCCTCAGTGTCTATTTTGTGTCTTGGGGCGGGGGTTGCCTGATCTTCCAGGAGGGCTCTCCAGTGAGAGTTGGGGAGCTTGCATGAGAGGAAGATTGGAAAGTACCCCTCCATGAGTGCACATCAGTACCAATGTTGAAATTTCTGGGACTTCTCTGTTGGTCTGTAGCACTTCAATAGAGCCCTCCTGCAAATTACACCATACATACATCCAGGAAGCACCTGGAAACTTGGAAAAACACAACTTAAGAGTTTCATTGAAAAAAAGAGTAAGCAAACAAAGGTCTGTTTTGGAGATGGAGTGTCCACTGCCTGGAATGAGTAAGTGAAGAGAGTCCATGTTCTCATTGTTGGGAAAAGAACATCTGGGCTTTGAATACATTAATTGGAGAAAGAATACCAACATTTGATGTTCATTATAACTTTAGACACCAACAATTTTCATATAATGGATAATATTATATATTTTCAAATATAAGTAGAGTTTATTATTCTGCTTGTAGCTCTCATTGTTCCTGGCTTTATGATGCAATGTCATGTGAAAAGGTAATATTTATACAGCTTAAATCACCATCTTTACATGTTGGTGGCCCATACTGGAACCATATTCCATGGCACCATTTGTAATTTTCTGAACTAATTAGTATCCTCAAAAGGATATAGAGCTTCTCTCTAACTTATATTTCTCATGTTATGTTTATTGTATTTAATTAATTATATGTTTGGAAGTACTGAAATTGTGCCTAATTCTTGCTTTGTTTTTCTTCAAAATGATTATTAGTCCTAATGCAAAAACTGGCTTATACATTAAATGTGTGAATGCCTTTTAACCATTTAGGTTTTAAAACTAAAATAGTAGCTGTTGGTTGTGCATGTGTGATCACAAATGTGGCCTCTGAGGATTTCATACTTTACTCCCATGCCAATGTCTTGATGAACATGCCTCTGTGCCCATTGTTCGTCGGATTGGGAGAGAACCCCTCATCGCTGGGAAGAATTCCTTTGAGACCTTTGCATGCCTTTGAGAAAAAGTGGTTCTTCAGGGAACTTGATGATGACGACATCAATTAATTCCCCCCCCCCCCCCCCCATGATTGCTTAGAAAAGTGTCTTTCACTTGGTTATTAGTACTGAGTACTTGTAACAGACTATCAAGTCTTGGACTAAATGACTGCATAGGGATCAAAGAATTCGATGATGCCTTTCATAATCTTCCCTGTCATTTTGCACAGAAGTTTTATTTACTTTTTATTTTAAAGAGTGTGCACTGACCTGAGAGCAGTGTCACAGACTGATTTATCATGCTACATTTTGCATTCATGCTTGTTCCCTTCACTTACACAAAATGGAGCATTATGATGTAGCAAAAAATACATCTCTGAAATGACTTTTAACTATTACCATTTTTTTCTGGAAAATTAAATATTTATTTATATTCATATTCATATTAATAGTATTTGCACCTCATTCATATACATTTATACCTAATTTGATATATAGACTTGCATTTTTCAATTTTGATCTTGTTAACTCTACTGTAATGATAATTCACTTTGCGAATCTAATGCGGTAAGCCTCTTATACAACAGTGCATATGAAACTACTATATTAATTCAACACTTTTTCATTTGTATGCCCTGTACTTCTTCAGTGCCCTGACTATTGCTTTTTTTCTCTCTCAAGGCATTTCTTCACAGAATAATGCAATGGGCTGTTTCTAAAGTTGATAAAAACATTACGGAGGAAACAGTTAAGGTTAGTTGGTAATTGTTCTCACTCTTTTTTTTAAAGCATTGTTTGTTGATATATATTTATACACTCATTTTCTTCTTCACAGACATTGTTCTCAAATATTGAAGATATTCTTGAATTGCACAAGAATTTCCTTTCTAGGATTGAAGAGTGTCTGCATCCTGAACCTAGTGCTCAACATGAAGTGGGAACCTGCTTTCTTCGTTTTGTATGTAAACTTTGATAGTTTCTGCTTCATGTTTAATTGATCTCCTGTTCTGCTACTGTAAAAAAAATGCTGGCATTGTAATTCATGGACATCCCACTTTGAGGACAAAAACAGACTTGATTGCATAATATAAGGTCTTTTTAGGACACTTGGAAACTGGAATCACCGCTAAAAGGAAGATTTTGCTGCTTCAGTGTCCATTTCTGTAGAATATATAGGATTCACTGTGATTTGTCATCAGGAAACTCTTTAGCAGTCTTTCCTGGATTGAGCCACTTTTTCCTGAATAAATTTCATTTCTTTCAGTCAGTTTTATGTTACATTAGAACATATTTACCATGGAAATTCGTAGGAGAATGTACACTTTCCTGTTTGGCCTCAGTTTTTATTTTAGACATATCTGATAGAAGATAAAATGCTATCTGTAAGATTGAACATGATTGCTATAATTATATCTTTTCCAAACTGCACTCTTGTATTCCTTTTTTAATCTAACAAAATTTAAATTGAATGAATAACACTTATTAACAAAATGACTAATCAAAACCTTTTACCCTCCCAGAAGGACAGATTTCATATTTATGATGAATATTGCAGTAACCATGAGAAAGCACAGAAGCTTTTGCTGGAACTTAACAAAATAAGAACAGTACGAACTTTTCTACTGGTAAGCTAGTATTATTTGTATTCTATTTCCAGAACTGCAGTCCTGTATCCACTAACCTGAGTGTGTGTCCAACTCAACTCTGTGATTCTTACTTCTTAGTAGAGAAGTAACTGGAAGACAGTTTGATAACACTGTTTTATAAGTGCACATGTTAAAGACAAGAACTAAAGAGCAGTTGTGCTGGATCAGACTAAAGGCCTTTTTGTCCAGCATCCTGCTTTCCATAGGAAGTAACCAGATGCCACTGAGAAGGCAGTACACTTATGGTCCTCCAAATATTGCTTGGCACCAGCTCCTATCAGCCTCAGGCAGGCACCATGGCCAGTGGTCAGACATGAGAATTTTAGTTGTACAAATCTGACAGGTACGAGGTTCACCACCACCTTTTCTTGCAGACCTTTTCCATAATTTCCCAGCAATTGGCATTCATTTGCACAATGCCTCTGAAGTTGCATAATACCTCCTTTGCAGAAGTAAATACGATCATTGGCATAATGCCTCTTCCTAGGCTCCGTGGCTGATGTCTCTAGATCAAACTTTTGTTCATGACTTTGCCAACTGAGCTAGTGTCTCATCACCACATCTTGTGGCACTGAATTTCATAAATTATGTCTTGCATAGCGTGTTCATCTGTTCTGAATCTGCTTCCAGTCCATTTGATTGAATAGCCTCTGGTTTTGGTATTATGAAACAAGGAGAAAAAAGGTCCCTCTATCTACTTTCTTTGCCTCATACTTAATTTTATAAACTACTTTCATGTCCCTTACTCCTCCAGGAGTTTATTTCTTCTTCTAAACTTCAAAGCCTCAAAATACTAAGGCATTCTATGGAAGGAAAGTGCTCTAACTACAACAATCCAATGCTGTAAATTAGATGAATATCAAAGACAACTTTCAAAGAATGTGTCTCCATCACATGATCGTTGCCATCTTGTGATGATTTTACAGCATAGTATAATGTGCCTTAAAAATAAAGTCTAATTTAAGACAAACTGCAGCACAATCCTGGTTTAAGATTTCATTTCCCCCTGTTTTATAAGAAATAGAATCCAGAGTAAATCAGGATTTTTTTTTCAGTTCAATTTTTAGTATTTACCAGAATGGCAGCAGTGGTTATCTCTCTTAGACCACATAATTAGAAGGTACCTTTAGAATTTTGACTCTCAAAAAACCTGGAGAATCAGCACTGAAAAGTTTCAAATTGAAATGGGCAACATGAAGTGACAAATCTCTTAGCAAATTTATTGCAAAACTTGCAGTCTAAAATTTTGGATGGGTTTATCTCAAAAGAAGAGCAGTCTTAAGAAGAGAATATCTAATACAATTTTGTGTGTGCCAAACAACAGACAACTCACTAAATCGGCAGTTAAGTCACTTCCAAATAAAACATACTGAACTGACAAAAAAAAAAGTACTTCTTTAAGTACAATGACTTTGAGATCAATGTTCTCATGTTCATTTTCATTAGACAGGGAGCTGTAAAGGGGTGCACAGGGGCCAAGCTGTTTGGGGCTATAAAAGTAATAGCAGACAGCATGAACTGGATTTTAACAGAACTCTCTTACAAGTTTATGCAATCAGTGTGCTGTAGCGTCAGCATGCCCTATTAACAGATAAACAAGAGATTTATGGTCAGGTGGAACTTTTAAACTGTCTTCCTGGGTTGTCATAGGAAAAGATGATTGCAGTCCATTGGTAGTCATTAAGAATTGAGACGCTGAGCTACATTGAGGAGTGTGACATGGACTAAGCAATGGAAAAAGGCAATTTCAAATAAATTAATAATGTTTTAATTCTTACAGAACTGCATGCTGCTAGGAGGACGCAATAATACTGATGTACCACTAGAAGGTTATTTAGTAACGCCAATCCAGAGAATATGCAAATATCCCCTTCTTTTAAAGGTATGTATTTTTGTGTGTGGCTTAGAATATTTTATTCTGAAAACATAAAGACAAACATCATGTTCCGTAAATTACATCTACATAAAGGTGATGATGTCCTATGCTGGGGATTAGCAGCAGGGAGTGATTTTCTATAATTAAAGAGTTCCTTTTTCCACCCTGGAGCTCCCACACCTCACATGTAATGAGACTGATAATGTGTGACTTGAGTGAGAAGGAACTCTTTAATTATCAAAAATCTTCCTCTGCCTATCATCTCACTTAAGCAGGCATAATTTATGGAAGGGGATTTTGGCTGTTCTTTGCTAAATTGTGATTGACAAATGAGAGTAATATTCAATTCTTCAATAAGTTCTCTAGGTATCTATTGCTTGGAGCCACAAAGTAAACAAAATGTCTAGAAGCAATGTGTTTCTCAGATGACCTGTGTGCACTCCAGTAAATGTCTGCACTGCTGGAATGCATTGGATGTTAATTCCCAAGGAATTTACATGAATTTGGAGTGCTTCTGCCCCATGCAATCTGGTGCACAGCACACTCAACCATCTGTATTGGGAGATACTTTAGTTGCTTTGCAGGTGTCTAAATGCAGTAGGACCCTCATATCCATGGGGGATTGGTTATAAGATCCACTGTAGATGTCTGAAACTATGGATACAAGGGAACCGTATATATAACATACAAGGAGGTGGGGCGAAAGCCTCATGGGGGTGGGACAAAGGCCATAAGGGGGCCCTCTTGTATGTTGTATAAAGGGTTGCGGCAAACTGTAGATAAGTGAAATAGCAGATACCAATCACATGAATATGGGGATCCTATTGTATCTCCCTCCAAAATGTATACAATGTATCATTTCACAAACCTCTTCTTGGCAAGCCTATACCACACATGCCCAATTGTGTATCAAAGTTGCTGCTTTTCCCATTTGAAATGCATTTTTTTAGGTTCAGTATTTCAGCCCCTGCAGCCTAGATTCTCTCCAATAAAAAAAGTAGGTGAGACCAACAGTTTTCTTTCAAGATAAGCAAGATTGGTCTTTTCTATTTATGTGATCTAGTTTTAGTCTAGGGTTGTTTAGGTTTGCCTACTTCTGAATGGGAATGTAAAACAGTTTTACTTTTAAAAAAATCATAACTCAAAAACTCTTTGGTAAAACAAATCCCCAAATCTGGCACAGAGCAAGAACAGACTGTCTGCTACAACTGTGTCAAATTTGGTGCTGATCTGAATCCCTGTTTTAGAGTTACATTTTTTTTGGTTTGGGCTGCCCCCATCTTTAGAATTGCCCTGTAGAATGTTGATTTGCTCTGCTACACAATAATATAGATGCACTCTCATGCAGCTATAATTTTTAAAGGTTTACCAGTTGAGCACAGAAATAAAGACAGGCCAGCATGTAGGCAGCCTCAGAATTATTCTAGCATTTTGGATTGGAGGTCATAGGGGAAAACTTGAGCGGATAGCCCTAGGAACTGCATAGTAATTGGTAGTCTTGAAAGGCATTAAAATGCAAACAAGAGTGTGTCATGACCTAGCCTTTTAAGTTTCAATTATTTGACTGGGAGAATTAAGCACACATTTAATGAAATAGGATACTGATACTAACTATTTAGTTTTAATATTCTGGTCAGTTATGAAGCCCTTTCCTATGTGTGCTACTTGATAGTAAGTTCCACTGAATTCAGTAGAAATTGTTTCCAACTAAGCATGCATGGAATCTCAACCTCAGTTTCCAATAATGAACAGAGAAAGTGAAAGAATTGATTTTAATTATTTTGAGAGTGCAGGAATTGATTTTTCTTTATTTTTTAAACAGGAGTTGTTAAAACGCACTCCCAAGAAACATAGCGACTACTCTGCCTTAATGGAAGCGCTCCAAACCATGAAAGCTGTCTGCTCCAACATAAATGAGGCCAAGAGACAGATGGAAAAATTAGAAGTTTTAGAAGAATGGCAATCTCACATTGAAGGATGGGAGGTAGTGTCACAAAATTTGTCATTTTATCAGGTGTGGGAGACATTTAGAAGTCTGCACATGGTATACTCTGTGTATTTAGCATAGTACATTATGTGGCATATTGGGAATAATCTGTAATTTGTCATTGAAATAGAATACTTTGTTCTCTTCTTGATGTTAAGAATAATACTGTGTTTATGAACTTAGTGAATTCATAAATGACAAAAGAAATATCTTCTGCTCTAAACTAATTGTGGAGGCTTTCTTTCCCAGTACTATTTAACTTGAAATACTGGCAGCTTGTGGTCTAAGTTGTGTGTGTATGTGTGCATGTTACCCCATTCATCGCCTCTCAAATCACCGACTTCCCTTGCATAGAATAGAACAAGCTAATAGTGCTTGAATCCTACAAGCAGTTTCCTCACCTTTTACTTTGGTTCATGAGGGAGCACAATATGACGAAAACATGGGTGTGTGTGTGGAGATCAGATGGAAGGGCTGTTGATTTCATGGAGGTCCACCTATCCTTCCCCTTCTAGTGTGAGTCTTTTAGTTAGACAATATGAATAGTGCCTGCCCGCCCCCAAAATACTTGTTTCTCATTCATCTTGTTAAGCTTTAGTTGGACAAAAAAAGTGTTATGTGTATTTAGAGTTTCCATTTTCCTGAAGACAGCAGCCAGGACGAGGAGGATGAGGAAAGAGAAGGTTGCATCACTGTTACACACTGAGATGTTCTACATGTTGCTGTTTTTGGTATCAGCTGTATATTCTGGATATAATATAGCTCTGCCTTTATCCTGCAGAATCACATAATTAAATTAAAACATTAACGCTTCCAACCAACATTTCCTCTAATTTCCCCCCAGCCCTGCCCTGCATGTCCAAAGTTCCTGCCACGATTGGAATCAAATGAGAGGCAACACTAACTGGGGGTGCGGGCACCAATACAGCGCTGTGCACCCATGCAGCTTAGAGGGAATGTTGCTTCCAAGCAATGACAAAAATAAAAGTAATGAAATATCAGTATCATATTCATATTTATTTGCTTGTCTCTTCATTTGAAATGATGAAGAAATATACACTTAATAATGGCTTTGAAATACATAGGTGTTTATAATTACATCAGTGGGTAGTTGTGTACCTGACAAGTCAGTCTATGTTTATTAATAATTAATTAATAATTATGTGGCATAAGGCCAGTTTGGCAACCCCAGGGTTTTATAGGTATAAAATACCTGGAAGAGGTTTATCACTGTGTCCTTCTGGTGGTGCTGCAGCACGTCCCAAAGCTGCACATGGGCCAGATTTTCTTCCAGGAGGCATAGTGGGGAATCAAACTTCTGATTTCTGGCTCTGTTTCCATGTACTCCAACCTACTAAGCTATCTGGCCATCTATGCTTTTTAAAAATAACAATTAATAATTATGATATCAAGTTGGTTTTGACTTATGGCTACTCTTCCCAGGGTCTTCTAGGTAGTAGTTTTTGATGGTGTACTAATAACTTTGCAAATTCAGTTTTTGTGTGGAAATTCTTTTGTAAATTTCCATGGTCATGTAAATTTGATCAATGTGCAAAGCTCAGAACAGGAAATTTGACTTATAAACAGTATATTTGTTCTAAAAGCCTCCAAAGCACATGAAAAGGACAAAACCAGCTGCAAACGTAAGTCTGGCTCTTACCTACTGGCCTGTGTTTTCTTGTGGCTATTGAATCTGCTTCTGTAATATCATAAAAATCTGAAGTGAAATAGAATGAAGTTGAAAATAAATGGATTTAAAGACTGAAGATTGAAAATGGTTCTAATTATCATTGGTTTGAAGAAGTGACTCCATTACCTTTATTCTGGCATTATTGCATCAAGTGTATTGCTCTTGGATTGCTTCTCTGTTTCTGGTTTCATCTTTGTCCTACATATGAAGGATGATGAATTTGAACAGGAAAGCGCCTAGTTTCTGTGGTGGCAGAGGTGTGCAGAGCTAGAGTCCTTCCCTATGCCTGTGGTAAATAGCTGAATAGGGCATAAAACAGATGAGCATAATCTACATGTGAATTGTCTCCTTCTATTGATGTCAATGGGGTGTCACCAAACTGGAATAATATAAGATAGGAGAGAATTCAGTGCTCATATAAAAAAAAAAAATCCCATGTGAGGAATGAACCACAGCTCAAGAGATCCCATGTTCACTCCATGGCATCTCCAGGTAAAAAGGGTTTGTGGAGCAAGTGGTTGGAAAGACTTCTGTGATAGTAGAGAGCCACTGGCAGTGAGCCTAAATGAAGGGGGAGAGAGACGCAGGCACAGAGTTAAAGACAGATGAAGCCTTACTCACAATAAGAGGAAGAGACCAAACTGTTCAAATGGGGATCAATAATAACATTAACATTAATAGTAATATTCATTAAAATGTACAAAGACAAATAGGCCACAAATCACACAGTCTCTGGTGTCTATATATGAATGCCAGGAGTATGGGAAACAAACTAGAAGAACAGGAAATTTTAGTTCAGGAGGGCAAATATGACTTGATAGGAATAACTGAAACTTGGTGGGATGACTCCCACGACTGCAATATAACAACTGAAGGATATAAATTGTTAAAAAAAGAATAGAGAGAATAGAAAGGGAGGTGGAGTTGCAGCATATGTAAAAAATACACTTTCCTGCACAGAAATACAGGAGGAGTGGATGTCCCATTGAGAGCATCTGGATCAATTTAGCAGGGGCAAAAAACAAAAGGAACATGGTAGTTGGAGTCTACTGCTAGCTGCCCAATCAAGGAGAGGAGGTGGATGAAACTTTTGAAAAACAAATTGCAAGGATTTCAAAAAGACTTGATGTAGTAGTAGTGGTGGGGGATTTCAATTATCCGGATATATGTTGGGAGGCAAATTCTGCAAAGTATGGTCCTTCCAAGAAAATCCTGGAGTATGTGGCTAATAATTTTCTCCTACAAAAAGTAGAGAAAGAAACTAGAGGACTAGCTCTCCTTGACTTGATTCTAGTCAACAGAGATGACTTGGTGGAGGAAGTGGCAGTAAGGGGAACTCTGGGTGAGAGTGACCATGTTCTACTAGAATTCTTGATTTCAAAAGAAACCAAAGCAGAGTGTAGCCACACACATATGCTGAATTTTTTTAAAAAAAACCAATTTTAATAATCTCAGGACAAGGATGAGTAAGGTCCCATGGCAGGAGATCCTAACAAGAAAAGTCCAAGAAGGGTGGGTGTTTCTAAAAAAAGAAATTCTAAAGGCACAACTACAAACAATTCCAACAAGAAAAAAAGGTGGGAGGCAGCAAAAAAGGCCAGCATGGTTTCACAAAAAGCTCAGGGAGGACCTGAAAACAAAACAAAAAAGACATGTATAGGAAGTGGAAAGAAGGACAGGTCACCAAGGAAGAGTACAGACAAATAGCAAGGAAATGCAGGGATGGCATTAGGAGAGCAAAAGCTGAGAATGAGCTGAGATTAGCTAGAGACACTAAAAGCAATAACAAAGCATTCTTCAGCTGTGTGCAAAGCAAAAGACAAAGAAAAGAAATTGTGGCACAGCTCCACAATGGAAAAAGAAAAATTATAACAGATAAGAAAGAGAAGGCAGAGGTGCTCAATTCCTATTTTAGCTCAGTCTTTCCCCATAGGACAGACTATGAACCTCCAGACAAAGGTGAAGGGCAAGTGGAGGGGACAGGATTGCAACTGGAGATTGATAAACAAATAGTCAAATGAATGAGTTCAAATCTCCAGGGCCGGATGAACTGCATCTGAGAGTACTGAAGGAATTGGCTGAAGAACTCTCAGAACCACTGTCCATTATTTTCTTGAAATCATGGGAAATGGGTGAGGTACCAGATGATTGGAAGAAGGCTAATGTTGCCCCTATCTTCGAAAAGGCCAAAAAAAGAGAACTGGGAACTGCAGGCCAGTCAGCCTGACGTCAATCCCAGGGAAAATCCTGGAACAAAATATAAAATGGTCACTATGCAAGCACCTAGAAAACAGTGCAGTAATAACTAGAAGCCAACATGGATTTGTCAAGAACAAATCTTGCTGGATTAATCTGATCTCTTTTTTGATCGGTTAAACTCCCTGATAGACAGAGGGAATGCTGCAGACATAGTATATCTTGACTTCAGCAAAGCTTTTGACAAAGTGCCCCATGACATTCTGATTGGCAGGCTAACTGGTGTGAACTGGATAGATCAAGTGTCAGCTGGATACACAGTTGGCTACAGAATCATACTCTGAGGGTGATTATTAATGACTCCTTCTCCAACTGGGAGGAGGTAAAAAGTGGGGTACCCCAAGGCTCAGTCCTGAGTCTGGTGCTCTTCAACATTTTCATTAATGACTTGGATAAGGGAGTGCAGGGAATGCTTGTTAAATTTGTGGGTGACACCAAATTGGGTGGAATAGCTAATACCCTGGAAGACAGAAACAAAATTCAAAATGCACAGTTACAAGATGGGGGATACCTGGCTCAGGAATACTACAAGCGAGAAGGATCTTGGACTTGTCGTAGATCACAAGCTGAATATGAGCCGACAGTGTGATATGGCTACAAAAAAGGCAAATGCTATGTTAGGCTGCATTTACAGAAGTATAGTTTCCAAATCCCATGAGGTGCTAGTTCTCCTCTATTCAGCACTGGTTAGGCCTCACCTTGAGTATTGTGTCCAGTTCTGGACACCACACTTCAAGAAGGATGTTGACAAATTGGAACAAGTTCAGAGGAGGGCAACAAGGATGATTTGGGGGCTGGAAACCAAGCCCTATGAGGAAAGAGTGAAAAAATTGGGCATGAGCATGGAGTGATGGAATCCACCGCTTGAGAAAAGAAGATAGAGGGGTGATATGATAACACTTTTCAAATACTTGAAAGGCTGTCATACAGAGGAGAGGCAGGGTCTGTTCTTGATTATTCCAAAGTGCAGAACATGAAAAAATGGACTCAAGTTACAGGAAGCCAAATTTTGATTGAAAGTCAGAAAAAATTTCCTAACTGTTAGAGCAGTAAGACAGTGGAACCAATTGCCCTGAGAGGTGGTGAGTGCTCCAACACTGGAGACATTCAAGAGAAACTTAGACAACTACCTGGCAGATATCCTTTGATTTGTATTCCTTTATTGAGCAGGGGGTTGGACTTGGTGGCCTTATAGGCCCCTTCCAACTTCACTATTCTATGATTCTATGAATACTGGTCAAAATAAACAGTCTGACCTGATATGAGGCAGTTTCTGTCTCAGAAATATAGCAATAGAAGCACACCACATTCATGCTTCTGTTAGTAATCGAATTTGAATGTACCCTAAGGTATCCTTTGGTTACAGAATAATACTCAGTTGCTAAACATTCAAGAGCAGACTTTAAAAAATCCTTTAAGACTTTGAACAGTTTGAATTTAAATAGCTTGTGAGCCATGTTTTATGGGGCTTTTTTGCAGTAAATTCTTCTAAACTAGAAGGGCTGCGTTAATTAACTAAACATCTGGTTTGCTGTAGTGCTTAAGAACAGAGAAACACACTTGTTAGAGATTTTCTGTCTGAAGAAAATGTTTAGCACATTGCTTAGCTAAGAAAAGGGCTATATTTAGCATGTGATGGATGATCAAAGCATGACTTGCATTCTTGTACATAAATATTATGAAACTTAAGTTTGTGTTGGTTATGATTAAAATTTTGTGAGAAGAAGATAATGGGCAAAATCCTCTTGTGTAGAGTTATGCCCCACAAGCAGGATAACAAAATCATTCAGTGCTGGTAGTATTTAATTTAGAAGAACTGAAAGCTTTGTACCCCTCCCCTGTTTCAGATTCTGAGGCACCATAGGGCTCTCTTTTGCCCTGTGGAAGCCTTTGGAGTTGACTTTTGACTATTAAAGGCTACCTCCTGCATCGGGAGGTGGTGCCATATAGGATGGGTCCTTAAAGACAGTTAAACTGTAACATGTTCAATTAAAATAAAATATTCAATCTGTATCTTTGAAGAAAACCTCTATCTCTCCTTTCCCCTGACTCCATGGAAGGTGGGCTTGTACTAAATCAGTGCCTATCATTGGTAATGGACTGGATGAGGGCAAACAGAATGAAACTTAATCCAGATATGACATAAGTGTTCCTGGTCGATCAGAAGGCAGATTGGGGAATTAGGGAATCAATATGTGTTGGAAAAGACATTATAATTACTTCATCATTGTTTGAAACCTCTTTCCAGAAGCTTAAGACTCACTAAACTCAACAGAATAACAGTAACAACAATAATAACATGGGGTTATACCTGTACAACTTGGGCTTGCAGTTTGCTTGTGCTCCTGGATTCATTCCAGAGCCTGAATGCTCAGGACTCAGCAGTAGCTAGGAGTGTATTAGCACAGTTAAAGCTAGTGTGCCAGCTATGCCCATTTCTTGACAGATCTGATTTGGCTATGATGACATATGTCTTACTTACATTCCTCTTGAATTGCCGCAACAGGCTCTATGTGTAGCTCTGCCTTTGATGGTGGTTTGGGAGCTTCAGCTGGTTCAAAATGTTGCAACTAAGCTGCTAACTAAGGCTGGTTACCAGAAGCTTCACTGGCTGCCAGTCCATTTCTGGGCCTGATTCAAACTGCTAGTTATGACCTATAAAGCCGTATACAGATCAGGTCCATGCCTTCTAAAGGAATGCATTTCCCCATTTGAGCCTTCTCAGGCTCCTAAAATCTTCAGGCTCTTTTCTCAGTTCCACTGACTTAACAGGGACGTATTTTGGGACTGGGAGAGACAGCCTTCTGTGTGGCTGCTCTTAGGTTGTGGAATGCCCTCCCTTGGGAGTTAGGTTGTCCCCCTCCCTCCTATTCTTCTGGTGTCAGATAAAGACATTTTTTTAAAATAAACTTTTAACAGTCAATATATTCTCGAAGGCTTTCACGGCCGGGATCCTATGGTTGTTGTAGGTTTTTCGGGCTGTTTGGCCGTGTTCTGGAGGCTTTTCTTCCTAACGTTTCACCAGTCTCTCTGGCCGGCATCTTCAGAGGACAGGAGTTAGAACTCTGTCTGTGTTCTGGTGTAGTGTGTGCGATAGTTGAGTATTTGTAGCTGTGGGATCAGCTTTTTGTCCTTTTCAGGAGATTGGGTGATTATGGTGATCAGGGTGTTTTTTGTTATGGGTGTATTGTTGTGATAAGGGGGGAGATGATCTGTCACTGTGATTGATGGGTGTCATTAGCTAGTCTTTTGTGTGCAGTGATCACCGGTCCTTGTGGCTGAGTAGAGTTCGTTGACCTTTTTGCAGGCTGTATTTTTCAGTGCTGGGAGCCAGACTTTGTTGAGTTTTAGACTTTCTTCTTTTTGTTGAAGCTGTGCTGATGTTTGTGGATTTCAATGGCTTCCCTGTGTAGTCTAACATAATGATTGCTGGTGTTGTCCAGTACTTCTGTATTTTGAAATAGGATTTCATGTCCAGCTTGTTTCAGGGCATGTTCAGCTACTGCCGATTTTTCCGGTTGTTTTAGTCTGCAATGTCTTTCATGTTCTTTGATTCTGGTGTGGATGTTGCGTTTTGTGGTCCCAATATATACCTGGCCACAACTGCAAGGATTCCGGTATACTCCTGCAGTGGTGAGGGGGTCCCTTTTGTCCTTTGCTGACCGTAACATTTGTTGTATTTTTGTGGTGAGCCTGAATACTGTTTGTAGGTTGTGTTTTTTTAACAGTCACATTGTGCATCCAAGACAGACTTTCCCCAAGGTAGTGGTTATAATTTTTTAAGTGTGCTTTTATAGATTCTTTAAATGTTGTCTGAATAATTTTTGTTTTATTCTGTTTGTTTTTTAATTGTATATTTAGTCCTTTTATTTTATTTTAATTGTATTTATGAGCCACATTGAGTCTGTTTTTGGAAGAAAGGCAGCATAGAAATCACCTCTAAATAAATATCGACCTGAAATAAAGAATGTAGTTAATGGAAGTGCTAGACCTAAGTGCTTGTTTTGAGTGTTGTCATTTCTCACAACAAATGTGACAGAGTAAGTTGATGTGTACATAAGATAGGGCTTTCTCTGTAGCAGCATCTTGACTGTGGATTTTGTGCCTGAAGGAAGTCAGGCTAGCTCCATCCTTGAGATTCCAACTGGCAGTCAAAATGTCTGCTCTTTGATTTTTAAATCTGTATTAATAATATTTTTAAATAATGTTTCAGCATATCTTGTAGTACATTCCTCTGGGGACCCTGGGGGCTGGATAAAATAATGACATGACTCAATGTAAAGCAACATCAAAGCAAAAGAAGCATTAAGAAACTTAATATTGTGATTAGAGAAGGAGGTATTCATATTTGTATACGAATACGAATATCCCCGCATAGCTGGATTTAACGAGGGTCTGCCCCTCTGGGTCCGCTGTCTGGCGGTTGCCTCGCTCATCCTTCCAATCACTCCCGGAGCCCCTCTCTCTTCCTGCTTGGCTAGCGACTTGGCAGCTGTGCAGGGAGACTCATCCTACCTCCCCTTGCCTGGAGTGGCTAGCCGAGCAGGAAGAGAGCGGGGCTCCGGGAGTGATTGGAAGGATGAGCGAGGCCGGTGGCGGCAGACGCATGAGTGGACGGTCTGACCCTAGGTGGCGGACCATCGTTAACTCCAGCTGCGTGGGCATTTTCCTATTTGTATATGAATACGAATACCTCCATCTCTAGTTGTGACATAAGAAAGTGATACAGAATAGATGCACATGCCTTTAAAGAGACTATTAAAAAAACTAACCAAAAAAAATCTAGATTTACTGTAGGTAAAGGATTGTTTCAGCCTATTATTTAGAGTGCCTTTTACAGAAATTGTTTTGGTAACTTAAATCAAGGTATTGCTTCATTATGTCATGATTCCAGTTTCAGTAGAATTCTAATTAGTGTAAATGACTTAGCTCTTTAGACTGATTTGGCTAACATTCTGGTCTTAAGCCTGTTTATACTAAGCCAAGTTCTATTGATTTCAGTTGGGCTTATGTCCAGGCCAAAGACTTTAGAGATGTAGTCCCAAGTTTTCATTTTTCTAAGCAGAAATGTTTAAATACATAATCCAAGTTTTCATTTTTCTAAATTAATGTGACTGAAATCCAGGGTTGTGTGTGCATGTGTATTTTTCTGAAATCATATTGTACAAGCTACTTCCACAGAAACCCGAAGTTCACAAAGCAGCTTGGATGCTTGTAAACTGACACATACATTGCATGCAGAAGTGTTATATTTACTCCCCACTGTTTCCAGTTGATGGTTCTGTAGTACCATGAGTGAACTTTTCATAAATATGTGTTTAGTCAGATGGTACATAAGCTTCAGTCTATAATCAATTATTTTATTAAGAGAAAAATGTACTAGTACATATTAAAAAAATTATAAGTGCAGTTCTAGTGTCAGATTATGGAAAAATCCTATTATGTTTACAAGACAGCGCGATACAATTGATATTAAGTCTTGGGAATGAATTGCAGGTTAAGAAGATGGTGTAAGTGTTTGCAACAACAAATGCCTATGTTAATTAAATTATTTGCAAATATTGGGCATTGAAATCTACACCAGTTACACTGTGTTATCAGGGGTAATCAATAGGACTTTGGCCATTAGCTATAAAGAATTTTGTTTAGTAATCTTTCTAATACCTGCAATAAAATGTCTTAATTTTCTTAACTTCATAGTTTGTGTTAAACACTTGTATGTTTTTAGTTTTTGCCAATATCTATCAGCTGTTAGGGTCTAAACTGTTGTTCTTTTTGTATGTTTCTTGGTTAGGGATCTAACATTACAGACACATGTACAGAAATGCTGATGCATGGAGTTTTGCTGAAGATCTCGGCAGGAAATATACAGGAACGGGTGTTTTTTCTTTTTGACAATCTTTTGGTCTATTGCAAGAGGAAGCATAGGTAAGATACAGGATTGAGGATGTGATGTGAGTGGATAGGGTAGGCAAATCTGTTTCACTCAGCCCAGCTACATGTGCCTACATATGGAGCCAATCCACAGTAAAGTCAGGTTATCTTTTGCAGCATATAGAATAGAATAGAGTCTTGACAGTATCATTTTTTAAAACTAAGATTTCTTACATCCCTAGTACAATGAATTGTTAAAAACTATTAATAGTCTTGATGATCCTGGAGTAAAGTGGTAATTTCAACAATGCCTTTGTACTCTTCCTCTGCTGTCCCTCTCCACCCTACCCCAGACGATTAAAGAATAGCAAAGCATCTGCAGAAGGCCATCGGTATCTCTTCAGGGGCAGAATAAACACAGAAGTGATGGAAGTGGAGAATGTAGATGATGGCACAGGTATGTACTTCTGCACTAATTAGAGAATCTGTTTAAATATGAATAGGTTGCATTTATAGTATTTTACTAATGATATGCATACTACCAGAGTAGTGTCTTGCCACTAGATGAGTGGAGTAGAAATTTAATAAAATAAAATAACATAAAATAAAAATAAATGAAATATGTTTAATAAAATATTCCATTAAATAAAGCATATTATTGTACTTAGGTTTAAAAATATAAATAAAAAATGGAATCTTCCCTCTGCAAATTATTCAGTTGGCTCTGTGTCTGGCATTTTTGAAATAATTTATATGACAAATATTCATGCACCTATTTGGTATTGTCTGGAAGAAGTGAAATAGTTTTTTTTTTAAAAGGAGAGTTGAGCAAGAAGTGATGGAATCCACCACTTGTTCTGTATGCTTCTGCATTTTGCTTTCGACTGTATTGGTTGATTTATTGTTGGACAGATGGTCTTGTCACATATTAGTGAACTTTATCTAGATCATGGGTAGTCACTACATGGACAGTGGGCTACATTGTGGCTCAGGGACCAGTTTTGCAAATTCTTACTATCTGCCTGAGTCCCCAGTGCTGTAGCCAATTTTACTTGGTTAAAAACAGACAATCAAAATCTCACAATCTTTCTTTAAACAAGATACATGTGTTCTGCCTACCTTGTTGATGAACAGAATTGTGCTTCTAGAAGTCAAACAAGACTTGTAAAACAAGTCTTGTTGGGGGTGCGTGTCTTAATTTTAAATGAAACTCATAGCAAGTTCCACAGCAGAAGCAGCTGTGGCTGGACCCAGGTAGGCTTAAGGGTTCTCATTGCAGTTCCCTGACCACCATAAATTGCCCACTGCTGATTTAAATTGTCTTTGGCTCTTCTCAAGCACTATGATCCTACTGTGCTTGAACTGCTAAAGAACTTAGTGGTGGGCTGCCAGTCTGAGTGAGGAATGGAATCATTGGTAAGACTGGAGAGTTTCCAGACTCTTTCTCAAAAAGATTCCAATATACAAATGTGATAGAGGAATTGTAAAGTCTTCTCAGAACATGGAAAAAAGCACATTCATCTATGCTAGCAGTTGAAAGTTTTTGTTTTTGTGTTTAAAGTGAGAGAGACATTCTTCATTGCTTTTAATGTTTCTGTTTATCTTAGAGTGGGATCAGAAACGAATCTGTGTGGCTCATACTGTGTAGTACTGGGAAAACATCTGTACATACCTTTAAAAGGTTTTCTTTCTCTTGTTTTTTTCCAGCTGACTATCACAGCAGTGGCCACATTGTTCTCAATGGCTGGAAGATTCACAACACAGCAAAGAACAAATGGTTTGTGTGTATGGCGAAAACACCTGAAGAAAAGCAAGAATGGCTGGAAGCTATTCTAAAAGAAAGGGAAAGAAGAAAAGGTGAGAGTACAATCTTCACATCAAGGAGTCTTTCTAGGTAATATCATACATGGAAGACGATAGTCTGTGTGGCTATTTTCTCTTGCTTTCTTCAGCTTGAGTCGTCTAAGTGTCCAAACAGGTTTTGCCAAGCCTACTTACTCCTCTCTTGCCTACAGTCACCAATGTGTATCTCCTTTCTCTAGAAGAGTGTGCTAGCTTGTCCATTTAAACTAAGACTTTAATGGAAATAGAGATTTGTTTCTGTTTTACAAAGAATTAGCTATGTTATTCTGTTTCAGCAGGCATTACAAAATTCACTATTGCTTCTGAGTTAGTTACAGTTTTCTGCTTGTAAACAAGTGGAATGTAGTCCATGAACATTCACATGAATATCAGTCTGTTAGTCTTAAAGTTGCCACAAGCCTGTCTTTTTCTCTCTCCTCCCATGTGATATCAGAAACAATCAGAGTTATTTCTATTTCATCATGTGGGAGGAAAACCAGGTGAGACCACATAGGAGTCAGAGACATTGATATCAGGAAATGTGGTGCTGTTGTTAGGATTTGCAGACCCAAAATATTTATTGAGTAAGGACTCCTTGTGCTACCAAGCAAAATGCATTTTACATATATTTTATCTTTTTGTCTTAAACATTTTTAATGGTAAGAGAAGGGCAGAAGATAGAGTAGGAAAACATGGGAATGGGAGATTTATAAACAGAAGATGATCTTGTCATGATCCACCCTGTAGAATGCTATATTTGAGGCAGGGTGATTACAGAATAAAATCTCCAACTAGAAGTCCTGAATGTATCTGTAATATTTCATATATGCACACTTTATTGCCATGTTGGCTGTGTGAGGAGATGATCCATGATTTTGCAATGCTGATAGTTGGAGGAAAATAAAGCTTTAGAGTGAATGATTGTCTTCATGAGATGTCTGCACACACACCAGTCCATTAGGATAATGATAATTTTGGAAATTGACAGGATTACCAGGACTATTGGTTTTATTAAATGGCTGATAACTACAAAGTTGTAAAATATTTCTGCAGGCTTTGGATAACTCTTCTTCTGGCGGAATGTTATATTAGGTTTTTAAAAAAAGGGAAAGTGGTTATGGGAGGGTCTTGGTGGGAAAACCCAAGTGTGGGTGATGGTGGTCATAAATGTAGGAAATAGAATTTCGGAAATGAAATACACATTTTTATGTCATGGCTCAGTTTGATTGTGGGTAAGGTATGGGATTTGGGAGCTCATGCGCAAGCTTCAGTGTTGCCTTTTTACTGGGTCTGCATAAGGTGACGCTGGGTTTGAGATAGGAATGTGTTAATAACAATCTTCCCTGAGGTTTGTGTAGCACTGTGCAGTTGATATAAAAGACAGCTGTTACTCAGAACCTCACCAAACCACAATCGTAAATTCTTCCAAAGGCTTTGAGAAAAATAAGACAGGAGTAGTAAGATTAGGCTGGTCTATCATGCCAATTCTTAAAAGAAAAGCTTTTGAAACTTTATTGAAATGCTTTTATTTTGTCAGTGTATAGATTTCTACTATCTCCTCTCAGTGGTCTCCAAAACATCTCTGGAAACACTTCTTTTAAGAAGTGGAATGTATTGACTTAATAACAAGCGGAATAACAGATGATTCATGAACAAAACTGTTTGCAAAAATTCAAATACCTTTGCTAAGAGTAGCTGTAAACAGCATTCCGTTCACCATGAATACAAAGAAGCTTCAGATTATTTTGTTTACTTTATCAAGACAGCATTGACTAAACTTCTGCTCACTTTTTCAGATACAGACTAATTGAAAAGGTTTGCATAAGTCTAACTGAAAAGGGAATTCAGCTGACTTTTTGGAGACCTTATGAATTTAAAATCTGTCACTGAAAAAAAAGGATGAGGGGGATGTGGAAGAGGGAAATATGGTAGGCTGTAGAAGACGGCAGAAACTCTTGCTTGACATAAATTAATATCAGCTTTGGTCTGTACCCTCTGCCTCCATTTAAGGCCTATCATTAGCTAATTGTGTCAACTTGTTGTTGCATCTGTATCCCTTGTTTCTATATCAGTCCGACAGGTAGACTGAATCTCAACCCATTCAGAGTCAGAAGTGAGATCCCTGTTAAATGGTAATTCTGAAAAGACTCTGCAGTCATTATACATTTGATGGGGATCCTTCCAAAAAGATAGCATGCTGTCTGGTATCAATACAGCTGGTGATACAATGAGTTGAACCAAGTACAGTACCTGTTGTTTGTCTTGTCTATATTTCACCTATAAAAATAAGGCATACATTGTTCTATTGGAAAATATATAAATATATTTTCAGTGGTATATGCTAACATTCTGTTTGTATTATAACAGTTTTTAATTATTTCCATCACAAATTAGCTTACATTCAAGATGTCCAGAGGTGAAATCTGAAAAAGTTATTCTGATAAAATTCCCAGAACATATAAGCATTTCAAAATGATTGCATTTTGGTTTCTTTCCCAGGGCTAAAACTAGGCGTGGAGCAAGATACTTGGGTGATGATCTCTGAACAAGGAGAGAGGCTGTACAAAATGATGTGCAGACAAGGGAACCTGATCAAAGACCGCAAAAGAAAATTAACCACTTTTCCAAAATGCTTCCTTGGAAGGTGCGTATTTAGCTATTCTTTGGCAATCTACTTAATTATGAATTAATCATGAGGGATACCTTTAAAAGAACAGTTATTTTAGGCTCCAACATTATCCAAAATATTTTAAACAATATTTTTTAAGGTCAGAAGATACCAATATTCTGAATTTAAGAACTATAGAGCAAATATGTATTATGCTCTTGAGCCTTTCTTCCAAACCTTGAAAATGACCTCTTGGAATCATGTTCCACACATCAAAAAATAATTTGTGAATTGATCCTCAATTTTCCATGCTGGTGTGGAGACCGTGTTGATTATTATTATTTTTGCTACAGACTGGAATGTCAGCTAAAATGTAGATAGAATCCTGTTGGTGTCTTATGCATGATTCCTGTCTCATTGTGCAGATGACATCACTGTTCATATCATGCTGCTGTAAATTCATGGGAAAATACCAATGAGAAAACCAGAGAAGATGATTTTGATTGTTATTATTTGTGTGAAGTTGTTTTTGACTTGCAGTAATCCTTTGAATTATTGACCTTGCAAAGGTCCCATCATTAAAAGCTCTGGACAAATCTCCAAGACTAAAGACAGTGGCTTCCTTTATTGCATGGACGGGTAGCATGTGGCCCCTAGGGGCATTTTGTGACCTCCAGCACCCCTGGGTACCCCTAACCCCTCTACAGTCCTTAAAAAACATTTTAAAGTGTTTGAAAAATGTTTCTGCTTAGAAGGTCTTCCTGTGTTCTCTAGACTACATTCGAGGGCAATTGTGTTGTTTTGACAGTTTTCCAGCACCCTTGGGACCTTAGACCCCCACCTTCACACTTAAAAAAAAATCAACCTCTGAGGATTCATGGAGACTGTTTCATTTTTAAAAACTTTAAAAAAATCAGTTATGGCAATTTAATCCAATGCAATCTCCATTTGGATTTGTGATTAAACCAAGGTATAGAAAATCTTCAGCAGTTTTGATTTACTCATTGTTAACACTGAAGTGGGCAGTGGTTTTGATGGTAGGTGCTAGTCTGAAGAGTTATTTGGATGGGAAGTCAAAATCCAAGCAAACAGTCACATCTTTGACATTCAGGTATTTCACTTTAGGAAGATGCAAACGTATGTTTGTTTCCAAGCACAGGAAATTTTTTAGAGATTTTTCAGAAGTCAGAGTCTCACTGGCTATGGAAGCAGTGTGGCCTTTGCACTTTCTATCTGGAGCTCAACAAAATCTAGGCAGAACAAGCACAGATATCCCTAGCAGTACCTTACCAAACTTACAAATCCTGCTGTTTCTTCCACAACAGTTCCGCTCGTAATGATACTGTAACTTCCTATAATTTGATTGAAACTATGCTAAAATAATTATTCCTTCATTTTCCCTCAAACTCGCCCCCCCGGCCCCCCAGTGAATTTGTGTCCTGGTTATTGGAAATTGGAGAGATTCACAGACCAGAGGAAGGCGTTAATCTTGGGCAGGCTTTACTAGAAAATGGAATTATCCACCATGGTATGTATGTCTCCTCCTTGCCTCAAAAGTTTTCAAATATTTAACTGTAGTCTTATGTCATTGCAATGGTTAATGTGAAATCTAATTTTTGCAGCCTGAATGTGAATAAGACCCTTGGAGCAGAACAGGTCTATGTGTATACTATTTACGCTTTTCCTACCTGACTAGGTTCAGCTTCGTTAGCAGTAGTGACTGATTCGTATGAGATAAAGATACTGCTGCCTTAGTGGGGGGAGTTTCTATTTTATATCTGCCATACTTAGGCAAATTTGTTTGTTTGTTTGAAAATTTACCTCTTAAAAAAAAGCAGCAAGTAAATATCTAGACCCATTTCAACCTAACTTTGGTTTAGTGTTCAGAATGAAAGATGGTTGGACAGAAGAATATAATCTTTATGGTTCACTGAACTTCCTTGTGACAGTCAGTACCATTGTCTATGCCACCTGTTCAGGATATTCAACAGAAAGGGGGCCTGTGTGGTGAGACAAGGTGCCATCACATTTCTCATGTTGCTTAACTGCCTATATGGATCAGCTGGGAGAGACTGTGTGACAGTTTGAAGTTTGATGGTGTCAAATAGGCTAATGATGCAAAGTTATATCACAACTTTCCTAAAACATTTGTGTTTGGGGTAACCTGTTATCACCTGAAGTGTAGGGGCAGTTCATCAGTTGAAAAATCCCTTCATGCTGGAACTCCTTTTGAACTTCTCCCTTCAAATGGCTGTCTGCCTCAATCTGCACTCAATCAAAATGTACAGTGGTGCTTCAACTTACGAATGTCCCTACTTACGACCATTTCGAGTTACGACCAGCTCCTGCCGCAAAATTTTGCTTCTACTTGCGACCGGAGCTTCCACTTACGAACAGAAAAAAGGCAGGGAAAAAAGGCGGGAAATTCAAATTTCTAAGTGTAGGTGGCAACGAGGCTGCTGCTTTGTAGCTCTTTCGGCCCAGCAGTTAGAGAGTGTGCGATCGGAGAAGGCTGCCTGGTAAGGTAAGGTGCTGTTTTCTGCTTTTTAAAAACTGTTCTGGGTGTTTTTGCAGCGTGGTTTTGGGCTGGGGGGGTTATGTTTCTGTGCTGTGATGGGTCTTGGGGGGTTTGTTTGTTTTTTGGTTTCCCCCCCCCATTTCCAATGGGTCTTGGGGGGTTTGGTTGCTTTTTTCCCCCATTTCCAATGGGTCTTGGGGGGTTTGTTTGTTTTTTGGTTCCCCCCCCCCCATTTCCGATGGGTCTTGCATGCTTCCCTTGCTTTTTCCTTTGTTCTCTGTGCATTTTGGACCTGGTCCCTTTGTTTTCTGTGCATTTCCGAACTGCATCCTTTGTTCTCTGTGCATTTCGGACCTGGTCCCTTTGTTCTCTGTGCATTTCGGACCTGGTCCCTTTGTTTTCTGTGCATTTCTGAACTGCATTCTTTGTTCTCTGTGCATTTCCGACCTGGTCCCTTTGTTTTCTGTGCATTTCCGATAGGTCTTGCACGCTTGATTGCTTTTCTCCCCCCCCCCCTTCTGCCAGAAGGGATTAATCGCGTTTCCAATGAGTCTTGCAGTGATTATATTTTTTTGGTGATTTTTTTCTTCGGCCAGAATGGATTAATTGCATTTCAATGCATTTCAATGGGAAATGGTGCTTCAACTTACGACCATTTCGACTTATGCCCATCTTCCTGAGCCAATTAAGTTCGTAAGTCGAGGCACCACTGTACATTAGTGGAATTCCCTCCTTCCATTGCATATGTTACTTAGGATTTTTAAAAAATGACTTTTATATGATGGAATTTTAATCCTATGGAGGTGCTTAATTTGGCTTTGTGGAGTTAAATAGTTCTTGTTATAACTGTTGTTTTGGTTCATGTGTTTTGTGATTGTAAGCTAGTTGAGAGGAAATGTGCCTGTCTGGAAAATGGAATATAAATGCAAATATTTTTTCAGTCAATGCAGAATTACTAGTGTGCATAATTCTGTAGATATTGCATTCAGTTGACCAAAATGAACTTAAATTTTCTTCCGGTAAGCCAAATATTAATCAAGTTCTCTGAAGTATTTTGTATCTAGAGTTTGAAAACATTACTTTTTAGACTAGAACCCCCAGAAGTCCCACCCAGCATCGTCTGCTGTACTTTAGGAACAGTGGCCCAAAAATTAACTTTTCTGAGCTGTGCTCATATTTATCTAACTTGCACTCAGTGACGAAGTGACAAATGTTCAAGAGATAAGAGAGAATGAGTGGGAGACAAATAAAGAAGAGAGAGAGAAGGAATGATGCTTAGATGTGTTTGTATTAGAGTAACAGTGTTACGAGCATTTTGATTATGTATTTGTTTTGATAGGGCAAGAATCCTCGTAGCAGCCGTGAAGCATAACTGCTTTGTGGGTGAAGCACACTGTGATTGCTCCAGTGGTCTCTGGTTTACAGTTATGCAAGCTGGAGATTGCACCATTGAAAACACATGTATAGGGGAAAGTGAATACCCCTGTGCACAACTGGTACAAAAAAAAAATCAATGAGGCACAAATTGGGGCATTGCGATCAGGATTTTGGCTATTGTTTCAGTATTGGAAGGGCATCCTGTTTTCATGTACCAGACTGTTTCTATATGTAGGGAGTTGAAATTCTGTTTCAAGAAAGATTTTAATGTCAAATCTGCAGCTGCTCTTCAGCTGTATTGAGAACTGAATCCTAGATTGACCCAACAGAAATTTAACAACTGTTTTATAGACTTTTATGGTGAAGTAATTATTTTAGGGCACAGAAGTCTGAGCTGAACATACTATTTTTATTAGCATGTAGACACAGCTGTGTTTTCTGTAGGAACAGAATTCTTAAAATAAAGTTGAATGAACCATCTGTTTTTCAGTAAAGAAAGAGAGAATCTAAGTATGTTAGAGAATTAGTGTTAGAATGCAAATATATTATATGTAGATTTCTGTATATGCAATTTTTAATTATGAACGATGAAGCAGTTGTAATACTGATAATAATAATTGTTAACTAGGTTAGACATGCCACATTGTCAGGTTTTGTTTGCTAATAACTGGGTAGAATCAGAACTATTATGTGTGGGTATGCTTGTTTTCCTTAACTAGTAATGAGGCATAATTATATCTACCAAATATGTACATATGCACACACAGCGACAATTCTGAGCACATTTTTGTGGCTATAAATTAAATATGTGCATGCACAGATTCACATATGTACACATAAATGACTGAAATTCTTTTAGAAGGCTTTTTAAAGTATCCTTATAACTTCACGTCATTTATAAACAGCTGTCTAAAAAACCCTCTACCTTTAGATTAATAAATGTAAACTTATCACTATGATAGTGTTTCATTCTAATTAATTTATTTGAAGATTAGAGTTAAACTTGCCAATCTGTACTGCAAAACAAGAGTGATCAAGATTCAGCTTGTTCCTTATTTAACCCACTTAAGCATCTCCAGATGCTCATTTAATTGTTTTTCCTTCTGTTACTGCCCACTACTTCTGTTCGCTCCTTTTAATTCTGCTACATACTAGTTTTAACTGATTTACAGAGTTTTTCCATTGTTTTCTAGCACTTGTTTGGCAACAAGTCTACATCTTCCTGAACAGGCTAGTTAAGCAAATGCATAACATACACATGCATATGCAAGTGTATGTAGCATCTGCTAGCTGCCATGCAGCTGAACTGATAAAGCAGTAAAACTTGAACCTGATTAAAGATGCCTTTCCTACACAATATGCTATGCATCAAGGGTTAAATAAATAGCACATTTGAAAGAAAATTGGTCAGTGATGGACTTTATTTTGAATGAACCTGAATTAAGTTGTTTTAAAGTAAGGGTCTGGAATTGTGGCACTCCAGTTGTTGAACTGCCATTCCCATGCATCCTAACTCATATAGTTAGTGTTGAGGAGTGATGGGAAATAAGATTGCAGTCCAACAGCACAATGAGGGCCTGCATTCCCAATTCCTGTTTTTTTAAAAAAATATCATTGGGTAGAATCCCATTAGTGTGGCTGCCCCTGAGGAGAGTTGTCTGCAATTGATCCAGGAATTTACACAAGCTGGAGATCAGCTTGTTGAAAATAAGGCTCATACATAAAAAAGGGGGTTGTGCAATTTGGAGAGAGAGAGAGAGAGAGAGAGAGATGGAGAGGGAGGGAGAGGGAGAGAGACAGACAGAGAGAATTACATACATGACAGCCTGTGTGCAGCCCATCTGCACAGAAGAAAACAGGATTTTGTGCATTGACAGCCAGGTCTTTTCATGGTTCTAGTGTTTCAGATGCACAATGAACTCTGAATGCATCATCATGTTTAACCCCAACAAAAGCTCCATGTCCTCATTCTGCTCCCCAAAACATAACTTGCCGCACTGATGTGAAGGATATTCATGGATAGCTGTTTCTCAGGTATTCATTAGATGTTAAAGCCTTTACAATTTCAACCTGCAAGTGCAGAGGCTCCTGGGAACTAGAGATTTCCATGACCTTTCACTTTTTACTAAGGGATCAAAAGATATTCCCAAAGTATAATGTGTTCAGATCTTTGAACTGAAAGTTTAGGAAATAATGAAGGTCCATATATAGGGCCAAACAAATTAACTGCATCTGTACTAGATTCTGAATGGAAAAATATTTGGGGGATGTAGCAGAAAGCTCACTGAAATACACTCTTCATACATTTCCATATTGAAAAATTTAGCACATTTAGTACATACATATCCTAGACTATTTAGTGTGATTTCTTCATGTGTTTAATGTAGTTGGATTTTTCATCTACTTTTTGCTTTAGTTACAGACAAGCACCAATTTAAACCTGAACACATGCTCTACAGATTCCGTTATGATGATGGCACATACTATCCAAGAAGTGAAATGCAGGATGTCATTTCCAAGGTATATTCTTTCTATACCATATAAATTTAACCTTCTGTTTAAAAGCTATGCAGCCTTCACCTCTTTTTCTTGTACCTGTTCTTATCAGGTATTAATGTGAATCAAATTCAGTTGACGTAGAAGAAACTAATCTAATAAAATTACTCTATCTAAGGAATGTTATATAAGCTAAATAAGCCACATTGAATTTCTTGTGGATTGGGAGATAAATTGGTAATGTAATGTGATATATAATCTGAGGCCTTTTTATGGGAGCTGGTAAGGTTTGTTGTGTTCTGCTGCTTTTAACTTTGAATGTTGTCCTGATATTTCCACATAACAGTAAATCAGGCATCTTTACTTATTAGACCATGATGTGAGCAAACATCTTATGGATGTATGCAACCTGCCTGCTTCTACCTAACAACCATGATGTGGATTATTGTGGTAGGTGAAATTAACAAGTTAGAAGTGAAAGCTGTATAAAGTTGGCTTATGGTCCCAGCTAGTATGGGTGTTGTAAACCATCATACTGAATTTGTGCCAAACTGTCTCTGGCTGATTTATCCATTCTTGTAGAGATAAAGTGTAGCCATAGTAAATAAGCTGCACGTATGCATGGTTCCATGAGATAGCATTCCTGGCTTATTGCTATATGTTTTATAGCCAATGAGTTATGGCTGTGTTAACACAACTAGAAAGAAAAAAATAGTCCACAGTATCCTTTTTAAAGGCCTTTACATGTGTAGGTGCCATTTTATATAGAAGACAGGATGGAGTTGTGCAATTCATATACTTCAACCAGTGGCTAACAGCATCCACTGTGAGCTAGTGAAGCATATTGCTCTTTTGGTGATTGCCATTTAGTGGTATCTCCCAGTTTCTTCATATTACTGTTGGTTCCAGACACATTGGTACATTTTGAGTGTGCCATTTCTGAAACATAGCATATTTTTAATTAATTTGTTTATAAATATTGACAAACTATTTGAGAAGAGTCAGTTGTTACAACATTTGAAAACCCATTAACATTTTTACTGGAATCCTTAAAATATTTTGAATTATTTGAATAATTTCCATGTTGGTCTTCTGTTGAAATTTGCCTAGAATGTTGAGGCAAAATCATTTTTCATATGGATGTAATCAAGTTAGAATCAGTTTCCAGATGCATCCATTAAACTGCAAATACAACACACACAGACTTATTGCTGCTTTCACACACAAATGAGCCCATGTGGATGAAATGCCAAATGTGACGCAGCTTGGTGGGGAAGTCTGAGAATCTTGTTTTCCAGTTATTGGTTGGGAGTGGGAAGGCTTTTCTTATGCCAGATAAATAAACTCAGTAAGTCATAAGTGTGCATATGGAAAGTGGGTGGATAAGAGGACACAGCTTGAAAGAACACCATGCTCTTGTCTACTAAAATGAGGAATATGATAAATGCTTGTTCTTGTGAGAACGCCATTGACAAAGTGCAATATGGCAGGCTAATGGAGTTGGTGAACAAATATCTTGATTCAGGAGATATTCATATAATTGATTATCTGCATTGGCAACAAAGAGCTGCAGTGAATGTTGGAAATCAGACGATAAGGGACAGAGAGATATCTCTTCACTGCTTTTCAATTTGTAGTATGAGAACATTTTTAGAGAAGCACTTGCTGGTTTAAATAAAGTTATCCTTATAAGTGGAGAGGTTGTCAGCAATGTATATGTAGGTGATATAGAATCTCAGTCTGAGAACTGAAGTGATCTGCAAAGTTTCTCTATAAAACTAATGAAATAAATAATGAATGCATTCTAAAAATAAATAAGAAAATCAAATTAATGGTAATAATTATAAAATAAACAATAAAGCAATGTAAAGATGCAAAATAAAAGTGTGGGGCATATTGACAAATATAAGTACCTGGGAATTAGGTTGGGTGAACAGTGGGATCATAACCATACAACAGAAGTCAGAACAGAACAGAGCACCTTCCTTAAGATGCAGAATATACGTATGTATAAAACAAGATATTAAAATTAGCATTGAGAGGGTGCAGTGTATGATCATTTGAGTTCCACTGCAAGGCACAGAACTGTGGACTTGAACAGTATTATATTAAAAAAAAATAAGAACTGGGATCTACCACAGGATGCTAAGAATTTTTTGATTGCAAGGATGACCAATGATGAAGCACTGAAGTGAATGGATAAAGGGCAATATATTTAAAAAAACATTAAAATGCATAAAGATAGAATACTTTGGTTGTGTAATGAAAATGAAAAGTACAGATTTTTACAGCTAAGCAGTCAAGAGAAAATAAACAGGAAAAGATGTGCAAGAAGTGGAAGAACCTGGTTGAAAAACCTGGGAGACTAGTTCAGATGCAACATAAACTCATGGTCAAGCACTGCTGCATCCAAAGTCCGTATAGCCAGGATGAAATCCAGCATATAGTAGGAGAGGGAGAGGAACGAAAAAGAAGATCCTTTGACTGATCAGAGTTTATTTCGGTGACAGAGAATGAGAGAAGTATTAAATGTGTGAAAATATTAGTTTGGATTATATTATGTGTGTGATGATTGGTTTATCTCTTTCACTTTATTATTACAATGTGGTATAATATTTTGAACAACTGTTATTTTGACATAGGGCTGTTTCCGTTGGGGTCATAGGAGATGCAAAAGCAGGAGTGCTACTTCTCAGCAAAAGGCTTTTAATTTTTTTTTTCAAAGTAACATTGACAGTAATTTTATGTGTTAAAAATGTTGGATTTGACATGATTTCTTGAGAAAGCATGTTAACCAGTATTCCTTCTTCATTTCTCCTCCCCAAAGAGAAAACTACCTATACTTCCCTTTCAAAACTGGGTTTACAGTAGATAGCCCAAGCTTGGTCAGAAAGCTATAAGAAAACTTTTGAATTTTCTTCTTCCATCTTCATTAGAATTCCTCTGAGGGAGGAAGACTGTATGTTAATGTTTGCTCCTGCATAAGGAACACCAGGTCAATGTATTAATTAATGGATTAATAATGTTAATTGATGTGTTAAGAGAGATGTTGGCTGTTAGGGGGATCATCTCAGTATGATCTGTGTTTGAAGGAGAACTAAAAAGTGAGAACTCCCACCTGGAACAGTCCTTGAATGGTTTTGTAGATGTTTTTGTAGAATTGCTTTTACTTGATTTTGAGTAATGTAGTTTATATTAGACCCATTTGTATTTCTAACAGGGTGTGAGATTGTATTGTCGTCTGCACAGTCTATTTACACCTGTAGTAAGGTAGGTCTGGTTTTCAGACTTTCACTTCAGAATGTTGTTTTGTAATTGCTATCTACCTATGCTGGGTTGAAGATTACCAATGTGTTAGTAGTAATGGGGTGATAAACTGTTCAGCTGATGCACTATCTCTCTCTCTCTCTCCCTCTCTCTATCTTTTCTTCGTATTTCTTCCTATTTTATTGAATTATACATAGAGAGGAAAGACGTTTGACTTTATGGATTTGGAATAAAAGCGATTCAAGAGTATTGAATAATGATAGCATTATTCCATGCTATTGTTTTCTTTGACATCCCAGCCTCAAGGAGATGCTGTATTCAGATACTGTTGGCTTAGTTATATATCTCTCCTCAAAGGAGAAGAATAAAAATGGGACTATATTAGCCAGTATTGATCAAAGACTTTGTTCTTCTCATTTGGGGGGGGCAATGGGGAGTGTGCGGAAAAGAAACAATACACAAGTCTCTAGTGGTTAAGAACTCTCTTGTTCTTTAACAGATTCTTGTGACTGCTGGTGATAAAAAGGTGTCAAACAGTTGAAATGCTTTTCACATCATGTGACTGACATATACATAATCAAAATAACCAAAATAAAGCTTTTTTATCAGAAGCTTAAAAAATTCAAAATAGTTTTGGTTAGATAAAGTTACTGTTTAGATTAATCATGAATTCTATTGCATGTGTATTTTAACAAAGTTAAAAATACAAATCGGGATGTGAATTATTGTGTGTATGTTTCTTTCCCCAGAGATAAAGATTATCATCTAAGAACCTACAAATCTGTAGTCATGGCTAATAAATTGATAGACTGGCTAATTGCACAGGTAATAAGTGCTATGAAGCACATAAATGTGGTTACAAAGTCAAGTGTTTTATTGTATCAATAATGCAAATTTCTCCATGATGTATACCTTATACCTAAACAAGAGCAATAGTTGGGATTTCTTGGTATCTTATAGAGATCCAGAGTCCCGCCGGCTGCAGATGTCTGACATCCCCCTCCCCATTTAAATTATTATTAATTTTTTGTTTTCGTTTAACACTTCAAGCAAAACCAAGCAATTTGATCTAGCTTTTATTTTGATTTTCAAACAAAGACACCAACATAGTTTTCTTCTGGACCAATATGGGGAACTAATATTGTTCCCAGAAGCAGGTAACTAATGTTGTTTGGTATTCGGCTGCTGTTCTTCTGTTACTGTAAGCCCACTTACAGAGGAGAAGAACCATCGGAGTATATTTTTCATCCAGACTTTTTCAAGCCTGGAATCCTGATTCATCTTCCCTTCCTTTTCTCTTCCGCCCAGGGAAAATTGATCTGAATGTGGAAAGCTTTGTTGGATCTACACTGAACAAAACCTCTACTTGGTCATTTTAAAGCATGTAGTCTTTACACATGTGGAGTGGTAGTGACAAGCACAATCCCTCTGCCTCTGTGTTATAAATCTTACTGTCTTTTACACTATGGGACTTTGAATGCCCATTTCCTAGGGCTTTAAACTACTGATAAAAGAGATGCCTTACACATAGGTTAGTATTCTGGTACAGAAGTGAGCAGACCTGATATAAGGCATTGTCCTCTTTTCTCTGAATTTCACAGTGGTTTAACTGGACATTATCCTCCAACTGTAACCTTCCTTTGTTTTTTTCATCATTTCTTTTGGCTTTCTTCTTATTCTGGAACATCACTTTAAGATAAAATTACTGCAAAGTGCCTTCTGGATGCGAAAGGTTTGGTATACAAGCCTAGTGTAATTCCACCCATAATGCACAAGGACTAGACAATTAAGTTATTTGCCATCTCCGTTACACTGCAAATTCTTATTTTTGCCCATCAGCATACATTCAGTGTGTGGTATATGGTGAAGATGTTCAGTAATTTCTGCATGTGTTGCAAGAGTGACTGATACAGAATCTTTTTCTAATTTGAAATGGCTGCTCTTGATGTTTATATTGTAATATATGTTTAACAGGGGGATTGCAGGACCAGAGAAGAAGCAATGATCTTTGGGATAGCACTTTGTGACAATGGATTTATGCACCACGGTAAGTGTTGTAGGTAGCTCAGAAACCAGTGTAAATTCAGTGATGACTTATTTTGGACCAGATGTTCATAGATACAGAGGGGGAGTTTATCTTAGTTTTTATAGATGAAACTCATCATTTAGGAAATACTTCTGTTTCAGTATCAACTAAGAAGAATATTGCCTAGGTTTGATGGCAGTGGGGATGCAGTTTTTGTTGTTGTTGTTGTTGTTTACCATTACTTTTATTCAGTAGTTGTAAGCAGTGAATTCTCCATCCTTTCCTTCATTATTTGATTCTAAGAGAACAATCCATTAGAATAAGTCCTTCTGAAATTAATGGATTATTCAATCATTGGTATACACACTGGAGCAACTTTACAACCCATAAGGAAGCCATACAGAAATTTCTTGGAGCTGTACAAAAATACACTTACTGATGAGGTGGGGCTAGTAAGATGTTGCTACAGATGAGAAACAGCTGAAGGATAAGGGGTGTTCCTTTTTTTGATAGATTCCACTTAGTTACAGCAGAAACAGATCACTGGGCATGAGCTGATTATTGTCTTGTTGCTGGATGTTACGGACTGTTCAGCAACTGCATGCTATTTATTGTGGAATTTATTCAGGCATATCTGGATATACAACTGCTACACAGTGCTTACAATGCACACTACATCTTTTTCTCTGTCACTAGTAAATGTCACTAGCTTCCTATTACCTTTTCTGCTATTTTACCTGCAATTACTGTTGTCTCTTATAGAACTCCAATTAATTTTATTGGGGTTTATAAAAGAGTATTTTTTTATTATTGTATCTTAAATGTAGATTTTTTGCTGAAAAGCTAGGCCAGTATAATGCTTGGTTTATATTGGTTTTGATGTAAATTGAACATCCAGCTTTCTTCTGATGAAAAGGGAATGAAGATATAAAAAGGATCTTGGTTAGAACAGTGAAAAAGTACATTTTTTTCACTTGAGTGATGTGCAAACTTACTTTTCCATATGTGTACCTGACAGATACAGATTATTTAATTATTTTAAAATATGTAAATATATATTATTATGGAGGCTTGAAAAGAATATTGGATAATGAAAAAGAAAGAAAGACGTCCAGTTGCTATGACTCAACATCCAGATAACCTCACCTGGATGACTGAGAATCTTCACAGATATATTGGATAATGAAAGGAATTTGTAATATCAGAGAGTAAACATTAAAATTGTTTGTGTATCCAACAGTTCTGGAAAAAAGTGAATTTAAGGATGAACCACTTCTCTTTCGTTTTTTTGCTGATGAAGAAATGGAAGGGTCAAATATGAAGCACAGGCTCATGAAACATGACTTAAAAGTAGTGGAAAATGTTATTGCAAAGTCACTTCTGGTAAGGTGTTCAAAAGGTAGCATATTTCTCTCTGTGTATCAATTGCTTGGCTTTTTAGTAGGGGTGAAAATCCTCACTTGTCTCACCCTTCAAGGCAAAGATGAGAAATTGGAACATTCTTTTCCATGCTATTGAAAAGATTTTCTAGCATGTTTGATAGAGTTCTCACTTTGTTGAGAATGATGTTTTGTGAAAAAAAAGTAGCACAGCCCTTCTTGGATGTAAACTTTATTGTGGTGAAAGGGTTTGAGTGTGTCAGTGAATCTGAGAGCAACACTGTCAGGAGGCCAGTCTCCATTACAAGTCTGGACTCCTAGCATGGTCACCTGAGGTGGAATGGTCACAACTGAGACACCAGACTAAGATGCAAAATCTGTTTGTAAGACTGTAATATAGAATAAAGAATATTACATGTGTTGGCAGACTTTGCAGTCAATCATATTTGCCATGACTGAGATTGACAGGAACAAGGCATAATCATAAAATTTTGCCATTGGAAACATATAACTTGCTGATCTGATGGTATTTTAAGTATTAAGAGGAGCCCCATGGCACAGTGGCTAAACTGCAGTACTGCAGTCAAGCCTCTGCTCATGATCTGAATTTGATACCGATGGGTTCAGGTAGATGACTCAAGGTTGACTCAGCCTTCCATCCTTCCGGGTTAGTAAAAAGAGTGCCCAGCTTACTGAAGGGCAAAGTGTTGTTTGCATAATTATGTTGTAAACTGCCAAGAGAGTGTTCCAAGCATTATGGAATAGTATATAATTTGAAACAATAAATAAGTGAATATTTGTTCTATCTAAACATCAGATATTCCCCCCTTTTCAGATTAAATCAACTGAAGGAAGCTATGGTTTTGGTTTGGAAGACAAAAACAAAGTACCAATAATTAAAATAGTGGAAATGGGATCAAATGCTGAGGTAATATATAATAATTTATAATTGGTGGTTTTTGTTTCCCCCCCCAAAATTCAGTGTCTTCAGTATCTTGCACTATTAATGTTTTCAGGAGAATGATCTATTCTACTACACAAATTTGGAAAATGTAGAATTATATATTTTATATTTGCATGTCTATTAGAATGTGTTTATTTGGCGTATAGAATTCTAAAAGCTTACAGAATAAGAGTGCAACCCCAAGTTGCTTCACTGTGAATCATTTTTTGTTACATTGTTTCTTACTGTGAGTAATACAATTGACTCCAGCAATTTGAGTGAAACAACAAATAATTGAGCATGTCGTATTGATATTATGTTTATAGGTAGCCAGAGCCCTTACTTTTCCAAAATGTATGGCTTGACCATGCTGAGATCCAAAGGTAGCTTTAGACCAGACCAGGGCAGATGCTTCATGGTGTGAGGTGCCCACCTTGGGCTCACATGCTGAGTAACCACCAGAGCTGACAGCACTGAAAAACTGAAGTGGGATCATGACCTCTTGACTTTAGTTGCTGGAGTTGAAGTGGCACAAAGAGAAAGCCTCTGTATACATGATGAGAAGTGATGCTACAAACATGTGAAGTGATGTTGAGGGTGTGTAGAATGAGGAGAAGTAGAGTTAGTGTACAACTGCCTGCATATAGCAATGAGACTTTAGACTGGTGACATAAAGAAAGACTAAGGAAAACTAGATGGGGTTTTTACCACACATTTAGGTAGCATACAGAGATGGGATATATTGCTAGCCTTTTGATTACCTCAGTGACAATGCCACATTCCAGGTGGAAGACTTTTTTCCATACTGGGAAAAAAGCAGAGAGACTTGTAGTTAAAAACTACTTCTCAACTTTGTTTAACGTGATGTATGGAGTTCAGAAGAATCCAGGAAGGAATCAACAGTGGAGTACAGTCCAGTAAGGATAAAATGTATGGTTTCCCTCCTTGTTCTAGAACGTTTATCTGATACAGTCCTATACATGTCTACTGGGAAGTAAGCCCTTGGAAGTCAGTGTTATTTACCCAGAGACAAGTGGGTATAATATTGGAAATCTATGGTTTGATCTAGAGTTCTTCTCCATCTTCTCATGAGACAGGGAACAATGTTGGAGGAGAAACGTTTTTTTAGTGGCAAGCTTGAGACATAAGATTAGACTTGCTTGTTATTCAAATGTTGCAGTTTTGAATAAAATATGCCCAGGATTGTTCTGTTTACTCCTGTTTGAGTGGTAGAGAATTTCTTTGCCAGATGAAGTGTTCTGGTGATGTAGCAGATCAATCTTTTGGGCAAAAGAGTTTATCACCTAAAGGTACTGTTTAGTTTGTGTTCCCTTATCTCTGTATTCATCAGTGTGAACATACAGTAAGTTTTGTGGTTTTTGGGGAATGAAAAGGTTTATCAAGATAATCCAAAATCAGTGTAAATGTTTGTCATTGTCAAGGCTGCACATCTCTCTCAAACACACACACACACACACACACACACACACACACAGAGAGAGAGAGAGAGAGAGAGAGAGAGAGAGAGAGAGAGAGCAGCGAGTGAGCAAGCAACCAAGCTTATGTTTCCTTTAATTCTGAATTTTTGGTAGAGGTTTGATTTTGACTTCCAGAAAAAGAATTTGAGTTGTATATATTACTCAATTCTTCTGTATAAGCAAATGATATCAGTACAATGCTTGTTCTGTTGCAATAATTACTTGTATATTTTGTTTTCTTATCTAGATGGCAGGTCTGGAAGTTGGGAAAAAGATCTTTGCCATTAATGGTGACCTCATTTTTCTGAGACCCTTCAGTGAAGTGGATAGCTTTCTGAAAGCATGTTTAAGCAGCAGAAAATCCCTTAGAGTACTTATGAGCACAAAACCAAGGGAGTAAGTTGTTCTTTGGTTTGAGCAATTGTAAGAACTTGTGTTTTAAAGTTTAAGAAATATTTAATTACTTAAACATTTGTGTTGTTGAATATAACATTAAATATATTTTTCCTGTGTAAACGTTCTAAATAAAATAACTATGTTGATACTGTATCTTTTATTTTGGGGTTTCTCTTGCTTTCAGAACAGTGAAGATTCCTGACTCTGTGGAAGGTCTTGGATTCCAAATAAGAGGATTTGGTCCATCGGTTGTCCATGCTGTTGGAAGAGGTAAGAATTGGAGTTTGCATGAATTGTAATTATAGTACGTAAGAGGTTACTGAGCTCTACTCTTTGGTTTGCTCAAGAGAGAAAACATTCCACTTTCCTTGGACTTGACACATAAAACACAGTGGCCAGTATCCTACTGCTTATTGTAAGTAAGAGTAGATCCAGTAAATCAATTGCTCAATGGTAAATCAATATTTATATAAATCCCATTGGGCCAGTGGGACTACTCTGATTGGAACTAGCAGTAGGTTACTAGCAAATAAGACTTTTCCCAAAAACAACTTGGTTGGATGGGCTAGTAAATATTATGTAAATGTGGATAGAATTGTACTGCATACTTGCTGTTTATAACTGGTGACATTATTCATTTCACTTGTTCCACACCACTACTGATGTGCTGTCTAGGGAGTGGCATGACTAGTAGCATTGTGCTGTAATATTTAGACACTGAACGCCAAAAGAGTGCATCAGGATGCCTGTATTTTCAATGAGAACAGGAAGAGGGATTGACCTGTGACCCACATTTTTTTGCTTTTTTAATATATAACTTCAGCCGTAACGTTTTGCTTTAAAATTGAGGTTTTCCTTCTCCTTTGTGTGTATGAATATATCACACGTCTGCATCCACATGGAAACATATTTACACACTCCCTTCAGGGCTTTTTTTTTTTAAAAAAAGTTAATGCTTTTAAAGTACAGTTTTCCTTAAGCTTAGATTTTTTTCTTACAAATGGAGTGTTAAAGAAAATGCGAATACGTAAAAATGTATGGAATGTGTATACATTCTGTAAGAAACATTAGGTTTGTTCAAGTACTTTTGTCAGATTGACAAATGACAGGGAAATCTGTTTCTAAGGTACAGAGGGTTTCTTCGGAAACAGAGAATGACTTTATGTAAGATTGATGTGCAGTATGTGTAATGTGAAATATTCAGATGTTTTAAAATTGTAGAGATCTACCAATATCAAATTTTCTCTGAGGTTATGTATAAGTCACTGAGGAAACATAAATCTTTTATAGTCTTTAGTAGTAGATAATTCTTTTTCCAGAACATATTTCGTACCAATTCAGAAAATCCTTAAGATACTGTATTACTAAGTTAGGCTTGGTTTTATAGTGACCCATTAACAACAAAAGATTTAAGCCTAAGTATAATGTTACTGTGCAAGTGTGACAAATCTTTAAACCTTCCCTTTCCCACAGAGGACCTTGGTGCTACCAGAAAAAATGCCCTATGAAGCAAGCTTTGGGGGAGCTGTAGTAGGAAGGAGAGGTTGACCCCACTCAATTTGCATCAGTAGATGTCCCCAGTTGGATTCTGGTCTTACAATACATACAGATGTGAATAGGAACTGTTATATAGCTGTTTCTTGCTATGTGCTGTCAAGTTGCTTCTGACTCTATGAATTGGTTGCATACAAAGCTATCATTAATAGCCCCAATCTGCTCTTGGAAATCTAAGGCTGTTTTTTTTTTCAATTGAGTTAATCCATATCAGATAATGCCTCAGGTAATGCCTTCCTCTTTTCCTACTGCTTTCAACTTTTCCCAGCATTATTGTCTTTTCACTAGAAAAGCCTCAGTATTGTTATGTTTACATCTAGTGAGAGCTCAGGCTTGATTTGTTCTAGAATCCACTTACTTGTCTTTCTGGCAGTCCATCGTATCTACTGCAACACCATATTGCAAATGAATCAATTTTTTTCTGTCACCTTTTTTTCACTGTCTGGATTTCACAGCCATACACAGTAATTGAGAATACCATAGTGTGGAGAATTTTGGCCTTGGTCTCCATCATTACACTTAAATATCTTTTCTACTTTCTTTGTTAGCTGCCCTTCCAAGTCTCAGTCTCCTATTTTCTTGTGTGCAGTTTCTGTTTGGATTGATGATTGAATGGAGGTATAGAAATCTTCAACAGTTTTATTGATTGCCATCATAAAAATTACGCAGTTGTACAGTCAAGATTTTTGTCTACTACATGTTGAGCTGCTTTTGCACTTTCTTCTTTCTCTTTCCTGAACTGTCATTTCAAGTTAATGTCCCTTTCTGCAGGTGGTATAGTGTTATCAGTGTATCATTCCAGCAAATCTTTACTCTTCCTTCATCAGAATCTGATCCAGCTGCATGTATGGTATGTTGTACATATAGATTGAAGAAACAGGGAGATAAAATCCATTTCTTACTGGTAGGGAGTTCAGTAATTTTTATGGTAGTAATGTCTTAGCTCATGCTATACAAACAGATTTTCATCCCTAAGCATACTTATCAGAAGACAGTTGGAATTAACAATCAATCCACGTTTCACTTCCCTTAAAAACAAAGTTCTTAATTGGACTCATCCTATCTTGGCCATATGTTTAGAATAGCCTTGCCACACAAATTTCTTCCTTCACACAACTGGTGGTTGCCAGGAATCTTTGACAAAAATGTGGAGTCACAACATGATGGTGATGATCCACACAAATCAAAAGTTAGACCCAGACAGATCATGAGGAAGACTGTTTTCAGTGACAGTCCCATGTACATGTAGTTTGCCTTCAGCCTTTATTTCTGAATTATGTGTTTAGGATTAGGAACCATGAATAGAGGGGGGAAAACCAGTGGGGCAAAATATAAATAAATAAATAAATAAATAAATAAATAAATAAATAAATTAAAATAAAATAAAATAAATAAAAAAATAAAATAAAATAAAAAAGACAAGATACTATTTCTAGTTTTAAAAGGGTGGTTTAAAAATACTCATTTAAATATCAATCTAGAATGATAATTCTGTACCAAATATAGTGTTGCAAATTGCTTAGTTCAGAACCATTGTATAACAATTCCATGTGTTGCGAAATGTGCATTCCACAGCCAGTGGTTGTTTAATTAAGGCAGTTCTTCAGTGGATGGCATATGTAAAAGATGTTGTGCATGGGGGAAGATTTAGCTCTTAGGTTATAGAAGTGTTGTGCTTTTGTGTGAATTCACCACTACTGCATATTATAAAGCATTATAAAGCAGTATTTGCTTTATGGGTTTATGAAGGGGAAAGGATGTTTATTCCAGAGGCCTCCCCTTTCTCAACAGATATGCAGCTTTACTAAGCAGGACAGCACCATTCACCTATTACTTTCAGAGGCATATTTGGTGGGATGCAAGAGTGAGACTTCTCTTTGGCCACACCCAGATTTTGGAACTGCCTATGGAGGGGGAAAAACATGACTCCCTCCAAGTTATGTTTACACCGTCAGGAAGATATTTGTTCAGGTGGATATTTGGCAGCTGACTTTGCCTTCTTTGACTGCTGTGTTTTAATTTCTGATTTTAATCTTTTGTGTTTTTATCTATATATGTTTTCCTCAATTTTATTATGAGTCACTTTAGGTTCCATTTTTTAAAAAAAGACAGAGCATAAATCCAATTACTACCACTGTTCAGGGGAAAGATCCTCCTATAAAGTCCTTTGTCAACAGAATCCTGTAACACTCAAGCGTCTAGGCTTTAGGACCACAGTGCCAGTATAAGATGCTTCTTCATTATCCAGGAAATAAACTATATTTGGCTGCTTCCTCCCCTCCTCCGCCATTTCTTTCTAGGACGGACACTTCCAGATTGTCTAAACTGATGTGTCTAAATTGTCAACTTACCTAACTCTTTTAAAGGAACTGTGGCAGCTGCAGCTGGCCTCCATCCTGGACAATGCATAATCAAAGTGAATGGAATTAACGTCAGCAAAGAAACCCATGCAAGTGTTATTGCCCATGTTACAGCCTGCAGGAAATACAGACGTCCAATGCATGTATGTAAAGATGCTACTTACACTGTTAATTTTAAGTGCTATCATTTTTTAAAAAAAAGCAAAAGAAATTACCTCTGAATTAAAAGGGAAGCACTTGTATAGAAAAAGATTCAGATGTAGGGAATAGCAACCAGGATGTTTTGTCCATTTCTGTCAGTAAGAGATGATCTGAGACAAGTTTCTGATGTGAAGGATGGCAACTGACCTGAAAAGGGCCTTCAGTATTCTTTCCTATGTAAAAACATTCTGGTTGCTATCCCTACATCTGAATTTTTGGAGACAAAAGAAAGGCTATACAGAAAGCAAAGGATTTAGTTACAGTTAAAGCAAAGCTTAACACTTTGAAAAGTGTAAATGGTGCAGAATGGCTTCAGGATAATTCTAATTCTGGAAGAGCCCTGCTTGAAAATCTGGACAGGAAAACTGAATAAAGATAGATGTATGAGAAAAGTCATGACTTGCATTGCTGAATGGACCTTACTGCCAACCTCAACGTATAAGCAAATAAACAGCATTGAAACTGAGCATCTTGAGAGTACAGACTTGAGATAATCTTTTAGAAAAATCAATTAGCAAGACTTTTCTGTTGACATTTTTGGCAAAAGGATATGAACTAAACATTGTAATATGAACTAAAAGGTTTTTTTAAATCCCATTTATGCATCATTATGATAGGCCAATTTTAGCCTCCACTCATAAGTTAAAAAAAAAGGTTAGAATTTTTCAACAGAACAATTGAAGTGGTATGAAAAAGGAAATAAGTTTAAAACCTAGTTTAACATTTCATATGGAAGTAATATACAAATGCTCTAATTCTTGATGTTCTTGCTTAACTTCCATTTCATCCCACACATTTCCCTTTACAGGCAGTGTTTTCACTTCTTTCAGAACACAAGCTATTTTTGTACTTCATGCAGCTGCATTTAAGGGGTGTGTGTGACAAATTCCTACTGGGGAGTGACTGCTTATTAACATGTGATTGAATTTTTACTTTATTAAGTAACTTTGAAATATACTTTTCATCACCATATTTTCCAGCAGTGGTTCTCCGTAATTAATATGAGCATGCTGTAGAGCAAACACTAATTGAGAAAAGTTATGTAGTCTAACTACAATGATGTGAAATCTGTTATCTGATGTGGTTAACTCTTCTCCGAATATTTCACTACTTAGGCCTGTTAATGTAATAGACTAGTGGTTCCCAACCTTGGGTAATCCAGGTGTTCTTGGATTGGAGTTGCTAGAAGCCTTCCTCACCAGTTGTGCTGGCCAGGCTTTCTGGGAGTTGCAGTCCAAGAACACCTGGGTTACCCAAAGATGGGAACCCTTGTAATAAACATCTTTTCGAAGAGAAGAGCTTCGTTGCTTGAACTAAGACACCGGCTTTCAGTTATGAGCCGTAATATTTAACAAGTGCATCCTGCAATGAAATGGTGCACTATGATGGACTCTTTCTCACAATACTATGTCACAGCATTTCATTCCTGATCCCCTTTTCTCTTTACTTCCTCTATGCAAGTTCAATGGCTACTCAGTCCTCAATGAATTATTTTTGGTCCGTAAGTTCCTTCCTCTTCTCCTTTTCCTTCTTTCAAATGTTTTTGCAGTTTGACCAGCTGTTCTTTCAACACCCTTTGTTTTTATAGATAGCCTTCCTTCTCACTCTTTGACTGTGGCCAATGAGGGATCGCATAATGAACAGATAACATCAGGACATCACACATAGTAAATCAAATTTGGCTGCATAATGACATGACTGTGGGCACATGATGATGCATTTTCCTCAGCACAAAATGATCTATAAGGTGTCAGAAATAGAGAAATGAGGGAACTGTGCTGTTACTCTGTGATTTTCTATCCAGTGGTTCTTTGCCTGTCTATAAGCACAGTGATGTAAAACACAATTCCTCTGGTTACTTTATCATTTTCAGTATGCATTTCCTCTTTTGCCAACACATCACTGCAGAATTGTTAATGAAACCGCCACACAGTGGCATGATAAAAGCTCTATCTAGGCAATTTGGCTAAATGCCATGAAGGTTGAGTGCATGGTGGGAATGCGGGTGTGTACATAAGCCTCATTCCTAAATGACCTCCTGCTCCTGGGAGCATCATAGATTTTTATGTGTTGAGTGCAAAGGAGGGTTTTCTGAACATGTTTGGCAGAAGAACATGATTGCAGAGCTCTTATTATTAGTAGACTTGCTAAGGCTGGTTTACTGATTACGGGAGCCCAGTGCATTCAGCCAAATGTGATTACAGGGCCTTTTTTAGACTTCTGCGCTGAACACACAAAGGTTTGTGATGCTGCCAGGTGTGTGGGAACATTCAGATTCTGAACGTCCCCATTACTCATCAACTGTTTTCTCTTGCAAAGCTGATATGCATTACAGTTTTTTAAAAAAATCAGTAATGTCAACTATTTGTGATTCTTCTTACTGTCTTCTAGCAAGATTCTATTCAATGGGTATATAACAGCATTGAGAGTGCCCAAGAAGATCTTCAGAAATCCAACTCCAAACCATTAGGGGATGATGGAGGAGATGCATTTAACTGCAAAGTTGAAGGTGGGATCATTCTCTCTCTCTCCCCCCCCCCCCCCCCCAATTAGTGAATAAACTAAAAGTGAGTTTTGACTTCTGGACTGAACACACAAAGCTCTGTGATGTACCACAAAAGCAGGAAAAGCAACTAACTCATACAGTGTGCAAAGGACATCTCATGTGGCACCTGGTGTGTGTCATGTTGCAACAACAAACATATCCAATAGTATACTTGAAGTATGAAAAGCATATACAGTATATGAGTCAGTCAGTTACATGCTCGGGTTCTTTGCCACCAGTGCAATATCGAAAATTTATTTATTTATAATTTATTTAAACTTCTTAAAACTCACCTTTCTCCTTAAAAAGGACCCAAGGCGGTTTACAACAATTAAAAGGCAGTATTTAAACTAATAACTGTGAGTATACAATATTAAAAGCCTCAATGAATACAATACCAAAAAACATAAGCAACATATCAAAATACATTCAATGCAGTAAGGTATCAACAGCTCCAAGAGTGTTCACAAAATGTACGGCACCACAACCAGCTTTCCTAAGAACAAAAGGCATAACCATTATCCCATACATAAACAAATGGTTACTAGTGGCAAATAATCGGCACACTCTTGGAGAGAATGTAAATTACATCCTTCAAACTCTGTCAGATCTTAGTTTGAGAGTAAACATGGACAAATCTTAACTAATATCTTGTCAGATGATCCAGTACAATTCTAAATCAGTTACGACCAGAGCTTATCTAACAGAAGAGAGAATGAACAAAATTATACATACAACTATGTGCTTCTCCCTGATGCCAATTATACATTTAGTTCAAAGACTCTTAGGTCTCATCGCAGTGAAAACAGCAGTAGTGCATCATGTCAGGTTGAGAATAAGACCCTTACAAGCTTATTATCTCCTAAAGTACAATGAAAAAAGAGACTGGTGTCTCAAAAAAATACATTCTGCTAACACTGCAACTCACAAAACAGCTGTTTTGGTGAGAAAGAAAGCAGCATTTAGAAATGAGAATGCTCTTCTGTCAGTTATAACCATCCATTCTTATAGTAACAAATGCAAGCAAAATTGGATGGAGACCACATTGTTTGAACAGAGAGATACATGTCACGTGGGCACCCTATGAAAGACTACATCACAGCAACTTCTTAGAATTCCTGGTGATATGCAAAGCAATGAGAGCATTTGTGAATATGATACTTGGAAAGTTGTCCAAGGAGCAATGGACAATACAACAGCAATGTATATGTAAACAAACAAGGGGGAACAAAATCAATGAGCCTTCTTTACCTGTTAGTCCTTCTGTGGGAATGGTGCATTATAATGTAAAGCATATTTTTCCAACAGTGATTCATGTCATGGGGAAGACAATCACAAAAGAGATTATTTGAGCTGAACACTAATATAGACACATGAGTGGGAACTGTTTCAGCAAATATATATAAAACTAATAAACAGATGGAGAAAGCCATAGATAGTCATGTTCACTTCTTACAAGAAAAGGAAATGCAGGATGTACTGTTTGGGAGTGAACAAAGGGAAACATTCTCTGGGAGATGCGTTCACAATATCTTGAAATAGTTGTCTAATGTATAGATTTCTCCCATTAACATTGATTCTGTGTACAATAATCAAAATAAAATAGAACAAATCATATGTAATTCTAATAACCCTGTAGTGACTTAGCCAGTCATGGTTCACAATTCTGATGCTGATGTAAAAAGAAAGGGTGAAAATACCAATGTGTCACAACTAGAGAGGGGGGTATTCGTATACAAATACGAATATCCCCTCACAGGTGGAAATAACGAGGGTCTGGCCCCATGGGGCTGGACTGTCCACTCACAATTTCGCCGCTGACGCGAGCTCGACAGAGCCTTCCTATCGTGCCATTGTCCGCAATAGATTACCCACTCCTGGCAGGAGGCGGGACGACAAGCCTCTCTGCCAGGTCGCAGAGTGGCTAATCCATTGTGGAGAACGGCGCAATAGGAAGGCTCCGCAGAGCTGGCGGCAGCGGAGAAATCGTGAGTGGACAGTCTGGCCCCATGGGGCCGGACCCTCGTTATTTCCACTTATGCAGGGATATTCGTATACGAATACGAATACCCCCATCTCTAGTCACAACCTTTTCACGTGTCATAGGGGGTTAATACAACACCTGGATATATAGCAACTGAATAACTCACCAATAAAGAATATTCTGCAGCAAGCTAGAAAACCATCTATTAAGTGATTGTTTGCTGATAAATGGAACAAATTATGGAATATGCATCATCATTAATGAGAGCAGTAATTCAACTTCACTACAGATGATTCTTAAATTTCTCCTTCATCTAAAGCAATTTAGATTATCAATTTCATTTTTAAAAATCTATTTAGTTGCAATAGTAACATATCAACCCGAAAATAATCCATCACCACAGTTGGATGCAAATAGGCATCCAACTTTGAAAAAATTCCTAAAGGAATGTGAAGCCCTCAAAAGAAACTTGATATCTCTCTTTGGTTTTTTTAAATTATTATTATTATTTTTTAATTTATTTTTTATTTTTAAAAACTAGGGATAAGGTAAGGAGTACAAAAGGTAGAGGGGAATATGGGGGGAAAAGAGGGGGAAGGAGAACACAAAATGTACTGTCATCCAATCTGTTTGTTCATGTTGCAATATCAAGTCGACTTTTTGCCTTTCTACAATTTGATTGCCCTCCAGGTTTCAACTTACAGTTACATCTTAGTTTAATTCTATATTATTCAAGCACTATCTGGTGACTCAAGCCATTTATATAATAAATCCCATCGTTCAGTTGCCTTTTGTATTGGACAGTCTTTCAACACTTCTGATAGAATATCCATTTCTGCCGCTTCCCAGATCTTCTCAATGAGTTCCTCTTGTTTCGGTATCTCCGATTTCTTCCAGTTCTTAGCATAAAGAATTCTGGCTGCAGTGACTATATATATAACTAGGTAGTTCTTTGTCTGATCTATATTATCTGGTATAATGCTCAGTAAAAGCAATTCTGGAGTTAGTGGAACATTACAAAGCAGTATTTTTTGTAACAGAGTATGTACTGCTATCCAATACTGTTTCGCTACTCTACAAGTCCACCACATATGGTAAAAGCTTCCCTCTTGTGCTTCACACTTCCAACAAACATTTGACACCTCTGTATAAATCTTTGACAATTTTTCCGGAGTCATATGCCACTTATAAAACATCTTATATATGTTCTCCTTGAAATTTACCGATGTTGTGAGCTTTATATTATTTTTCCATATTTGCAACCATTGATCAATACAGTGGTGCCTTGACTTACGAACGCCCCGACGTACGAACATTTCGACTTACGAACAGCTCCGTTCGCAAAATTTTGCTTTGACTTGCGAATGGAGCTTTGACTTACGAACAAAAAAAAATAACGCGGGGAAAGCGGGAAATGGACTTTGGACTGCCTGGTACTGTCTGGTACTGTAATTTTAAAATGTAAAAATTGGTTTAAAAGGTGCTTGGTTTGGTTTAAAGCTGCTTGGTTTTAAAGGTGTTCTGTTTAAAAGCTGTTCGTTCCCTCCCTCCCTCCTTTCCTGCCCTTTTTTTTAACCTAAGTCATCTTAGTCATCTTAGGTTAAAAAAAATATTTCCCCCTAGTGGTAGAGGACGGATTAACTGGTTTTGCATTGGTTCCTATGGGAACTAATGCTTTGACTTACAAATGGCGCCTCGACATAAGAACAAAAAACAGCCGGAATGGATTAATCAGTTTTCAATGCATTCCTATGGGAAATGCTGATTTGACTTACGAACGTTTTGACTTACGAACATCTTCTGGGACGGATTAAGTTCGTAAGTCAAGGCACCACTGTATCAATATTATGTCCTATATTTTGTGCCCACCTAATCATACATTCTTCTATCATCTCATCTTGCATTTTAGTTTCAAGCAAATAATCATACATTTTCTTAATTACTTTATCATTTGAGCCCAGCAGAAGTTTATTGAATATCGTTTGTTCTGTGTAAAAGCCCTCTATTTTATCTTTTCTATACCTAGATTCCACTTGTGCTCTGGACCACCAGTCTAGATATATGTTTTGTGTTTCTAACTCTTCTTTGGACCTTAACTCACAATCATTTTTTAATAGATCTTTATATCTTAAAAGTTTCGCTTCTGTCATGAGGTTAGTTGTGTAAAGGCCTCTATGGGTGATACCCAGCCTGGTGTTTTTTGGTAAATCTGCTGAATGATCTTTTTCCAAGTCCCTAGTAGGGCTGTTCTTATCATATGTGAGTTGAAACTTTTCTGCTCTTTATCTTTTTTGTACCATAGAAAAGCATGCCAACCTAACTGTAAATCATGTCCTTCCAACTTGGGTAGTCTATCATTATCTAAAGTTATCCATTCCTTTATCCAGACTAATACACAGGCTCTATAATACAATACCCAATCTGGGAGACCAAAACCTGCTCTTTGTTTGGCATCTTGCATTGCTTTGATTTTAATTCTTGGTTTTTTACCTTGCCACACAAATCTCATGATTATCTTGTTAAGTTCTTGAAAAAATGACTGTTTTAATATTATGGGAATTGTCTGAAATAAAAATAAAATTTTAGGTAGAACATTCATTTTGATGGTTGCTGTTCTTCCCATCAACGATAGCTGTAATTTGTCCCATCTCTCCAAGTTATTCTGTATCTCTTCAATCAACTTCATATAATTATCTTTATATTGACTTTGAGACTGGGCAGGAGAGGTTCCTGGCATTTGGGGCTTTGGTTTTTTGCAGGCCATTTCGATCTTTTCAATGTCAATATCTCAATTTTTCCTCCTACTGTCTGTGAATGGACTTTGTATAAGTTATACTATATCCTTCACCAGAATGTCCAACCCTCAAATATACCACATGCTCTTCCAGATGTTTCCACTGTTTTAACCAACAACCAAAACCAACAACCAAAACCCTCCCCGATGTTCTTCCTCCAATCCTTACACAGGTATTATGATATGTAAATCAGCTTTTAGCCCAACAATTTAAAATACAACCGTGGCAAAAATGTTCCTTCTTCTCAAGAAGCCTAGCAGAGTTATTATGTCTCTCGACCTCTATTACCAGAGTCCCACGCAATCCAAAGAGAAAATCCAAGCTAACAACAATCACAGGCTTTCAGACCTCAATATTTGTACAGTTCCAACCTCAATACGATGTTCCATAATCCCAAACAGCGTTCCACATATCAAATCAAAGCTAGGAAAAATATCAGGCTTTCCCACCTCAATATTTGTACAGTTCCAACCTCAGTGCGATGTTCCAGAGTCCCAAAAGACTTTCCACATATCAAATCAGATATATTTGTAATCCAACCTGCTCCTTAGGCAATATAAGAGGTGTGTTGAGGCTGTCATTCAGCTTTTCCTCCAGTAGGTGTCCTTATAATCCACCGTATGTTCCTTCCATTAATCCATAAATCCAATCAACAACTCCAGTCCTGGTTTTCCCAGTTCCACAGTCCACCCTCGGCGACCATATCTCTCTCCCCTTGGAATGAGTTAGCTTCACCCAGTATATAATATAGCCCTTTACAGCCGTAGCCTCTGAGGGGGATCTCCCAAAGCTTCCCCACCCCCAGGGATCTTATACAGTTCCAAAGTTTTGACGGCGCTCTGTCTATACTGTTGAGAAATCTGGCAGTGCGATGTTATGTTTTTCACTCTGTTTTCCTGATTGATAACAGCTTTAAGTCCAGTCCATAGTTGTATTATGTCACCCTGGGATTATTTCCAGAATCAGTTTTTCTCTCTCTCAGTCTCTCAGTGTTTGGCCTTGACCAGCCTGCAGGCTAAAAGTTAGTTCTTCTTTGTGGCCTCTGTGAATCACACCCTGGGTGATTCGCGCCTGCGCGGAGCCTCATCGGAAGATTCTAGAGCTTCTGCGGTAGCAATGAACACATTAGAATATGCCCCTCCCCACCTTGGCGTGGGTACCTTGGCGCCAAGCGTCCCCTTTCAGTTTCTTTCAACCGCCGCATTGAGAGCCTCATATTTCTGCTTCTGTGAGTAAAAGAGAAAGAGAGCTTATTCTTGATTCCTTCCTGTTATCAATCTTTTTCTTTTAAACTATTAGATCAAACTCTTTTATCATCAGAGATTTTTCCTTTCCCCTCACTCGGCCTCTGGCTGCAGCACCCCCCCTCCAATCATCGGTTTTCCTCCTCAATTATTTTCTCCTATTCATGGCCCCTTTGGGCCCGTTTAAGCACTGCGTTGTCTGTGATAATAAGATCCCACTTTCTGACGGACACTTTAAGTGCCTTTTCTGTTTGGGAGAACAACATCAAACTTCCTCCTGTACCCATTGCAAAAATTTTAAGCGCGGAGTTCTTCGATCTCGCCTCTCGAGGCTAAAACTCCGACTTTGGGAACAATCCTTACAACCAGTTCAAATGGCCCAACCTCCCTGTAGGGCCACTTCCCAAACCAAAGCAATGGAAAAAGCCGTTACTGAATCATCGAAACAACATCAGCTACACCAGCTCATTCCGATTCTCCATCTGCATCGTCTAAGACCTCAAAGACACACAAATCGAAACTCTCCATACCGAAGTCATCGACTTCAAAAACAACTTCTAAACGTCAGAGACCTACTGAAGCTGCTCCAGCTCCGGAGCTTGTTCCTCCTAAACGAGCTAAACAGTCTAAGCCTACAGACATCCCACCACAACCACAACTCTCTGAATCAATTTTGGTTGGATCTCCCTCAGGTGATGACAGACTTCCATCTCATCAACCCTGTTCTCAGTGTCCAGAATGGGATGATAGAGTCAACCAACTAACGTCCTCTCCTCCCAGTCCATAACCTTCCATTCCTTCCAGCAATCCTTCGGTTATTCCATCGCCTGAGGATTCCCATCCCGAATGGCTCGACACCGTTCCATATTCGATGCCCTCGGATCGACCACCAATCCCTAACCAGGACCGTCAACATCAACAATCTTGACAGCTCGCTTCATCACGTGTGGTTCAAACCCACACTCAGCACGTGCATCGGGTTGCCATTTGCCCCGACCAGTGCTCTGCTCGACAAACTGCACCAACTAGTTGACCAGGTGTTTTACCCGGTTCGATAATACCATCTAATATTGTATTCGACACCATCGGTGTTGAAGCGGCCACATCACCAAGAGGTGACTATACCTCAACCTGCTCCCCACTTGGTATTGAAAAAACCTCAGATGGTCGAGCAGATTTCAGCCACACGTGAGGCTTTTGCAGCCCCAGCCTCCTGATACTTTCCTACTACAATAGATGACGGAAATAACTCTTCATGCTTGGCATCGCCAGCGTCAATTTATTCTACTGCTATGCTATCGCATCACCAACCTCCGTTTTGACAACACAGAGACACAGGCTCTGATATCGACGATCCTCGATATTCATCCTGGTCCGTGGACACTCGCTCCATTCCGTTACATCAACACAGTTCCCATCCTCCGGTAAATCCAAGTCATCGACCCCGGCACCGTTATGACACCGAGCTCGACACTGAGGTCCATCCCTACCAATCAAGGTCCGTCGACGCTCAACCACCATCTTTCAATGTCGACGATCCTCGACATCGACAGATGTCCATGGACATGCCGCCTCCATCTTTTCCGACTCATAACCGGCAATACTACAAGACTCAGCCTCTCGACACCGAAGTCGATCGACAGTCCGTCGACTCTAGACGCAACCTCGATGGCTCTGACCATGGATCTTGGCCACAGACTCCATCGGTGTTACTAGAGTCGGACATTGTCGATACCGACCCACCGTCAACGGTAGAGGATTTCCAGACCTATGCCCAACTTATGATTCGCATGGCTAAATCCCTTGATCTGCAAGTCCACCGACCATTGACAGAACCAGCCGATCATCTATATGATCCGATCTCTAAAAATACAACCACTCCGGTACACATATCGATGTTACCATCTCTTCTTCGTACTGCGCAGAGATCCTGGACAAAACCAGCTTCCTCCCATACCATGTCTAAGTGGATTGATAACCTCTATAGAATCCATGACCCAGGAGCCATTTTCCTCCAAAAACAACCAGCTCCAAATTCTATATTTGTTGAAGCCTCTCAATCGAGATCTCGACACCGACAATCTCTCATACCACCAAATAAAGACAGCCGACGAATAGACTCCATGGGTAGATGGTTTTACTCTTCCGCAGCCTTCACCATGCGAGTCGCTAATTATCAAGGAGCCATAGGAGCTTACGAACGCTTCCTCTGGGACGACATGTCCACCTTTATTGAATCCCTGCCAGAGGATAAAAAGATATTAGCTCAAACCTTCCAACAAGAAGGTCTCTCCATTGCTAAACAACAGATGCTTTCCGCCTGCCACACTGTAGACGCTACAGCCAAGTCGATGGCCACTTCAGTAGCCCTACGCCGTTTTTCCTGGCTCAGAATGGCCGGCTTAGCCGAAGATGCTCAGGCACGTATCGAAGACCTCCCCTTCAATGGAGCAGGTCTTTTTCATGCTGAAACTGACGATATACTAGAGAACGTACAAAAGAAACGTTCAGCTGCCAGACGTTGGGGAGTTTACCCTTCCTATCAGCAACGTCCTCAGCAAAATCAATGGAAACGACCCTATAACTCATACCAGAGGATCCAACGAGACCCTCCACGACAAACCTCTTACAATCCATACTTCAAAAACCAAAGAGCCAAAACCCGGCAACAACCTGCCACTAGGCAGAATGACCGGAAACCCAAACACCATGTTTGACGTTCCTCTGACTGAGATCACCACCCACCCCACCAACCCTGCCCTCCGGAAACACCTGCATGGCAATCCATCACCACAGATTCCTGGGTACTCTCCGTCATCAAAAACAGCTACCGCATCCACTTCTTTGAACTTCCTCCGACAACACACGTCATTACTCCTCCGTCACAACCCCTGCAAGAAGAAATAACGAATTTACTTCTCAAAGATGCCGTACAACCCGTCTATCAAAACAACACCGGGTTTTTGTCTCACTATTTCACCATCCCCAAGAAAGACGGGGGCCTTCGCCCTATTCTAAATTTAATATTATTAAACAACTACATCGTCACCACAAAATTCCGCATGGTTACTCTAGAATCAGTTCTTCCCTTACTTCGAAAAAATGACTGGTTCACCGTCATAGACCTAAGAGATGCTTACTTTCATATTGCAATACATCCCGCACACAGAAAATTCCTTCGTTTCCAACTTGGATCACAAGCATACCAATTCAAAAGACTCCTATTCGGCTTTGCAACAGCTTCGAGAGTGTTCACCAAGTGCATGGCACCGGTAGCCGCCTACCTCAGACTTCAAAACATTCTCGTCTTTCCATATATCGACGACTGGCTCCTTGTAGCACACTCCCGTCGCAATGCTCAACGAGACACCCATTTCACTCTTGCCCTTTTTCGCGATCTCGGTCTAACTATTAACGAACAAAAATCAACATTAAAACCTACAAGGATTATACATTACATAGGCGTGCTCATAGACCACACAAGCTCGCACGTTCCTCCTTGCAGAAAAGAGACAAAATCTCTTCACCTTACTTCGCGGCTTCACTCCGCATGCCTTGATACCTGCCTTAACGGTGCAACGAGTTCTAGGCACCATGGCCTCTATGACATCAGTTGTACAACATGTGCGTCTCAAAATGAGATCTCTCCAATCCTGGTTTCTGGCCCTATTCGATCCACTAACAGACTCTCCCCACACTCTCCTAAGAGTCACTCCAGAATTGGCCTCTCAACTTCAATGCTGGCATTCCCATACCAACCTTTCTATCGGGCGACCATTCCAACAACCTCGCCCGCGAGTACAAGTCACTACCGACGCCAGTCGCACCGGCTGGGGGGCTCATTGCAAATCCCTCACAGTCTACGCCAAATGGTCTCACAGAGAAAAACTGTTCCACATAAACGAGTTGGAGCTACTAGCCGTCATAAAGGCCTACAAGGCTTTCAGAAACCTTCTTGTAGGAAAAGTGGTACAGATCGCCACTGACAACACCACAGCGATGTACTACATCCTAAAACAAGGCAGCACCCACTCCCCAGGTCTCCTCTACCTAGTGGTCGACCTCTGGGAGTGGTGTCTGCAACATCACATCTGTCTCACAGCCTTACACATCGCTGGTCAAGACAATGACCTAGCAGACTTGCTCAGCTGTACAGATTCCCAAGCTCACGAGTGGGAACTAGATCAATCACTATTCCGCCAACTATGCCGGAAATGGGGCACACCGACTCTCGATCTCTTTGCCTCCCAAGCGAATCGGAAATGCCAACTGTATTGCTCCCGAGCAGGAATAGGAAAACATTCCCAGGGAGACCCATTTGTCGGCCGTTGGCCCAAGACTCTTACCTACCTTTTTCTGCCGTTCCCTCTCTTCCACAAAGTTGTCATCCGTCTACAACAAGACAAAACCAATGCCATCGTTATAGCCCCTTGGTGGCCGAGACAGACTTGGTTCCCAGTTCTCCGCAGTCTCTCATCAGACATCCACCATCTCCCCCGCCTGCCACACCTTCTCACACAGAACAACTCCCAAGTCCTACACCTGGACTTACCTGTTCTGCACCTGGCAGCGTGGAGGATTCTCCCTCGTTAATGAACGTTCTTCATCATGCCAAAAAACCATCCACAAGGAAAGCCTACCTGTACAAATGGAAGAAATTTCAATCCTTTACCAAATCTTCCTCATCATCCTCCATCAATCCATCACTTTCCACTGTTCTCCGCTTCCTCCTACATCTCAAATCCAAGGGCCTCTCCATCTCATCCTTGAGAGTCTACCTTTCGGCAATAATGTCATACCAACCTCCAAATTCTCCAGCAGCAAACTTCTTCAACAACGAAATGTTTTCTGAAAGGTCTCTCTCATATCTACCCCGATACTCGACCTCCCTCTCCACAATGGTCGCTAACTCTTGTTTTGAAGCAGCTTACCAAAGCTCCTTTTGAGCCATTAGCTACAACTGACTTAAGACTCCTCACCTTTAAAACAGCTTTTCTCATAGCCATCACCTCAGCTCGACGAGCTAGTGAATTGGCAGCTTTACGCTATGACTACCCTTATCTACAATTTTTCCCCAATAAGGTGAAGTTATTCATGGACATTTCTTTCCTCCCCAAAATTGTCTCTCAATTTAATCTTTCCCAGCCGATTGTCCTTCCTTCATTTTTTCTGTCACCTTCTTCAAACCAAGAAAAAATACTCCATACGTTGGATGTCAGAAGAGCTCTTGCTTTTTATCTCCAATGTACCCAGCCTTTTAGACACTCATCTCGTCCCTTCATAAGCCATCACCTACCTTTCTCCTGCACCATTGGAACACTGGCGGGGGTGCCCTGCAACCGCGTGCGCCGGCTTCAGAGCACAGGCTTTTCCTGCACCATCAGAGGACTGGTGGGGGACCTCCAAAGCCGGCGAGGGGCACTTGCAGAGGCTAGCCCAGCACCCCCGCGAGTCCTCGGATGGTGCAGGAGAAGCCTCCGAAGTGCTCTGAAGCCGGCGCGCGCGGTTGCGGGGCACGCCCGCCAGTGTTCCGATGGTGCAGAGAAAGCCTTTCTTTTTTTTCTTTTTAACCTTCTGATGCTTGCCGAAGGCAGGGGGAAAGGGCGGGAACTTCAAAAATGGTGCCGGGCAAACCTCTGCAAATGCCCATCGCCGCGCGGAGGGACCCCCACGAGTCCTGGGATGGTGCAAGGTAAGCCCCGGGGGACCCCCAAAGCCGGTGAGCGGCGCTTGCAGAGGCTAGCCCAGCACCATTTTTGAAGATCGGGCCCTTTCCCCTTGCCTTCGGTAAGGCTCCGAACAGAAAAAGGCTTTCTTTCCCCCCCCCCCTTTTTCCGTTCGGAGCCTTACCGAAGCAGGGGGAAAGGGCGCGATCTTCAAAAATGGTGCTGGACAACAACAACAAAAAAATAAAATAAAATAAAACCACAACATTCGTTTTGCAGAAAAGGGCCATAGGAGCGATCGTCTTGTGAGGCACAAAACCCTAGCCAGATCCATTCGTCTAGCGAGTTTTTCGTGCCGCGAAACGTTCGTCTAGCGAGGCACTGTACTAACATATCCTTCCTGCCAAAAGTAGTGTCATCCTTTCATGTCACAGCTATTGATATTACCCACTTTTTATCCATTACCACACTGATTTAGAGAGAACATTACATACCTTAGATATGAAGGAAGCTCTAGCCTTCTACTTTTCAAGTACTAAGAAGTTTAGAAAAACATCTAGATTCTTTGTTATCAAGACCTAGGAAAGGATGTCTAGTATCTTTACAGCAATTCACAAAACTGGTAGTTGATACAATAAAACTAGCCTATAATATTACAAAGGTTAATTTACCATCACATATTAAAAGTCATTCAACTAGGTTGATGGCTTCTTCAACAGCATACATGCAAAGGATTGCTATTCAAAACAACTGTAAAGCAGCGACATGGTCTCATCCACTCACATTTGGTTTTTTTTATATTAAAACTAAAATACAAATAAAATAATAACTACATACAATACACATTGGACTCTCCCCACCCATGTCACCTTCACCCTTGGGACTAGGTGACCAGTAATATCAATTTATATCCCCTTTCACCCCCATAACTTTCCAAAAATACATTGATTCTTCTGCTGGCCTATAACCTTTCCCTTTCAAAAAGACATACTCCAAATATAAATCCCATACATCTTTAAAATCATTAAACAAACTCATAAATGTTCCTCTCCACAGAAATCTTTAGTAAAAGGCGAAAGATTTATACGATCTGAAGAGAAACCAGAGTATATCCACTCACATTTGTAAATCATTATAACTTGATTTGAGAGCTTGTTTTGGTAGAACAATACTGTCTTCTATTCTAGCATGATATCCCACCTCCAAGAAATGAGCTTACCAATCACCCAATTGAGTGAACCATAGAGACCATGATGAAGAAGGACAGATTATTCATCTGTAACTGTGGTTCTTCAAGTGGTCGTCTATGTATTCACACAATTCGCGCACCTCCTCACTTTTGTCTTGTCAATTACCTTTTTGCGGCAGACAAGGTGGAACTGAGGAAAGCAGGAAGGTTCTGTGAGAAGCATTTGTGCAAGTGCGGAACCTAATTGTGTGAATATCTAGATGACCACTCAAAGAACGAAAGTTATGGGTGAGAAACCTGTCCTTTTTGCTCCTACTGGCAGATAATAATAGGAGAGTGGCTGATGTGTTTACCAATTTTCTGAAGTCTTTAGGTGTTCTACCTGCTAACCTTCTTCTAGATCACTATGTTTCTGACTCAAAATACCATGTAGTTCTACCAAAAAAGGTAAACTTTCCTGTATGTGAAATACTGAAACAAACATTTCAGTAAGTTGTACTGTTTATTGATATAAAGAATTTTAAGTGTGTATTTTTATGTTGGACTGTGCTAAAGGTACTCATATTTAAGTTTTTCATTTGGATGATTGCTTTTCTGATTCGTCTGTCTGTCTTTAATAATTCTACAAAAATAAGTTGTTTTAAATATATATTAAATGTAGTATAACCTGTTGCCTCTAATTTAATCACCCAGTTCAGTTTTTCATTCAATTAGGTAAGATTTTTTAAAATTGAATAATGATAATTAGTTAATTTAGTTGCATTAGTTAATTTCCTAAAAAATAAGTAGAAAACAAAACAAGCTGACTTCTAAAATTTATTTTTAGAAGTAATTGACAAATTTAATACTATGGCAATAATTGATGGATGGAAGGACCATGTCAGTCTGACTGTTGATAATGTTCATCTGGAATATGGTGTTGTTTATGAATATGACAGTACTGCTGGAATAAAATGTCATGTTTTGGAGAAGATGACTGAACCAAATGGCTTCTTCAGCTTGGCTGCAAAGGTATGATGCATAAACATTTATTCCTTTAATTCTTCATTCTTTCTTCTGTCATGAAAGCAGTACATCTTATTTATGGGTAGAATTTTAGTTATTTCATTTCAACTCTGTTCTTCATTGCTGACCTGTGTGCTGTTGATTATTATTAATAGTTATGGTTATGTATCATGGTATGTACCCAGAAAGAAAATTAAGTTGCAATGAAGTAATACATTAAGGTACTAAATTCAAGACAGTGCTAAAGAGGCTAAACATCTACCATTCCTCTGTTTTTTGCTCTCTCTCCTCAACTCTTCTCAAATATATTTTTGATAAAGGAATTATTACTGATTGTTATTTTGAAAAACTCAGAATTGTATTTTAACAGCAAAATTTACAATATTTTGGTTAAAAGAGATTCAGAATGGATTTGTTCACAAAATTAGGTAGAATTTCAGTTTATTCTCGAAGGCTTTCACGGCCGGGATCCGATAGTTGTTGTAGGTTTTTCGGGCTGTTTGGCCATGTTCTGAAGGTTTTTCTTCCTAACGTTTCACCAGTCTCTGTGGCCGGCATTTTCTGAGGACAGGAGTCAGAACTGTGTCTGTGCTCTGGTGCAGTTTGTGGGATAGTTGAGTATTTATAGCTGTGGGATCAGCTTTTTGTCCTTTTCAGGAGATTGGGTGATTATGGTGATCAGCGTGTTTTTTTGTTGTGGGTGTATTGTTGTGATAAGGGGGAGAGATGATCTGTCACTGTGATTTATGGGTGTCGTTAGCTGGTCTTTTGTGTGAATTTCAGTTGTTTCATTTATGTTAAATATTTATTTAACATTTAAATATTTATTTAACATTTATGTGTTAAATATTTCCAGAATATTCTGTGTTAGTTGCTCTGCAGCCCAGGAGGCTTCTGAAATTATAAGGTTTAAATTACAGCAGTGAGAAGGTCAGTGGTGGATATATAACAGCTAAGATAAGGAGGAATAATTATTAAGGATAATGATTAGGATGAAAGAGTAGTATGACATCAGGTTAGGATAAAAGAGGAGCAGGATGAATTCTGTACATTTCCTGGAGTCTTAAGGCAAGGTGAAGAAGAGAGGAGCTAAAGAAAGTTCTGAGTGATAGAAGAGAAAAAGAATAATATATAATGTGAGGAAGCAGAATCTTGATGTCTGAGACTAGTATGACAAAAATGAGAGCACTTTTCCTTTTGAATTGATCAAGACTTAAAGATAACAGTGTTTCAGATGATTCCAGCTTCTAAGTGTGATTGGGGTTTTTCAGCTACAGGAACTGGTCCTATCCTTGCTGCTAAGACAATGCCTTGTGTTCTCATATTCAGTCTATATTCCTACACTGATGTATGTGGATTATACTTCTCCACTGGGGGAAACTGTGGAAAGATGAGAACAAATTTATCTTTTCTCTAAAATATGTTTCTACTTCTGAATTATAACAGTTCATAATCTAACAAGCCCTATCAGAATATTAACTCTTAACCGTAACATAAGTAGTTTGTATTTTGTTTCTGACAGCATCTACAGGTTAAGCAAAGATGTACTGGATTGCTTAAACTGCTAGCCAAAGTATTCTCAAGGAACTAGTTAAAATAACACATTCCTGTCAGCATTATGACTCAATAGTGGCTACCAGAAACTGAAAAATCTTTCTGCATAAAAGAGATGGAAGCTTGCTCAGGTTTAAGATAAATTGAAACAGTACAGTACAGATACTTTAATTTAGTTTCTCCAGATGGCGGTTGCCCTGAGATGATTCTATATGATCGTGTTAAATGAGACTTTGGGAATGAGCACTAAGTAACATGGGAATTTTCAAACAGCACTTTTAGGAAAACAAAAATCATGACTACAGAAGAACTACAATTCTTTAATATTGACAATCAAGAAATTGAAACTGGAAGAGTATGTATAGAAGAGGACATTTTAACTGGAATCATAATAATCATAATAAATGTTATGGTGATCCTTTTCAGGGTTTTCTAGGTAGACAGAAGTGGTTTACCATTCCTTATTTCTGGGGGCACCATGGGATTTGTGCAATTTGCCCATGGTTATGCAGACTGACTCTTCTCTTAGGAGGCACAGTGGGGAATTGAACTCTCAACCTTTGGCTTTGCAGCCAGGTACCTAAACCACTGAGCTGTCCAGCCAGCTTTTAAAAGGCATAGCCTGCTGAAATTTTGCTTGCTATGTAACTAATGAGCAACAGTCTTGTCCTCTTTTACATCTGGCTATGCTACCCTGTTAATGAAATATACTGTATACTTTCCAATCCCAAAGAAAGGAGACATCAAAGTGTAGTTACTATAGAATCATTGCATTAATTTCCCACACAAGCTAAGTAATGCTCATGGTTTTGCAATACAAGCTTTTACTACATGTGGGGAAAGGAATGATAGATAGCCAAGCTAGATTAAGAAGGTGAAGAGACACTAGAGACTGTTTGCTGCTGGAGTTTACCAAGGCTTTCAGATGAGAACCAGATGGTGCTTTATAAATTACAGCAAAGCTTTTAACTATACAGAACATTAAAAGCTGTGGATTGTTCTAAAAGAAAAGAGAATTCCACAGTATTTGATTGTCCCGATGCATAACTTTTATTGTGGACAAGGGGCTAGTGTGAGGATAGAGTGTGGGAAAATGTACTGGTTTCCTAATGGTAAACATGTCAGGTTTAATTTATCTCACAATCTACTCTATATATAGAATATATGATATGAAAAGCCACATTAGACTGAGATGAAGGAGGAGTGAAAATTGGCAGCAGGAGAATCAATAATTTAAGATATGCAGATGTTACTGGCAGAAAACAGTAGTGACTTGAATTGACTACTGAGAAGAGCTAAAGAGGAAGGTACACAAGCAGGACTGCAGTTGAACGTTAAAAAGACAAAAATTACTACAGAAGAATGATAAAAATTTAATGGAAATTTTGAAAAAAATTAAAGTTGTTGATTGAATCATCAGTGCAAATTGGGGGTTGCAGCCATGAAAGTAGAAGATAGTTGAAGAATGAGAAAAGATCCTTAATAAGAATGTATCTGGAGGTCAAAACTAGGATTAACCATACTGTGGTGCTCCTAAATACTGTGTATAAATGTGAAAGTGGGACAGTGAAGAAAGCTGAAGTAAAAATGGATTCATTTCAGTTATGGAGTTGGAGGAGAGCTTTATGGATATATGGAACTGCCATACTATCCACTTAAATCAAGATCTGCTTAAATAAAGAATCAAGGCTTCTTAATGCACTATATGTATTATAAGATATTTTTGTAGTGTATGTATGAAATACTCTGTCCTAGAAGTAACTCTTTGTATTTCTATGGTGCCAAAACCTATCTGTCAGACAGTTATTTAATCTGTCCGTGATCTGCTATTTTAAATAATTGTCATCTTTATAGTCTCATTCCAGTGTTAACAATGCACTGTCACATTGTCCATTGTCTGTATCTTCACCCACTCATGTCCCCACTACCTTGAGGGTATGTATAAACACAGATGGCATAGTATGTGCACTCCACGTGTCTGAGGAACTGGATTTTGATCCACAAATGCTCACACTGAAATTATTTAGATAGCCTTTTTGCACTTTTCTCCTCTTTTTAAAATCGCCCCCCCATTTTTTTTCAACATAGTGACTGCCAGAAAAACAGATACATGACTGGTAGATGAAATCAAGCCTGAATTTTCTCTAGAAGTGAAATGACTAAATTGAGGCAATCGTACTGTGGTCATAGAATGAAAAGACAGTTACAGTTGAACGGTTGAAGGCATCAGGAAGAGAAGAGCACATATGTGATAGATTGATTTGATAAAGGAAACCATGGCCTTTAGTTTGCAAGACTGGAGCAAACTAGCATGATAGGATCTTTTGGAAGTCAGTAAGTCACTATGAGTCTGACACTACTAGTCAGCATATAAGAGCATCCTCACTTTGGCCTAATCACTGGGTCTCTGGGCTGAAGGAGGTTTTAAACTTGGTGTAACTCAACTCCTTCCTCACATAGTCCTCTTCTGCTGGCTGATCTTAACTAATACATACCTGAGGTCAGCCAGTACAAGAACGGTAGTGTTGCTGTGAAAAATTTCTGCCCTTTGAAATCTACTACAGCTAGTGCATCTTTGAGTTGGGATTGTACTCTAAATCAGCGATCCCCAACCTTTTTTGGTCCGCGGACTGGCTGGGGAAGGCGGGGCACCCCCCATGCTCGTGTGCATGTGTGAGCAAGCGCGTGCTCTCTCTCGCACGAGCGTGCGCACGCTCACACAGGCGCTCTCTCGCTCATGCACATGCGCAAATGGCGCAGCGCTTGTCTGGGCGCGCTTGTGCTTGTGCGCATGTGCAAATGGTGGCACGGCGCTCACACGGGCGTGCTGGAGCGCGTACGCAGGCACAAACGGGCTGTGTGGGGGTGAGTGCGTGCGGGGGGTGGGGCGGGAGGTCTGTCTCGGCGGCCCGGTCCGGCTCAGGCCACGGACTGGCACCGGGCCGCGGACAGAGGGTTGGGGACCTCTGCTCTAAATCATCTTGTAGTGAAATAATAATAATAAACAACAACAACAAACAAGCCTGTTAGATTTGAGTGTTAGATGTAATAACTTTGAGAATTTCTTTTCATTAGAACTGTGTAGGCTAATGACTAAAGAGTAGAATTTTTAAAAATTATAAGTCACTTAGCAATGAAAGATTTTTATGTTGCTTAAAATATAATAATGTTATTTCTTTTTTTAAGGAGAGTAGACGACATGATACCGTCTTAAGCCATGTTCTTTGTAGCTATAGCCAGGGGATAGATTTTTCTGAAATGTCTTGCATTATTAATTAAACCTGCAGAAAACTAAACTTTTATAAGTAATTTGAAACCTTTAATTAGTATGCTGATTAAGAAAATAAAAGTTAAAATACTCTCGGCTATCATTACATGTACTACGTAAAATGTACCCTAACCCTGCCCTATTTTTCCCCAAGCCTGAGAGTTTTCTTAAAACTAACAGTCTGTTACTTATGTTTTAATTTACAGATTCTTGAAGCACTAGCAAAAAGTGATGAGCAATTTGTGCAAAATTGTAATACCCTAAACAGTTTAAACGAACTAATCTCCCCTGACCTTCAAGTTAAATTCAGCACTATTTGCAATGACAAAATAGAACACATCTGCAGAAGAATAACTAGTTACAAAAAGGTAAGAAATATTTTGGAAATGTATGACTGGAAGAAATAATAAAAATACAGTGGTGCCTTGCAAGACGAAAACAATTCGTTCCGCGAGTCCCTTCGTATCGCGAAAACGATCGTCTTGCGAAGCGCGGTTTCCCATAGGAATGCATTGAAATTGCCTTCAATGCATTCCTATGAAACACCTCGCAAGACGAATGCCATTTTTTCGTCTTGCGAGCATCACTGCAAGACGAAAAAAAACCGTCTTGCGAAGCACGGCCATAGGAAAAACCGTCTTGCGAAGCGCCTAGGACATCGCAAAACGCTTTCGTTTTGCGAGTTTTTCGTGGCGCGAGGCGTTCGTCTTGCGAGGTACCACTGTATTTATATGTAAATATGCATGCCTGAAATAAATGCGTATCTGCTCTCCAGTTTTTCTCTGCCTTCACTTTCTGTTTTTCTCATTAAGAGGTCTATATGGGTCAGGATCCAGATAGACGTGCATTTTTTTCTGTCATCAATTGAATTAAGGAACTAACTTTCCCCTCCCCTCTTCTTCCTCTATGCATATGATGGGTTTGAGATGCTGGCAATGGGAAGGCAACAGTTGTATCAATTGGCGACTATATATCAATCAAAATATTCTTTTAAAACCTATAGAATGGTCTGCCAATTTTCATTTGCTAATCCCTTCAAATCCTTTATCTGAGCTGTATTTCATAAGAATAATGCATTCATTGGAGTTCTAGATTTTTCATTTAATGTTTGGTATTTTGTTATGTGGAATAACAATATTTCAGAACTAGTACTGTACTTGACAATCAGATGTTCAGTTTTGGCAGGCAGGAAAGGATGTTGCAGTGTTCCTCCACTTGACTGTAGAAGAAAAAAAGATAGGGTTTTTTTTGGCGGGTTTAAATAAATATTGGAGTATGAATGAATGAGCCTTATTATGGTCACTGACCAGCAGATATATCCAAATGTAACTATAACACAAAATTACAATGAAAGGTAGCATAAGGTAGCAATAATAATATCACATATACACAATCCATTGGAGTATGAAATCCATTAAAATATCAGTCTGGCTATCTACCTATGCATCTACCTATTGTGTTAGGGGAACTTCACTGTACTGTGATTCAGATGAGAGTTTTAATTTTTAAACTTGCATTTTTCCTGTCTACTGTAGTAGACTTTAATATGATGTCCATATTAAGTCAGGAGGTAAGGTGGTACAATTATATAAGGGTTTATCATGACTGATTAACTACTCAATCAGGAGTTTTCTAAAATTCAGAAACAGAATGCAAATTTGTTGTTTTAAAAACGTTTGCTGTTCTTCACAGTTATCAGTAACATGTTTCATTCCAAGAATAGCTATACCTTCATTTAGGGAGGTAAATGTAACCATAGTAACCAAAGTGTCTGAAAAACCTTTAGCTGTGCTGTTAGCTTCACTGTAAAAGTTTGAAATCTATGAATAGAAACCTAGCAGTGTCCTACAGCTCTTCTTAATTTCTCATTATTTCTAAATGTGTGCAGCATAATAAAACCAGATTTTTCCTATAAATACTTGGGAAAACTCTGATTTTTACTTATGACTTGATTAAATTATAACTTCACATTTGGTTTCTGTGGGAGACAGTATGTGGGCAATATAGTATATACTGCTGTTCTTGCAACTTAAAGGTCCTGAGTGCTAACTTTGTACTCATTTCACTCGCTTAGGAGCAGTGTATTGGCTGAAATCCTGTTGCTTTGTATAGTAAGGGTATGATCAGAAGGGCATTTGTTTTGCTATTTGGTCCACTGAAGGGACAGGTTGGTTTGTTCCTTTTTCCAGCAATCATATGAGGCAATTACTGGAGCGAACTGTCAGATCAGGGATACTGGTGCCTGAACATCTCCCTAAGAGCCCTACAGAACTTTATACACTTTCAGCAAAAAATCAGAAGCCTGTGTTTGTTACATCTGGCATCCCCAAAAAAGGATTAATTCCAGAATGAAACTAGACAACCTTTTCCAACCATAATTAATCTGGGTATCAAGGTATAAATCTTTTAATTATTGCAGAGATTATGGGCAACATCAGCTTGTCTAATTCTACAGGCTTTATTTATCTACATTGCTGTCATGTTCTATATACGCAGAAATGCTTCAGAGTAATTGTAAAAATGCAGAAGCCGTACACCTATGGGAAACTGTAGGCACAAATGTTTTAAAATATATGAAAACTAAACTGAAGTTGTAGGCAAACACTTAAGTCAGAATTCAGTCCAAAATGCAGTAGAAATATATTTTAAGAGTAAAAAAGAACAATGAGAATGTTACATTTACATTCTAAAAATGCAAGAGCTTATGGCTTTAAAAGGCACATTTAAAAAGCATAGAATACATCTCTAAAAATATCAAAGGTGTTGAAATTTTAAAAGTTTATATTACGTAGTCTTTTAGCATATTGAGACACACATGAAAAATATTCTCAGTGCTCACTCAGCCAAACCAGTTACAATCCATGGAAGAAAATCCACATTCATAGTGTTGTTGGCTTTTAAAAATGAAGCCTTTTGCTGCACTGCTACATGATTGTTGTTGGTATCCGGTGTGTGTGGCATAACATGTCTTGTTATGATGAGTTGAAGTCAGGTGTGTGTCTTATCTCCCCATATTTATATTTCTCTCATTTGTTTTCCTTTCCTTTCCAACTATAAACAATATTTTCTCCAGGGGCCTGGAGATCCAAAGGAAAAAAAATCAATAGGAAAAATCTATTGTTGTGGCACCTACTGCTACTCCAAAGGCTTGTAATTCAGAATCTGGCAAGCTGCCACTATGATGTTAATGCCATTACTTTGACTAAAATTTTGCAAAGCATGGAGGAATAAAGACCTGTAGCATAAATAATCTGTTGCACCAGAGCCATGGAACTCTAGAATCCTGGAAAAGCAGAATATTGTAGCTATAGGACCTGCAAACACCACCTTCATATTTGCACATGGCAACATAAACATGTTCAACTGTCAGGAATGTTACTGTACAGTGACATTGATCAGCTGAAAAGCTGGCTAATTGTTTTGCAATAGCCCATCCCCAGAGAGTTCCTACTCACACCTTTTTCTGTCTGGTGCTGGAAGGATTGCTCTGATTTGGTTCATTTACAGTGAGTGCAATCATTGGAAACAAACCAAAGCAAGCCTGGGGCAGTCAAGGCTTCTTCTGCTGTTAATTTCTCATATTGTGAAGTCACTTAAGAAGACAGCTACTTCAGGATATTGGCAAATTATACACTTCTAATCTAGTGTAGTGGATAAAGTGACAGACTCAGAAACCCCATTTGGCTATGGAAACTCACTGGGGGAGTGGAACTGGTAAAACCAATCCTTAAACAGCTCACTTACCTTGAAAGCTCTGTTAGGATTACTTAAGTTGTTTCTGACTTGACAGCACAGAACACACACTGGAACAGAAATATTATGAACACCATGGTGTATCTGTACTGTAAAAGTGAATTTCTTAAACAAATGACACAGGATTTCCAAAACATGAGCTATTTGTGAGTTTTGTAGTACACTGTGTCCATTCATTTGTGAAAGAAAAAGTAGCCACTTAAGTCATAATCACTGCTGTTGTCAATCTAAATATCTACATCTCTTTCACTCATTAAAATTTTTAAAAAAGTGGTAATCAACTTTGTATGATAAAATATTTGATTGATTTGTAAGAGAGGAAGTCAGAGCTTTTCAACTGTGCCTCCTATATATCTATGTCTGCCTCTTCCATGAGATTTGCATTAAACTCTTTCATAGTTTTGATTGGAGTCATGTTGTCATTCATTACGCTGCTTTAACTGCTATCCAACTTTAAACATTGTACAGTGTATTGTTTTTGAGTTGCTGATTATGTGCCACCATGTCAGGACTTCATCATGAAAGGCAAGGCAACAGTCCTATGAATGAATGAGTGAGTGAATGAATGAATATCATAACTTACTTTAATTCTCGCTAAAGTTGCCAAACCTCTCTTATATGATTTTAGCTTTCTGCTTTGTTTTTCATTCATTTTTAATTCCTTCAAATAATTATTAGAATAAATTAAAAGTCTGCTTTGAAGTCGCCTGAATATATCTTCCCTTCTTCACCAGTTAAAAAACGTGTTGAACCGATGAAGCTCAGTTATGCACACAAGGGAGAACAGAACCTCCTTGTGTGTTATCAAGTCAGTCCTTTAACTTTGTCCCCAGACTGGGGAATACTGAAGGATGAGAAACAGCAAACGTTGGCAGTTTTCTCTTTGATTTCACAAAACATAGGGGACTACTTTTCAGTATCTCAGTGGAATTCAGAGGTTAGCAGCAGCTGGGACTGCTATATTTAAGAATATTTAGAATATTCCCTTTACACCTGCAGATGCTATACATAAATATTCAGGGCTGGTAACACATCTGAGGCAGCAGTTATTTTTCTTAGCACACACAGTATCCAGATGCATGAGATAGAAGAAAGGGTGGTCCCCCCCCCCCCATTTCTGGTTAATTTGTAGAAATGGAACTTGTGGGGCATTCCACTAAAAAGAGGATGAAGCTGATGCTTACATGCACAAATTATTGTTGCAAATGTTACACTAGAACCATACACACGAGGACAGACAAATTATCTACACATTTAAAGTTGCTGGTTCTTTGTAAAAGTCAATAGTATTTTGTAACTCATCATAGAAGTAATCTTCTCTCCTACTTTCTCATAGTTTTCACGGGTTTTGAAAAACCGAGCTTGGCCTACCTTCAAGCAAGCCAAGTCAAAGATCTCACCATTACACAGCAGTGATTTCTGTCCAACAAACTGCCATATAAATGTGATGGAAGTATCATATCCTAAAACTTCAACATCTCTTGGCAGTGCTTTTGGTGTCCAGCTAGACAGCAGAAAACGTCCTTTGCATGAAAAAGAAAACAAACATACTGACCCAGGTATGTTTTGGTGGTTGCTATCTGTTTATTTGGTGCTTTCCGTATGAAAATTATTTCCCTTTATTGGATCCCACAAAGAAAGGAAATATACAGATGAAGAGACCAAGGAATAATGAGATAGGAAAAGGCTTGACTTTTAATAGCTGCAGTTATCAAGGGTCAGGAACAAGTTAAGATTCAACAGGGATCAACAATCTTTAACTGGCTCTGCTAGCTAAGTCAAATTTTATCTTGTCAGCCTTCAGTTCTTCCTCCTATCTTGAACAACACTCCTGTTCTCCCTGGCCTTTCTGACAGTCCAAATATGGATAAGGAAGGAACTGTGCTGTCATGGGTCCAAAATCTTCAGCTGAGACTGTCCAACTCTACCTCTCCTTCTCTCATGTTCAAGAGCAGGGAGGGTGGGGGAAATGACTGGTTGGCTGTAGCTTCTTGAAAGTGCCCTGAGAGTCTTGAGCTAATCTGCTAGCCTTTTCTTCTGAGTAGGAAAGGCTTGCTCTCTCTGTGTAAATTGCCAGTTTGATCCTGCGTGGCCAGGACATTGTTTTGCACAGTGGCCAATCAAATTGCACAGATGTCAACAAATTGGATATAAATGAAATTCTGGGCATATCCCTAGAAACCATGTTTATACACTGCTTCTGATATCTGGTATAAAATATATATAGAGATTTTTTTTAATTCTGGTAGGTGGACAAAAATATAGTCCCCCAAATGTCATTAGATATTCTGTGTGGTATAGTGGAAAGAGGGCTGGACTCGGACTCAGGAGGTCTGGGTTCAAATTCCTGTTCAGCCATGGAAACTCACTGGGGGTTAGGACCTGGTGAAACTACTCCTTAAATACCTAACTTACCTTGAAAGCTGTATTATAATTTAGTTCCAACTAAATTTATAACAACAAATGTCATTATAACAACAAATGCATTGGATTGTAGCTCTCAGTATTCTTCACTGTTAGCTGCATTGGCTAGGGCTGATGGAAGTCCAAAAACATCTGGAGGCTTGTTATTTGTCCACCCCTACTCTAGCCTGTGTTTTTGCTTTTAAATCAGGATGATATTTAATTAGATTCATGAAAAATGTGGTACCTGCTTCACTTTGAAAATAATTATGCTATAGATATGAAGATCAGCAGGCTTGAAACCTATTCATATATATATATATATTAAATTTCCTTCACGTCCAGGAAAACTGAATCCTATGGTTTATGTACAGCATACAATTACCACTATGGCAGCTCCATCAGGACACTCCTTAGGTCAACAAGATGGCCATGGTTTAAGATACCTGTTGAAAGAAGAGGATCTAGAAACACAAGATGTGTATCAGAAGTTGTTGTCTAAACTACAGGCTGCATTAAAAGAGGTGGAAAACTGTGTTTCTCAAATAGATGAGTAAGTCTGTGGGATATATCTTCAGTGGTTTGGGATATTGAGATATGAATAAATTTACTTTAAGAGGAGCCATTCCTAGCACTGGAAGAAGTATGGACAACTGTCTGGACCTGCAAACTGCCTTGGAACAAAAATTGATACAGATGTCAACTTCTGTTTTAGAGAATAAATTATCATATGGAAACTTGCATTACCGAAAGCATGCTTTAAATAAACACACAAAAAGTGTCTTTGATTTATCATAGGTGCATTTTTTTTCTGACCTGGTAATTGGTTTTATGAGGTACCCAGGGTGCTGTAGTGGATGCTGTGATGGCTCATGGCTCAGGAAACCTGAGTTTGAATCTCCACTCAGCCATACAAACTCAGGAGGGGGTGATGGAACTGGTAAAACTACTCCTTAGATATCTCAGTTATCAAAAAAACCCTTACTTACTGCTGTTAGGATAGCAGTAAGTAAATTTCATCTTAATTGCACATAGCACATAATTGTTTTTATAGTGAATAGTGATGGAAAAGGCTTGGATCCAAGCTATCTGAAAGACTGTATCTCCTTTTATGAGCTTACCCAGATATTAAGATAATCAGGAGAGCCTTTGCTGTCCCACAATAAAGAGATAGACACAGGTGGTGGAGTTAACTAGGGCCACACTTTATTAATTCTTGTTTTTTAACCTCCCTCATCCTGCAGAGGGGCCTGAACATAGTGCAGATCCCTGGGGAAAGTGCCAGGGGTACCTCTTACTCCTTTGCTATCCTCAAACAGACGAGTCCCAAGTCCCTGGCCAGAACTGTCCCCTGGACAGCTCATACCCAGATGGCTAAAACTGGGGGACCCTCTCCATCATCCCACTGTCCAGTCCTCCTGAACTTAGACGGACATTGTGCAGGACTGGCCCCCTGTGCACACTCATCTCGGCAAGCGAATCCAAGGGCCCTAGTTGCCGCCATGGTGAGTGCAATAAGACCCTTGTGCCTATTGGGAACTCACCAATACTCACTTCTCATTATGCAGTACCCGCCAGTGTGACCTATTTAAATACAGCACCACTTCTAATCAGACCTGCAATGACCCATGGGTAAAGCAATGCAGGATAGATAAAAAAAAAAATACACCCATCAACCATTTCAATTAAGTGAGACGGGCCCAAAATTCCTATCTGGCCCCGAAGCGACCACTACAGCCACACTGGACCCAACGGCAGGCAGGTGGGTAGCCACAAACGAAAGAGGGCTGGCCTTACAAAAGCTCTCTGGTTCTGCCCCAGCCAGCCTTGCGGATAGAGGCCATTGGCACACCCACCTGCCCATCCCTCCCCAGGAGGGGAGGACAAAGAATCCCCACCAGAGCATGTTAGTGCAGGCAGAGAGAACATTCTCTCAGTCCCACCACCCCCACAAGCACACTTGGTGGGGACACAGGAGAGGGCCTCTTGCTGCTCCCAGATTCTGGAGCACCCTCCCACAGAAGGCTAGGTTGGCCCCATTTTTGCTGTCCTTCTGCAAGCAGACAAAGACCTTTCTCTTTTGACAGGCTTTCCTTTAAATTAGGAGTCCCCAACCCCCGGTCCACGGCCTGGTGCCGGTCCGTGGGCTTCCCGGAACTGGGCCGCGGAGACAGATCTCCGCCCCCGCCTGCCCGCACGATGGACATGTCGCGCTCGTGCGCAGGGTGTGTGTCGTGCTTGCGCACAGGGGGCGCAACATGCCCCCTGCGAGCACGGGGGAGCCCCCGCCCCTGCGCACGGAGCCCGCCCCCCCAAACGGTCCGCAGTCCCAAAAAGGTTGGGGACCGCTGCTTTAAATGACTGGTTGACTAAGGGGATTTCTAAAGGGATTGTCATATTATTTTGTTTCACTTGAGCTTTTAATATTGCTCTTATTTATAGGTTTTGATATGACATCTGTTTAATGCTTTTTAAATTTTGTAATGATGATTTAACTTTTAAACTTTGTGTCTTTTAATATGTATGCTGTCTTGGATGCTTTAGAAGAAAGGCAGCATATAAATATTTTAAATAAATAAATAATAGTATGAATGCCTATATGGAAATACTGGCTGAAATCCTGTTTATTTATTTGATTTTTATACCACCCAACTGGCTGCCAAGGCCACTCTGGGCAGTTTACACAGTTTAACCACATTTCATCAAAACGATTAAAACAAAAACATAATATAAATCAGAATTAAGAATAAACATATCAATTAAATTTAACTAATAATAACTAAAATGAAAAAAGTAAGGCAGCAGGATTGATAATATAAGTGTTGTTGTGCTGCTAGGCAAAATCTATAACCTTTGCAGGTAAATTGCCTCAGTCTCTGTAGACATACCTGTTCCATATGTGCTGTGCCACAGATAGTCTACAGATATTTCTTAACTGGAGGCAGTTTGCTCCCAAAAGTTACACATTTTGCATAGCACCACAATAGGATTTCAGCTGCCAATGTTTATCTGTTTCAGTGTATTTCATAATATTATTTCAAAATATAACATACTGTTTTCATAAAATAGATTAAAAACTGTTTTTATGGCATAAATATTATAAACCTGCTTAATTATTGGATGAACGTCAAAATCATGAGTCTTTTCCATCAGCAATTTCATTCTGAGTTACTATTTTAGGAGCTTTCTATTTACCACATGTCAGTATCATTGTTCTTATATTCTCAAAAGTATATAACATCAGCAGTTTTTTCCCTATTTTTCATCCTTGAATAAATATGTGATAATTAAGAATGGATAAATTATGTGAGTCACGTTGTTGCAAATGTTGAGAATTACATAAAGTATTTGTTTGGTAAAAGGAATTCTGTGAAAAAATAAACATATTGAATATGTACAGGCCATACTTGTAAGGGTAAAGATACATTTCAATATCTAGAATACCTACAGTTGTCAGGATTTTATCGCTTGTAGACTGTGTAATTGACAGCCAGCATATAATTGCACTGGAATAAATAAGTTTTCTACAGGAAACAGGATGCCCAGAGCCTATTTTTAACTAACTGTGAAAGAGCAAGAACTTTGGTCTCTGTATGTGAGCTATATATGCTCAATTCCCTGCATTTCCTCATACCCTAACATCACCGGGCAAAGTTTTTACAAGATATAAAGTGCAAAAAAGCACTTAACCCATTCATGGTTTAAGAACATGGCCCAAAATCTGAGTGGTTTTAGCCTGTGTGGTTTCTTTTTGTAATTTTAATATAATATTTATCTATGGCCATGAAGTTGCTCAGTGAAAGAACACTGGCTTTGTGTGCACAAGTTTGCAAGTTAAAAACGATGATGTCTACATTTAAAATGCCTTAAGTAGTAGGGTTAAGGAAGACACCTTCTTGAGGTTTTGAAGAACAGCAGCCAAATAAACTAGACTATACTGGGACAGACGGTCGGTTGTGGATGACTGTTCTCTTTTCCCTCTAGCTTGTGGGTAATATGCAGGCCTCCCTCAGCAACATACAATTGAACATTAGTGCCTGATGACTTCCACCCATCTTGGCCTCATGAAGAAGGCCCAGATTTGATATCAGGTGCTAATGTATCAAGTGACCTAAAGTGCCTGGAAGCAGCAGTGCTGGGCAAGGAGATTTAAATCTTTCAACCCATTGTACCAAGATGGAGATAAAAAAGGACCACTCCACATCTAAGCTTAACTGAAGAGAGGTTCAACAAGTTAATTAGCTAATAATTCTTGAATTATAGGAATGGAACTGGCAAAAAGAATTTTTTTTAAAATTGCCAAATAGGAGATGGCACTTCACACATTAAGAAAAAGGTTTCATGCCAGGGGGATCGTATGCATCTCACATTAGTATCAATGCCTAATATGGTTCATAGATTGATTTGTATTACTAGGAAGTGTTTCCTATTGCTGCTTTATCTGAAATAGTGATAAGTATTCTATGCTTATATGGTCAAGGGCCTCTCTGTCCAGCCCAGTTCCAGAAATATTGGCTGAAATCCTGTTGCATAACTTCCACTTGTTGAAGTGTGATAACATCACTGCCAGGGAGCGAATTTCAGTAATTAAAAACGTCCTACTTCTGCAACTTTTCTCACTCCTTGTAATCCTTTTCATAGTGTGAAAGACTTTGAAGCCATGGGAGAGAAGCAGGAAGTCTTTAATTAGCAAAAATTGCTACTGCTGCATGATGCTACTGGCAAAGAGAGATTTTCTATAATTAAGGTATATCTCTGATATCAGTGGGCCAGTTTACCAAGGAGAAATTTATCTAGGGGCTGCTTCTTCCTCCTTTATAATTCTGTAGAAGAGTTAACCCATGCCAACTGATTGCGGAATTCTTAAAGCAAAACAGGATGAACCTCAGGACATGTTTTTGGAAATAAAATAAAAAATGGTTGCCTGTTGAGAAACTCCACAGGAGATGTCAAAAGAGGACACTCCAGGAGGACCTGCACATTTACAGAATTTCCTTGGATTTTTCATCATTTTCTGATCTCAGTTAATGATAATTTGCTTGTACAAATGTCTAGGTTTTATTTACATAATTCATTTTATTCAATGCATTAATGCATCTCAAATCCGTTATGTGTTGTGGCGTATTAGAATTTGATTAATTAAATCACTTTACCATGGGCTAAGCTCATGATATTCGGGGCAGAATGGTGCTTGGTTAGATATTGTATAATCAGAAACATTTAGATTTTTGTACTGTAGAAGACTATTGCATTTTTAGGACTGTGATGTCTACTTTAGTATTTATTTATTTTTTCATACTATATTAGTATAATGCACATTTGAAACAACCAATTAATTCTAGCTGAATTTGTCCCATTTCAGCCTTCTCTCTTCAATAACATATTCTCCAAAATCAGAACATAAACCCTGTGAATCGTTAGCACCAACAGACAGTGACAATGAAAAGGGAGAACGCAATGGAAAAAAGGTCTGCTTCAGTGTAACAGGTGATGAGCAAGAAGATTCTGGCCATGACACTATTAGCAACCGGGACTCATACAGGTAATTCTCTCTTACCTCCATTGGTAATAAGAAGATACTGAAGGAATCACCCTGTCAGTGTATAGTTCATTTAATATTGATAAAACATGTGGCTCTCAGTTAACATGTGTCCACCTTTAAAATAAAATGTATTATTCGTCAGTCAAGTAAAATGAACCATGTAAGGTAGAAAATTATTAATTTTTTGTATTTTTTAAATAGTTTGCCCCTTTCTGAGTTTTTTACTTTGGGCCATATTCAAGGAGAGAATTATTAGAAGAGGAGTGTGTGTGTGTGTGTGTGTGTGTGTGTGGTATTTCATTTGGTTTGATAGTAAATTACCAAATTTGCACTGCATGACTTAATATGTGAATCTGAACATTGATACTTCTCAAAATTTTGTGGTAACAGTTTCCCAAACCAAAAAAATGTGTATGTATGTGGTGGTGTAGATATGCAAATGCCTATGAATTTTCATGCAAACCTTTTTCAAAGTACAAACTGGTGTGAAAATAGAGTGTAATGGATTTAACATGGACCAATGAGTAGCTGAGAGAAATTGAAATTGACAGATTAATTCCTAAACAAGAAACAGGTACATTTGATTCATTTATTTCTGTGGACTCATGTCCACTTAACTCTGTTGGACTGTCTTGCACATTATTCTAACAGCTTTGAAATTATACTAGTATTGAGCTTTTACCTCAAGATAAAGAAAATTTATCATGTAATTATTTAATGACACAAATAACTTTGGTAAAGTGTTGGGCACGTGCCTGGGTGAGAAAAGATAAAAGGATAAAGATCCACTATTTAAATGTAAATATGCTGAAAGGAGTCATATTTTTGTGTTCCTCTTTTTTCTATTTAGTGATTGCAACAGCAACAGGAACTCTATTGCTTCTTTTACCAGTATTTGCAGCAGCCAATGCAGTTCTTACTTCCACAGTGATGAAATGGATTCTGGTAATTTTAAAAACCCATAGTTTTCTAGATGAATTTATATGAGATTTATTGACTGGAAGGGTTTGTTCACTTTTTTATTGAAGTGGATTAAATAAATGTCATTCATTCTTTGCTTAAGAGCTCCAATCAGGTGAGGTTTTGTTCTTTTTGTTTTGCAAAAGTTTCCATTTGCAATGCAAATAGAGTAAATCTGTTAAAAATATAGCTAACCTTATTCAGTGATTTTCCAAAATTCATACTACAGTGGTGCCTCGACTTACGACCATAATCCGTTCCAGAAGATGGACGTAACTCGAAATGGTCGTAAGTCAAAGCACCATTTCCCATAGGAATGCATTGAAATGCAATTAATCCGTTCCGGCCGAAGAAAAAAATCACACACACCCCCCAAAAAAATCACTGCAAGACTAATTGGAAACGCGATTAATCCCTTCCGGCTGAAGGGGGGGGGGAAAGAAAAGCAATCAAGCGTGCAAGACCCATTGGAAATGCACAGAAAACAAACGGAGCAGATCAGAAATGCACAGAGAACAAAGGGGGCAGGTTGGAAATGCAAAGAAAACAAAGGAAAAAGCAAGGGAAGCATGCAGGACCCATCGGAAATGGAAACCCCCCCCAAAAAGCAACCAAACCCCCCAAGACCCATCGGAAATGGGGGGGAGCCAAAAACCAAACAAACCCCCCAAGCCCCATGGGAAATGGGGAAAAACACTCCAAAAAGCAACAAAAAAACCCCCCAAAACCCATCGGAAATGGGAGGGGAAAAAACCAAAAACAAACAAAGCCCCCAAGACCCATCACAGCACAGAAACATAACCCCCCCAGCTCAAAACCACGCTGCAAAAACACCCAGAACAGTTTTTAAAAAGCAGAAAACAGCACCTTACCTTACCAGGCAGCCTGAAGCCTCCCTGCAAACACACACACACATGCTCACTCAGAAGCAGAAGGAGGCAGTCTGAAGCCTCCTCCGACACACACTCTCTAACTGCTGGGGCGAAAGAGCTACAAAGAAGCAGCCTTGTCGCCACCTACAGTTAGAAATTTGAATTTCCCGCCTTTTTCCCCTGCCTTTTTCTGTTCGTAAGTGGAAGCTCCGGTCGCAAGTAGAAGCAAAATTTTGCGGCCGGAGCTGGTCGTAACTCGAAATGGTCGTAAGTAGGGACGTTCGTAAGTTGAGGCACCACTGTAGAAAATAAGGGTGGATTGCAAGAGTCAGTTGTCTGAGGAAGTGGACTTGTCCACGAAAGCTCACATTAAAATATTGCAGTTAGTCTTCAAGGTGTCACAATGTTTTTGTCTTCTTTATTTTTTGTTTTGCTTTTGTTTTCACCTGATATGCTAGCACAGACTTAACACGGCTACCACTTTTAGATCTAAATTGTGCTGCAGATGACAGATTTTCCAGATTCTTTTTTAAAAGAGAGAGAGTTGGTTGCTGAGTTGTCATGACAGTGGCCCCTGAACTAACACCATCATTGCAAGAAGATCGGATTTCCCAAACATCTAATCATTTCAAGGTTTTAAACTGCTAGAAAATAACAATCTTGTTCCCTGAAATTAAAACTGTTGCATTTATGCATTCTGAATGGAGAATATTAAATGGTGACTGTCATATCATTGTGATTGGTAAATGACAAATTCCCACTCCCTTACAGTTGTTATTTTAATAAGCTTAAAAAACCCTTTGAGGTGGAGTACTTTGTGTTTCCACTGCTCAAACATGGCACAGTTGTGCAGCGATTTAACATTTAGAAGCAAATTGTTGCCATTTTCAAGCATTTTTCTCTCCCTGTCCCACTTTCAAAAAAAGACCAGTCCAGGTTTTTTTTGCAATCATCATCAGCAAGCTCCTCCAGTGGTGCCCAGGCATTTCAAGAACTGGGACTAGGGGTAAAGTGAATTAATTGGGAACTTGAACCTGTCAAGAAAGGAGAAAAGAACATGGGTGTAAGAAGATGGGGGATCAGGTCATTGTTTCAGTGCTACCGTACCTGTTTGCAGAAACAGAAGCAAAATGCACCTGTGTGGCAACCATCAACTCTCACAATCCAGCTGGCAGGTTTTTTTTTGAAAAAAAGTAATCTATCTATCGATCGATCTATAGTTTGAATAGTCTTCAAAAACTAAGTCAGCAAAATTTCAAATACTGTTTTAATAGGTGATGAACTTCCTCTAAGTATACGCATCTCCCATGACAAGCAGGACAAACTACATGGCTGTCTGGAGCATCTTTTTGGTCAGGTAAAAAGTACTGTTTTCTGTTGCTTCAGGTCTACTGAGCTAATTACAATCTCACAGGTATAGAAATTTATGCTTTGCTTTATATTGTATACAGTCAACCTTCGATTTACGAATTTAATCCGTTCCGGATTAACGTTCGTATGTCGAAAAGTTCGTATGTCGAACTATGAATTCCCATAGGAATGCATTGAAAACCCATTAATCCGTTCCGGCCGAAGAAAAAAATACCCCCCCAAAAAAGAAATGAAAAATAAAACACTTGCAGTCCCACGCTGGGACTGCAAAACACACACACACACACAAAACAAAAACATCCAAAAATAAACATTTGAGCAAGTCCCACGGTGGGACTGCAAAAAAAAAAAAATCACCAAAAAAAACAACAACACAGAAACATACCCCCCAGCCCAAACCTACCCTCCAAAACCCACCCAGAACAACTTTTTTAAAAGAAAAAACAGCAGCACCTTACCGTCCGAAGCCTCCCTAGCAAAGCACCAGCACCCGAGGCTTCTCCTTCCTCCTCTTGCGCAGCTTCGGCGGCGCTTACTCGCGAGTAGACCCGCGCTGTCCGCGGCGCTTACTCGCGAGTAGACCCGCACCAGGAATGGGCAGGGAGCGCACCGGACTGGCGCCCCCCCATCCCCCGCCGCTGCCTTTTTTACCTGCTGGGCAAGCCTCTGAGACCCAGCGCCGATCAGCTGAGAGGCGGGGAGAGGGGGGGGGGAGCGGAGAAGCACACAAAATGGCTGCCGGGAAGGCAGGGAAATAAAAAAATGGTGCTTCTCCCCTGCCCCCGGGAGGCTTCTGAAAGTGGCGCTTGCTGCGGGGGGAGGGGGGAGGGAGGTTCCCTGCCTTCCCTGTGGGTTTTTTCCCCTGTTCGTAACTCGGAAAAAGTTCTCAAGTCGAGTCTGTTTTTTCCTATTAGAGTGGTTCGTAAGTTGAAATGTTCGTATCTGGAGCCGTTCGTAAGTCGAGGGTTGACTGTACTGTGCTGGCAAAAGGCTCCATTTGCTAGCTAGGGCTCTTCTGTGCCTTTCCCCAGTCTTGCCTGGTTGCAGTATTCTGCTCAGATATATTTAAGAAAGAGGGAAGCGATGAATGTAAGATTTCCCCCCCCCCACAATTTTCTTGATGTAAATCAGAAACCTAATCCAAATGGTTCTGCTTGACCAGGTGGGGAACACACTCAGTGGATAAGACTTCTTTTAAGAAGGAGAACGGACCCATTTCAGTCTTTTTTCTTCTGAAGCCTTAGCCCCAGAAGTTAAATCCAGGCTTGTTTCTCTACTTTCAGTCTGAAAGAGTAGCAGAAAATCTGACCTGCTCTGTGGGCATTCAACATTCCCAGGAGAAACCAGTAATTTCCAATCGTGTCTAGGCAGGAGAGGTCTGATTAAGATAGGCAAAGTTAAGCCACAGCATACAAGGTGAAATGAAACAGGCAAAGTTGAGTCAAAAGCTCTTTTGCAGAGATGGCAAAAAACAGGACCTTGGATGACTTGGATCACTCCCTGCTAGCTGAGATTTTCTCCTATTTATATTTCTGTAGGAAGATGTTGGTCAAGCAAAAATCTGAAATAAGCTGCAACCTTATGTAGGCTGATATGCCACTGCGGTCTTATAAGAGCTATCTGGATGATTAAAAAAGGCCTTGGTACTTTTTGCAACATTTTATTTCTGCAAGACTGGGAAGGTGCAAAAGAATAATTCTTTGAGGCCAAAAATGCTAGTATAGATGTTGCTTCAGCGGGAGGAACCCAAATAAGATGCTGATCATTTATCATCTCATGAAGCAGCCTCATCCTTATCAGTGCTCTGCAAACAGTATGGTTTAAAGTTTGGGAATTATTGCAGATGTGACACCCCAAGCCTCTTTCAGCTGGGTTGCCACTTTTAAGTAAGTAACCTATTCATATTACTTTGCAACCAGCTGATGGGATTAGCTATACATATACAGCAACAGTAAACACAAGCATAAATGGATTGAAATTGTCACAACAGAGTACATATATGAGCTTCTACTCCTGTTCTTTATGTTCTTATTTCATTCTACCAGTTTTCCATCTTAGAATAATAGAAAAGTGAAAAGTCCAATCCCCTGCTCAATGCAGGAATACAAAGCATATCTGCCAAGTGATTATCTAAGTTTTTCTTGAATGCCTCCAGTGTTGGAGCACTCACCAACTCCTGAGGTAACTGGTTCCACTGTCTTGTTCTACTTATGTTCTACTTATGTCTGGGTTGAACAGATACTAAAATATTTTAAGATAAATACAAATACAAGATTACATTTCTTTCAAAGATACATTATTCAGTCACTTTTTAATTCAACAGGTAGATTCAGTTATCAGTCTTCTGAAAGGACCAGCAGTAGCAAGAGCTTTTGAGCAGACCAAGTTCTTCACACCAGGAAGAAACTTGCAAGGTATTATTTTTACTATTTTATACTATTGTGATGTGGTTGGGGTGATGGTTGTGTTGTTATTTTTACGTTTATTTTTTTTGTTGGGAACCACCCAGGGTAGTGGCATGCCACTAGATTGTACAGTAAACAAACAAACAAACAATTTTTTTGAAGTTAACTGTAACAGATAGCTGAGCATCTAGTGGAAACAGAACATGGTTATACTTGTTAATATTGCATTTGAATTTCACAATTGAATGTGCTGAAATACATAGGAATGTATTTAAAAGAGGACTGTGTGGCCTTATGTTACATTGGAAGAATCTGTGGATTACTGCTAAGGCAGTGTTCTTATTTGCGTCTTGTAGCACGTAGACTAGTTGCTGCAAAAACGGTATTGAGAAAGTCTTTAAAAACAAAAACAAAACAAAATAGAAAAAATGCATTAGAATTTACTGCTACATAGAAGATACCTTTAGCTGAAATGTACTGAGCATTTTGTATTTTCAGTAGCAAGAAAATATGGCTTTTTCTCATCAGCATTAAGCAGTAGTAGCAGGGATGGGCTCCAGCTGCCACAAATATGGCTAGGGCCTCAATGGCCATGTTGCCTGTGGCAATTCAGTATCTAAACTAGGAGAGAGTTGTTTCATTTTTTAATGTCAGGTCATCTTCTACAGCTTAACTGGTTTCAAGTTGCGGTTGTGTGAGTCTTCGACTGTTTTCCTTGTTCGGCTCCATGCTCCAATTTGCTTCTTTCTGGTTTGAACAGAGCATATGGAAGGACCACAGTCTGCTTCACAGATCTTCCCATCTTGGAACAAACCCTCTCCAAGTTAGGCAGGAGGTGATTTGGAAGTGGGTCCTCTCTGTTTTGATGCCTTGGTTGTAGGAGTCTCTTACTGAGAAGTCTTGCCTGACATCAAATATTTTATTTCCCAAACCATTTATAAAGAAAGTTTTAGATCCATTTTTATCCTGGAGTTGTGTTTGTTTGATTGAGATGGTGTTGATACTCTTATTTTAAAATTGTCAATTCTGATATTAGCATCCGAACTTAAGGACTCAGCCTCCTTCTGGAGGATTGTGGCAGGGGGTACGCGGGACTACTCTCCCAAACCCGACTGCTGCATCCTCCTCATGGTCTGGGAACGGTATTTTCAGAGCATTTATGCTATGCATCCTGAGAGTGCTTCAGATTCGTTTACACCTTATGAAAATTTACCAAATTGGCCCCCGGTATCCCCAGGTGAAATCTCCTCCTTAATCTGCCAAACAAAATCGAGTAAAGCCCCTGGTGCTGATTATATCCCAGTAGACTTGTTGAAGGCCAACCTGGACTGGTGGTCCCCAGTCCTGGCCTCCCTATTTTCCTGGATTAATTATACAATGTGTATTCCAGAGGACTGGGGATTAGCCATTATAGTACCAATATTTAAACGAGGCAATAGAGGAGACCCTGCTAATTACCGTCCAATAAGCCTACTTAGTACAATCAGTAAGTTGTATGCAAGATATCTACTGGGGAGGCTTTCGGACTGGCTTCAAGCAGAAAATATATTGACCGATGTGCAGGCAGGATTTAGGCCAAGAAAGTCCACCTTGGATCAGGGCTTTATCCTACAACATCTAGCTCATAAATACTCCTCCCCTCAAGGAGGCACCTTGTATGCAGCCTTTATTGATTTTAAGTCCGCCTTCAATTTTATCCCAAGAAATAAACTTTGGGCCAAATTTGAATCTACGAACATAGACAGATGACTGTTTCTGCTAATGAGACGACTGTATGAAAATACCCACCTGAGAGTCCTCTGTAATCCAGCTGGAGTTCTATCCAATCCAATCCCAGTTTTCAGTGGGGTCAAACAGGGTTGTATACTGGCTCCCACCTTGTTTAACTTCTATATTAATAACATAGTTGAAGATTTAGCTAAGCCTGAATTTCATCCCCCCAAGCTGCACTTATGTCATGTATCAATGCTGCTTTATGCAGACGATGCGGTTCTACTCTCATTAACATGTGTGGGACTGAGAAGACTCTTGAGGGAACTTTCTTCCTACTGTTATCAAGAGCAGTTAGTAATTAATTACCAGAAGACCAAAGTTCTCGTGGTCAGTAGAAGAAGAGTAAAGCACAATTGGGCTATCAATGGTCATCCCATAGAGCAGGTTTCCAGCTACAAATATGTGGGCATAATCTTTCACGCCTCAGGTTCCTGGCCCCCCCACATAAAGCATGCAGCACTGAATGCTCATAAAAGTGCAGCGGCATTAACAAGATTTTTTCACACCAAAGGGGGTCATCATATCCCCTCAGCCATTCAGGTTTTCAAGGCTAAAGTTGTTGCTCAAATGCTCTATGGGTGCCAATTGTTTGCTTTATCTGACCTACGTCCTCTTGAGGTAGTTCAAACCAAATTTTTGAGATCTATTCTGACTGTACCCCCCTGTACACCTAATGTAGCCCTTCGTTTGGAGGCTGGCCTAATCGCCATAAGAGCACGCGCCAAAGTCCACATGTTTAATTACTGGCTAAAGCTTCTCTTCTCTTCAGAAGGCTTGGCACAGATGTCACTTTTTGACTCCTTTCAATCAGAATGGAAACTACAACTTACAAAAGAAATAAGACAAATGGGCTTTTCCACTAATGTTCTTTTGGCGATGGGGCATGTTGGTGCTAAAGCAGCACTCAAACAAAGAACCTGGGACATAGAACTTCAAGAGCATATGAGCCAGTCAGGCAAATACAGTGTTGTTACTAATAATGCCTTTACAATATCTTCATATTTGACGAGCACAATGTCAACAAAGACCAGAAGAGCCTTCACATTAGCGAGACTTAATGTTTTACCCTCTAAGCTCGTGGAGGGAAGATTTCAACATATACCTATCTCTGATTGCCTGTGTCCGTGTAATGATGGCCAAGTGGAAACTGTAGGTCATATCTTACTGTACTGTGTTTTCTATAGAGATCTATGCACCAACCTCCTGAGCCCAATCATTCTCAAATATCCAGGGAGATCTGATGAATTTTACATCAAGCTACTTCTTTCCGATCAAGACTCCCTTATTACATGCTCTGCAGCAAAATTTTGTGCAGCAGCAATGGCACAGCGCTCCCTTATAGTCTCCTGAGTTCACAGGTTGACTGGTTTTAGCATGAGGGTGGTTTATTGTCGAGTGTAGAGAAATGTTGTGGTCCCAACCGAAGGGAGGAAATATTTACAGATCTTTACAAATATGTAGGAAGGACTCCCTATAACCCAAAGACCCTGTCCAAACCAGTTTGCCCTAGACGATCCAATGGTTCAAAGGATAGCTATAAAAATGCTGTATTTGATTCTCCCCATATTTTACAACCAATTTGTTGTACACTTTTAAAATTACATTTTGTATATTTTAACCATATAATATGTTTTATGAACTGGCTGCACGCTTTTTAAATTGCATATTTTATATTTTAACCACATAATATGTTTTATGAACTGATTGTACTTTTTAAACCGCATTTTGTATATTTTAGCCACATAATATGTTTTATGAATTGGTTGTATATTTTAAAACTGCATTTTGTATATTTTAGCCATAAATATGTTTTATGAGCTGGTCACCCGACCATAATAAATAAATTCAATTCAAAAATTGTCAATCATGGTTTTTATCCTACTATAATTTTACAGCGTAAGCCATTCTGGAAGCTGGGTACTAAAAAGTACAGTATCAGTATTAGTAATGACATAATTTGACACATATATAATTTGTCCATATCAGGAAAAATACGTTTTGTGCAAGCAAGCCATAATTTGCTTCCAAGGTAGGAATACAATGCAAAATGTTGTTTGCAGTTCTGAGTTAGAGAGTAACTGTAGTCTTTTTCAGTTGTTACTTGGTTGTTATCTGTGGACTTAGTGAGGAGTGACTGGTCCCTCTCACCTCCATATCACTTTTTCCACATGGAAAATCAGGTATCCTGCTTGTGTATAGTGTGTTGATAAGGACTGAATAGTTACATTCATATGGTTTTATTCAGTTGTTTTCAAACAATGAAATAATTGCAATACCAAAGAAGAGGACAGAGGAAATATACCGTGATGACTCTGACATGGCTTGGGTCTTGTATCTGAACTAGAAATGACATGAGTATTTCTGTATAGGTATATCTGAACCAATTGGCTTATAACGTCTCTGGATATATTTGTAAGGGTCACTTATATTTTTATGAGTAGTCAAACACATTACATTTCTGAATAGTTTTTCCCCCTAGAAATGCATTAGTTCTTACATTAATTGTCAACTAGAAAAGATATTTACATTATGAATTGTAGCATTTGAGTTATGTCTGATTAAATAGAGTCAAGAGTGAAGGAATGATGTTACAAATCTTCAGTAATGCACAAAGCCAGGGCATGTTGGCCATGATAAAACCAAAACATGTTGGCCAGGACAAAACAGAGAAGTGAATTTTCACTACAGTATTTTTTTTTAAATTCCTTTACATTGCTTTGTCCTTCAGTCAGTCAATATGGGGTTAGGATTGCACTGTAAGATTACTAAAACTCATAGAATAAATTGTATTATTATAAACTGAATAAGTAATTTTGCTTTTGACTAGAGTTTCTGCAGGAAGTTGAACTTAAACTCAGCTGTCCAAAGCGACTGAGACTTCACATCAAGCAGGACCCTTGGAATCTTCCCAATAGTGTACGAAACCTTTCCCAAAACATCAAGAAATTCACTGAAGGTTGGTAACCCCTCTGTAATAAGTAGCCTTGTTCTGAGGTAGAGTTCACAGAATGTAAAGAAGCTTGTGGGGAGTAATAGAGATTTTGAAAGTACAGCATATTTCTTATTGTCATAGTTGTTAGGTCAGTGAAATTTTATTTTCTTCCAGAATGATCCAAGCTATAGTTGAGAAGTTCCTCCTGTCTTAATGTAACTATATAAGAGGACTGGGTTTCTGCAGTGCTATTTGCATCTAACACCTTGTTGAAATTCTGTTCCTACTGAACTCCAGGCAGATGTTTAAAATGGAGGCTAGAACAGGCCAGTAGTGAAGAGTGAAGTATTTATTTGTTTATTAAAAATATTTTTACCCCGCCTTTCTCCATGAAGAGAGGACCCAAGGTGGCTTACAACATTGAAAGACAGTATTTGAAGTTGGAAACAATGATGGTTAACATCATTAAATAAAAAATCAAAGCTAAGAACAATGAGTAAAGGGACATCTTACATCATTAAAAGGCAATATATAAGTATAGAATTTTTTTTAAATGCCACTACAAAAATGGAAAACACAAGTAGTACTAAAAATCCAGTCCGTAATGCATAACAATCTATCTTAACAACAACAACAAAAAATCACACATAGGTAGCTAGATTACTGAGGGAAGGATTGCCTGAAGAGAAATGTCTTTGCCTGCTTTTGGAAGGATAGCAAAGATGGGGCCAGCCTGGGCTCCTGTGGGAGGGAGTTCCAAAGTCTGGGAGCAGCAACAGAGAAAGCTGTCTCCTGTGTCCCCACCAGATGCTCCTGTGAAGGTGGCGGGACAAAGAGATAGGCCTCTTTTGATGATCTTAACACCTGATCTGAACACTCTCATAATGGGGGATATGGTCTTTGAGATAACTTGGACCCAGGCCATTTAGGGCTTTATCGGTTAAAACCAGCACTTTCAATTGTTCCTGGAAACTGATCAGCAGCCGGTGGAGCTGTTGTAACAGGTGGGTTATGTGATCCCTTCAACCAGCCACAGTGGTTGCTGCATTTTGGACCTGCTGACATTTCCTGACACTTTCCATCGATAGCCCCACATAGAGCACATTACAGTAATCCAGCCAGGAAGTGACTAGGGCATGTGTCACAGTGACCAGATAGCTCTCTCAAGAAATTGATGTAGCTAGTGCAGTAGTTTGATTGTGCAAATGCATTCCTGGCCACTGCCGAGACCTGGGCATCCAGCCTCAGGGATGAATACAGGAACACCCCCAAGCTGTGTACCTGTTTTTTCAATGGGAGTGTAATCCCTTCCAGTACTGGCTGCATCCCTATTCCTTGATTTGCCTTTTGACTGACCAGAAGGACCTCTGTCTTCTCTGGATTCAGGTTCAATTTATTCACCTTCATCCAGTTCATTGTTGTTTGTTGTTTAGTCGTTAAGTCGTGTCCGACTCTTCGTGACCCCATGGACCAGAGCACGCCAGGCCCTCCTGTCTTCCAATGCCTCCTGGAGTTTGGTCCAGTTCATTACTTGATACCAAACACTGAGTTGGTAGAGTTGAAGCAGCTTCTTTGGATTTAGGTGGCAAGGAGAGGTAGAGTTGGGTATCATCTACATACCGGTGACACTGAACCCCAAAACTCCAGATAATCTCTCCCAGTGGCTTCATGCAGATGTTAAATAACATAGGAGACAAAACAGAACCCTCACAGGTCAGCGGCCAGGGTTTTGAACAGGAATCCCCCAACACCACTTTCTGAGTTGTCTCCTCCAGGAAGGATTAGAGACACTGTAAAACAGTACCCCCAAGTCCCATTCCAGGGAGAGGGGTCAAGAGTGTGTGGTCGATAGTATTGAAAGCTGCTTAGAGGTCCAGCAAAAACCAACAGGGACACAGATCCCCTATCCAGTTCCTGGTGTAGGCAATCTACCAAGGCGATCAAAGCTGTCTCTGTCCCATAACCAGGCCTGAAGCCAGATTGAAATGGATCTAGATAATTTGTCTCATTCAGAAACCTGTGGAGCTGAGAGGCCTCAGCCCCCTCTAGCACCTTCTCTAAGAATGAGATATTAGATACTGATCGGTAATTATTCAGTATTATGGGGTCCAAAGAGGGCTTCATTAACAGTGGTCTTACTATTGCCTCCTTTAAGCATGATGGGATCCTACCCTGTTGCAAGGAAGCATTCATCAGACCTCCTACCCAATCGACCAGTCCCTTTCTGGCAGCCTTTATGAGCCAGGAAGGGCAAGGATCCAGCAGGCACGTGGTAGCCCTCACCTCCCCAAGGGTCCTGACCACATCATCAGGCTGTAGAAATGGAAACTCATCCATTAACACAGTATAATGAGAGAGAGGAGCATGATTCAGGAGGTGTATTTCTGTGGGAGTTAAAGGTAGCTGAACGTGACCTTGGTGCATATTTCAAAACATGGATTTGCTTATTAACCAATTCACTGTATTGATTTATTTACATGACATTCTGTGCTAAACTGACTTAATGTCTTACAACTGCAAAAAACAAATAAAAAAAGCCACAGGTACTCTTTTTGTAAAGATTTTTTTTTAAAAAAATATAGAATTGTCCTATTTATATCACAGTAGTTTGCTGGGATAAGTGGGAACAGTGATCTTGTGTGAATTGTTAGTACAAAGTTAGTTTTATAAAGGTTAGACACCTTTATTCTTTTTTGTCGATGTGGTTCTGTTGAGAAGTTTAGAAAGTTTGTGGCTCTTTTCCTAGGAGGCATAATAAAAAATCAAACTCCCAACCTCTGGCTCTGCAGCCATGTACCTAAACCAATGAGCTATCCAGCCAGCTTCAATTGTGTGCCATCAAGTCAAGTGTTACTTATGACAAACCTTTTCAGGGCTTTCTAGGTAGAGAATACTCAAAGGAGGTGGGGCTTTGTCACAGCGGGACCAGTCAGATTTCAGGAGGGCTCCTGAAACTGACCGAGACCACTCGGTTTCGACCCCTCCAAAATTGGGAGGGGAAGGACTTTTACTAGGAGAAGTGAAAGTCTGAAGCAACAGAATCTGATTGAGAAGGGAGGAGGTACAGGGGATTCCTGGATTTGCCTCTCTTTGAAGTCTCATCTGAAAGCAGAAATCGTCTGGGGCCATCTTGGCACAAAGCTGTGAATGCCCCATGGCAGAGAGCGGGAAAGTACAGAAGGATTTTGGAAAAAAATATTGACCAAAACTTGAAGTAAGTGGCTTGTTTTACATATGGAACTTTTAAGGACCTAAACAATGAAGAAAGCGGGTGCAATCTGTCAGAGAAAGTGATTAGATCTATATCTGGCCAGACTGGCGAGCATTCCCCCCCCCCCCCTTCATCTGAGGCTTAACTGGGAGAAAGATAAAGAAGGAGAAAAGGGGGAGAGAAAATGACTTTGCTTGAATTGCGGCAGTAAAACTCGCTTCTGCAGGACAATATAACCATAAACTACCGATGGATTTAAATTCGTGAAACAGCCAGAAACAGTCTTGGGAAAAGATTTGAAGAGGGGGAGGGCACTTCCCCCTGTCAACCATTGCTAACTACGGAGACTGGAGAGAGAGAGAGATTGAATTGTAAATGTTTTCTGCCCCAAGACATAAGCTACCACTGTGAACATCTACTGTGTTTACTATCTGCTGGAAAGAAATCCAGATAATACTTCCAACAATGGAACAAGACATTCTCAAGAATATTCAAAACATTATATTTAATGGAATACACCAGATAAAAGCAGAGTTGGATCAGCTGTTTGAACAAATTAAAGACGTAGGGACACAAATGGAATTTACAGTGAAGACAGAGAAAAAATCAGTACTTCAACAGGAAAATAGCTTTTTAAAAGCACAAACAGAGACAGACAATTTTATATTCAAACCCCAGAACCCTTCAGAAGGAAAAGATGAAGATACAGCGCAGCGGAGAGCTAAACTATAAACCCCTCTTATGGAAATATCAGCAGTAGAGGTGCAACAAATGTTGAACTTTACTACAAAAGTTAGGGGAATGGAAATTATGGGGACATATGTTGTGGTAGATGGGGCAAAAAAGGGAACAGTACATGGAGTGGATGAAGCTCTTGGGAGCACATCTGAGTAAACATAAATGGTCAATAAGATGGAAGATGAAAGATTGCATGATAAAAGGTGCACAAAAATTTGCTAGAATATTGATGTAGAGCAGTGGGTTTAAATTTGGCAGAATAAGAAAAGATAGATAAGATGTTCTATAGATGATCAAAAGATGGAAATGTTAAATTTAAGAGGGTATTTTGTGATGAAAGAATATGTGACAAAATGGACACAAATGATTGTATAACATTGATTTAGAGCAATATATATAAACTTGGCAGAATAATATCAAACCTATAAAATCAGTAAGTTTAAAGATAAAAAGAAAGAGATAGTCCAAGAAAATGGAAGATCAGTATATCATGGAAAATTGCTATGATGTTTCTTTTCTTTTTTTTTTTTTTTGGTATAATTTCCCTTTTTAATATAATTGTATAAGCGGATGTAAGAATACTTTTCGCTCTCTGGAATTCTACCCTTTCCTACTCTTCCACCTCCCCTTTCTACCTAGTCCCTCTATTCCTACCATAACCCCTATCCCTATGAAAATTAAATATAAAAACTAAATAAAAAAAAAGAGAGAGAATACTTAGAAGTGATTTGCCATTCCCAGGGACTGTGTAGCTAGCCCAAGGCCACACAGGCTGCCTCTTCTGGGATGCACAGTGGGGAACTGAACTCTCAACCTCTGGCTCCATAGCCAGATACTTAACTTATATGGTTGGTTAATCAACAAATAGTACATATTGATGCTTTATTATTTAACATGTAAATTGAGATTTAATGAATCCGTGGACATGAATCCTCATAAAAGTATAAATTAGAAGACTGGTGTTGACGTTGATTAGAAAATAGCTGTTGAAGCCAGTGGGGAAAGATGCAAAAATAAAAATTGAATCTGAATTCAAATAATAAGCTGTATTTTTTGTTTTTTTCAGAGACAAAAGCAAGGATTCTTCTGGCACTTCTTGAATATACAGGTAATTTTAACTTATCAACTTCAGTATTATTATTCAGAGTAGTTGAGTGCTCCATACATTCTTCATCCTATATTATTATGAAATCTTCATTAAACATGGAAGAAAATGCAGTGTAGGAATTGACTGACCAAAATCCAGTGAACTGCATTCATTGAATGTGATTCCCCTCAACTGTCTGATATGAAGCGATGTCAAGGAATAGAGTGTATGAGGGGAATCCTAGGTATGACAAGATAAATTGTAAAAAAGGACAGCAAAAAAGCGGTTTAAAGAGAAGGAATGTGCAGACCTGAAAAAGCTTTTATAAGATAGAACATTGAATCAGCTTTGTAAGATAAGTACATGAAATACATTGTAAACTAATGCTTCATCCCATACCTCTGAGTAAGCCATATTAAACTTAAAGGGAATAATTTCTGAACAGGCATGTCTGCGATTGCAATGCAAATTGTATGAATAAGTAAAATATAATACAGAAATGCGAGTAAGCCACAGATCCTTGTGTACGTATTTTACAATCAAGCTAACTGACCTTATCTGTTTTTCTCCTTTGTTATGCCCTTCACAGATAGTGAGATACAACTCAGGCGAGACATGGTCTTCTGCCAGAGTCTAGTGGCTACAGTTTGTGCTTTTTCAGAGCAGTTAATGGCTGCTTTAAATCAGATGTTTGATAACAGCAAGGAGTGTGAAATAGAGACACAAGAGGCCAGCAGAAGATGGTTGGAACAGATTTCTGATGCAGGTGTCCTCCTTTATTTCCAGTCCCTCTTGTCACCCAACATGGTGAGAATTTCTGTGCATGCCTGTTTCACTCCGTGCAATATTCTTACTGTCCTGTTTCCTAAATAGAATCAGCCTTTGTTAAAAAGGATGAGAGTTTTCTAAATGTGTGAAAACTTGCTGAATTTAATTCAGATGCTCCATATTACAGTTTCTCTAGGAAACTGACCAATTAAAAACATGTTGGCCAACAATGCAAAGGATCTGATGTATTACTTTTCTGACTTGAATTAATAACGTTTAGTTTCTACTGGAAGCCAAGATTTGCCTGTTAGTTCACAGCAATATATAAAATACCTCCTTCCTTCACCTACCCTTGTTTTTCTTCCTTAAGGGTTGCCAAGGCAAAAGTTTGGGCTAACAGTAAAAGCCACAGCTGAACAGTGTTGAAACTTACAGATAGAACATCTCTAAGCTCTAATAGCTCTACCATACCAGCGTCATTCCACCAAACTGCATAGCTGTTCCTGTCTACAGTCTTTATATATGTTTTTGTCTCCATTCATGCTTTCTCCATGGCTTCTGCTTTTTTTCACCTCAATGTTTCTGTTACCCACAAGGTTGGATCCAGATGTAGCTAAACTTATTTGATCCAATATATTGGCTAAAATAGTGGTGCTGCAGGTTAAACCACAGAAGCCTCAGTGCTGCAAGGTCGGAAGACCAGCAATCGTAAGATCGAATCCACGGACGGAGTGAGCTCCCGTCACTTGTCCCAGCTCCTGCCAACCTAGCAGTTCAAAAGCATGTAAAAATGCGAGTAGATAAATAGGTACCACCACGGTGGGAAGGTAACGGCGTTCCGTGTCTAGTCGCGCTGGCCACGTGACCACGGAAACTGTCTACGGACAAACGCTGGCTCTATGGCTTGGAAACGGGGATGAGCACTGCGGCCTAGAGTCGGACACGACTGGACTAAATGTCAAGGGGAACCTTTACCTTTACCTTTTTATTGGCTAAAATCCTATTGTCTAGTGTGACCCAAATTATTACTTTTGATCGTTTCCTTCCTGGTAAAGAAGCTGTGAGTTTTGGGGGCATGTGTGCATGCTGGTTTGATACATGCACATGTGCACCTGAAGAATTGCCATGGGAATGCTTTGTTTACCAGGGAGGAACAGACTGAGTTACAATTTGGTTTACACTAAGCAGTAGGATTTTGGCCTTTATGTCTTACGTGTCCTGCTTTTTGAAACAGTAGCAGTTCCACTCATTTCCTCTAGCCACATTTGGCCATGCTCAGGCTTTCTAGCATTTCTTTCCTTTTCTCCCACCAGCTCATGTTACCACTTCTCTAAATACTGTGAATTTTTGCCCTCTGTGATTTGTCTCTTTTGATCTCAGTTGTCTGTCTCTTCTGTCCGCAAACCTCATTTTCCATTGTTCTCTTTTCAGGTTCAGTTTGGGCCTTCAGCACCCAAATATTCATGAGAAATTGTAAGCCTCAGAATGTTGGGGCAGTTTACAATGTGGAAATGGCAGGCAGTGCACTTTCTGTACTCTGAATGCCTCCCCTTTGAAGCAGCTGTATTTGGAGCAGTGCTGTGGGCATTACACCACTCCTAAATGCACTAGCTTGTAACATGAAATTATTCCCTTTTATAATTGACTATTGCCCTAACTCAGCATATGTTAAATGATTTTTAGTAAGCATATTTTCTTGACACTGCAGTAAAACTGTGCAAATAAATGTTAAGAGGGTAGTGGTTCACTTCATATCCATTTGCCCTCTCTTCTCACTTGCTTCTTCTGTACTTACTGATTGCTTATTGATTCCTATAACATGTTGCCACCATCTGTAAACTCTGAAATACACCAGCATACTACAGGAACTGCTAGCCTTCACTTACTGTCCTTTCTGTTCAGTATCATAGTTGGTTCATTGTATAGTTGTAAAGGTACAACCAGTTTAGTCCTTGACTCTCTGTATATGTGATGGTGGTAAAGAGGACAGACTTTGGATAGTCCTTTATCAAAAGCTTATAGGTCTACTGGATTTCCACAACTTGCAGCAGCAGGGAGGGGGGATGTCCTGTATATCAATGTTTTTGTATATTGGTTGTGGGGAATATGCCTGCTTTTGTTTGTAAGCAACTGGTTGGCTATTATATGAACAGAATGCTGGTTTTCTGTCTTACTCAGTTTGACTCTTCTGGCATAACTAACTTGGATATAAGGTTTAATTAAATGGCAAGCTGTTGGACAGATTTCTTCAACATACCTTTTCCCACAACCTGTTCTAGCAGGTCATAATCACTGTCCATGGGCAAGATCTTTTATTGATTTTATAGCTCCAGAGGCTCAATGTGCTTCCTGATAGTTCAACTTCTTTTTGTCACATTCCTGACAAAATGTGACAAATGCTCTTACCTTCTCCACCTGCCACTCTTCTTTCTTCCCAGAAGCATTTCTGCTCTGTTGCTCTTCCAGAAGAGTGGACTTGGGGTGTGACTACACAGCAAGAAAAATGCAAATAGATCTGCTGAGAAGTCGCACCTAGGAACTCATGTTTCCCTAGGTGAATTTGCTTTAGCCAGGCACACAGGAGTCAGCAGAGAAGAGGAGGAAATTAGCAATCACCCTCGTTTGAACCTTGTTTAAGTAACTCTTCTGAAGTTGTTCAGATTTATAGGAGGCACAACTACCTTAATAGGCTGCAAAGAACTGCTCATAAGCCATTTCCTTCTCACGCTCTGCTGATTCCTTGCTCTTTTTCCTCTTTGGTTTCCTAGGTGCCCTAACACAACAGCACTAAGCCTTTAAAAAAGCAAAGAAATAGAGTGGGAAGGGTAGAGGAAAAGAAGGAATTTGAAGGAAAAATGTGTTTTCTTATGGATGGACTAAAGCTCTCACTTTAAAAACAGAATAAGAGCAATTTAAAATGCCCTCTTCTCTATTTATTAATTTAAGACTTGCTCCCTCTTCAGTATTTGGTAACGACATATGCTTTCTGCATCAGCACATGCAGTCACACCATCTGAACTGATGTGAATGCATTTGCTGTCAAAAAAGTAGAAGCCCCAGCAGCAGAGGAAAAAGCTATGGATGGGGGACGGGACTCTGATTTGTATGTTGTATAATTAGTGGAAAATAAAGCAAATCTGACCATCCAAATCCCAAAGCTTTTCCCACATTTGTCAATGCTCCTTCAGCATTATCCAGAAATGCTTCATTTTCCCTCATGAGCTGAAGTGTGGTGATAAAGGCTTCAAGGTGCTCTAACCTCTCTTCTAATAGGACTACCGGCTTGCACTTGCAGCACCCTATATCCTCAGGAGGAAGACAAGCATGTGAAAGATTTGCAGGTTGCTACAGCTGCTCCTTTAATGTCTATTCATGTTTCTTGTCCTAGGCAGACAGTGACACAGCACTGTGGAAGTCCTCTGTCAAACACCTGTGTTTACTCACTCGAGTCATGAGTGCAACTAGAGATGGCCAGCTGCCTTCTGTTCCCCCTGAAGTCAGTGATTGATGTCTTATCAGCACTCATTTCCACTCAGCTGTAACTCCTCCCCCAGCACCATGTGCTTGGAGCAGATCTAGTGGCTGCAATCATACAAAGAGCAAGAACACACAAACAAACCTCCAAACAGCTCAGATGACAGTCTCACTTAAGCCAACAGATATAACCTCTCTTGTCTTTTCTTCCAACCTCACACAAAACACCTCTGTTAGTCACCCTATTAATGAGCTCTTAGTCATATGCTACTAGCAATTCTGAGTGCACCTATAAACTTTAGAGAATGATCCCTGGAAGATCCCATGCAAGTGGAGCATGTCCATTAATGGACAACAGATTGAGGACCCATTACGCATATCAACGACAAAATGTTTTCTGTTCATTTTTAATGCTTCTGGCTGTGAAGAGATTACATACAATATGTTCATTTCCAAAGATATAATAGGGCTAGTCTGTTGTAGCAAAAACAATACAGAGCTTTGTAGCATCCCAAAGAAATGATTAAGGCACAATCTTTTATAAGCCACAGCCAAATCTTTGAGATGCCAAAAGGTTCTTCTTTGCTTTTAGAAATCTAAAGAGTTAATGTGAACGTATAAAGTGAAGCAGTGCTCCTTTTTCAATTAGTTAGACTTTCTTGCTAAGTCAGTTGTATCAGTAGAAAATTGGGCTTTGCTTAAATTAATTTAAAAATAAGGGGGAGGGGACAAAAACCTTCTTTCCAGAGCAGCTTATTGGGCTGTGATATTTTGGTGCCAAAATATAGGATGAAGATAATGCAGTGTTACTATCAGGAACAGAATTATTTAGACACTCTAGAGAAACAGAAATGTGAACGGGCTACAGTTAGAGCACTGACAACTGACCTGTTGCAAAAAATAGAATGTGAATTGAACAAACCTGATTCAAATGTATCTCTGCTTGATAAAATGTTGACTCAGCTCACAGCACAGAAAGAGATTCTTGAGGAACTAAATCACACACTGGACTGATAACTGACCTGAATGACAGAGATAGGGGTGGAGGCAGCAAGAGTTTTATCATCAAATGAAGAACTTGTGTAAAAGGGGCAATGTGCGGAAGAACAGATGACTCCTGATCAATTTCAGGAATAAGACAGTCCTGATAGTCCTGATGGTTAAACTCTCCAAATTCATAGTTAAGATGTTTCTCCTCCTCTTCCTCCTTTATCATGAAAGAAACTGATGGCAAAGACTTTGTAGAGCATTTGACATTTCTATACTTCAGAGCATTCCAATAACTCTAACACATCTAGAATCTTATCTGAGTGAGTTAGCAGCCAGGGAAGGGGACTTTGAATTATCAAGAGGAAATTAGGGTACAGCACTGAATATTTTAAAGGACAGATTTGGGAGGAAAGTTTAGTTATAAGCACCCACATGAGCAAACTGTAAAATCTGAATGCAGCTGAAAGATCTCTTTTACTAGGTTAATTGTCTAATATCTGGGAAATTCAGGTACACAGTCTGCAGGTTTATCAGATACATATAATAGTATTTTGTGTGATTCCTGAATTTTGTACTGCAAACTAACTGAGAGTTGAGGGTTGTTATTCTCTCTGGAACTTTTAAGAAGGAGATGGGTTTGGATTGAAGTTAATTGGGCCAGAGGATATTGAAAGTTTAAGGGCTAATTTAAAAATAAATAAAAGTGACACTAAAAGTGATGTAGTGCTGCTCTGTTAATAGTAGTTAGGCTTCTCTTGTCAGTTCTTCTCTTTGTCAGTTGTGTTAACAGAAAATACGTTTAAACTTTATACAGTAGAGAAAAAGAAAATCACTAAGTCATCATTTTCAGAGAAACTGTTTTGGGATCCGGTCTGTGTTGTTTTAGAAAATTCATATCATTTCTATTCGGTATGCTACTTGGTTATAAGAAAAGGAAAACATCAGAAATATAATCACTCAGAATCAGATTCTTTGACTTATATTGTACCTGCTGTGCATCTTTACCCTATGGTAAAGTATGGTTCCAAGTGAATGCTTCCATTTTTAACAAAGATGAAATAAAATATATTGAGATATTAGCCACAATAATGCAGATACACATTTTCAAAGTTCTAAACAGCATTTCCAAGTGTACTCATTTGCATGAACAATGACTACAGCTCTCTGTGATTAAATGCCAAAGTCAACATGGGAAACAGTAAATGAATTTATTATGTTCAGTGTATTTCATTGCTAATAATCTTCTTTTGATAGGAGATAGAATTGAAATTCGATACAAACAGAATAATTTCAATTGCTAATTAGTTAATTGGGTTTACTACTACTTCAGTGAAACAGGATGTGACCATCTGCAATTAATATAATCATATATTTCAGTTTAAAGCAAATTGGTATATATATATATTTTTCAGATGGATGAACAAGCTATGCTAGAAGATACATTAGTTGCATTATTTGACCTGGAGAAAGTTACATTTTATTTTAAACAATCTGAACAAAAGCCTCTGGTTGCAAGTGAGTACTGTAAAGTGTATTTCGGTTACTTCGATTTTTAACTTAATTTTTTCTCATTTACCTCCTATGTAAGCAACTAGGCATATCATATAAGGAACTATTGGGAATTTTATATTTCTTGAAGACACTATTGTTGCAGCAATAAGGCTTAATGCATTTCCAGTTTCCTAACCATTGCTTGGAAGCAGTTGAGCACTCTCATTCAGAAGTGGGCTATGTCCAGGGGGTAGGGGGCCACCCAAAGTTTGGAATCACTGCTCTAAACAGTACATCACAATGGCTTTCTCCTTTTCTCTTTTTCTCATTTATGATACTTGCAGCAAAAATATTGGTCTTAGATAACATGTTATTATTTCTATTATTATTTTTAGATATGCCAATTACTTATCAAGCAGAAGGAAGTCGGCAAGCTTTGAAAGTTTACTTTTATCTTGATAGTTACAATTTTGAACAACTTCCTCAAAGGCTGCAGAATGGTGGAGGTTTTAAAATTTATCCAGTCCTGTTTGCACAAGGTAAAGGATTTATTCTAAAATCTTTTTAGTACTTAAGAAGAATAAAGCATAACTAGCAGTATCTTTAACCTTGTCTATGTTCTTGAATATAGTCACATGTGATGCTCATGTACTAATTCTGTAAATGTACTTAATCTTCCATTCACCTGCATCACGTTACAGAAGGTACATCATGAGAGCTTGATGTGAATTTAATGAAATATGTCTAATTTTAATAGCTTTTAAATTTAAATTAAATTGTAATATATTTTAGATACTGTTTTACAGATTTGTATTCATCAGATGCACACTCTGCAGAAAAGCCAAAACGTAAAGGAAAAAATTAATGTAAATGCTCAAATCCAGTAATTGATATGGATGAGTCTCAAAATCATTGTATGTCTGTATACACTGGCTAAAATGTGGTAGCTTTTTAAATGAGGATGGAAGGCAAATGGCATAGTTGACAATTGGAAAGTACTTGTTGCAATTCTTGAGCACAGGCTAAGCCAGTGGGTAACTGCACCTGCAGGATTGCAGTGGCAGCTGTTAATTGCCATCTGGAAGTGAGAGAATGTTACACCATTTACTTCTGGCTGCATAGATATGCAACAGAATTTCAGCCAGTGGGATCATTATCCATATCCACTGAACTAGCTAGATTCAGTGTGTACAATGATGTACATCCCTATCTAAGTCTGTGACTGCAGCTAAATTTGGAATCATTATTTGTACTGTTGTTGTTGTTGTTGTTGTTGTTTTAACTTTTATTTAAATATAAATAGCAGAGGCTCTTTATACTGACCCTTGGGCACCTGTTTCTTGTTGGCATGACTTTTTACATCTCCTCTGTAATTCATTGTCACACATCAATTATTAATTAATATAAGGGTTTTGCTGATAATTTGACCCCTGCTCTTAATTACCTTAATTATGCAGAAGCAAAGCTAAGGATTCTGGAAACACTCAAGTGGATTGTGCAATGAATGCATTATTCATTGACTAGTAATTTAAATAATTTCTTCTGTAATTACTATTCAGCCTACAGTCATGGCTGTGAACCCACAAGCTGTTTTCAACAAAATCTTGTTTATTGGGTTCATTTTAAATTGTTCCCTAGGGCTTCTGAACTTTATATTTATATTTATTATCAAAGTGACATTGTACCTAACTGAAATATCTTTTAATTAATATGTTCTTTCTCTCAAGTGTCAGCTATCACATTCCCACTTGAGCGTTATAGTGATATTATTCATTTAATATATTCTTATTTTATCAGTTCCAGATTTGCATACATTCTTGTTAAATTACCAGTGGCAGGCTCAAGATTTAAAGCTACAATTCTATACATGGTTCTCGCATAATTGTACCACTCCCCCATGTTTGCTGGAGTGATTGGTTAGAGTTGTGTGTTTTTTGTGTTCTACTGCCAGAGGGGTGCCACTGGAATAGGAGCTCTGCCAGAGAAGACGCCCCTGCTGTGGCTGGGTACAAAGGGAAATTACTTCTTGTTGGAAAGCTCCAAATGTAGGATTGGGGGTGGGGAGGAGGTAAAGAGTGAATTTGTACAGAGGAGTCAGTTTTGATTCCAAAACTTCTTTGCTTCTTCAAAGAAGCTTGATCCAGACTTAATTGCTATGCCAACTCCGGAGCTGATAGGTAGTCTTCCACTCATTGATGTCCAATGTGATTAGGGGACTTGTGAATATTTAAAAACTCTGACAAAGCCACTCCCCGCTGTGATACACATTCTGCCTTTGTCTCTGTGAGATGGCATTGCTGCCAATCTATTATTCCATTTCTCTCCAGTCCCACTTACAATTGCTTTGCCCATTGGAAGTGTAGCAAATGTTGCCAATTCTAAAGAAACTGTTATAGCTTTACAATGCTCACTGGATATAAAACTAAGATTCCATTTTAGTGCTAGTCACAATCAGTAATTATTGGTCCTGCTGTTTGGTCTGCTGCAGGGACGGTTTGATTCACTTTTTTTTCTGGCAGTCACACAGCAGAATCACTGGAACAAACCAAACCACCCCCAGAACAGCCCTTCTCACACATTTTTGAGACCCTATCAGGAGCTTGTATTTTTTTGGTGTGGTAGGATCACTCTGGTTTGGTCCATTTTCAGCCTTCAGACTAACCAAAGAAAATAATTGTTTTTCTTTTTTTTAAAGTGATGCAGCATCTTAGTGATATCAGGGACGTGGTGGCGCTGCGTGTTAAACCGCAGAAGCCTCTGTGCTGCAAGGTCGGAAGACCAGCAATCGTAAGATCGAATCCACGTGACGGAGTGAGCTCCTGTCGCTTGTCCCAGCTCCTGCCAACCTAGCAGTTCGAAAGCATGTAAAATGCGAGTAGATAAATAGGTACCACCACGGTGGGAAGGTAACGGCGTTCCGTGTCTAGTCGCGCTGGCCACGTGACCACGGAAACTGTCTACAGACAAACGCTGGCTCTGCGGCTTGGAAACGGGGATGAGCACTGCCCCCTAGAGTCGAACATGACTGGATTAAATGTCAAGGGGAACCTTTACCTTTACTGGGGAAAAAATTCCTTTCCTCTCCTCCAAGGAGCAGAGGAAGTGTTCAGTTAGCTGATATCCTGAAGTGGCTCAGTTATTAAGCCACTTCATGATATCAGAAGGAGCCAGAGCAAATAAGATTGCTTGAGGATCCAATATGCTGCTTGGATGTGAGGACTGCACCAAATGGCATAATGACATAACCCTAACCCTAACCCAACCCCAAGCAACCCTATTTAACCTGCACCAGCTCACTTCAAAAGAGCATGTGTAGACAAGCCCATGCTTTGTATCCTGAAAAGTTGTCATAGAACCCTGCCAGCGAACAGAGCAAATAAAGAGTATGCTTCCTTAATGTGTCATTTTAAAAGTGAAAAACAAGGACGATGTAATAGCCTGTAATATTCAGAAAATATTTTCTTAGAATCAGTTTACAGCAATGATTTAATTTCATAGCCAGACCATGTATAAACCTAGGTTATGTATATTTTGAGTAAAATATGTGAGATATATTTGAATGAGGTGAGTGGGAAGTATTATTGTTGAATGCTTTATATGGCTTTCTCTTTTCTTTTCCATTCTTTTGCAGCCCTGGAAAGCATGGAAGGCTATTATTACAGGGACAGTGTATCAGTAGAAGAATTTCAAGCCCAGATTAATGCAGCTTCACTGGAAAAAGTAAAACAGTATAACCAGAAACTCAGGTAAGTAGCCAACAATCAAAATCCATTCTATCCCAGTACAAAAATTTGATTCATGATCCTAAAATAATATATAGATTGTGGTGAATGTTTGTTAGTATTCTAATATTAATACCAAAATATGAATCACTGTGAATCTACTAGTTGCTGATCAGTGAATTAGTTAAATATGCATATGCAAACATAAGTCAGTTGATTCGTCCTTGTTCCGAGTGTTGGTTTCCCTGTGCTGAATATTAGGTAGTAAACAATATGGAGAAGTGATTGGTCCTGTGGTACTCTGTAAAGCATCAGTCACAGTGATAGCATTGAATGAATAAATAAATAGCAACAGATTATCTTACATAGTTTATATACACCTTGTCTCAGTGATTTATTTATTGAAAAATTATAAGATAATACCATTATATAGAATTTTTCTGATGCTCACAAATGTTCGCCTAAAATGCCTTTATTTAAGTGTAATGTTCTGGTTTCATAAACTAGAATTTCTGAAGCTAGGAATGAGCATCAAGCTTATAATTTCTTTGGTCATTTTACCCCTCTCCACCTTCTATCATAGAATAAAACAGACCCCATCTTAAAATTTTGCTTAGTAACTAATGTTAAACCAGATTCCCTCATTTTATATATAAGAGTGAACTCTAGTTGAAACAGAAGTAGGCTTTTTGTACATGAGAGTACGTGAATCCAGTACATGATAGGTATGATTGGGCTGAAGCAAGGGAAAAGCTTATGTGCCTGATATTCATCCCCTGCTTCATAGCATGTACAGCTAATTCCTTACATCTGAACTGGGATTATTACACAGTAAACATTTTAATAATTAATCAGTGTTTATTAATCTTAACATATACTCATACAAATTGTTTTTTTAACTGATTTCAAGCAAAACCTGAAAAAAGATTAGCATAAATTAGGCTACAGCCTTAAGAGTGTACAAAATTGGACATTCTTCCAAACACAGCTGTGACCTAGTTCCCTTTGAACATAAGCTAAGCTACCAGATCTTAAGGCATATCACAAAATCTTTCCTTTGCTCTACGTTTTACCATGAGATGGTATGTGATGGCCTGTGATGGGTACACAGTATAGCAGTTGACAGAGCAGTGCAATACAAACTGCTATTCTCATGGGCAAGAAACCACTTTGCAAGTCTCATTTAAATGGTTCTGAATTTTATTTTCAAACTTTCAGCCATATTGTACTCATGTTATGAGACTTTACTAGTTCTGCTTTCTTAGCACATACCAGGGAATTGGTATGTTGATTTTCTGTTTTCAGAAATGGTATGCTGTTTCAAGTTGTGGGAGAGGTAAATGCTGTAATTTTTTTCTGGCCTTACATTTTGTTTGCGGGAAGATACTACTTAAACATAAAGAAGTAGTTGATGGACCAATCCTCAGTGGAGCCACTGAAGATCGATGAGGCCTAATAAGGCAGATCTGCTGTCCAGGGATAAGTGAGGAAGTGTTTCCACTGGGTCAGTCAGTCCAGTTTGTTATATGTATATAACAAGCATGCACACAGAAGCAGTACCACCACCACTACCTATGATAACCAGTACAGGATACGAAATGATCTGTGCCAGTTCCAGGGCCTTGTAAGACTTCTCTGATTAGTTTGCTCTGCTTGGTAGCAGATTCCTTAAACACATTTATTATAGTTTATTTAAGAATTTGGCACTCACACAGAATTTAAAGAGTTCTGTAGTACACTTGTAAAAATATATGTCTTCCACTGTAATTACAAGAGGACTTGTTTTGCTGGTATACTTTAGTGAGTTGGAGATCCTGGCTCTGGGAATTTGAATCTCCATTGTCTTCAGGGAGGTGAGCCAGCTGAGATAACCTAGAGTGTATGTGGCTGATGGGGTTATATCCCTGCTGCCTCTGCAGCCTTGGGCAAGTTGCATGCTGCCAGAGCATCACAAGAAGTAGGGACTAGTAAATCACTTTTTTGAGTACTTTATACATAGAAAACCTAGTAAGTTAGAACTAGAACTTATTTTTACCTTCTAAAATGCATCACTCTCCACATATCCCCCATATATTCTTAAGCCCAGTTCAGGCCTAATCATAGTTTGGTCCTTGCATATTATAATTAATTGGATTCAAGTTAAAGGGGATCAAATGGTAGCTTTGAGTTTTATAAAATAAAATAAAATACGATCTATTGCATTTTCAAAATTCTAAAGCAAATACATTATGCACATGGAAAAGGTGTTAAGATTTCACGCTTGTCACTTTGAGTAGATTAGAAAATATTGCTTTATTTCAGGCATTAGGCCAAGTTTTCCATTAGCTTTATTCATAAAATTTTATTAGGGTCCTAAACAAGCATTTAGTAATAAAGTGAAGTGCTTTGGGAATTTGTATGCTGTCTTCAATTTGCCATGTTCTCAGAAATACCAAGGATAATTTCATGAAAAGCTATGCAAGTGTCATGTTTCCATATTCTCTGGAAGTGCTAGCTAATTATTGGAGAAAGTGCTTACAGTTTTTAGATAAATTACATTCTGAAAATCACATTGCTGTTTGGGCAGAATAATTTCGTAGCATTATGCTGGAATGGGAAATGCATTATTGCTGTACTGGCTCAGTACCTCCTGTACCCATTGTGTGCTTGTCCCCAAAGGGAAGTTAAAACTAAAAAATGCCAGTAAAGTGGGAAGATGGCACATGTGCTTCCACTGTCACTAGCAACCAGTGACAGCTATTCAGGGACTGTGCTGGGAATGCTCACATGCTGCCCACAACTGGAGAGAACTAATGGGCTCACAGTAGTAGGAACACACTTTGAGGAAACCATATGGGTAATATTGCAGATGATGTGCTGAGGTGTACATTTCCACCAGTGTGAGCTCTTCACAAAAATGCTAGTTTCCCAACTCCATGAGCTCTTATACTGCATTCATGTGTATACTGTTATATATTATATTTAACTAAAAATCAACACTTAAAGCTCCTTAGAGGTGAACAGGTTTAGAAAGAAGGGGAAAGTTATGCAGTTCTGTGCCTCTTTCTACACAGAGAAAGGCCATGAATTTTCATCCCAGAAGGTGTAGATGCCTGTAGTAATGGCCTTTCGAGGTGACACCTGAGTCCTGAGCTGTCCTTACTCTTTCTGTGCCTTTCCCAATTAAGGAAGCTGATAGAGGAGCAAAATGGATTTAATCACAGAGCCTCAAGAAATACTCTTGAGGATGCAGTTGAATCTGAAGCCAACTTTGTCTTTCTTCCACCCTCCAATTAGGGTGCGAGATGGGACAGGGGAAGAGGAATTAAGATAATGGAAGTGGCAGCCAGGGTTCACTTCAGCACTCTCCTTCTTTTCTGAGGTGCAAGGGTTCTGGGAAGGTGGGAAGGGGATGCCTAAGGCCACATGGGCTGTTGTGGTGGGCCAGATTTGAGCCCCATTCTTTGGTTTAGAACCTGCTTTGTCAGATGCTTGAAATGATAGTTACCTGACAAAAATGCATAGAAAAATATTGTAATCATTTGGACCAAAACATTTGGGCACTTCCTTTGTTTTGTTTTTGTTTTTGCAGTGGGTGCAGCCCCTTGAGTGTCCTGGTGCTCAAAGGCTCAAAAGTGACCCCTAAATCCCTGGAGCTTGCCCACCCCAGCATTAGATGGTGCACATATTTCACATATTTTGACATATTGTTATCTGTGGGTCCTCAATGTTTTTCCTTAAAGAAAACGTAGACTGAAGTTCCTAATCTTAAATGTATATTAGCAAGCTAATTAGGTGTGGGCTGGATAGAACAACTGTTAGGTGGATAAACAGTTGGTTACAGAATCATACTCAGAGAGGGCTCATCAATGGCTCCTTCCCACACTAGGAGGAAGTAACAAGTGGGGTACCACAAGGCTCAGTTCTGGGCCCAGTGTTCTTCAACATTTTTATTAATGACTTGAATAAAAGTATGCAGGTAATGCTTATCGAATTTGCGGATGACATAAAATTGGGTGGAAGAGCTTATATCCTGGGAGACACAAACAAAATTCAAAAAGATCTTGATAGGCTTGAGCACTAGGCTGAAAACAGCAGAATAAAATGTAACCAGGATATATGCAAAGTTCTACACCTAGGGGGAAAGAAACAAATGCTCAGTTACAAGATGCAGAATACTTGGCTCAGCAATACTACAGATGAGAAGGCTCTTGGAATTGTTGTAGATCACAAGTTGGGTATGAGCCAACAGTGCAATGTAGCTGCAAAAAAAGTCAGATGCTATATTAGGCTGCTTTAACAGAAGTATAGTCTCCAAGTCCCATGAAGTACTAATTCCCCTCTATCTGGCATTGTTTAGGCCTCATCTAGACTACTGTGTCAAGTTCTGGACACCACACTTGAAGAAGGATGCTGACAAACTGGAACTCATTCAGAGGAGGGCAATAAGGCTGATCAGGGGACTAGAAACCATGTACTTTTCCAATACTTGAAATGTTGTTATCCACAGGGTCTGTTCTCTATCATCCCAGAGTGCAGGACATGTAATAATGGGCTAAAGTTAGAGGAAGCTAGATTTTGGTTGAATAACAGGAAAAATGTCCTAACTGTTAGAGCAGTACAACAATGGTACCAACTATCTCAGGAGGTAGTGGGTGCTCGAACGCTGGAGGCATTCAAGAGAAAAGTAAGACAACTATCTGTCAGGTATACTTTGACTTGGCTTCTTGCATTAGCAGGTAGTTGGACTTGATTGTGTTATAGGCCCCTTCCAACTCTATTATTCAGTGATTATAGAATCTCTTTAACAATTGACATATTTTGGATATTTTTTTTCCTAGGGCATTTTACCTGGACAAGTCAAATCTTCCACCTAATTCAACATCAAAAGCTGCTTATATAGATAAGGTAAACTGAAATGTTTTTGTGTGTGATTTCAGCATCTGCAGATGACTCTGTCTTAGAACAATATTCCAGTGCATGCTGTCTACAAGAAAATATTGTGGACATAGTACTTTACAGGGTTGAATTAATCATATGAAATAATTCCCTGTAACTTTGGGACCGCGGAACTAAATACTGTATACCTGGCACTGGAATGGTCTAAATATATAGGGTGCACAAAGGGTGCAATCAGATGGCTGCAAAGGCATATGCCCGATTGCACCAGGAAGAGTCACTTCAATGGGAGTGATCTCTCTTAAAGCCATCCTTCCATCTGCTAAGGAATTGGCTGCAAAAAAGTTGAAGCCCTTGGGAATGGATTGAGGTTGGGCTGTAGTGCATTTCCCAGTCTGTCGTGTGATCACTGGGGGGGAAATTACACTTGACTGTTTCACAATATAGCTTTAGGATCTTAGCTTATTAGTTCATGTTCCTCAGCTCACTAAGTATCTAATCTTCCTGTTCAGAAATATTCTTCTGTTAATTCTCTTTAATTATTCAATTAATGGTCGTCCCGAAGATGACAGCTTTATTCTTTTGTTATACAGTTGCTTAGGATCCAAACCAGCTGTGTGACTGCTACTTTATGCCATAGTCCTAAGCATCAAGACAGAAAAGTAGTCTGAAGACAATCTGTACTCTGAATTTATTAAAAAATAATTGTAGTTTGGTATCCCTTGAACTCATGCTTCATTATATTCACTGCCAGAAAGAGAAGCAGTTCTGATATCAGCAAGTTTGTCACTTCCTTGCAGCTGATGCGGCCTATCAATTCTTTGGATGAACTTTATCGGCTGATGGCATCTTTCATAAGATCTAAGCGCACAGCAGCCTGTGCTTACACAGCTTGCAGTGCCTCTGGAGTTGGACTGCTGTCAGCGTCTTCAGAACTTTGTAGCCGACTTGGAGCTTGCCATATCATCATGTGCAATAGTGGAGTACACCGGTATGAGACTTTAATTTTTTTTAAAATTGCAATCCCTGCAGGTCTGCATGTTTTAAAGTGTTTTTAAATGGTCATTTTTAATATTGCTATCTGTTAAATGTTTTAACAGTGTGTTTCATTCTGTTTTAATTGTGTTTTTTTAATGCTGTTTTAATTGATTACGAACACCTGTTTCACTGTTGCTGGAACTGACATGAACCACCGAACTGGCAGTTTGTGCTCATCTCTAATTATGAGTCATCTTGGGTCCCTACATTGGGAGAAAGGTGGCATATAACTAAACTAACTAAATAGTTTCAAGAATTATGAGATCCTCAAATATGTTTGTTTAGTTTTGAATCTGTACACAGATTCCAAATCTTAGTCATTATCTCACTGAATAGCCTTAGGCAAGACATTTGTAGATGTGTAACACTCTGAGGAAAGAACAACACAGGAGACTATAATCCAGCATTAAACATTTTGAAATCCTATTATTCTGGCTTGCTCACTGCCATAAATGTGCCTTCAGAAATAACGTTATATTGAGTATAGTGAAATTTACTATCAGGGAAGTCAGTATAAAATTGCTGTTTTAAGAATCTCATTCACTTGTTCAATTTCCTGTTATTCTAATTGCTAGTATTGTCCTCTCATTGTCATGGTCATTATTAGGTTCAAGGAAAAAGATTTTAGATTTCTTGATTGACTGAACCAACCATGTTCAATAAAATATCTTAATTATACAAATAGTGCAAGTAAAAGTCAAACAAAACAAAACAAAAAAACCTTTCTTGTTTTAAAAGTGTACTGAACTGGGCCATAGGAAGAAAGCTTTTGATATTTCTCTGTTAAGAGAAATTTTGCAGGAGTTGCTCTAACAATTCCTATTTTCAGTATTTTTCTACAATTTGATGCAATACTTTAAGATTTATTGCATTGTTACATTAAAGTCAGTCTCAAGCAGAGTAATCCCACTGAATAGTGGAACTTACAGAAGACTTGACTCATCAGATCCCCACTGATTCAGTGGGCCTACTCTAGTGCAACTTAATCAGCAGGGAGAATTTTTTTAAAAATGTTTCATTCTCACTGGTGAGAATTAAATAAATGAGATTTTGAAATATGAAATACATCCCAGGCAAAGGCACTGGGAGAAAGCAGACTGATAAGAAAAAAACAGGTTTTATTATATATAAGAAAAAGTACAAGGCTGTTTAGAAATCCAGGTAAAAGCAGAGTAGACTTGCAGAGCTCCTTCCATGAGATTGCTTAAACAAACAAAACACATGCAAGTGCCTTGTGAATTCAGTTCTAGTCATAAGGAAATAAAGATGTCTTGTTACCTCATAGGTCATGCGTCTTTTTCAGTTTTTTCTTTGAAAACGTAACTTGCTTTCTATCTTTTTGCTCAAGAGATACTGGAGGGGTTATCTGAAGAAATGGGAGAGTATATCTACTACAATAACTGTTTTGCTCCTTTTTGCATATCTGATTTTCTCAGATATTTTTCAGGTTACATTTGTTCAAGTATTAATGGTTAATGCAGGGTAGGTATTACTTTTGAACGACTAATCTGACATATAGTGATCCTAGGAGGATGTCATTCTTAGAGGCAATCTTTTTTTGTCATACATTTGCCTCCTCCTGGACTGACATAATTATATACATCTTGTTGAATGGCACTGATGAAGAACTGAAGAGGAAGACTCCTAAATGAATATCTTCCTGGCAGTTTTAAGAATAGAAACTCAACCTTTTTTTTTTTTTTTTTTTTTTTTTTTTTTTTGCATTTTATGTGAAACTTTGAGTGGTGTTGACTGTCTCACGAATGAAGAACTAATTTATTTAAAGGTCACTAATGAGTAAAATCCAACCAAGAGAACAGAATGACTAAATGGCAGATGGATAGGCTGGTAGGATGTTTATTATAAATGAGGAATTAAAGCCCAAATTTAATATTAAAGGGTCTTATTTTTAGAGTAATACAGGCAGTCTCACAGCAGTTAATGAATTGATTATGAGCTGTTGAAATATTCTTGTGGTATGACCTGTTGAAGTTAATTACTTTAAGTTTCATTGATTTTAGTATGAGAGTTCCGTATGGACTTCACTTCTCACAACTGAAATAAATGGAGCTGAAAAATTATTATTAAATTATTGGCATTCCCAGTAACAATGTATTTTTTTTAAAAAAATAGCAGTTCCTGTCCCACAAAATATCACTTTACAACACACAATTAATAATGTTTTTCCTATTTTGCAATTTGTTCTTTTAAAAAATGTATTTTAAAATGCCTTCAAAAGTTATGAAAGTTCAGCTCACCAAATGCTGAAGAGTAAATATTCCATGTTTTTTTTCAAATTGATGACAAATTGATACCATTTTTATAATAAAACATTCTGCTCTGCTCTAAGTGAACAGTATTATGAGAGATATGGAAATATTATAGTCAGCCTATGTGGGTACATTTTGCCAGATTGTGTGGAAATATTGTCATCAGTTTTGTAATTGGATATCTCAGTACGTTAGGTATCTGAGTGTGGAAGTCAGGGTTGTGCGTTTGATTCTATACTATGTCTCCTTGGAGTAGAGCTGGCTTGTGTGATCCTGGACAAGATGCACAGTTCTGGGGTGCTCCCAGAAGAAGGGAATGGTAAAGCACTTCTAAGTATTCTGTTCCCAAAAAACCCTGTGAAGGGTCACCATAAGTTAGAAATGACTTGATGGCATGTAATGGTTATTATAACAGTACCTGAGCCAAAAAGCTGAACCGAGTATTTGCCGGTAACATGGCAGTTAGGAGTATTAAGAATTAAAAGGAATACGTTAGAGGAACTCAAGTAGCCTATGGTAGAGTTCAAGGATACCCTTCAGATAGAAAAGCCTGTGAGTGTAGTAGTGTTAGAGGTTTATGGGAAATTATGAATTGTCAGAAAAATAATCAAGTTTTCATTTTCATTAAATATAAATTCATGTTCCAGCCATAGTAAACTTCAGTACAGAAGGTAGATAGAACTACACAATGTTTAGTGTATTTGCCTCTCTTTAAAATTAATTCTTTCATTGTGACTCAAATTGAGCTGTACTTAATAGCTCTATTTAAAGATTTTTATTTGCATTCTAGTGTCCATGCTGATAGTTGAACTTTTGAATAGATAGCAGTTATATCCACTTTGATTTTTATTGAAATGTATTTTCCATTTTTACATTAAAGTGACAAATCTTCTATCTGTTCTAGACAGACATGTGTAGCGCAAGTATATCATCAGAACAAGATGACACCAGAAAGAAAATTAAACTCTGCTTTAACCTTCACAAAGCTTTCTGTACAGAACATGTTTGCTATAATCTATGCAAATCGATCCCTTAGATTTACCATCAGTTGTTAAAATTAACATAATCCTAAAAGAAGCGAAAGCACAAAATGTTACCCTCCAGCAACAGAATAGAATTCTATTACAATAGAATTCAAGCTGTGGTCTCACTTCAGAGTAAACATGCAAAGTATGTGTTACCGAGCAGATAAGAGCACTGGACTTAGAGCATAATCAGTGTTGTAGTTGATAAAATAAATTCGGTCTTAGATTTGTCCGATTTTGTATTGCAGTTGCACTCTGAGTGTCACTCTGGAGCAGGCTTTAATTCTCGCTCGTAGTCATGGCTTACCTCCTCGCTACATCCTGCAAGCTACAGATGTGATGCGTAAACAAGTAAGCAATGTGGTGTAGATGGGTGTTTGTGTAGGGCTATCATTCTGATTGATAGCTACAGCTACTCCAGATGCACACCAGTTTCTTGCTTAGCTTTAGTGGAGTAGACACTCCCTGAAGTGAATGGAGAAGTATTTTTAAGTGTGACGGTTCTGTGTACATTTCATGCCTGAAAAGCTGGACTGGAGGTGTTTTATTTTTTTAATTCACAGCAGGAGAGATACCAAAACCAGTTTCCTTACTCTTGAGAAAGGGGGGGGGGGGGAATATAAATAACACTGAATGAATTCTAACAACTATTGAATTTTTTTTTGTTAATGAATTTTTGTATATTGGCTTGTATATTAGTATTATATTAACATCCTAGAAACTATTGGAGTTAAGAATTGGCATACAGATATTTAAAGTATATGAATCAATGCAACTGTTATTTACACACAATAGGAATATTCCGTTCATAAAATTCTCCATTTTTATGGACTTGCAGCTTTATGTTTTAAAAATATTAGTCCATAAAAAGAAAACCAATGCATCAAAACTATTAAAATATATTGATTAAATATTGCTGAGTGGGGGTGAACAGCTCTCCTACAAATTGCTACTCTCTTCTGAATATACTTCCTTTTCTCATTATTGTTTCTTTTTGTTAAGATTTTCCTCATTTTATTAAGCAAATTATGCACTATAATAATGAGTTTCTATACAGCAAGCTGTGTTATTTGCTTTAAGCAAAAACTATTACCTGAAAAATGTTTTTTTTAAAATGAAAATTGCAGCATGGGGACTCTGTTCTCTCTTTCCATTAATTCCACTGTATATTTATATAGACGTGTATTCACGGTCTGTTTTCCACACTTTGGGGTCTGAATCCTGTGCCATAGAAAATATCAACTTCCTCAAGGTTATACGATACTCAGAAATTGATGTTTTAACATTTTAAATACAGGATAGTATGCAACAATAAAAAATTTAATACATGCTTGCGGCAGTTCAAGCCTCATGAGTATTCACAGGAAAAACATAAACTCAGAAGCAAAAATTGAGGTCTACCTTAAACGTTCCCTTCTGTTCTCTGCTGCCCTCTTCCCTGTGCTTTTTCAGATACCATAGGTAAACATTTTGAATGTGTCAATTTCTTAAAACAAGAAAATTGTAAATAGCACTACTTAATATTCTATGTTTTCAACAATTCCTTGAACTTGAAAAATGCAGTGATAGTTATTATTATTAATCGGCTAAATCCAGTTGATTCCCAGTGTGGTGCAGTGGACGGAATGATAGACTAGGACTCTGGAGAACAGGGTTCGAATCCCCAGTCAGCCATGGAAACTCACTGGGGGAGTGGAACTAGTAAAACCACTCCTTAAATATCTCACTTACCTTGAAAGCCCTATTAGGGTTGCTATATGTCGGTTCCGACTTTATGGCACAGAACACACAAACAAGTCCAGCTGTTAATCCCATCTAGAGATGCACTGGCAGCAAGCGAATAGCACTAAGACTTTAAAAACACAGATATCTAGAGAAGGCCCAATGAATGAACACAAATTATTTAGTCAACAGTTATATCAATATTATTGACTCAATGACTTGCTTGAATTGTAACTATTAGATTTAGATCTAAAAATATTTATTCCAGTCTGTCTGTCACTTTTAACAATACCCCAACTAGCTTACAATCAACATAATTAAAACATAATTCCTAAAAACTGTACCAGCAGTCAGTAGACCTTTGAATTCAAGTGATTTTTAAAAACATTTTATTTATTTAGTTAGTTTCTTAATGGATTTTCACATTGATCTTCAGGACAAAGTATCCTCATAAGGCAGTATGCAACAAGAAAATAATACAAGTTTTGCTGCATCACCAGAAAGATGAACAAATGGGTCCTAGATCAAATCAAGCCTGAACGCTCACTATGTCAAATAAAAAATAAACCCTTGTTTTGTAACTATACCTTACCTGTGTGGATGTACTATCTTATTTTATTGCCCTTTCCCCAAAACATATAAGCATTATTCAAGTACTATTGTCCCTAATGCAGTTAGAGTCATTTGAAAAACAGTGGTGATCAGTGTGCTATCTCTGTTTTCCACTATTGCTTCTTTATCACTCTTGGGTATTGTGTCTCTGGAAATTTCTTTCTAGATCTGTTGACCTAGGCCTGGAATTGACATGATAGAGTTCCTTAAAAAAAGATCAGCTATGTGCAAAGCCCAATCATTCTTATGTCTTGCAGGGAGCAAGAGTACAAAACACTGCAAAGAATTTAGGAGTAAGGGACCGAACACCACCAACTGCTCCAAGGTAACTGAACATTACAGTTGATTGAGTGTGACCAGGACCATCATTTCTTCAGTTTTTGTCAGATTCTTCACCCAGATTCAAACTGCAATTTTAGTTATTACTGAAGTGCAGAGTTTTTGAAAACCTTCCGTTATTTGATTTGCCATTCGGAAAATACACACCAATGCCTATGTTTGACAAAAATTTGTTTTTTGGTGATATTTTTGGTGACCTTCTCTACAAAGACTGATTCATCGCTGAATGCCTAGTCTTTGCAGATCTCTGCAAATCAAAGACCCAGTACAGAGTACACTAGGGCTACAACTAAAATAGGAACTCCAATTATCCAGTTACATCCTACATACAGATAGGATGCTGCTACAGTTAAGTGTATTGTAAGCAGAGAGGCTGACAAGGTTCTTCAAAGCCAAGTTCAAAACCAGATTTCATAGAAATGTTAAAACTCATCTCCAATGAGAAGTTAGAAACATTGAAATATATATCTGGCTTGGATCAACCTCTGAGCCAGGGATAAATGCCCAGCTTACTCTCTGCCCATCTCCTCCACTATCCTGGGTACCTCAAGCACCTTCTCTCTTTCTCTCTCTTTTTTTTTTTGGAACAGGAGATGGTATATTAGGTTCCCCCCTTTCATCATCTAGGCCCCAATGCGCTATGTAATAGTGGCTCATTTAATTCTAATGAAATATGAGAGTGTTGCATCAATATTGGTTCTTAATAAGGTATGCACAGTTGTTTTGCTTACTTTTAAAAGAACTCATTTAGAAGTCAAAATATGTTTGGTCCAGGCATATGAGAATTTTTTTTCATTAAGTGATGGATTGCATACACTTCAAATGTAACGATGATAAATGGAAGCATCCTATCTAAAAGTATTTCCGGTGAACAATCAGTTCCCTTCCCTTGTGTTATAAATACTGGGAATGATGCAAGTATTCCTGGTGAAAATAGGAATTGGAATTCATATCATTTGTGCAGCACCTTAATGAGGTATCTGTCCATCCTAACTCATCAACTGAACATCCATAGAGTTTTACCTACCTACCTACCTACCTACCTACCTACCTACCTACCTACCTACCTACCTACCTACCTACCTACCTACCTACCTACCTACCCTCCCCTCCCTCCCTCCCTCCCTTCCTGTTGGATAGTTCAATGAGTTAGGCATTTGGTTGAAGAGCCAGAGACTGGGAGTTAGATTGTCCACTGTGCATCCTAGAAGAGCCAGCCTGTGTGACGTTGGGCAAGCAGAATAGTCTCAGGATGCCCCCAGAAAAAGGGAATTGTAAACCACTTCTGAGTATTCTCTAACTAGAACACCCTGAAAATGGTTGCTGTAAGTCAGAATTGACTTCATGGTACATGATTGATTGATTGAGAGTTTGAGTGTGAGTGTGAGTGTGTGTGTGTGTGTGTGTGTGTGTGTGTGTGTGTGTGTGTGTGTGTGTGTGTGTGTGTCTGCCTGTGTCTAAGCTGTTAAAAACAGAAATGTTAAATTGACCTGCTTAAATTTCAACTGATGCTGTGTAGGAAGATTTCTTTAAATACAGCAGTTCACTTCTCAAATTTATACTATTTGGGTCATTGTGCAACGGAATTTCAACCATTATGTTCAAATGTACAGCAAAGTCATCACAGGCAAAAAGGTATAAATACTTCTTAACCTTTTTGACAGACCTTAAAATGGGTAGATGTTAATTAAAAAGCCTATTTCATGACAATGAGCCTTTGAAAGTGTGTTATATACACTACCTGCATTTTATGTTGGTGCCATGCTAAATTTTCACCTAAATGTTTCACTTAATGAAGAATGCATGTTTCACTGAATGAAGAATGCACAGACTGCTGTTGGCACTGATTTCATTCTGATTTAAAATCAGTTGCTTCCTTCTGACTCTAGTCAGTGAAAAGTAACCACAAAATGCTTAAAAGTTTTCAGTTGTAAGCTGTTGTTTGTTTTCTTTTTGGCAGGTTGTACAAGCTCTGTCAGCCACCACCTCCTGTTGGAGAGGAGTGAAGACTCCCATATGAGGAATAATCAAACAGTGTTTGATAAAATGTGCTTTGAGTATTGATCAACAATCAAGTATCTTCAGATAGAGCAGATAGAGGAACAATTAATTCTGAAGGGGAAAAAATACTATTTGTATTTGCTGTAAATTTACATGTAGGGCATTTTGAATGCCAGTCCCCCAACTGCCAACTGGTAAGAGGACGAACACAAAAATGAAATGCCAATTGGGGAGAAAATCATGATCTCAGATCCCTTCAGAAAGGGATGATGCCTTGATTCAAAGAGAGATAAAAGAATAAACAAATTCACATTGTTATATTAGACTTAGTATAACCCCCTGTTCCAACATTTAAATTTTCTAAATTGGAGCTCTACTTGAAATTGGCATTTTGTGAGGATGCAGTTACTCAGAGCAGAGTCTTTATTCCTAATATGGTGAAATGTGTTTGGTGCAGCGCTAGTGACGTTCAGCATCGGATATATAGTAATTTCATAGTGAGATGAGAGAATGGAAGTGACAAGAAGAGTCTGAGGAGTCAAATTTCTATTCATTGGTCTTTTGGAACCATTGTCAGTGTGCTTTGTGGGATAGGGGATGCTTTATGGCATAAGAAGTGGAGATAGCAGAAAATGTAACTGAGAACATAAATGTGTATATATTTTTGTGTTTCAGAAGTTCTGACAGACATTTATATGAAAATATAATATTTTCTGGTTGTTACGTGCTGTCAATTTGCCTCTGACAGTCTGTGGGCCATTGTTTTGTTTTCCATATTTGTTGGCATATTCTTGTTAGGAATTTGACAGATTCAGTGTCTGTGACTTGAAATAGTTCTATTGGTATTCTACCTACCCTTGATTATTTGTTTCTGCCTAGTGCTTTCAGAGCAGCTTCCATTTCACTTTTTAGAATTCAGGTTTTTCATCGTAGGATTGGATAGCTCAGTATATGCATCTGGCTGCGGAGCCAGAGGTTGAAAGTTTGATTTCCCACTGGGCCTCCTTGATAGGGGCTGGACTCACTCATTCAAAGAGTCCCTTTGCAGCTCTGCAGTTCTAAGATGACAATGACGATTCTTCTTCAAAGGAATCGGTCAACCTTTTATCTCTTCTGTATAGGTCTTCAGTATACTGTTTCCACCTTCTCTTTATTTTCTCTTGGTCAGATAGTGTGATTCCCTGTTGGTTTTTCAGTATTCCCAGTCTAGGCATAAAATTATCTTGGAATCCTTGGATCTTCTGGAAGAGATCTCCTTCGTTGTTCTTTTCTATTTCTTTGCATTGGCTATTGTAAAAGTTCTTTTTGTCTCTATGTGACAGTCACTGAAAAGCTGTGGTCAGGATTCTGACCCTCCTATCATTTTTTTTTAACTTTTGCTTCTCACCTGTCCTTAGCAATGTTAAGTGTTTCTTCTATTGTCCATTTAGGGTTTTCTTTTCTTTTCAATACAGGAATTCTCTTTTTGCATTCTTCCCCAATATTATCTTTGGATTCAATACACAGTTCTTCTGGTTTGTAGTCAACTGAGTTTAGTAATGCAAATCTGTTACATGTGGAATTTTATATTCATCAGAAGTATTTATTTTAATGTTGGATATTAACCGTTTCTAATCAGTATGCCCAGGTCTTGTTTTAGCAGAGAGAATGAAGTTTTTCTATCCTGCTTCCATTTATGTATTTAGTCTATTTGATATCTATATTTGCCATCTGGTGATATCCAAGTGTATATTCATCTGTTTGGTTGCTTGAAACATGTATTTATGATAAGCAGATTGTTGCCTGCTTAGAACTGTATGAGTAGTTCTCCTGCTTCGTTTCTGATCCCTAGACAAATTTTCCAACAACATTTTGTTCTGCTTTGTTTCCTACTTTTGCATTCTACTCACTTATGATTACAGTGGTGCCTCACAAGACGAAAGTAATTCGTTCGGCGAGTAGCGCCATCTTGCAAAATTTTCGTCTTGCGAAAAGCGGTTTCCCATAGGAATGCATTGAAATTTAATTAATGCGTTCCTATGGGGAAAAAAAGTCAGAAACCAAAAAAAAGTCAGCAAAAAGTCACTTACCAGGTACAGTAGACCCAGCCCCGCTCCTCACAGTCCCTTGGTAGCCCCTGAACAGCCGGACTCTGTGTGAGCAGAGCGCCGAACAGCTGAGAGTCGGCAACCAGCAGAGAGGCGGCAGCCATTTTGGAGAGGCGGCAGCCATTTTGAGAGGCAGCAGCCATGTGGTCGCCTCTCAAAATGGCTGCCACCTCTCTGCTGGTTGCCGACTCTCAGCTGTTCGGCGCTCTGCTCACACAGAGTCCGGCTGTTCCGGGGCTACCAAGGGACTGTGAGGAGCGGGGCTGGGTCTACTATACCTGGTAAGTGACTTTTTGCTGACTTTTTTTTGGTTTCTGACTTTTTTTCCCCATAGGAACGCATTAATTAAATTTCAATGCATTCCTATGGGAAACCCGCCTCGCAAGACGAAAAATATCACAAGACGACCCGTCTTGAGAGGCACCAAAAAACTCACAAGACCCGTTCGTCTTGCGAGTTTTTCGTCCCGCGAGGCATTCGTCTTGCGAGGCACCACTGTATAAGTATGTCTTGTTTTGGTGTATTTTCTCCTGAATGTTCAAATAAAAGCTTCCGTTTTCATCTTCAGCATCTGTAGCTGGAACATAGACTTAAATAATGATTATGTTGATGGGTTTTTCCAGAAGTCTGATAGATACTGTTTGGTAAGACCTTGCATTATAGCCACTAATTACTTGTACTACATGTTGCCTTAGTATTAGCATCACTCCATTTCTTCTGCGTTTGTCATTTCCAAAGTAGAATACTTGTAGTTGTCTGACTGAATATATCCCATTCCAGTCCACTTTAGTGGAACTTTGACACCAAGCATGGCAATATTGAAACATGGCATTTCTTGCTTTACAGTTTCCAGTTTACCTTGATTCATACTTCTCACACTCCATGTTCCAGTTGTGCAGCATTGGACTTGCCTTTCATGTCTGTGAAGTCAGCCACTAGATATCCTTTTGACTTTAATCTAGTTACATCATTAGTAACAGTGCTTAAAGAGAGTGCTTTAAGCACTATGGGGCAGCATGTAAGCAGCATGCTTTGCTTTTGCTTTATTCCTACTTGTCCTTTGCTCTTCCCAAGCAGCTGAGTGCTTTCTGACCTGGGGGGTGTCTTATCTTCCATAACTATCTCTTGTTTCATTCTGGATTGTCTCATCATAGGGTTTTCAAGGTAAGAAAAGTTCAGCAGTGGTTTACCTTTCCCTTCTTCTGCACAGTATTAACAAAAGTTAGCTTATGTGTTACTGCCATTAGCATCACCTTCAGCTACCACTGCTGCTTAATAGCTGCCCTCCAGAAGTTTCTTCACCCCGTCCATCCATTCTCTTCTGCTGATATGGCATGAAGAGGGTAGATGCATCTTAGTCTGGTGCCTCAACTGTGAACACTCTGCCCTGGGTAACCCTGCAAGGAGTCCAGAATTGTTATGGAGTTTAGCCTCCTGATAGCATTGCTTTTGGCTTCTCTGACACATTCAAACTCCCTCTACATGTCAAAGTATGCATCCAAGAAGGAGAGATATTTCATTAAAATACCCAAATATTTATACTGTATCAAGGTTTTACAATTAAAGCAGTACTTACCTTACTACAGAGAAATGACACTGAATTTATGTTGCAAACATAATAACAAAAATATGACAACTTATCAGAAAAATATGAGTAACAAATCATATTAAATTTAAAATAATGCATAAATAATCCATCTGATGCAGTTTCTGCAGTAACAATTTGGCAGATAATTAATACAAAACTCATAAATAGCCCAACAAAATAAACCACGCTACGGTATTGTCGAAGACAAGATAGTAAATTGACAGGGCAGCCCTCTACAGGGGAAGTCACCTAAATCACCCAGAGCAGATGTGCAGGAGAAATTAATTCTGCTGGTAGATGCCATTCTGATGCTGAATAGATAGGACTGCAGGCAATCCACAAGAGTTCAGTCATACAGGAAAATACTGCATACATATTTACACTAGGAAAGCAGCAAGATGGTCTCTGTGCTATAATGAATAGGTTGTATCATATTTTTGTCTTCTCGTTGTTTATTTGAAATATAAGTTCTAATGTGTTTTATATCAGTACAATAACAACTGTAAATCAGATGAATGGTATTTCAAGATACGAGTATCTTACAGTAGGACGTGTGAATGTTAATGATCGGTATGGAAATATGGGATCTCATCAAAGTATGCTTCTATATAATCTGTGTGTTTGGACATCAACTTACACAAGTAGAACTCCCATGCTGGATTCTGTTGCTATCCTGTATGTAGCAAGCAGTTTGTTCTTCCTTTATATGTAGACTGCATAATTCATTTTTTGAACTGCAGTTATTCCTTGTCTGTGGCCCTTTCAAAATATTGACCCTTGTTTATATTGAATGTATCTATGATATATATTTGCAGCATCAGTTTCTAAAATGTAAAACTAATTTCAGGTTGTTCACTTAAAATCATATTAAATGTCATTTCTCAGGCTTGTCTGAGAAATAAATATGCTGGAAATGTTTGCTTAGAACCGAAATCCTGCCTCCTGGACACGATGAAATGCTGCTACAGTTCAAAAGCACAATTTAATGTAGTCCAATAGTGTCGGGAACACATATTTACTTTAGTCGTACTTCAAACTTGTTGGCTATGTTCATTTTATGAGTACCATATTGTCCTGTGTTCTCACAATTTATATACGGTTCACTGACCAATTTTAATGATTATAGTAGCACTATTTAGTCTGAGGTATCATGTATATAAGTGTAAGAAATCTAGTGAGCTCATGTGCCCCTTGCTCCTTCCAAAAAAGAAGTTAGGTTTTTCTACCCTTGCCCCTTCCATTCTAGCATTATTAGATATTGCAGAGGGAAAGTATATTTTTATAATTGCTCAATAAGACAACTAGAATATTATGGCTTTTAAAAAAAAATTATAAACATGTATGTAAAGATTTCTATGAAGCATATCAGTAGTTTCTTCTAAATTTTCCATCCTTGTAGATATACAATGTTTGTTACAAGTAAAATTGATAAGTAAAAATGAAATCTTTAAGTATGAATTTGAATAAAATTATTTTTCTATGTAGTATATCTTTATGTCCATTTCATGGTGATTACCCTGTTTCCCCGAAAATAAGACCTAACCTGAAAATAAGCCCTAATATGAATTTTCAGGATGCTCGTAATATAAGCCCTACCCCCCCAAATAAGCCCCAATTAAGTGAAACCCCGCCCTCCACCCTTGTGCAGCAACCAGAAGAAGATGACATGACTGTATTTGAATAAATGTAGATTGTTGTACATGAAAAAAATAAAACATCCCTGGAAAATAAGCCCTAATGCGTTTTTGGGAGCAAAAATTAATATAAGACCCTGTCTTATTTTCGGGGAAACACAGTACTTATAGTTTAATCTAATACATTATGTTTTTATTAGATACCTGATTTGTTTAAGTTTATATATAAAACTATGGAATAACACTGAACGGTAATAAACGTTTTACACATGTCAGTTCTGACCTGAGTTTTCATTTGTTGTTGCTATTGCTCCATCAATGTATATGACACTTTTCAGAGTAATGTAAAGAGAGAGGTGGCTTCCTGAAAGTGGAATCTTTTTGACAGCAAAGGGCAAATTAAATTTTTTGAAATAAAAAAGCACCAGTAAATAGCATATTTAGAAGTGAATAATATCAGAAGAAGGGCACATTTTTGTGGGAGACTGGCAAAGGGTCCCAATTCAGATCAGGAATGTGTTCAGGAAAAGGACTAATGTAGTACAGTAGGACCACACTCCCATCTTTGGGATCAGTATCTGCTAATTCACTTATCCACTGCCTAAAAATACTCAACAACAGCAAAAAAAAAAAAAAAAAAAAGGTAGGCTAAGGGAATCCGGCTGCCCTTTGCAAAGATGGCAGCTGCAGCTTCCCTACCCTAATTGAAGCCACAGGCACCATCTTTGCAAAGGGCAGCCAGTCTCCCTTTTTACATGCCGTGGCTGGGAGGCCAGAAGGAGACCTCGGCAGCGGTGATTAAGGTAAGGAGGTGTCGGTGGGGGTGGGGTGGGGGCTAAGGTAGGGAGAGGAAGGGGTGGGGGTAGGCTGTGGGGTTGGGTGGCTGTGGGGGGGGCTGGCTGCCTATCTGCTGCTGATCAGTTGATCGGCAGCTGGTAGGCAGAATTGTGTGGTTTTTTTTAATAGGAAGGGGGTGGGGGAGGGCTAAGGTAGGGAAAGTAAGGGGGTGGGGGTAGGCTGTGGGGTTGGGTGGCTGCTTATCGGCTGCCAATCAGCTGATCGGTGGCTGGTAGGCAGAATGTTGTTTTTTTTAATACGAAGGATGAATAAAAACGGGTAAATATTCGTCCCTTTGCATTCGTGGGGGTCTCTGGAACCCACGAATATGAAGGGATGAATATTTAACGAATCAGCTATTTTCGTCGAAAAAGCCAATCCGTTTTTATATTCGTCCCCATCTCTAGTATTTATACATATTTCCAGGGTGTATTTACCAGATCTGGCCTCTAGAGCTAGCCAGAGACCATGCAATATATAGTGTTAAATACTTCTGCAGTTTTTGGCATCTGTGGGGGTGGGGGTTTGGAACTGATCCCCAGATACTGGGGGTTAAGAAATACAAAAAATTAAACTATATATTTCTAGCTTGGAATGAATAATGTTATTAACATTAGTTCATTTCATACATTATACTAGTGTTTCCTAACCAATGAGTCACAAAGTGTTTTCTGGGGAGTCACAGGTATGTGTTGTAGCCCTTGTTAAATTTTTCCTTGACCTCTTGGAGCTAGATATTAAAGTTTGTGTGTATGTGTATATAGGAGAAAGAAGACTCTACTTCTTGCTGGCAGATGCAAACAGACCTGTGTGATGCCAAGCTCAGGGCCTGATCAGCACACACACTAAAACAGAACCAGTGTTATGACTGGACTGCTCTCTTTAACGTCTGGACAGCTTTAATATGTTTAATGCAGTGTTCCCAATCTTGTTGGAGTCATGGACCTCTGTAACCTGTGATTCCCCCACCACATTTGCACAAAAATGCATTTTTAAGGGGGTAAAATCATCCTTCTCAAAAAGTAGAGTCTCCCCAAAGGTTGTAGGACCTCCATGTGTGCTCCTTCCTACTTTCTTTCCAAACCGTTCTACGTTACTGGAGTCATCCTTACAATGCACTAAATGTATGTGAATGGCCCTACTGCATTATGTTAGTTCAGCTAGTTTTATTTATAAGCCACTTCCAACAGAAAGCTGTGGCCCAGAGTGGTTCACAATAAATGCAGCTTATCAGAAAACATCATGGGGGTAATGGTGGAGGAGAAGGGGCATTAAAAAAATATATAAATATATTCAAAACAGAAACAATGCAACAAATACAGAAGAAATTCAATACTACAATGAAATCAAGATGAACAGAACTCAACAGAAAATGATTAATCCTCACTGCTACTACTTGCCATGCTGCATCCCAAGAAGCTACAGCAATCCATCTTAAATACAGCTCAGAAGATGCAGAATCTTCTCATCAGGCTCATTGTTTCTCAGCTGGCTCTCTCATTTCTCCTCCCTAGGGGACAAACAGCAGGAAAGAGAAATAATAATGGTGGCGAAGTCTTCCCCAGACTTCCAGCTGTATAATCTTACTAATGGTACAAATCTTACTACATCAGTCAAACCTGGAAATAAAAATCTCAAAAACAAAACAAAACAGCAGGACATCTAAGATTTCCAGATATTTATGAAGATGATCATTAATTAGGATTTATGCAAGTAGATGAAGCTTATTATTTACAATGAAGCTTGACAAGCTAAACTGGAAACACTGATAATAAAATTACCTAATTAAATTTGATTCATGTCAATCAAAAGCTACAGAAAACTTGAGATTTGGCAAAATTTCCTACAATTAAGCTCTTTATTTCTTGAACAATCTGAATATATACTTATCAAAATGAATCTTCCAATATCAGCACTGCTGACTGACACACATACAGATATGTCATCAGTTGTTTAACAACTGTGGCATAGATGGATCTTTGTGACCAATGACTCTCGGTGTGTGGTAAACTATATAAATGTAGTGGCAGCAACAAAAAAGGATGTTATTTAATCTGTCATCTATATACATCTACCAACATTTTATTGTGAATGCTTTTGAACCTGATTTTAATAATCCAAAGATTGGATTTGCCTTCCACTGCTTCTATAACATATTTCACATGTTTCTCTATAAGGTCTAAGATATTCATACTCCTGTTTATATTTTAAATAAAGGAATGGAAGCATTGGTAAGACCCTGTCCACAATTTTAGATCATTGTAATTTAAACTGCTAATGTCCTGTTGACTTCAGTGCGTCTAAGCCCTTTTGCATGGAAATATCTGGAAGACTAGGCTACAGATACGTATTTTACCATGCGATCTGTACATGGGGATATACATCAATATTAGACGATAACAAGGATATCTTCTCCTTCCCTCAGCTGGTGATTGGAGGAACTCTTGGAAGAACTGATATAAACAAATGGAGTAGTTCACCTCTTTTCCTCTTTCCTTTAGTGTGGAAGGGATGGAGGCACCAAAATTGGCTGAAGCGCCAGAAGGAAAAGCTCTACCTTGAGGTTCAGTTGGGAATTAGATTGAGAGCATTACAATACCCCCTCAATATGTCACCACTGCTGCCCATTGCAATGGAGAGAAATGATGGGAGTTTCAGTTTCAGTCCTGGAGAGCCACACTTGCTCATCTTTGCAGTAGAGTGGAGAAGGAGAGATTGATAAGAAATAGCATAAATCCTGAAGAATTCTTGTTGAAGTTGCTCTAGAAATACTTTTTAAACGTAATTTTTAAAAACATGAAAAAGTTACATAAATCAAGCTACTTTGGCTGCAATCCTATTATATATTTAAGCTTTGGAAGTCAAATAGCATATCTTACAGCACCTTTTTGCTGATAATGAACCCCTGAGTTTTTCAATGCACATTAATGCAGTGGGTTGGAGTGTGCCCCCAGATTCAATTGGGGAGTTATTAACTGCCAATGAGAACCTATTGCAAGTTTGCTTTCCACAAGTATAGCTACACAATAGAATTTTAGCCTTTCTTTCTGCTAGTTGTTTTGAGTTGTGAAGTATAACTTGTTATACCCTCACTACAAAGCTAGTAACTTGTTACATGTTACTTACTAGTGATGCATTGCTTGGAAGCTCTGGGTCCCCTTATTGCTGGATGGGATACATGTTGGTAGTTGTTTTGAGATGTGAAGTTGTTAGTGATGTCTGCTGTATTAGCATATTTCCACACCTCCACAGGCATAAATTGTGGGATTGCTCTGTTACTTATTTATGATGCTGTTGTACCATTAGTAGTAACTCAGGAGTGGAATGATGACCAAGGACAACTCAGAACATCACTTGAAATATAGTGAAATGTTACTAGACTGTGATCCCATAGGCAGTAACTTATTTGCTTCCTTTCATGTATGGAGCCTTGTGTGGGTTAGAATTTTGTAAATGTTAAGTGATGATGAAATGGTAATGCTGTTTTACAGTCAACCAGAGTTCTTAGAGACTTTGTTACATAGGGAACGGTTGCATATAAAGAGCATTTACACAGTTAATCAAAGAAGCTAGCACTTAAGTCTGAAGCACATTGGCTATTATCCAGAGAGTCCATTTAGGCAAGAGCCTCTGTGTATGCCATGGGGGCTTTATTTTCATTCCCATTATATCTATCATTATGCATTGCAAGCTGCTTTCTAAGCTGCCGAAACAGCTTGTTGCAGTGCTATGTGGAGGTGCAAACTTCTCACATAATTTCTCTTTGACTGTGGCTGTTATGTTAAGTTCCTTTGAAATCAACTGAGGCTTGATTATGGATAGGAAAGATACAAAGCATGTGATTACAAAAATATTCAAGCATACAAATTCATTCATTTATTTAGGCATGCATTTTTATACTTTTTTCAGCCCACTCTCTCCAAAGCATTGTAAAAGGATGAAACTGAATAAAACACCATTACAGAAGTCCTGTTCAGTGTGCTTAGAGAGGAGGGACTAGCCCCTCCTGTTGCTTTTTCCACATCAAAAGTGATGTATCTGCAGAGGCAAAACTCCTGCTCATATGTAGGTAAGCCTAAAGCAAAAACTAACACCTGCAAATCCAAATAATCAGGGTTAAAATTTTCAATCATACACTTCAAAACACACAGAGAAACTTAGGTTCTTTGGGAGGGAATTCTGTAACTGGTGAGCCACTACAGAAAAGGCCCTGCTTCACATTCTCACCAGCCAAATTTCTTTTCGTGGTAGGACATATATGAAGGCTCTGCAGATTATCTCAGCCTGCAGATAATTTCATATGGGAGGAGAATGTCTATCAGAGCTAATGGATAAGATTAGGATTTGTGTGTGTGTGTGAATAATTACCAAAACTAACATTAATCTACAGCAGTGAATTTATGAACAATCTTGTGTTTCTAAAGTTAAGAGATAAATGTGAATATTTATAGAACCAAAACAGCACCATCCACTCACAAATGGGAGGCATTTCCAGAACTACATTAAAAAAGAAAAAAAATCCTTCATCACCCACCCAGAAGACCCCAGTGAGAACTGAGCAGGCTCAGACATCACATAGTGCTGACTAATTTATAGTTTTTAGTGGGGATGGAATGGAATATCACAGTCGAGGTCATGGCTGATTCACCAGAACACTGAGATGAAGCGTTCCTCAATGCAATATTTTGTTGCAGGCTTAATTATTCCTTCTCTGTTCAATATCTCCTTGATACAAGTACCATAAGTAATAAGTGATGATGATATAGTCCCAGAACACAGTCTCACTGTTCTGGGACTGTGTCCTCATCATCATTGAGTTGTAGCATCTGCTTCCATTTGTCTTCTTTCTTGACAGAATACTTCCATTGCCCTTGAATATCTTATGTATACATTTTTTGAGACATATCGTACTTCTAAATATGTATCTTTATAGCAGTCTTAAATCTCTTTTATGACTATTTGTGTCAACTTCTTGTTTCTTCCTTTGTTCCACTTTCTTCTGCATACAAAACAATCACTGAATTTAAACCCCATACAGCCAAGCAATTTTCTGAAAATATGGCAGATTATTCTTTCATCAATAAAACCCCATCTAATTATAAAATAAGACACGTGAGAAGAATTGCTTCATGAATATCAAGTAGGGAGAAGTTTTTCAGTGAAAAATTCAGATCTGGTGTAAATGTAATGGTGGCGATATCTGAACCATGGTTAAGATGTTGAGAATACAGTCCCCACCTCTCAGATCTCTGGTTTGAATTCTTCTGTCCATCCTCTTTCTTTTCAGTATTAATCCTTTAACACAGGGGTCCCCAACCTTGGGCCTCCAGATGTTCTTGGACTTCAACTCCCAGAAATCCTGCCCAGCAGAGGTGGTAGTGAAGGCTTCTGGGAGTTGTAGTCCAAGAACATGTGGAGGCCCGAGGTTGGGGACCACTGCTTTAACAGCAAATATCTTGGCTCACAAGATTTCTCATTTTTCTCAGGAACTGGCATGAATTTAAACACTCTGGGGACCTAGTTAGAATTAAAAGTGGGTTAATATAGGCTGGATAGCCTAGTGAATTAGAGTAGATGGGGTGCACCCAGGACTCAAGAATTTGTTCTCCACTGTGTTCCTCAGGAGAGGAACCAGCCTGAATAGCACAGGGTAAGCTGTAAGCTGCACAGTTCCAGAGTGCCACCACAAGAAGGGGATGGTAAACTACTTCTGAGTACTTTATACCTAGGAAGTCCTAAAGGATTTCTGTAAGTTGGAAATGACTTGAAGGCATATAGTTACTATAAAGGTGCAGAGGAAGCACTGAGGAGTGGTTGAGGCCACAAATGATGGAGTAATTCATTACCCATTAGATAGTAATTAATTATTCATAAGGGAGTAGAATTTCATGGCTTGTTGGCCACCTCTCTGCTTTTCTTGTGCCAGCAGGTAAATTACCTTATTTCATTTAGACAAGCCTTTGGCCACTAACAGGCTGCTGCAGCAGGGTCTTTTAATGGTGGGAATTGTACATTTTCTTTCATGATGCTTTTAAATTGTTCCAGTTTAATGCTTAGTTTTACTTTGATAACTTTTGTGTTTTAATTGTCCCCCCCCCCCCCCATTACGATTGATGGTGTTTTTAGTTATATCTGCTTTAATCCATGCTGTGAGCTGTCTTGGGTTCTGCATGAGGAGAAAGGTAGAGTGTAAATAAAATAAAAGATCAAGAACTAAAATAAAATACTAAACCATCTGTGGTTAAATCCTAGGTTAAAGTCACTGCCCATGTTGACACCATCTCCCAGCATAGACCATCTCTTGTTTCCATTGTGCATATCAGCTAATAGAAGCAAGATAGACACATGAAGCAGAGGTGAAAGACAAGAGAAACTCAAGAACATCCAGGTGGAAGTTTGAAAACTTTCTGGGTCTGTTTTAAGCAGAAGCTCTTTGCTTGTACAAACATCTGTGCAGGGTTATTTTTCCACAGGAACACTGGGACTTATCTTCAAAGCTTAATCCTCATACATCTACATCCAAAACAGCCAGTACTGCATTGTGTTTCACTATGTCTGGCGCAACTACTTATCCATCAGAAAAATCTGATATTCTATCATTGTTCTATTCTTTCCCTTGGCCCCATATTTCTATATGCACTAACTGAAATCCTTGAAGATGAAAGGGCTGAAGTCTTTTACCATCTTCAAACATAATGTCTTGCCTTAGAGGTTTTCACATGTAGAAAAATGTATTTTTGAAGATACACTGCGGAGCTAGAAACAGTGCAGAAAATGTTTTTCCTCTCAGAAGTATATAGGAACAGGAATATGGGATCAGACCGACAGCCTATCCAGCATAACATTCTGTTCTCATCACACTGGCCCCAGAGGAGGAAATAAGCATAACCCTTCAATCTCTTTATAGTGTTTCTCAACTATTTTAAAACACATTGCCACATTTTATTAATCATAAAAATCTCCTGTTACCCTTCAAGTCTTCGAACATGTTTTTTTTTGCAATATGAAATATCATGATTTAAAAACAAATTAAAAATTGTCTAAATTCAGAAAAAAATTAACTTTTAAATTTTTTCACAGTAATTAATGTGCAATATGCTAAGTAATAGAAGCTGGTTACCAAGAAAGCAATAGGAATATTTCCCCCCACATTCTGCCCCATCATTTTTCAGCCCATGTACATTTTCTCCCCTAAAATCTTCATAGGCTCCACCTGAAAGGATACCCCATAAGTTTTTTAAAAATCTCTACTTTAGGCTGAGGGATCATTTGAAGGGTCAACAGATCTTCAAAAATCACTCCGTTCAAAATGGACCGCATCATGGCCTTCCATGAGTCTGACTCCTTTTAAAGGTCAGAACCACATCAGAGGCCAACGCACGTAATCTTCACCTTTCAATGGCATTCAGCCTCAAACAGAAGGTAAATTGTCTTCCCAAATTGTTATTTCAAGTCATTCCAAAATTGTGCAAACTTTCAGATACATTTTTGATGGGGGGGGGGGGCTGTCCAGTCAGGCCAGATTCATTTTGTTGCTCTACCAGTGTGGTAGTTCATCCTGTTTCTTATTTATTAATCACACATATATCATGTGTGGGCAGCTTGTAGATAGGAAGAGGGGCTGGCCAACTTTGGAAGCAGCCAGTTGAAGCACTATACCTACTGAACCCTAGTAAACCAACTGCAGTGAGCGTCTGGCTGTCAGGAATGTTGGGTCCTGTGAAGTGATTCACCTGCTTTGATGCAGGGCAGACATGACATCGTAGCTTACTGCACCAGCAGCTGGTGCAACTGGATTTGACTCAAGAAACTGTATTATATCTATTCTCAAAAAATCATACTGATTTTTGTAAACTTGTAAACTCAAGCCTGTGGGTTCCTTTAGGGGTTAATCCATCTCATAGTTTGCAGTTTGATTCCTTATGCTAATACTGGCCTTTAAAGCTCCACATGGTTTTAAAATCATGGTATTTTTGTCCTATATACTCATAACCTTCTACAGTTTTCCCTTAGGATGTTGTTGTTAAGTGCCATCAAGTTGCTTCGACCTATGTTGATCCTGTGAATGAGAGATCTCCAAAATGTCCTGGCCTCAACAGCCCCACTCAGTTCTGTGGGTTCCTTTAGGAGGTTAATCCATCTCATATCCAGCCTTCCTCTTTTCCTGCTGCCCTCAGCTTTTCCCAGTATTATTGTCTTTTCCAGAGAATCTTGCCTTCTCATGATTTCCCCATAGTGTAACAGTCTCTGTTTCATCATTTTTCTCTCCAGAGATAGCTCAGGATTGATTTGCTCTAGGATCCACTTGTTCATCTTTACAGTGGTCCAGGGTACCTGCAGAGCTCTCCTCCTGCACTATATTTCAAATTAATCTTTTTTTTCTGTCAGCTTTCTTTACTGTTCAGCTTTGACATCTGTACATAATGATTGTGAATAAAACTCTGTGGATCATTTTAGCCTTGGACTCCAGTGACACATTCTTACCCTTGAGGATCTCTTTTAATTCCCTCACTGCTGCTCTCCCAAGTCTCTCTTCTTCTGATTTCCTGACTGCAGTTTCCATTTGGATTGATCACTGAATCAAGATATACAAAATCTTTCAGACGTTCAATTTCTTCACTGTCAACATTAAAGTTATGTAGTTCTTCTCTAGTTATGATTTTTATTGTTCACCTGCACTCCTGCTTTGGCACCTTATTTCACTTTCATTAAAAGTTGTTTCAAGTCATTGCTGCTTTCTGCCAGTAAAATTGTGTCATCTGCATATCTTAAATTACTGGTCTTTCTTCCATCTATTTCTCACTCCTCCATCATCTGAATCTAGCCCAGCTTTCCATATGATATGTTTTGTGTACAGATTGAACAGATAGGGGGATAAAATACACCCTTGTCTGACACCTTTGCGTATACGAAACCATTCTGTCTCTCTATGTTCTGTCCTAACAGTAGCTTCTTGTCTACAATACAGGCTACACATCAAGACAATCCAGTGCTAAAGCATAGTCATTTCTTTCAGAACAACCCATAGTTTCTCATAACCCACACCATCAAAGGCTCTGCTGTAATTTTTACAGCATAGACAGATCTTCTGAAATTCTTTGGTGTGCTCCAAATAAGCAGTGGGTATTCACAATATTATCTCAAGTGTGTCTATGTTTTCAGAATCTGGCTTGACTATCAGGCATTTCTTGTTCCACATAATGGAAAAGCCTTTGTTGCAACACCTTGAGCATCACTTTGCTTGCATGGGGCATTAGAGCAACAGTCCTATAGATGCCACTCCTTGGCATCTCCTTTCTTGGGGACTGGAATGTATATTGAACATTTCTAGTCCATTGTTTTGTTTTCCATATTTGTTGGCATAGTCTTTTTAGGATTTTGACAGATTCAGTCTCTCTGGCTTGAAATAGTTCTATTGTTACCTCATCTACCCTTGATGATTTATTTCTTCCCAGTGCTTTCAGAGCTGGCTGGACAGCTCAGTGGTTTAGGTATCTGGCTGTGGAGCCAAGGATTGCCATAAGTCAGGATTGACGTGACAGCACATGATGATGATTATTAGTGCTTTTGGAGCAGCTTTTACTTCACTTTCTAGAATCACAGGTTGTTCATCATAGGATTCCTCTTCAAAAGAGCCTGTTATCCTTTTATCTCTTCTGCATAGGTCTTCAGTATACTGTTTCCACTGTCTCTTTAGACAAGAGTCATCTCGTGCCCTTGTGGTCAATGGCCATATGTAATCACAGTGGCATGAAAATCTGGAGACCTCAAAATAGGCCTACATTCTTGTCTTCTTGTGCTAGTTGACATTGAAGGTGGCAGGTATGGGCACTCATACTAGGAGTAAGGTCCTGGTAAGAAATGTGGCTCTGCACCATAGAAGTAATAAGGAAGGGGCATGACCTTCTCTGTTTGCAAGTGCCGGGGCTTGGTGTGTCTTTTGCCACCTGAGGACCCTTTTCCTTTAAGTAGAGAATACAGCTTCTCCATATCCTGCTTCCAATTACGTAATCTATTTGATTTCTATATTGATCACCTGGTGATGTCCATATTTACAGTTGTCTGTTTGGTTGCTTGAAGCATGTATTTACAATAAGCAGATTGTTGAACTCTGTGAGTCCTTCTCCTGCTTTGTTTCTGCCCCTGGACCATTTCCCAAAAGCAGATGGTTCTGCTTTGTTTCCTACTTTTGCATTCCAGTTTTCTTTTTTCCCCTTTTTTTCCTTTAATTTTTCAGAACAAAAACAAATACAAAAGTGCAAAAAACTTACTACACAATCTAAACTACCGTGCACCCCATACCCATGGGACCCCTTAGAACAATAATTTTAATACAATCTTCATTTCCAAAATTGTATTGTTTGTTGTTTAGAGGCTTTCCCCTTCCAGTTTCCTAGGATTATAAGCATGTCTTGTTTCGGTGTGTGATCCATTTCTTCCTGGATGGTTGCATAGAAGCCTTCAGTTTCATCTTCTTCTTTCTGAGGGTACATGTCCTAAAGTTCCCCCTTGTGGGTATCCTGAAGGAAGCTGTCCTTCTACATGACCGCCTTGTTGTTCTGGATCAGGCTTCCTATAGAGGCCTAGCAGAATCACTATCTATTGAGCATGGGCATAAAAAAATGATCTGCTTTTTAATATACTATTTTTTATTACTTTTAGATACTTTATTAAAAATCTGATTTGATTTTTTAATTGGTGAACCCGTGCTGAGGAATTTGCATTTCATATTTTGTACAGTCTATAACTTATAGAAAGCTCTTTTATAAATAATAAACAATGGGACTGCTTTTTTACCTTTTTAAGTTCTTGCAGTAATTCTGTAAACTAGCCCCTTGAACATATATCAGTGTCAGGGAAAGTGTGGCCTCCCCCCACATGTTGCTGGACTTCATCTACCATCTTCCCTCACCATTGGCTGTACTGGCAATAGCTGACAAGAACTGCAGTACAACGACATCTGGAAGTCCACGCACTCCCCACCCTTGTTCCATAATGTGAAGTACACAGTTTTGGATAAATAACTATTATAAATCTTAGTAATGATAATTTTAAAATCACTGTACCGGAACTTGGTTGTATTACATTCCATTATACAATGTCACAAAATTAATAAAATATGAGTTTCAATTTCCACCTCAATTTTAGAAAATGGGTTTTTCTTTCACTGAATCTTACCTGAGGGCCTCAGCCGCTGCTATGGTTGTAATCAGCCTTTGCCTCTTCTCTTTATTTCAAAGAGAAGAAAATTATTAGACCCACAGTATAAAATCACACATGCCTTTACTGTACTGTCTTGCCATCACCTCATCCACTTGCTCCTCTTTATTCATAATCATGGCTCAGTGACCAAATCTTTTATCTCTGTCCCCTGTTGTTTTGATTGACAGCACAGCATCACAGAGGTCCTGATGATAATCTTATAATAAATTCCATTATTTTCTTTTCCTTTTTCCATTATGTTTTTCATACCCGTGAAGTAGACAAATCTGTTTTGCTCTGTATAATTCTTACACATCATTACTCCCATTTTTCACTCTATAGTTAAACCAGTAATTCATGTTGCTTCTATCCCCCTTTCTTGCCCAATTTCCTTGTCAAACCTGTTTTTTTAGCTTTTGCATTTCTGGACTTCTGACTATTGATTTCCAGTCTCCCTCCTCTGAACTTGTTCTAGTTTGTTGGCATCCTTCTTAAAGGGTGGTATCCAGAACTGGACACAGTGCCCTGGATGAGGCCTAACCAGTGCTGAATAGAGAGGGATTAGTACCTCATGAGCTCAAACTATAGGAAGCTAAAGAACTAACACATTTTAATTGACATATGCCTTCATGGACTGTAGTCCACTTCTTCAGATGTGAAGGAGACGGAGCAAGAAGTTGGTGTTTTTATCAACATGCTGTTAAGCTAATGGAAGGAATGATATTTTGAATAATCCAGAACTTGAAGCTATGGCTTGATCTGTTTTTTTTCCTCATTAACTGTAATTCATAGTTAAATAGTGGTTCATAATTAAATGAAAGTACATAGTTTAGTTTCCCAACCTAGAGACTGAACCTGGGATCTTATGCGTGTTAACAATATACTCTATCATTGAACACATGTATTTTTGAAACATAAAAATACATGTACAAATTAAGTGGTGAGAAAAGAATTGAGGACAAGCACAGCCTTATACTTTCTAGAGAGGCTGATATGTATGTTTAAACATCACCAGATGGGTTGACTAAACAGGGTGATTCAGGAAAAACAGCCTACTTCATTCTAAATTTAGTGGAAATTGTGTACAAGTTCTAGTTGTAACTGCTATGAAAGTTGACTGTGCAAAATGAATAATTAGCTATAATTCCCAAACCTTATTAAAACTGTGATTAACCCACAGTTTAATATATTGGTACAAATAAAACATGAATACAAGTTTAATAATTATTATAACCTTAAGTCAAGCTACTTGGTTCCAGAAGGACTTCTAGAAGAAGGGAGTGGTATCTGAGTACTTTACACCTAGAAAACCCTGACAAGAGTCACCATAGGTTAGAATTGCCTTGAAGGCACACAATTATTATTAAGAACCAAGACATATGACATTATTTATGAAATTCGTAATCACAGTACATAAAAAAAAATCAAAGTAAATATGTAGGAATTCTAGACTGGGACTTGGTATGGGCGTGGGATTTGTGTGTGTGTAAAGGGAGGTCTAAGCCTTTGCCCTGTCATAGACATAATTCATGCCACAGTCTCAAAAGGGGCCATGTGGCTCCCTAGGGGTCCTGGCACATTTGAAAAGGGCAATAGACTGGGAAAAATATCTATTTTTCTATTCATCTGTTTGTGTTGTATCCTTTTTGTGACAGTTGGCCCTGGAATCTGAGAAGAGCTCCTAAAAGGGATGTGGCCAAAAAAAAAAAAGGTTGAGAATGGCAGGTCTAGATTCTACCTGCCCACCCCACATGGTCCCTTTGGCATACAGGCTATTTGTCACAACCCACTTGTCCATCTTTCTCTTCTCCAGCTCCATATTCTTCCAGCTCCATATTCCAAACAAATCAATTTTCTCTGTTTTATTTTCCATATTTATTGGCATATTCCTGTTAGAAATTTGACAGATTCAGTCTCTGTGGCTTGAAATAGTTCTATTGGTGTTCCATCTCCCCCTGGTGATTTATTTCTTCATAGTGCTTTCACTTCATTTTCTAGAACTGCAGGTTCTTGATCATAGAATTCTTCTTCAAAGGAGTCTGTCATCCTTTTATTTCTTCTGAATATGTATTCAGTATACTGTTTCCACCTTCTCTTTATTTTTTCCTGGTTCCTGTGCTTCCTTGTTGGTCTTTCAGTGTTCCTAATCTAGGTTGAATTTTTCTTTTGATTTCTTGGATCTTGGATCTTCTGGAAGAGATATCTTGTTTATTCCCTTTTGTTGTTCTCCTTTATTTCTTTGCACTGGTTATTGTAATAATGTAGTTCTCTGTGTTTCTACATGATAGTCTCTGAAAAACTGCATTTAGGATTCTGACCCTATTTCTTTCATCTTTTAATTTTGCTTCTCAACCATACTTTACAATTTTAGGTGCTTCTTCTGTCATCCATCTAGATTTTTCTTTTCTCTTTACTACAGGAATTGTATTTTTGCATTCTTCCCTAACAGCATTTCTGGTTTCAGTTCAAAGTTCTTCTGGTTCATGGTTACTGAGCTGACATAATCTAAATTCACAAAAGGATGATGGTATTAATGCCAGGTGATCTTAACAATGGAGATAATTCCATAACTAGGATATCATAGTATTAAAGATCAGAAGAGTTTTTGTGTATCTGCAATGCAGGCAGTTAATGGGACTGTTGCAGCCTTTAGTCAATGGATGTGCCAATAAAAGTTTAATGGTTCTCTGAAAGATGCTTAATACAATTATCTCTCTAATGTCTCTCAGTTATATACAGTTTTCATAGAAAGCTTATCTGAAAGAAGAATGTGGGCTATAGTCCATGAAAGCTTATGCAAAATCAAACTTGATAGTCTTTTAAGGTGCCACAAGCATTGTTGTTATTGCTACAGTTGTAATAATCAAGTATATTCATGAGAAACATTTGTTGGATCACATAATTACAGTGTGAAATGTTGGTTGAAATCCTGTTGCTGTACATTTAGCCTGCTGGCAATTTTCCAATATTAAAGGCTCCTCCTAACCATTCCGAGGCTCCCAAAGGCTTCTCAAAGGCCAAAGGGATCCCCAGAGAGCCTTGGAACCTGAAAGGGGAGGGTGCAGAAATTTTTTAAAATTCATTTCATTCTTTATTATGTGGTCACAGACCCGAATTTAACTTAATTAAAGATTCCAGTTGATGGATGATGACATCATCTGGGTTGTATGGTGTAAGCTTATGCCAACAGGATTTCAGCTTTTACAGGGGAAAGACACACACTGAAATAATAAACTCTCTGACATTTCTGCTGATTTCCAAGCTGAGACAATAGTTTTTACCATAATTATGCTAAAGCTATCCACTAGGTAAGAGTATGTACTCCTTGTACAGCTAAGCAACACTGGTATCCATCACTGGCAGTAGTTACTTTTACAATGAAAGTGATGCACACAGAACATAAGTTCTGTACAGCAAAGGCATTATAACAAATACTTTGTATACAAACATTTTCCATTCACTGTTATAATGAGAAACATCACTTTTTACAGACAACCTGAACTGTATTGAAACAGCAAGTTTTCCCTCTCCTTAAAGGAAAGCAAAACACAGGTCATTATACTCACAACACCCCAGCTATGTGATGGAATTCTGAATAATGGCTACATATAAAAAAACAGAGCAAAAAAACCCCAACCAGTCAGGACAATGTTTGACCATTGGAAGTCACTAATATTTGGCACACAGAAGTATTCTATCACTATCCACAGAGTGTGGCTCTTGCCCCCTCTAGTGATTTAATATAGGTTGTTAGAAATTTGCTCCAGCAAGCTGGAGGTGTTCCTAAATGCATACCAAAGTTCCGGTACCTATGTAGAATCACAAACATGTAACATATCTACTTTTGATTGCAAAACCTGCTCACCACCACCATCAAGGAAAGTCATCTTGCTCTTTTCCGTTGTACTGCATTTTATTGTCATTTGTTGACAGAAACCAAAGCAAAACCCTTGATCCTAACATCCCTGGAAAGAATCTTCATCAAGATAGGAAGAAGAACTACAAAGATCAGGAAAGAGGCACAAGAAGAGTACTGTAGTTTATTATAATACACTATTATTATTTTCACAACATTTATCTCAAACTATTTCCACATGTCAAGTAAGCCAAAACAAACACACCCACACATCCACCCACACTCCAAATGGCTGAGATAACTGCCTTACCCCCTAGATCTACATGTAACTTGGTACCTTTCTTTCACCTTTTCTCTTTGAGTTTACTTCCTACCTCCTTATCCTAGCTAGAAAGTTAAAGGCTCTTTCTCTTACACTCTACCTGAATGGTACCAAATGTTTTTACACTAATTTCATATATAAATGAGAATAAAGAACAGCATTTATTTATCATTTCTTTGCATATTAACTACATTTATAGTTTACCTTACTTTTGATGAGCTCAGTCAGCTTGCACTGCTTTCTTCATCCTCACTTTTTATGCATAGTGACCTTGTGAAGTAGCTAATAGGGTGTAAGAATGTGTCTGGCCCAAGTTACCCAAGTTACTTCAGTTCCATGGCTCAGCAGGAGCTGAGACTGGATCTCCAGTCTAACACCCTAATCAAGTCATTTGTTTTACGTAGCTGTGCTTTGGTAGGCTTCAACATTTTCCAGTCTGAGAACAGAAGTGTAGTACCTGAAACTGGTTTGTTTTTATTTTTATTTTTGTTTTACTAAGGATACCAATGTAGACAGAGTATCGACCTTGACAAAGCAAAAATACATTTATAATTATTTGAAATGATATTTGAGGACTTTATTATTACAATCTTTTGTTATTATGCTCCAGTTTACACCTGACAGTAATTCAGGAAACATTAACACTGTGTCTCTCTAAATTCATTTTTAGAGATACACAAGGGCAAACTGGGGAGTGAGTACAAAGTTTAATTTAAGACAAAAAATAAATCTCAGTCACCCATTGCTGAAAGAATAATAAATGAGAAGCTGCAGAACAACCTTTTAAGCCAGGGAGAAATTGCTGGGTCTGTATTATTTAAAGCTCTATAGAGCAGTTCAGTATTATATGGTGACATGGGAGACAACATCAAGATGATTTTTACAGGAACGGAAAAAGTTCTCAGCAGCCTGTTTCAAGGATGGATAGACATATCTGTATGACAGACATTCATTTTGCAGTAAGAAAGAAATGGTCAGAATCCTATTGCTGATATACACTTGCATAAGAAAAAACTGCATAAATTGTGACAGCAAATTGCTACTTACTATCAGGCTGACTGCGTTCCTGGCCTTGCACCAAGGTATGCAACTAGCACCTTATTAAAGGTAAAGGTTCCCCTTGACATTTAGTCCAGTCATGTCCGACTCTAGGGCACAGTGCTCATCCCCGTCTCCAAGCCGTAGAGCCAGCGTTTGTCTGAAGACAGTTTCCGTGGTCATGTGGCCAGCGCGACTAGACACGGAACGCCATTACCTTCCCACCATGGTGGTACCTATTCATCTACTCGCATTTACATGCTTTCAAACTGCTAGGTTGGCAGAAGCTGGGACAAGCAACGGGAGCTCACTCCATCGTGTGGATTCGATCTTACGACTGCTGGTCTTCTGACCTTGCAGCACAGAGGCTTCTGCGGTTTAACCCATAGCACCACCACGTCCCTAGCACCTTATTAATAAGCAGCAATTTATCATGAAACTTTACAAGATTTATCTTACCCAAGCATAAAACCAGATTCTGCCCAATATATTCAAAACGATGTGGGAAATAACCTCCTGAATATATGGTTCAGGTTGAAATCCCATGCCTACTCATCTGGGAATAAGTCCTCCAGTGAAGCTCAAAAAATATGAAAAATAGCTAGTGCAGCTAAATGTTCATGAAACATTTTTCAAGATAAAATGTACATTGGTTATGGGCAGGAAAGATTCTGTAAAAAGCCATTGTGAAGTGCATTTACAGAGCCATCTCATTTAAGATTTTCATAAGTCTTCTCTATTAAGCTTACATTGTTGTTGCTCTTAACAACAATTATCAGAACAATAGAATAATAATCTTAGAATTGCTGAGCTGGAAAGGACCCAATGGATCATCAAGTCCAAATACTTGTACTGAAATGTATGCAAAACATTTTTTTTTGGTTCTTTCTTATGCAATTAGTTTTTTATTTTGTAAAAAATATTAAAGCCCACTCTATTGCACAATATTTACAATTTTGTGCAAAATGCTAAGGATTGCAGCAAAAATGCTTATTAGACAAAATGCACAAACCTGAAAAATTTAAGTGTGCCCTTGTACAATGAAGTTTAACTGATCTATCCTATATTGGATCTGAAAAAAAAGTGTTAAATCCTTAGCATATTAATCAGTTTAAACCCAATAGAGAGAGGAATTAAAAATTTCATATTTTTTACCTACAGGAAGTCTTTGCAAAGACTAAATTTCTTTTCTTCCAAAGTTCATAAAATCAGTTTATTCTGTGGTGTATCAATACTAGTCGATATCCACATGTTTTAAATCTAGTCCTTGATTTCCTCATAATGTTGATACAGGTCATAGCTGTCTGTCCATAACACAGGGAACAGAATATTGGGTTTGGGGAAAGACTTTTCAGACTCAGTTCTCAATCAGCTAGGAAGTTCCGGCGGTTACAAACAGTAAGAACTGCAAACCAATTAACATTACCAAAAAGGCAATCCTAACTAGGTTGGCTAAGTCTACACTAGTCCCACTGAAACTATACTGAATGCAAACACTTCCCAGCTCAAGAATGTTGGATATTTATTTATTTTTTTGAATCATCCATCTTGAATGATTTTCTTACTGTTGTTAATATTGTTGTTTGATACTATTTGATTGTTTTTAGTTTACTTTTATTGTGAGCCGCCCAGAGTAGACGTTGTCTAAATGGGTGGGGTATAAATTTAATAAATAAATAAATAAATTAGGACTACCTTTGTCCTGGCCTAATATTGTGCCGTCAATCGTTGCCTGTCTCTTGGCTGGAAGAGGTTTGGATTTGGCATAACTTGGGTCCCCTACTCACTCCACCCCTTTTCTCCTCCTTTTTTGTTTCTACTGCTTTCCAGACTAGCAGTTTTGCATGCAGAATGCTCTCTTGGCAGGTCGCTGTGATGAGTTGGCAAGTGGTTTCTGTTGGAAGAAGGAAATTTTTGCAGGTAGAAGAGGTTTGTGCTTAATCACAATCACTTAACAAGCTTCGATTGCCTTGTAAAAAGTGTTTCAAAATCTAATGTAAATAGCACCAAAGTTCAAACCCTAAAAACTTTACATCTGCTCACATTAATAGCTAATTATTCCTTTCAAGCCATACTCTCAAAATCCAGAGAGAGAGAGAGAGAGATCTGAAGGCAATTGCAAAGACTGACCTCAACATCTTCCAAGAGAGGTGTACAACATTTCTGTTATGGCTGCTTTGTGGCAGCTGGAGTCTCAAGCAGTATTAGCAGAATTTTGACATTTGGGACTAGGTGAGGTGTTTAATTGGTGGAGGATTTATATTTACCCATCTGGCCTGTCTTTGATCAAACACAGCTTGTGCAATCTTGCTTAAGATGGTGTAAGAGAAAGATATTGAGCAGGAGACAAAATGGATGATTCTAGCATAAGAGAACATACTTCGCAAAGGAAATAAACTGTAGTTTCTGCATGCCCATCTTTTATATTTCCTTTTAGTTATATTTCACAGTATTTTTTATTGTATGTGGTTAGCTTTTTGTCTTACCATGTAGTATATTATTTATTTGTAAGCAAAGGGATTTTGCAAAACACCATGTCATCACTCTTTTCTCCAGTTAACAAAACAAGCCCTGTATTTACCTCTGAATTTCATACTGAAGTTTGAAGCAGTGTTATTATTGCTCTGGCACAATCTGTGTATTTTGTTGAATATAAACTAAATTTTGAAATTTATTTTTATTCTAAAATGCTTACCACCCATATCCCAAGCAAGACAGTTAGATAGATAAATCAGAGATAAGTAATCCAAATGTTAGAATAATGTTATCTGTAGAAGCTTAGCGCTGTTTCTAAACAAACGCAAGAGAACTCAATGGTGTATAACTTTCCTATAAGGCAAAAAGAAAATGGGAAAACTGCTAACAATGCAGTTTCCTGCCTTCACTATAATTGAGCCAGCAAAATGTTGCAGGTGCAATTGCTCTCTTATTCTTCAGAAACAGAAATTCTTCTCTAACAGAAAATGCCTGTGAGTTGTGAGCTAGTTGCCAATACAGATAACAAAATTTTAAATAACATATACAGGTAAAACTCCAGAATCCATATTAGGGCAATACAGTTATTAGGACAGCAGCCTCCCCTACAAAAGAGAAGGCATGAAGAAAAACACACAAAATTATATGCAAACCTTCATTTGGCAGAATGTTGTAAAGGGTGTGGTGGTGGGAAAGGGATGGAACCAGATGGGGGACATAAAGACTTTAAAATCAAGCCTATTGTGACGGACAGGCCAGAAAACACACCTGTCCATCACAATGGAACACTGATTGAGTAGCCAATGGTTGAGCAGGAGGGCGGAACCAGGGAATAGAAGAGGAGAATGGAGGACAGTTATAATCAGTTAGGATTTCAGTTAGCCAGGAGTTAGGGTTTCTTTTAAGCATGAGATAAGACAGTTGGTCAAGGGTTTGGGAAAGAGTTAGGTAATTGGAAGAATTGTTATGAAGAGTTAGAATATGAAGAAGGTTTAGAGAAAGATTGATAGACAGTGATTAGTAAAGTCAAATAATAACACTTGGAAAGAAATGTATAAGAGAAATGAATGAAATAACATCTACAAGAAATAAATAAACTGTTATGAAGTAATTGAAACTAAATACAAAGTAACCAGCATATTTCTATGATAAATGCAGTTTAATGAATCTCAAATACCATAACACCTATGATTTACTTGATTCTTTCACATGTTAAACAATTAATAAACAACGTTAATTTTGACCTATATAATTCAATGGTTTTAATTGGTAATTGAGGAAAGATTTCCTCTGGTGGCAGCGGAAGTGAAGACAAGAGAAACTGTCATGCCCGAAAGCAAATCTGTTTGTTAGGGAAAACAGACAGAGGAGCTGGGGGTGAGTGACACCTATGTTGGCTCCTTCTCTTTTTTCCCATTTCTTCATCATATCTCCCCTTCCCCAGCAACATCTTGCCTAAGCTTACAGAGAACTGTACTCCTGTATGGAAGGTGATAGGGAACATAGCCTTCCCGTTGGCATGGCATGCATCCTCTCTTTCTTCAGAAGTAGACGGGTATGGAACCATTGTTCCTTCAATGGGGCTAGAGTACCCTAACCCCCAAGCTAACAATCCCCATTCTCTAGAATAGTCGTTCTCAACTTCCTTTTGGCCACAGCCATAAACACAATATGAAAGAAATACAGGCTAAACCAGGATGGTATAGTATAAGTCGCATAATGAACCTTTTAAGGTGGGATGTGAAGAATTGTTTCTAGTCTGTGGCCCCCTTCAAATGTGCCAAGGCTATATGGCTTCTGTTGAGAATGGTTGCTCTAGAAGACCCAAGACTTGCAGGCATCCTTCAGTCTCGAGAGACGATGGTAACGTGCTCTGAATAGAGGTCTTGGAACAGTGTCTAGTGTGGCTGAGAAAGCCAATACGAGAGTGACAATCCGTTCCACACTGAAGACAAATACAATCTGTCCACTGTCCAGCCCCCTGATTTTGCTGGTTTCGGGACTACCTCTTTGCCTCGGCCTGCTGAACAAGTGTCTCTTCAAATTGGGAGAGGCCATGCTGCACCGCCTGCCTCCAGGCTGAACGCTCAGATGTCAAAGTTTTCCATCTGTTGAGGTCCATTCCTAAGGCCTTCAGATCCCACTTGCAGACCCAAAAAGTGAGTGACCAATAAGAAGCGTCAGTCTAGGTGGGGGTGGGGGAATGGGAAAAGAATTACCAATGGGAGTAAGCAGTCCAGATCTGGAAGAAAGCTTGGGAAAGGGCTGGAGGTAGAGGGGGAAGAGCGGATGGTGTGATGGAGATACAAAAGGAATTGAGTAGGAGGAACAGGAGCAGGAAGGAATAAGAGGAGAGCAGAAGGAAGAAAGGATAATCTCCCAGGCAGAGTTACCGGATAGTTGGGAGTGTATAGAAAAGGAATACATTTGGATAGAGGAACTAGTAAAGTTGAAAGTGCTGAAAGAGGAAGCTGAGAGACAAAGGAAGGAGAGTGGAGAGAACAGAAAAGGCTTGAGAGGGAAAAAGTGAATCTAACCTCAGGAAGGGAGACCAAGAGGGGATAGCCAGTACCAGCATAAAAGAAGAGAGTGAGTACCAAGATGACTGGGGAGATTGAGGGGCTGGAGCCAAAGGAGAGAGGGTGGTTTACAAGTGAATTATGCAGGCTACACATTCCCTCCCCCCAGCAAGCTGGGTACTCATTTTACCAACCTTGGAAGGATGGAAGGCTGAGTCCACCTTAAGCGGGTTACCTGGGATTGAACCCCAGGTCATGAGTACAGTTTTGGCTGCAGTACAGCCGTTTAACTGCACCATGAGGCTCACTTCTTTGCCATTCTGGCTGCCTTTTTCTTATTTTTGTGCAGTAGCTAGAATGTCAGTCCACACACAGCCCTCCTCTTGGCAGTGCAACAGGGCTACCTTTTGAGGCAAGGGGAGTAGAAAGATTCCAAGCTGCAAAGGCAGCTAACTCAGATGGTTGAAAAGGGAGATAGTAAGTCTGACAGATGAAAAGGATGGTGATTAGGACATAATCATGCAACAAGCCTGTTACAGTCTGTACTACTCATACATGTAAAAAAAGAGAAAAGTCTATTTCAGGGAGAACTATATTCTGAAAGGGATGGTTTGTTCATACTGCATAATAGCCTGCCTCTGATATGATTGGAAGATACACAAAATGCCTCAGATTATAGGAAACTGTTGCTCCCTCCCCCCTGCTCCATGTGAAATATATAATTCTAAAATACTAATAAAAGAACTGACAGACAGGAACTATTTTATGCAGTAACACCTACAGTGGTCTTTCTACTCCAGAAGCCCAAAGCTGGAGGAACAGTGGAAGAAAAGTGACAAGCAAGTAAGAGACCATTTTACCTCTTTTCTAATGAGTCAGTCAGAGCCTTTTACAGTGTTTTGATATATTTGTATGACTGAGTCACTACAGCTGCACTGATCTGAATTGATACGTCAAAAGGAAGTATGATATTGCTTTGGATCATGCAAAGACCTGCAAATCTGATTGCACAGATCTACCCACAGCACTACACACAATTCAGCTTGCAAGCAATTTCAGCTAGAACATCTGAAATAAAGAATATGATGAAATTCAGGGGGCAGCTTCAGCAATAGGGTAAAATACAAATCCAGGCTTTTTTTGTATTTTATGTTTGAATATATAAAGCCATATAGAGTATATAAAGCTGTATATTGTCTCCCTGCTTATTTAACTTATATGCAGAATATGTCATGCAGGACTGGATAAATCCCAAGGCGGAATTAAGATTGCCGGAAGAAATATCAACAACCTCAGATATGCAGATGATACCACTCTGATGGCAGAAAGTGAGGAGGAATTAAAGAACCTCTTAATGAGGGTGAAAGAGGAGAGCGCAAAAAATGGTCTGAAGCTCAACATCAAAAAAACTAAGATCATGGCCACGGGCCCCAGCACCTCCTGGCAAATAGAAGGGGAAGATATGGAGGCAGTGACAGATTTTACCTTCTTGGGCTCCATGATCACTGCAGATGGGGACAGCAGCCACGAAATTAAAAGACGCCTGCTTCTTGGGAGGAAAGCAATGACAAAGCTAGACAGCATCTTAAAAAGCAGAGACATCACCTTGCCGACAAAGGTCCGCATAGTCAAAGCTATGGTTTTTCCAGTAGTGATGTATGGAAGTGAGAGCTGGACCATAAAGAAGGCTGACCGCCGAAGAATTGATGCTTTTGAATTGTGGTGCTGGAGAAGGCTCTTGAGAGTCCCCTGGACTGCAAGGAGATCAAACCTTTCTATTCTGAAGGAAATCAACCCTGAGTGCTCACTGGAAGGACAGATCCTGAAGCTGAGGCTCCAATACTTTGGCCATCTCATGAGAAGACTCCCTGGAAAAGACCCTGATGTTGGGAAAGAGTGAGGGCAAGAGGAGAAGGGGACGACAGAGGACGAGATGGTTGGACAGTGTCATCGAACCTACCAACATGAATTTGATCGAACTCCGGGAAGCAGTGGAAGACAGGAGGGCCTGGCGTGTTCTGTTCCATGGGGTCATGAAGAGTTGGACACGACTTAACGACTAAACAACAACAATATAAAGCCATACCATTTAAACAACAAACAAAGGTTAAGAGGGAAAGAGATATAATCCAACGCAAATTAAAAAGAGAGAAGGAGGAGAGAGGGTGAGCTTCAGCATCTGTGTGATTTTGCCATATCACTTCTTCCTACATCCCATGGAGGAAATGAGGAAACAGCAGCTTCCACATGCACAGAGCAAAAAAAAGACCCATTGCTTTGCACATACATTTTTTTCATGCAAATACTTCAGAAAGTTTTCCCCCCTTTTTTTAACAATAGCCGCAGTCAGATAGTCAAGCCTTACTGTAAGTGGCTCTGTTGATGAAACAGGACTCTCAGTGAAGAGCAGGTTCTTTATGGGTTATTACCCTTGTTCTAGAATACCCTTGCAGAGGACTGCACACCCCATCTCTCTTTCACTTGAAAGGATGCAAGCCAATTTTTTTTTTAATTTGGATGACCAAACCTGCTAGAAAGTTATGGGTTTCCATTAACTGAACTGGACTTTCTTCTGTTTTCCTTTCGTCCAGAAGCCCTCAATAATACCCCAAGAATCTGGTCCAGAGGACACACTCAAGAATCTGCAATATGGGTGTTGTTAACAGCAATATAATTTATGGGGAAGCAAGTTGGCTCGGGTTGTGTTATGTTAGCATTCAAAGCAGGAGGCGATGTAGTAGTGTAACTACAGCGCTGTTAATGCACTTGCACAGTTTTTAAAGTTTCTAAACCCTCTTTTGCACTGGAATATACACCCCTCCAGAGTTTTTTGGATGGGGGAAAAGAAGGAGGCGCAAAAAACAAACAAACAAACCCGGGGTGAACGAAAGGGCGAAAACTCTTCCCATTCTCCTCCAAGTCTGTGGCTGTTGCCAGCAGCCGAAGAGTTACGAACAATAAGAAATCGACCGCATGTTCGAGGCAGATACCTCTGAACCGAAGCTGTGCGCCTAGGTTTTGTGTCCCTGGCATCTTCCAAAGGCGCTTTCACAAGTGACTCTCAACACGCGTTTCGGCCTCACATGCGCCTTTTGTACGTCTGTATACAGTAGTCTGCTGACTGCACATTCCAAAAGTCAGCCCAGGGGCTTTCTCTGCCTCCACCCGCTTTCATTCCCTCTCGGAACGAGAAACGAGAAACACCAGCACCCTTTCCAGCTTTGAGGGGAGCAGCTCCGCCGCCTGGCCGCGCTGGGAAGGAACAGCACCGCTGCCATTGGCTTTGCGAGAGGCGCTGTCGCTAGGCTGGCCGCTCGACGAGGCGGCTTCGGTTGGAGCTCCCCTCCTCGTAACCAAGGAGCGAGCGGCTGCCATAGCAGAGGCACACGGCTCGGCTGCTGCTTCCCCCTCCTCCGCCGCCTTCCTCCACACACGCCAGGCGCCGCTCCAACCCGCGCGCTCCTCTTTAGCCTTCAATGGAAAGAGAGAGCCCAGCATTTTCCCGCTTCGCAGCCTGGGCTCGGCTCCAGTAGGCGCAGGAGGCAGCAGCAGCAGCAGCAGCAAGGACCAAGTGCCCGAATTAGGGGCATTAAACGAAGCTCAGGGTTTGGTTTTTCAATCCCTCCGTCTACCCCCTACTGCTTCCTCCTTCCGTTTACTGTCCGGAGAGCCGGGGAAAAGGGACAGCAGGAGTGGCTGGAAAAGAAGCACGGGAACGCCTGCTCCTCGCCTGGGTGGTGGTCAGTCTGATGGCGTCTCACCAGCAAAACAGGATTCAAGCTTACCTGGAGAAGAACAAGATTGGGCCCCTCTTCGAGGTAAGCGTCGTAGAGCCAGCGCGCTTCCTAGCCTAGGGCTTAGGACATGTAGTCCGGAGTGCTTGACTCTTCTCGGCGGGAACCGCGCCCGCGCCGGCTGCCCAGGGTGGCCCCAAGTAACTTTGAGCGTTGGCTTAATTGCAACCGGAGGCGGTTCGGAGCAGGTGAAGCTTTTCTCAGGCGCTCGCGAAGGGGCTGCCGGATGCTCCGGTGCCTCGCCGTAGCTGCACCCAAGGCACGCTTTTCACCTCGGGCATCCCGGGCTGCCTGCCTTGGCTTTCTGCTTCGCTCAGGTTCTCCTGTCAGCAGTTCTTGGGCAGCAACCTTTGTTCTGGTTGTGCTCCTCACGCTTCCCCTCATACAGTATTCTTGTGGGAGAAGCTGCACCTGCCTGTGCTCTCCCTTCTAAGCCCCTGTTGAAGGCAAAGGAGCCTTCCGCTCACCGGTGGACGGGGCAACCCTGTCATATGCTGCTCCGTTTTTGGCATGCCCTGCAAGTTCCTCAAGCTGTAATGTTAATGTTCTCGCTTTTCTACCTGCTTTCAAAGGCATACCTCTTGCTTCCCCCTTTCAAAAGGTGGCCATAAGTCAAAATGAGGATGGTTATTGTAGACATATGTTACCAGAGCTGGCCGAAAATGTTTTACTGCCTTTAAGCTGAGGATCTCCCCCTCCATCAAATATATAGTAGTCAAGACTGGTCAAATTATTTTGGCATGTGAATAAAAGAATCCAACAAGTGCTTCTCACCCTTCCTAGCAGTAAAAGTACAGTAATAAGAGACATCTAACCATTTGCATCCTTTTCATGACAGGTCAACTTGGATGCCAGAAATAATCACCTCACGCAGCATAATGGAAGGGCTGGCCCCGTATGCTTCAGAAAGCCATTGCAACATATATTCTTTTTTTACTAGAACATGACCTGTTCCTTGTTGTCAGCTACTCTTTTTCTATAGACGGTTATTCCTTCCCGATTACACATACTTTAAGTAGCTTAATTATATATATAAAAAAACACGTTTAGACCACCTGACAACTAAAGTTCTTTGCCAAGTATACAGTTTAGAAATGTGCCTTTACTCAGCTCCTTTGCTTGTTTACATGTTCTCTCTGTCATGTAAAATTTTCTTTCTCTTTCATGTATGCCATGCTTATATTAGCTCACTGCAGACCTCTTGCTTTTGGTTTGTGTTTTAAAACTATATTGAGCAGGAACATGTAAACATAAGTATATGTATGTGCCTGCCTCCATTGAATGCATCCACTTTTTTCTGTTGCTACATGTCCAAAGTCAGGGAGACTGCAGTTAGTTAGAACCATCCGCATTATAGAGTTATATATGTTACCTTTGCTCTGGAAACAGCCTGACCTTTTATGGATTCACTGTCAGTTTCTGTGCATGCAAATCCAGAGAGGGAAGCGTCCTCTTAGTTGCCAGGGCACAGGGTCAGAAAGTGACTTTGTACTGCCCAACCACAGAAGACACCCTGAGGTTTTGAGCTTCGCCCTTCCTGTCATTTCAATGTGAGGGATGGAGAGTGTTCTAGAGGCTCCCCGGACAGGAGAGGGGTGAGGGATGCACATGCCGACTCAGCACATGGGAATGTTTGCTTCAGGGTATAATGTGAAAGCAGCATTACTGTGCTTGGAGAGAAAACCAGATGATAGCTGAAGACTTAAGCATGCCACACATTCTAGCGTAGATGACACCGGACCTATTATCTTCTTTTCACTGATCTGAAACAAAAATACCATGCTAGAGATTAATTCAGGATTACTGAAGCACAAGGCAGATTAAAAAAAAAACCCACAAGAAGATGCTTACAAAAGCCACCCATCCCACTGAAACATTGAAAGGTATTATATGTTTCTTTGATTTGTATTTACAATTATATTCTTGACAGGTTACAGCATTTCTCTGTATATGTTGATCTTTGATTTTAACATCTATGTAAAAGCTTAAAATGCTTTAGTCACTGAATATAACTTTACGATTTTCATTGGTATTGTAGGGTTCATTTAATCAATTACTATGCAGCAGAAAATTTCCTTAGGCTAACCCAATTTCCCATAATATATCTTTGATAATAATTTTTGAAAGGAATCATGTTTCTAGTACTTTATTCATTAGCTTCCACTGAGATTCCTGTGATACAAGACTCTACCTTATTCCAATTCATTTTATGCAGGGAGAATTAAAAAAGTTAACATTGGTCTTGTTTCTGGAACAGAGTTTAATTTTCTCCTCCCTAGAAGCTGTTCTTGGACTGTTGTCAAATATATATAGAAAGTACATTGCTTTGCAACATAAAGCATGTTCTGAAATGAAATTATATACTAAAGACTATAGTGATCCAGTCTTTATGAACTACCCAATGTGGAATTCTATTGTTGTCATTAATCTGTATATTTTTAAAAAATGTACTATTCTTATTAGCCATTAGGAATTGATGCCACAGTAATATTTGTGGTAAACAATATTTACTTAAAGTAGTTCAGTTTTTGTGAATAGAGTCCCAACATATATGAAAAGTAAGCAACTAAAAACCTACCACCACCTGAATAAAGCTCAGTCATGTTCATGAGCCATATACAGTATAGCCTCAGCTGCTGTGATATTTATGTGACCTGTGAGGTTTGAAGACTCTGATTCAGTGTAGCTCATATTTGTTGTGTGAGATTTAGACCAGCCTTGTATCTTTTCAGTGAGAGTAGTCAATATTGTTAAAATTTATGTATCTTGATAACATGTATGATGGCCCGAATCCCAGTCAGTTTTGAATTCTTAGTAGCTCAAAAGTTGTGTGACTTGGCACATGACTGTGAATAAAACGGTCACTATGCAAGCACCTAGAAAACAATGCAGTAATACCCTGTTTCCCTGAAAAAAAGACCTAACCTGAAAATAAGCCCTAGTATGATTTTTCAGGATGCTTGTAATATAAGCCCTGCCCCCAAAATAAGCCCCAGTTAAGTGAAACCCCGCCCTCCACCATTGTGCAGCAACCAGAAGAATATGACCTGAGTGTATTTGAATAAATGTAGATTGTTGTACATGAAAAAAATTAAAACATCCCCTGAAAATAAGCCCTAATGCGTTTTTGGGAGCAAAAATTAATATAAGACCCTGTCTTATTTTCGGGAAAACATGGTAACTAGAAGTCAACACACAATTGTCAAGAATAAATCCTGCCAGACTAATCTGATCTCATTTTTTGATCAGGTAACTTGACACTTGATCTATCCAGCCCACACCTAGTTAACCTGTTAATCGGGATAACATGGGGCATTTTGTCAAAAGCTTTGCTGAAGTCAAGATATACTATGTCTACAGCATTCCATCTGTTGATCAGGGGACAAAATGCCCCATGTTATCCTGATTAGCAAGTTGACTAGGTGTGGGCTGGATAGATCAAGTGTCAGGTGGATAAACAAATCATACTCAGAGGATGATGATTAATGGCTCCTCCAACTGGGAGGAGGTAACAAGTGGGGTACCTCAAGGCTCAGTCCTCGGTCCAGTGCTCTTCAATGTTTTTATTAAAGACTTGGATGAGGGAGTGCAGGGAATGCTTGTCAAATTTGCAGATGACACAAAATTGTGGAATATCTAATACCCTGGAAGACAGAAACAAAATTCAAAATGATCTTGATAGGCTGGAGTACTGGGCTGAAAACAACAGAATGAAAGTTTTTATTAAAGACTTGGATGAGGGAGTGCATCCATCCTAGATAACTACATTTGCCATTCAAATGATGTTTTAATTACTGAGGGGCTACCACTTAAATTTTGCACAATGCTCCAGAGTGACATATGTTGAGGGCATTCTGGATGGCTTAAAGCACAGGTACCTCACAGCCAGCCACAACACTGTAATTGCTCCTGGCACTAGTTGGTAAGCCCACTGGCAGAGTACCAGTTTAGAAGGGTTTGTACAGGGGGTCCAATTCAAATCTGAAGCTAGCGTTGCCTGCTCAGTACTTTCATATATTTTCTAGAATGTGGAGTTCTAGAAAGAAGCAAAGAAAGTTTTGCTTCCATGTTGGGTAAAAAGCTGTGTGCCTGAGGGGTAAGCAGATAAATTTGTATGGAATTTTATACACTCTTGCTTTCATTTGCATTTACATGTATAAAAAGAATGAATTATTTCAACAGAAGTGTTACTGATCCATTAAGCTTTGACAGTGTAGCAATATTTTCAGTGATACCCCCCTCCCATTCTGAAGAATTAATCTTTTGTGTCTTGTTGAAGTAAGAGAAGACTAAGTGCATGTGTTTCATGGTAAATACAGAGCTGGAAAAGTGCGATCAATTTCTGAAAAAGAGTAGGCATGGTTCTCTTGGTAATTGAGATGTTCCGAAGTGTTGCAACGTAGCAGGTAGAATAAGAAAGCCTTGGATGGGTATCAAGATGGTTTAATAATGAAAACTCTTTTCCTCTCAATAATTCCAGTGTTGGCAACACACAGTAATTCTCTTAGAGACCCAACACTACAAATCATTGCCTTTCTGTGGGAACCAGGTTTGACATCAGCATCAGTTCAAAGAAATTGCTTTAAGTTTTTCCAACCTAAATGAATGCTGGTGCTTTTTGTTCTCAGAATATGAGCATCTTTTATGGGAAAATATTTGGAAATTGCCATTTTAGTGGAAGAGTGTATTTTTCTGCTCCATCTGTTGCAGGTACCCACAAGGCAAGGTAGGCGAGTGGTGACAGAACTAGGTTCAAGTGAGCATCTTGATCTAACGAAGACTGGAAGTGAGCTGACACCACTTAAGTCTCTTTTATCAGCCCATTGATGCTACACTGTACACATCCAATATTCTGGCCAAAAGAATGAGTGTTAAATATTCAGCCTTGTGATTGGAAGTCAAATATTTCATTGCCTTTCTGTGGGTTCCCCATCTGGCAGATTGTTTGGGCCATTGGGCAGGTTAGGTTGGGAGACACCTTCTTTCAGCAAGTGGGCTTCAGAGAGGCACCTGTGAAGTCCTGTTGTGGGTTCTGCAGGTTCTGAACCACTAATCTTAGGTTCTCTGGGTTTTGTTCTCAGCATCAGCATGAGGAGCGTAGTTCAGTTCCTAAGTCAATGATACACTAGCTCAGCTGCCTACAGAGCTTGAAACTAGGAAACTGACAGTTTGTTTACCGGAAATCTCAAAATATTAGACCAATGTAAGATATGATGAAAGGAAATAAAACTCTGTAAATGCCACATATTATAGATGAGATACCCAAGTGATAAAGTAAAGAAAATATTCCACTGATTATTGTAGCCTGACACTTGCAACCCACTCTTGTTTGTTTCACTGAAAAACTTTTGTCCTTTCTTCCTTAGGACGTGTAGCAGAACAAGGATGTTTGCCAACTGGTTCATTAATGACCATTAATTTATTCAAAATGTTCATGGCAGTGAACCATATTAACGATGCCTTTCCTGCTTCTAATTAAAGTACATAGTAAATGGCAAACAATATATATTGAACTGTGTGTTCTAGAAGGAAAATCCAATTTGAGCTACATTGATGTGGATAATCCGGCCACCTGCCAATACAGAGACAATTAAGATACAGTATGTAAAGCTAATTTCTGTCCATAAAATGTTGAAGAGATTACCTGGTAGCTAAATGAATGCAGGCTATCTAGTTGACACATTAACTAGTTAGCAAGATGGGTAAAATTACACTTTCAAGGATTTCATATTATAAAATGCTAGATAGTGGTGGTAGACCTTATTCCAAGTATGAGTCTAAATGTTGATCCTCAAACTATCTTTTATGAGCAACTGAGCATAGTTTTGACAGAAGCCTTGACATGCTGTATGATGCTTATGTGTGTATGAGTTCACTTTCAGCTGTTTATGGTACCCCTCTATGGTCTCTTTTATTTTTAAAATTATGTTTGGCCAAACATCAGGCAGTTTATATGGAGTTGAATATTTTTCTTTTTTGAAACCATCAGTTTTAGATAACACAATATTGTTGTTATGGACTGTCAGGTTGCTCCAACGTACAGAGACCCTATGAATTAATGACCTCTAAAAGTTCCTGTTGTTAACATAAAATATAATAGAGGTTTAAATATTCTGTGCATTAGTTAACTTAGGATGTGAACAGTAGATCAAATGTATGCATATACATTACTTATTGATGCTGTTATTTCAGACATACTCTATCAGGTATGGTGACGAAAACATTAGCCTTCACTTTTTCAGTAGGCCAGTGCTGAGAAGCTTATGGAACTGATTTGTATTTTAATTTAATAACGGATTCTGAAATTTCTGTTTCCTGTGCAGTTACAATAGTTCCTCTTCTTTATTCCCAAAGAATAACCACACTTGTAGCCAGAAAAATAAAACTGCTTGTTGCATACTAGCATCTAATTGGTTTCACAGGGAACAGTGACTACTCAATCATACACATTTGGTGAAATAAGGCTGTTGCCTTCGAAGATCATGACGCAGTAAGCCTGCTCTTCTCTTTGGTCGCAGAGGCCTTTTAAATTTCTGCATTGTTATCTGTTCTTCCTCAACCTGGAATGCAGGAGCCTATGCCGCTTTGATATCTTTAAATGAGGGTGTTTCTATTAGCGTAAAAAGTAGTGACTGCATTTTAAAATGCTTGCTGCTTTATACTGCCCCACTGCCATTTTCCTTCAGTATTGGATCCTGGCTTGTCCTGGATGGAGTTACACTCTCCTTGGCATTGGGGATGGAGAAGGGATTTAAATCACACCTCCACTCTATATGTATGTGAATCGGGCTGACCTGTGTTTAGAGGTATAGGTCACCTATCAGATAAATTTACTCTTAGAATGTAAATGCATAATGGTATACAGCAAATAAGCTTCTTTAATCTTATTTGATATGAAGGCAGAAAATATTAATAAAGGGGGAGAAGAACCTGGTATAGTATTAAGGAAAAGGAGTGCAATTAGAGAGACAGTTGGTTGAAGAGTTTAGAAACAACACAGGAATCCTGTTCTTTTGTAGCAGAAACACAGTTTCTGGATCATGTGTAGGACTCAAGTCAAGACGGTGATGGGGATATGGATGTAAGCCTTGTCCCTTGAATGCATTCCCTGCATGGAATGGTGTTTGACTCCTATGCATTGATTGCTAAGGTCTGAGGAGAGATCTGTAATTGCAATCAGTTGAATGCACTAATAGTTCTCCTATAATTGGGAACTCAGCCTTATCAGGATCCCTTCTGACTGGAGTTCTGTAAGCACGTGTAACTGAATATGCTTACAAATACATTTTGATATGTTTATGTCCAAAGTGTGAAAGTCTCTATTGCTACCACGTGTGTAGGAATGTCTGAGGGCAGGGCTTCTGTGTTTGTCTGTGTTCCCATCACAAATTGAATGCTACATGCAAGCAGGTGAACAACAGTAACTGAATGTGTGCTGAAGTCACACATACAGTGTGAAGTCAGAGCTGAAGTTCAGCATGGTGGCAGTTTTTCAAGAACCAGCAGCAGAAGCTGGTCAAAGTACTTGTAAAGACAAGATGTTAGGAGAAGACTAGTTGAACTAGAACAATTTCTTGCTTGATTTTTGTCTTTACTGAACATCCAAATAAGCAACCATGGCTCTTGCAATCATGTTAAATGCTCCAGATTGCAACACTAAGCAGTACTTTCAAAAAAAATTCATCGTAACTGACCTGCTGCATGGAAGATAAGAGCACTTAATCTACTCAGTTACCAGTTGGCTGGGTTGCTGCAGTTGCTGACTTGAAGCAGTTGTATAGTGGACTGTGGCAGGAAAACAATGTTTCTATACTAGTTGAATGCTCTTCTGCATTAGATAATTGTATGGTCGCTGATATGCACTCAGGCACTTTGACTGAAGCAGAAAGAAAAGAGACTTTCACAATCTATTAATGTGACCCGGGGGTTACAAAGAGATCTCATAATTGTGTTAAGGAAATGATCATAAACCAAGAGATTACTCTGAAAGATTTTGTTCAAGAAAGAAACAGGTCATCTAGGCCAGAGTTCTAGGAAGGCATGGAACTAAACATTTCTGAGCCTGGGGCAATATGTAGACAAAGTAGAGGAACAGATGTTTCTTCAAAGAGAAAATAGTAGAGAGGAGATGTGGATGCAGTAGGAGGTTCATCTGGAGGCTGGATGAATAGAGCAGAATAGAAAGCTTTTGGGATGGAAATACAGAGTAAAAAAGGGGTTTGGCAGGACAACAACAGTAGCTGAATATGTGCTGAAGTCACACAGTGACTTTTACATGAAATAATTTTGGCACATATTCTGATCTGGATTTCTTAATCAGAAGTTGGATTAATGATAAAACCTGGACAAAACTTGCAGCTATTTGTCACCTTTACAGGACATATGCTCTAAACAGGCTGAAAGCATGTTAAGTAGCTACACAGGTGTAACTTAGTGTTACATCTGTGGTGGCTGCAATCATGCCAATATCATGCTTCCTATATATGAAGCGCTTCCACTGGTGTATGGTGCATTTGGTCAAAATGGGAACCACATGGCTGTTTGTGCAATTGACTTGCCTAGTCCTTGATGCTGGGGTGGAATGGAAGTGAAACTTTAGGTGAAAATGGCATATATGATTGACACCATTCCTCTGGGGAATTTTATTATTTATTGCTTAAGACTCTATTTATAGTTTGACATCCATAGCCTCACACTTTTTATTTACCCTGGACTACACATCCTAGAATTTGGATTCTGATGAGAATCCAAAGCTAGAGTTTATAGTCCAACAAGTTTGAAAAGTGAAATGCTGGAGAATGCTGCCCTAAAGCATACTCTAACAGCCTGTTCAGTTAAGCTGTGTCTGATCAGCATATTTCTTCCCTTGTCTCCACCCCCCAACAATACTTTGATTGTTCATTCATCATGGATTGATAGTCTTAATAGGAAATGTGAATAATAAATTCTGTGTTCATTTCAGTTAGAGCAATGCAATTTAGTACAATAGTGAAGTGCAACAAGAAGTGTCTATAAGGATCAGATGATTAATTATATACAGAGCTACATTCTGCATTAGATGCATCATCTGACTTACCACCTATTTAGAATTAAGTGTGGTTAAAGATGGAGATCCAGTATCACCACACAGAAAGAGACACTCTTCCATCTCTTCGATTAGCATAGTGCTGCTACTTCTAAGACTCAGTAGTGACTTGTTAAGATCTTTTTTGTTGTTTTTCTGACTGAAGCTCATGATTGAAATGGCTACTCCCACTTCCAGATATTGACTGAAGATCATCCCAATTCTCAGATGGAGGACTCGGGTTTTCTGTGTCACTCCCCACAACAGAAACATGTCCATTTAAAAAAAAGGCCAAATGAGGTGTTGTGTGCACACGTTTGGCCTGTGCTTCTTTGTTTGAAGAACTGGGGTGTAATATCCAATCCACAGCTGCCTCAGCTGTAACTTTAAAACAGTGACCATACTGCTTCATACACCTCTCCTGGCTTAGATCTAAGAAAGAAGTGTTTGGTGAAATCCATCTTTCCATGAACATTTGGACTTTAAGTTCTTCACACTGGTACGAGCCTGAAGAAGTGCTTTTGATCCGTGAAAGCTCACGTATTGTATGATGATTTTTTAGTGATCTATAAAGGTATCACCTATTGCAAGAATAGAATTTGTATTTTATTTTGTACAGTATTGACAACACGGGTCCCCTTTAGTTCAATGAGTTCTGATAGTGTCAGTTTTATGCTGTAGCCAGGAAATTAAAAAAAGAAAAAGAAAAAAAAAAGGCTTTCTCTCACTGCTATTGCTGCTACAATTAGCTGCTCTTCTCCTCCTGTCCATGGCTCAGACATTTTCTGTGCTTTTGGTACTAATTATGGCCCCAGAAAAACAAATAAACTAAAATTGTTAAAGCAGAGGTGGACCATATGTTGACTACAGACTGCATATGCCCCCTTCCCAAGAGTCTAGTGTCTCCCCTAATATTCTTGGGACCACCCAGCACCCGCAGGTATGCCAAGAAAAAACACATGCTGAAAACTTTTTTAAAAAAAGTTTTTTAAGCTCTCGTTTTGTGTCCTTTAGGAGATATGGGGACATTTTTGACATGGTTTGACAGCATCTCAAGGTCCTCTACTTCCAAATTTTTACAATTTTGTTAATTCTTTTTGGCCAGTGCTGCTTGTGCAGCTCTCTCTGAAGAGTTTCTATCCCTGTTTCAAAGTTTTGGGTAAATGCTAAGCTAATTTTAATCTAATTAATAGAAGGCACTGTGTTAATTGCATTTGGCATTTTTTGGGTTAAAAGTTAGAGGATTAACGTACTGGTGATCCATGTCAGGCACACAAATGGATTGGCTCTTTTGTTACAAGTGCATTTAGGCTCACCACTCAAGGAATAAACAACAAAAAGTAACAGTTTTATTTTCCTTATTCCAAGGCATCTTTACATTTGTGAAGACCTCAATAAATGCTTTGAAAACTATTTCTCAAATTAATCTTTTACAGATGGATTTTTCCCCCAACATGTACAATATTTGTTTTGGTAAGTAGGAAAGTGATATTTAAAAGGGCAGGGTTTTAATTTCTGAGCCCTTGTCTGTATTTTGAGATAGATTTTATTATTTTTTTCTTTTAAAAGTGCCTATTCTAGGCATCTTGCAACTATATAAAAAAGTAAAAAATGGTGTAAAGAAATGCCACTCAACAAGATATCATAGCAAAGGCACTCAATTCAGAGGACTTGAGTTGGGAGCAAATTTTGTCCCACTCTCCCAACTGGCCACAGTGGGCCTGGAAATGGTAAGTTTTGGACATTTTAAAAAGATGAATAGGAATTGCCTGGAGATGTACATTTTGTTTTGTTTTGTTTTTCTTTTTTTTGTGACTGGGGACCCTGATGGGACTTCCAGGACCTGAATACCACCATTCCAGGAGTGGAAATAGAGCCATTTTGGGGGAAGGAGGGACACAAAAATATGACTTTTTGCATTTTCAAATGTGGGAACTGAGGTGGTATTATGGGCAACATGATGCTCATACCTACATTACAGGAATTACTAAATTATTGGGATTAGCTCCATCGCTATGATGCCAGCATTTTAAAACCTGCCAGTTACATTCCATTAAATGCCAGGGAACAGAGAATTGCTTTAACCTGTAATGCTTATTCCCAAGGCAGTCCCTATGAAAAACTGATAGGGAGCTTACTTGTACATCACCTTGAATTATTAATTGCCACAACTTTCCCCTTCTTTATTTATCCAAGATGAACAGAACCCCTGCTTACTCAGCAGATGGGAGAATTTCTGATGTGGGGTCTGTTCGTTTCTCAGGGTGTGGAAAGTGTAAAAAACAGAGAAAAACCAAAAACCGCTCTAAGCCTAAAGGGTTGTTTTCTCCTACTTTTACTGGTGAACTCTCTGGTATTTGACCCAGGCATATAGGCTGGATTATATTTAAGAGGGAACTGAATTATTTTCCATTTTAAGGGAAAGAGTTACAGCATACTGGAAAAAAAAGTTAACGCCAGGTGTTAAAAACACAAAGACATGTTTGTAGGCATAGAACTTTTAAAAAGTACAAACATGATAAAGAAATAGGAAAAAAACATGTAGGCATTTTTGGATAGCCAGCATGGTGAAAACAGAATCACAGTTCCTGATGCATGCTAGCTCATTGCAGTTCTGATTCAGCTCTCCCACACAGCCGGCCAAAGAGTGAGGAGGAATCAAGTGAGAAAATGAAGCTATTGCTTTCAAATCCTGATATCTGTGAGGCATCAACTGATACCTGTGAATCATCAGTAGCATCACCATGAACATCACAGGTTACCTTTCTCTTGGTGTTAACCTTTTCCAGTCTTCTCAGATATGCATGCTGTGATCCTTATGACTGAAAAGATGACAATTTTGAGGTGGTTTAAGGGGAAGGATTAGTAAAGTATTAATGTCTAATTTCGTGGAATGGAAACTCATCCTTTCCATAAAAGCCTATATTGTATTTGTTTTGCCTTTTGTATTAAATCATACATTCTTCATGCTGTATAATTCCTTCATTTTTATCAACAATTTTGTGTGCTACTTAAGGGTTATTACTAGTCTTGTAAGTTGTATGCCATCATGTGCAGGCAGGAGGCTGGCTATTGAGTTCTCTTTAATTGAAGTAGGGCACTCCCGTATGGGGAAGTAATTCTGATACAGTGAAGGCTTCTCCTGTAGAAAGAGAGGAAGAATGTAGATTTTGTCCATTTCCACTGCTTTTTGGGGTTTCTTGTGCCATCTACCATATGGCTCCAGAGTATTCACCAACCTACTGACCTTCAGGAAAAGAGATCAGTTAAAATTTTACTTTCAGGATCATCCAGCAGATGGGACTGCCATAGTTTTCCATATACTAACATTTATTTTAAGAAAATGGAATATAATGTACATTAGAACATGTGAAGATCCCTGCTGGATCAGGCCAAGGGCCCATCTACTCCAGCTTCCTGTATCTCACCGTGGCCCCACCAGATGCCTCTGGGAGCACACAAGACAACTAGATACCTGTCTCCTGATACCCCTCCCCTGCATCTGGCATTTTGAGATACTTTCCTTTTAAGCCTGGAGATTATACATCCCCATTATGGCTTGTAACCTGCGGTGGACTTTTCCTCCAGGAATCTGTCCAATCCTCTTTTAAAGGCATCTAGGCCAGATGCCATCACCACATCCTGTGGCAAAGAGTTCCATGTAAATGTAGACAATAGCATTTAGACTGTATTTTTCCATTTAGTTCACTTTTCCCCCCTCTTCAGAATCTCAGGCCACCCGGAATATGAGGAATATTTAGCTATTTATGTTGCTCAGAGTAACCATATGGTGTAATCATCACCAGATTGGAGCTGGAAAAGTGTGATAAGCTGGCAGGTACCATAGTTTTAGCTCCTAAGTATTTTCAAGAATAGTCACTTGGGCATGATTTATGTGTGTGTGTATTGAGAAACTCCAGATTTGCTACTGGAGCTTTAATCAAGTTGACACCTTTGCATAACATATTTAACAAGTAATGCCTACTACAATACTGAATACAGGATTTTTATTGATTCTGTTTACTAGTGCATGTTTCAATTCATATTACTGCAGTTTAAGGGAGTACTGGATGAAAGCATGTTTTGTATGGCATAGCTTGTTTCTTTCCTGTTTCTACTATACCTCCTAATCTACTTGAAGGAGATTTGATAGAACCTAGTGCTGACTAGACCATTTCGGCCATAAGTTATTAGTGTGAGTGTGTTCTTAGCCATTATGAAAATGTAACATGCAAAAATCTAATATCTGAGACACTTACCTGGGAACATGACTCACAGAACTAGATAGGTCTTACATCTGAAGAGAAATAAATAGGATTACACTGTTACAATAATTCTCTGGGTTAATATTTTATTGATTTATAATGATAATGATGATGATGATACTAGTTGCATACTCTCAAGTCAATTCTGATCTATGGTGTTTCCATAGTTTTCTAGGTTAAGAGTACTTGGAAGTAGTTTAGCATTCCCTTCTTTTGGAGTGTGCTCTGGGATGGAGCAGCTTGACCATGGGCACACAGGGTGGCTCTTCTCCCAGGAGTCATGAACCCCTGACCTCTGGCTTTGCAGCCAGGTACCTAATACGTTGGGCAATACACCCAAATTGTTAAACCAAGCAGATTTGCTTGTATGATTATTGTAAGTCTTGTATTAATGGGGGAGTAGTGTGGGGTTAGGGAGCAGAACTGATATTCCACACCTATTGCAAAAGGGTATTATGAGTGAGAGTAAGATGGAACCTCTACTTACGAACTTAATCCGTATTGGAATGCTGTTCTTAAGTTGAAACGTTCGGAAGTAGAGGCAAAATTTCCCATAGGAATGCATCAAAAACCATTTAATCCGTTCTGGCTGTTTTTCGTTCTTATCTAGAGGCGCCGTTCGCAAGTAGAGGCATTAGTTCCCATAGGAACTAATGCAAAGCCGGTTAATCCGTACTCTACCACTAGGGGGAGATTTTTTTTTTTAACCTAAGATGACCTAAGGTTAAAAAAAGGGCAGGAAAGGTTTTTTTTCGGTTCGTAAGTTGGAGCTCCGTTCGCAAGTGGAGGCAAAATTTAGCGAACGGAGCTGTTCGTAAGTTGGATCGTTCGTAGCTAGGGACGTTCGTAAGTAGAGGTTCCACTGTACACAGTTTTATCTGAAATTACCTTTCTTGATTGCTAAATCAATATAATTTAATTGTAATTGAATATTTCCTGCTGCACAGATCACTCTGCCAAATGCTGATATGAAGTAATATCTTGCTTTCTTCAGAAAACGAATTTCCGTGTCATTCAGAGGCTACAGGCTTTGGCTTTTGGGTAAAGCCTAAGATTAGATATGTTCTGTATATGGTAATGAAGATCTTGCAGTCCAGTCATGCTGAAAGTCAAGAGTTCAAGTAAGTTTAAAATAGCTTTTAGTGGTAGTCTGATCCCAGCTATTCTTTCTCAGAAGTGAGTTGAATTGGTTACATGTAAATATATATATGGATGTAGCCTTGGAAAGCAAACATCTGCTTATTTATTAGTAAGAGACAAACCAGATACAATGTTAAATATATATTTGCATTTAATGTGCAGGTTTTTAAAAACACAGCCGCCGGGTGAATTGGTAATTATTGAGGGATATTCTTCCAATGAAGATAGCAGCTTCATGAAGTAAATATTTTCCCAAAGAACTATAATAAGGAAAGTGTGGGTTAAATTTTCCTTTTCTGACTAATATGACTCCATTAATAATCAGGCTCTCTTAATGACTGCTATATGTTAAGTGTCATGCCTACTTTGGCCAAAGTCCCAGTGTGTTCAGCGGAACAATCTATTGCCATTAAACTATCTAACCTTTAAGATACAGCTGAAGAATGTTTATGTGGGACAAGGTCACTTTAATGTGACAAGGATGCCATCTGATATAAATCCTCTATGTTGTTGATGCAACCAGAAGTAAATAAGGTTGTGTAGGGTGGAGGTAGTAGCTTCTTGGTGCTCTGTGTTGTCTCGTAATCTGTGAAGTACTGTGAGGAGACGGGAAGAAGGCTAGGAATATTGTCTTTGTTAATGAGGAAGAAGCCCATTCCGGATGGAAACTGGGAAAGGAAGAATATGAAGGGTTTTTCATTCCATCTTTTAACATAATGAAATTTTTAGTTCTGAGGAAAACACCAGGAAGAAATTGTCCTTTCCTGGAGGTAAAGGAAGGCTAGATTGTTTTCTGAGTGGCTGTAGGCCCATAGTCTGTTTCAAATATTTGTTAAATATCTTCGGCAGTATGTTCAAACAGTAGCATCTTCCAGGATTTCAGGTCTGGAGCGACATTTTTGGGAGGCCGAAGCAAGTATCCCTCCTTTGTTATACCTCCCTGATATCACCTTCAACACTTTGGAGTAGTAAATTGATGTATTCCCTCTCCCACCTACAACACAGTGCTCTATAGAGATGAGTTTCCATAATGGACCCCCTGCACACTTGTCAAGTGATGGTGAAAGGGAAGCAAGGAGTATGACACCCCACTGGGTCTCACACGGGAACTGCAGTTCCATAAGCTAGTTCTTCTCTTTTCAGTGCCAGCAAAGAACATTTTTAAAACTTGTTTTAAAAAGTAGTGACAGCTCCAGTGCATCCTGGTATTTGTCCTCTCATGTTAGGGGTTAATAGTGAGCCAGCTGGATTTCTGTATGACGATATATGGTTTTAAGCATAAAAGAATTGATTGACTGGCTTGATAACAAACAAGCCATCTTTCTGTTTGTTTATTATTTTGTTAGAACAATGTGTGCCCTGCCTTTCCACTAGGAAAAATCACTCAGGTCGACTCAAGAACATTCAAAAAGCACAATAAATCATAGTGATTAACAAAAGTATAGTGGCAACAAAAGTGGGAATATGGGAGACAAACAAAAAACAAAAAGCTTAAGAGCTGACACAAAAAATGTGGCTTATGCAGTGTTGGTCTGTAACCATATTTAGGCTTAAAGTACAGATTCTATATTGGAATATCTTTCATTTTGTGCTTATAATACACAGATCTTTTAGAGTTAGGAAACAGGAGTCAAAACAAAAGTCTCAAGCTCTCACAAGAGAAAACTACGCAGCTTAGCTTTTCCTTGCTGTTTTGCCTGCAGCAGCCTTGGGCAAGCTGCACAGTCCCAGGATGCTCCCAGAAGAAGGGAATGGTAAACAACTTCTGAGTGTTCTCTACCTGGAAAACTCTGAAAAAGGTCACCATAAGTCAGAATTGACTTAGCAGCACATGATTATTATTTTAAGCCTCATTGAATATAGTTCAATTTTCTTGCAAAAACACATGCGTAAGATTTCATGGCAATGAAGAAAAGACATTAAAGAACATATTGTGGAAACCCTTGAGGAATAACTAAAAAAAACCTTGTTCCAGAAGTACATCATGTTAACCTTTACACAGCCCTGCTATTTGTAAAGAAAAACAGCTGCAGCCATCACCACTGATTCTGTGATACAAGACTTTGGTACAAAACCAGATCTTTAGACTGGTTTTCTGGTGCCCTAGTTTGTAAGAACAGATATTACAGCAAGCTAGGAACAATTACTGATAGAATTGTTAACTGTGATTTTAATTGACATAATTCCATGTCTCATATTTTCATTAAATGTTTCAGGAATCTGCCAAAAGTAAATTATTTTACAGATTTAATCATGTAAGTGAAGATAAATATTCTGATACTGGAAGGTGGAAGGAAAGATTGATGACAGTTTTAATGTCTCCTCTCTCTGTTTCTCTTTTGAGTCAAATGGATGGATTAATGTTAGCTTCAAAATACTGCTACTCATACTGGATGTTTGGAAGACTGTAACCACATTAAAGTGGTATATTACTGTTAGGTTTTCTGTCTATGCCTATGCCTGAGTTCTTCAGCTCTATCCTTCTCTGCCCTTTCTCCCCCTGTTGTCAATTTGGCTGCTTTCAGTCGCTCCCTTCTGGAAGCCGGAGAATTGGCAGCTTCCACCACTGCTATGTTCTGATGCTGCTTTCCTCTGCTACCTCACTGCTTTTTGGAAGCCAGAGCTGGCTGATGCATTTAAAAATGCCCTTTCCTTAATGCCAGGGAAAGTAAGGACTGGACTATCACAGCTTCCTTCCTTCCTTCCTTAGGAAAGCAAAGGACAGACAACGACCATAATATGCTACTGTGTTTTTCACTGGCAAAACATTTTGGCCTGCTATATCTGTCCTATTATGAACTTGTTTTGTCCCTTCGTGAACTTACACACATGGATAGAAATGAAATGCTGCTACAGCACATTGATTTGCTTCCCACGTTATGGAAATTCAGTAGAGTGCTTCTGGTACTCCACAGTTGTATCATTGTAATATAATGCATCTGTTACAAGCCAAAGTGTTTTCTGGGGGGTTGTCACAGGTATTTTTAATTGCAATTCCTACAGATAAATAAATTTAATCTGAAACCACATCACTCCTACTCCCTCTGAAAGAGTCTCTCTTGCTCATTTCTCTCCCTACCTTCGCACCCACCTCTGGAGGACTGATGTCAGCTCTTTGGACCCACACATTAACCTGGCTCAAAAAGGAGTGAATGAGGCAAGCATACGGTACATACCAGGAATGCTAGTACTCAAGATGGCAACAGGAATGAAAAGTTGTTGGTGCCGTGGCAGTGCTGCCTGAGTCTCCTGCTCTTCTGGGTGCAGCAACGGCGGAGCAGTGAAGGGACAGGGGGACCTGGGCAGGGAGATGCCTCTGGGTCCTTCCTGAGTCTTGGAAGAGGAAGGCAAGAGGGGCAAAAAGGTGAGGGAGGAGAACCAGGAGGTGGGTGGGGCACAGAGGGGGCCCAAAGGGGGGAGGTATTTTGGGGGGTTTGTGGTGGAGGGGCTATTCATTGAGGGGGCTTTTTTCAGGGGGAGGAGACATGAAGGGAGGGTTGTTTCCACATCAAAAAGGTAAATTAACCTCAAAGTGTATTGACACCTTTTTCCGTCTCAAATTTTATCTGGTAGAGGCAGAATTGCTAATAATATATACTACTATATATTAATAATTATGTATTATCATATTAATATTAGGTTAATATTAAGTTAAATTATATTTTGAAAAAATCTATTTTAATATGTTTTCTTTACCCCATTACAAATGCCATTTTATGCAAATGTGGTGAAGGATCACAGGTTACTTGGCTATTATAAAAAGGGGTTGTGACTCAAAAAAGATTGGGAAACACTGTTATAGACAATAAAAAAACTAAGTGGAATAGAGCCAGAACTTTCTGATGCTTTTGTGTCTTTTTAAAGGAATAAAGTATGTTGTAATTTAATTTAATTAATAAGTGGATAAGATAATTTCACTTGTTTACCCAAAAACAATCACAAGCATACTAAAATACAAGCTTTCATTGAACAGCTGATAACAGCACTTCATGGAAAACCTACAGCAAAAAAAAGGCCTGATGTTAAAAGTAGGTACACATTTTATTCATTTATGACAGAAACATTTAAAAGATCTTTATTATGCATAAATAAAAGATGAGTACATATTTCCCCATCCATCATTCAGTGGAGACAGCTACGTACAAAAGATAAATGTATTTTAGTCCTTCTAGCCTAGGAATCCTTGGTTGCATTTTTATCTATTTTGTCTATTTTGAAAGAAACTCTTTCATGTTATTGATTTAGTCTTTTATTGTATTTTAAAGCTGTGTTGTGAGCCATACTGAACATTTCATTAGAAAAGCTGGTTATAAATATTTCAGATAACAATAAAGCTTGTACAAGTGGAAGAGTTATTACAAAATCAATACTTTCCTTCTTTCTTGATTTGTATCAGGGTGTTGCACAATTTAAAATTATGGACGTATATGAAATATAGGTAAAATCAAAAACAAATTAAAAAGTGAAGATAATTAGACTATTTTTGACCAGAACCAGGCTGCTTTAGTAGCATTTTCTCAGCCATTTGGCTAGATCTTTTGTACACATGGTGGGATATAAATTGCATGCACATAAATGCATTGATTGAATTTCTCCACAGTCACCAAAAAATTGTCCTGTATCCAAGTAGCCCCATTTTACTTGATTATTCTTTGATTTCACTACTTTGCTTCAAAGTCTATTAAGTGACTTCCAAATGATCCAGCTAGAGTGTTGTCCTGGTGTGACACACTCTTCAGCATTGGTCCATTTGGCAAGGTGTGTCGCTTTTGTTCTCCATAAGAGCTTTTCTATCTGCTGACTTGTAGGCTAATAGACATGCCAGAAAAAAAAAAAAAAACAGAATGGGAAGAGGAAATGGAAACAATTCAATTCAGTTGCCGCTTCTTCCTTGTTTGTGTAACAACTAACTAATTGAAATAATATCAACTGTGGGCCCTGATGGCAATTTTTAGAGTATATATTTTAATTGTATTTTAATTGTCTTATCTTTTTATTGTATTTTAATTGTTGTAAGCCGCCCAGAGACCTTTGGGTAGTGTGGGCGGCATATAAGTTAAATAAATAAATAACTATGGCACAAACAGTTTGAGGGGGGAAGAGCCATGTAGCAGCTGAGGTCTCAGCTCAGCCAATGGTTACTCTTTCCTCATCTGCTAGTAGAATGAGGCGGAGAAGAAGTGAAGATCAACAAGGGAGGCACAACAAGTTCTTACTCCTGTCCTCTGAAGATGCCGGCCACAGAGACTGGCGAAACGTTAGGAAGAAAAACCTTAAGAACACGGCCAAACAGCCCGGAAAACTCACAACAACCATCAGTTTTATATGACTTCCAGAAAAAAATCTTTGATAGATCAGTGTGTACTTATGGTGTTTACCTATAGTAAACCTATAGATAAAGATATACAGTGACTCTGTGTCTGTCTATCTGTCTGTCTGTCTATGACTGCTAAAAACAATACTATGTAAATATCTCTTTAAAGCTGTTCAAATCTTTATAATTACAATGTTCAGTAATGGGGGTAAGATACAGAATATAGCTTGCCTAATTTGTTTGAACACAAAAGTCCCATTGAATTCCTTGGGGGGTGGCCTACTCCTAGGTAAATTCATAGAGGATTACTGCAAAAGGGCCAAACCCCTTGTGTTAATCGTGCTTTTCATGGAGTGTAACTAATGCAGCCACTTGTATTTGAATGAAACTTAGCTGCGTAAGGTTCCAACCCTGTAACGTGCACTTAGTCCAAAACGGTGCCTATGCACTTAGCCTCTTCCCATTTTTCCACTGAAGATCCATTCATAGGCCTAGTTGCACATAAAGGCACTGTTTATAATGTTCAGCTTGATTTGAAATTCTTTGGAGTTTTTGTGAGCAAGTTAAAATAAATATCCTTTCTGAAAATGTATTTGATTATTAAGCAAAATTACTTATGTTTCAGTTTCCCACTAGTACAAGATGGGTTCTGGCACGTGTGGTTAATGTTTCTTTGATTTTATGTTTTTAAGGAACTGATGACCAAGCTGATAACAGAGACCCCCGACCATCCAATCCCATTTCTCATTGACCACCTCCAATCCAAACATGGGGGCCGTAGCCATCTTCAGAGAACATTGTCTGGATCTGCTGCTCTTTGGGCAGAAAGTGAAACTTCAGGTATGGAAAACAATAATTACTTATTAATAAATTATAGATGCAAAGCAGCACATGTTGGGTGCAAAAATGATTATATATTTATCACATTCTTTTAACCTTCCAGAACTCAAGGGTTTGTTTGTGGGATTACTGCATTTTTCTCATCATCATACTCTTCTAAGGGGGGTTTAGCTGAACATGACTCATCTGTTCATGTCACCTCAACTTCTTGGTTTAGTGGGGATTTCTGTGCACGTTTCCCAAGGCTAATACGTCAGAGTATTTATTCTAATAATAATCGTGTATCGATTTATGGCAACCATTTCCACAGTTTTCTATGAAGCGAATATACAGAAGTGGTTTACTACTCCCGTTCTTCTGGGGTCATCCTGGGACTGTGAAACTTGCCCAAGGCCACACAGGCTGACTCCACTCTCAGGAAGAACGGTGTCATTCTTTTATTTTATTATTTACATGATGAGTTTATTTATATGGTGTTTTAAAAAAAAACATAAAAGGGGTCAAAATTATATGATGACACATACAGGCAGATGTTTTATACTTGTGTGATTGACACTTAACAAAGATTCCTGTAGCACACCAAACACTGAACAAAAAAATAGGATAGTAAATGGACTGGAGCCCCTGTCATTGGGTATGTGAAATATTGCCCAAAGTTCTTTGCAGAACCAAAAGAATTCCATAGTTTGTTTTTAATTGAAAAATGAATGGAGGAAGCTGCCCATATGACAGGTAAGGGTTATTTAAACTTTCTTCCTTGCTGCCCTTTGTCTGTCCTAACTGCTTTCCTGTGTAAAATTAATTACCTGTGTGTTTGTTGGAAAGATACAGGATCCCCTTGTTCTCCTGTAAGATGAAAAAGTTTGTGGAGGTTGAGTTTGAAAAGCAGGGAGGGAAAGCGTTAAGCAACTCTTTTCTTTGCTGCTTCACTGCACCCTCCCATGGCTGATTTCATCAAAAAACAAACAAAAAAGCTAAAAGATTGTTAATGTATCTTCTGTGTAATGTCTGGTTTGTTCCTAAATTTTTATAGGTTTTTCCTCCTACTCAGATTTAAATCACAGGATTATCTTTGTTTGCAGCATCAGTGCAACCATTTCTAAGGAGTTCATATGGTAATTATTTTTAGTGTTTAACAATACTTTATGAATGGATATCTATAGTTTTGTCTTTCTGGAAAGAATATCCGCATCATAATGAAGCAGTAGATAATGAAATATTCTTGGAATTTAAGCCCCTGTTCGCAACAACGAGTTTCATGACACATGATAGTGAGAAAAGTTAAATGACCCATCCCGTTATTCTGCATTGCGTGCAGAATACTGGTTCTTGCTGTTTTTGTTTTTACATAAAGCATCTGTAAATGTCTGTTGAAAAAGATAAAATATATGCAATTAAAAGAAATGCAATCTTATTTTTCTTCCAGCAGAAAACAAAGGAACAAGAAGGGACTTCAGAAGTTATGATAAACCATGGCAGACAAATGCAAAGAAACCTAAAAAATCAAAGAGTGATCTTGCTGTATCCAACATTTCACCTCCATCACCAGAGTCTAAATCATGTAAGGGAGTATAAAGTGTAACGAGTGAGTTGTTCAGATGTCTGTTTTGCGGCTCTTTAAAGACTGAAATAAGTGCAGAGTAGGAAATATTTTATAACTTCAAAATGTATTACTCTGAATAACTCTTATGCAAAGGAAGAGTACATATTATTTGATATTGGAGTTTCATACATATATATGAGGCATGTCATATTCTGTGTTTTTTCTTTTATTTCCTCTGTGCTTAGATGTATGAATTCTGATTTAATTTTAAAATAATATATATAGGGAAGTATTACCCTAAGCTAGCAGATAAATTCATTGTATGAAAAATTTGAATTTAGTAGCTTTAGAATGGTGGTAAGGAATTACTGATTACATTGTAGACTCTTTACTCAATATTAAACATTTTGAAATATGTCTCTAAAGAAAAGATATCATGTAATGACCTTCCATTTTTCTTAGTCATTTTCTTTAGTCATTTTATCTAATTATGTTTGGCTGAGTGCCCACTGAATTGCTATTACAAGAAATGATGGTGTGTTGGCTTTAGAATTGTGTAATTCTGCTTGTCCAAAAGTAGTTTTTCCCTTTCTTTTCTCCATTGCAACCTTTCTATTATTCCTGAGGGTCAGAAGACCACAGGAAAGGCCTAGGTTGTAGCATGGTAGGCTACAGTATTAGGACTAAACAGTGAAAATGTTAATCACCGTGCAAGTGGAAGTGCCTTACATGAGCAGAACTTGTGTGTGTGTGTTTGTGTGTGTGTGTGTGTGTGTGTGTGTGTACGTACGTCTGGGATGGCATTGCATCTGGGATGGTAGTGCACTTGTTATGTTGCGGTTAAACTGAGTTGTGATGTAGTATCTTGACACACTGCTTTTTTTCTGTTTATACCCCTTCTGACTCTACTGTGTAACATAAATATGGTGATTTATGATGTTAGGTATTGAATGGTGGAAAATAAATGGCATTTCCAGGACTAAAATAACTTATTTAAGGACTTTGTAAAGGACCATGAAAGAGAGAAGTGAGCAAGCATATTTTTGTTAGATAGTGCAAGCTGTTGTGATAAAAAAAAAAAAACTAGGAAAAGCTAAAATATATTTGTACATAAATAATAGCATATCTTGGATAGTATAGTTATATATTTTGCTTGCTGGATATTATCCATTTCTGGAAAAAAAGGTAATGTTAATTCAGGTGATAAGGTAATGATTTGGCAAGTTTCCCTGATGATTTTAATAAGTGGTTGAGTATAAGTCTGAGATGATCAAGAATATTATTAAGGAGTTATCTTAAAACTTTCATAAGAAATTATTACAGTGCTACCAGTGATAAATCATGAAAATGATGCCAGTTTTATTGAGAAAAGTTTATTGCATGTATATGTAACTTTTGGGTGAAACATGCAAGTATGAAGCTTTCAAAGAGGCTTGCTGCTTCCTGTTCTTTTAATGGCTCAGGAGCTGAACTAACAGTGATGCCCCAGGTGATGTGAGAGGAGCCTACGCATCTCCTAATGCCAATGTTAATCTGTTTTCCTGGTGCGAAATGCTTGCATAGTGAAGAACTACTGCATGAGTGTGTCCCAGGGGGTTCTTATGTTGATTTCCAGCATGAGATGGCGCCAAAGTCAAGTGACTCTTGGGTCAGAGAACAGGATTTCCAATTGTAGACTATCAGAACTAGATAATCTTGGTATTAGAAACAAAATAGAATCAAACATTTCACTAGTAATCTGGTGCTATTCGTTTCTTAGTGTCAGTTATGATTACTGAACTAGCTTTCCAAAAAGACAAATGGGTACTTGGGAGGGGGTACTAGAAGATTATGATTCCCATAATATTTCAGTGTATCAAAATTGCATATGCAAGTAGCAACCTGGTTGCGACAACTATGTATCTAAAGTGGGGCTCTTGAGAAACAGAAGTACTGTATGAGCATGCCAGGAAAACTCCAGTATTTGCAGAAGTGGGAAAAATATGCTTAGGAAACAAGCCTACTTATTTATCTTTTATTTATTTATTTATTTATTTATTTGAGATTTTTCTTAGGGCTCTATCCAGTTGTTAGTCTTAGCTAGAGCCGACCTACTGAATAAGCAGGGCTTACATAAGTGCTGACTTAACGAAAGTCTGAGACATTCAGTCCATTTATTCCAGTTGTGAATCACAATTGAATTTAACTCTTAATGCTGTGGGGGTTTTTTTGCCTCTAAGAGGGCAACAAAACCAAATAAGCCCCCAACAAATCAATGAGGGCCTGTTTAGTGGCCACAGAGTGTTGAGGGCCTGCTATAGGAGAGGAGGGGTGAGAAGATGAGGAAGAGAGGGAGTTCCGTGAAGTTTCCCAAATGAAAGCAGTTTGAAGGCTGGCTAAAACACTACATTGTGTTGGAAGTCCCACTGTGATATGGATTATAGTTCTGCTAAGGAAGTCCCTCCTGAGAGTGTTCAAGGCTCTTCTCTGTTGAATTAGGAGCCACACAGTAGTGATGAGTTTTGTTCACCTGAATTTTCCGTGGTATTGTTTAGCACATGTCAAAGGAAGATTATCTTCAACTTTTGTAGTGGCTGAGCTGAATTTATACAAATTCAACTATGAATACGATTTTTGAATTCTAAAATACAGATCAAGCTAAATTTGAGAGAGTGGAGAAGAGGATTTCTGTAGTTTTGGAGACATTTTGTCTTTGATGCAGGTCATTGTTACACAAATTTATAATGTGAAGTAAAATTTGTGCCTCATTTTATCCAGTGCCAAGATCAACAGAACACCCCAAATGGGACTGGAGGCCAAAATCAGAGCATCATGATTTTGATGAATTGAATCATATTCTTCAAGAAAGTAAGAAGCTTGGTAAAGCCCTGGAGAATCTTTCTCGAAGTAAGTTTATTAATACAGAATGGTGTGTGCACGTCAGGCATCTACTAACAGTATTTACAGCAGTAGATATTAGGAATAACTCTGTTGAAAGCAATGTTTCCAATTATCTCAGGTTTACTGAACCAAATGTTTAAAAACTTAATTATAATTAGTGGTGCACATATCACGACAGGATTAAGCCTGAATAAGTGCTGCTACTGAGAATGTTCAAAGTGGCATTTTCTTCATTTTTTAAAAAAATTGCAAGCCAGAAGAATTGTTAGAAAATGCAACATCCAAATTGCCTTGTGGTTTACGTAAGAAAACAAAAAATACTTTTAATTTCACAATAAAATGCACATTTTCATTATTTTAGTATGAACCAGTTGAGTGTCTTATCAGTAATTTTCAACTGAATACATGCCAAGATAATGTAATATGATTTTCCATGCTTCCATAATTTTTCTGAAATATGGTAGCTAGGTAAGATAATTTCCTGAATGGTAGGATACCTCTTGAGTGGCAGCGCAGTATATTTTTATTAAATTAGAGTAAGCCAGCACATTCTTTACAATTTCCTTTGTTCATGTTGCTTTGTCAGTTTGTGCCATTCTCACAAACATAGGCTTCCAGGGGAAATTTGTTTGACTAATATTTTACATTTTTAAGGTAGGCTAAAGTGTTGGTAGTTGCTAAGCAATACTGGTTTTGCTCAAATAAAATCTTTAAATTTTGTCCATTTATATATTATAATAAGGGTGGAAGCAAAATGCCAAAGTTGAAACTCTTAATCATGTTTATTCGAAGGTAATCTTGCTGCTTATTTTGGAATTTATGCAATGCTATGTTCTATCCATGCTGGGTGGAAAGCTTTAGGATAGATCAGTGACTCCTGAAATTACCTCATCAGAAGGAGGTATATGTTACCAAATTATAAGAGACATGTCCTGGTGAAATGGTATGTTATCCAAAGCATTGCCCACCCCCAACAGCACTCATTTAGCATATTACCCTGATCATTCTTGATCTCATTTGATTTTGAAAGTTAAGCAAATGAGGGTCTACCTACTGAGGACCACCAGGAAATGTATTCTCCTCTGGGTAGGGGCCATGGCTTAGTGGTAGAGTACAGAAGGTCTAAGGTGGGACTTAGTAAAAATCCTGTCTGTAACTCTGAAAAGTCATTGTCAGTAAGCAGGACTGGGGCTAGATAGATTAATAGTTTGACTCAATGCAAGGCAGATTCCTGTGATTCAGTGGAGAAGGCAGCACAGAAGCATATATGCGAAGAGTAGCACTTATTTGGAAAACTAACCTCTCTCATGCCCTCCTTCTAGTACCTTAATTAGGTTCCTATGGCAACCTCATAGTATTTCAGTGAAATGAAAAGTCTTTTGATAAAGCATCAGAACATGTACTTTTGTGGTACTTTAATTTTTTATAGCATTTTGTTATTCCACAGTGGTTCACTATATAGTTATTGTGTCTTCCTGGCAACTGTCATTGACACAGTCATGCACTATTAATACATAGGAAAAGATATGTATACACATTTGTATGTGCACATATGCCCATATTAAACTAGGTTTCAAAGCGGTACTACATTTTATTTGTGTTAATCACAGATATTGTCCCCTTTAGTATAAAAACACTGTGCTGCATCAAAGCATTGTGGATAGAAGAATCAAGTTACACATTTAACATAAGTAGGGAAAAAGTTGCTTAAAGCAAACAACTTTACACAGATGATGTCATCCAGTTTGGTTGATTGTGAGAATATTATAAGTACAGTACTGTATATCATGGCTTCATTAAAACTGATGGCTTGAACTAACAAGATGAGATTCTGTATTGTTTCTTATATTTAGTTACAAACACCACCACCAACAGTCAAATACACAAGTATAAGATGAGGGAGACCTTGTTACAGGAGTCCATGTGGAAAGGATCCAGGGATCTTAGGGAATCACAGACTTAAGTCTGTGGACAAGCAATGTATCAGCTGAAACAATCCTGGGCATAGTTAATGGCAGCATTATATTCAGTTTATGGGAAATCAAAGTAATGCTCTATTCTGTATCCAGTCATGTTGCATTTGCAATACTATATCCAGAACTATCTCCAAATTTTACTGTAGGTAGCTTGCCCTGTTCTGTCTGGAGAGAGTTCTTCAAAGGTACACTGGCAGATCTGTTTTGGAAGCAGTCAGGTACTGCAGTTATTTAGATATAGAATAAAGTAATTCTGAAGTAAATGTTTAAAAAGTAGTTGTACAGTGGTAGGTGATACCTGTTTTACTCTGTTAATCAAACTCAATTTAAAAAAGGTCCTAGTTGTGACCTGTCAAAACTAGAACGTTTGGTACAGCAAATAAACACATGGGCCTTCGGTAAGGCCATCTGCTGACAATTCAGAAAAATGACCACTATTGACCCCTTACCTTTAGAATAAAATTGGAGGAATTGCTGTAGTAAATGACTTGACAAAAAAGAAACTAGTGAAGACCGCAACATTTTCGTTTCCAACATTGTGATAAAATGGTGGCAAGAATCTTCCTACACATTTGAATGGAAGCCACTTTGGGCAAGAATTTTAAGGTCATTTGCACAAGGGAAACATCAGAGTTCTTCACTTTTAATACTGGATTTGTGAACGTGTGAATAAGATTGATGAACTACAAAAACTCAAAATAAACCATTGGTAATGGGAAAACTGTTCCTACAAATGAGACTACCAGAAGGGAAAAATCCAATCTGTTTATATTATCCTGTTTCTCAAAACAATCCTGGTCCTAACGATATCCATCATAGATTGAGGATTGTTGTCTTTCCAAAATGTAACAAAGGATTTGAGCACTAGAGGATTATTCCAACTTTATTTTAAAAAAATGTATTTATGGTATAGCTGAGAAAAATAAATGCTAAAAGCTTCAGTGCTCATTAACGTAACAAACTGAATACAGCCTGGATTGTGCAGATGCTGGGAACTTAAAAAGCAGATTAGTGTACTGTTGCAAAGAAGCTGTAGAATGCTAATGCACTGTTTTAATTAACTGGACAAATATGGAATAAGTACGTATTCATGTGTGTACAATTTGGATGGAAAGCTGAAGTTGAAAAATAGCCAGGCCAAGAGGCAGGAGTCCATCCTATCATTGCATGGAGGTTTGTATCCAATTTGGATTAATGCAGCCTCCTATATATAATTGATGCAAATGAATGTTGGGTTTTGTGGTCAGGTTGAGTACATACAAAAGGGGATGTAATTTGTATACACAACAGTAAGCAGGCCTGACTTGAGCATGGATTATATTTGTGTGCATATGTGTGCACATATATGTGTAAAGGTGCTTTTATCACACATTCATAGAATGCATAAAGGAGGGGTAAAGGGGAATATCCTTGCTATTTATGTCTCTAATTTATGACATTCAAGTATGCACAGTTTCAACTTTCTTGCAATTGTATCAGCACAGTTGTAGGTTAGGACAGGACATCCTCTGATGCTTTATGCTTTTGGTGTGTGCTTGGGGGAAAAGTGTGAACTGAAATACAACCCTAGTTATTGCATGAATAGTATCTGAATGGATGCCAGTATAATCAGTGGCCATGTCATCTGGCATTGGTATATCAAATCAAGACTGCAGAGCCGGCAGAAACCAGAATATGACCAGTGTGAACTCAGTGTCAGTAACTGAATAGAAGATAACAAAGTAATGTAATACTGGGAAATAAAGAACTAAGAAATAAAAGCTCAATGGTTTTCTCTAGTTTCAAATGGATTGTTGTTCAGGCAAAGAGCTGGGTCTTGCTTGTGCCTTTTAAAATCTCAGTTATTGAAACAAAAAGTGGATGGAATCAGTCAAATAAACCTCTGAAGAGGAATAGGAGCTTTTCTGAGCCTGAATTCAACCTCGTGGAATAATTAGCTGCAGAAGGTAATTTGGGACCTTCTCAAGGCTGACATCATGGGCAGGTTGAGGCTGCCTATGGATGTAAAAAAGATGATTTGGAGTGGGGTTTTAACTCCTGACATGTCAGGTTGGAAAGCTTTAAAAGGATAAATGTAAGTAGTACCAGAGAGTGTTGTGATCCTATTTGAACCAGCTAGCCATATCTGACTCTAGTGCATTCCTTTTCATTTCTCTTTCCACTCAGTTTTCAGTTTTTCTTCTCCCTCTTACATCCAGAGAAGTGGCTATGTTAGTCAGCTGCAGCATCATGGCAAAATTAAAGGAGAGGAAAGGATAGGGAGAGAGAAGGAGGACAAAATATTGTGGCACTTCAAAGAGTAACAGATTTATTTCAGTATGCGAGCTTTTGTGGATCCAACCCCACTTGTCCAAATACCTCCTCTTATACTCTGTGCTCACTGACCATACTCACTCCACAACCTGTTTTGCTATCCTGTTCATGTGAGATTTACCCATCTGTTTCATTGATTGATTGTGTTACAGGCATGCTTGTGTCTATTTCCAATTCATTCAACTCTTTGATTTCTCGCTTGATTGCTAAGGGCAGTCTCTGTTCCATCCTTGGGCCCATTTTCAAATATGTGTCTTAGTATGAACCATTAAAGGGTTTTTCCAGATACTGTGGTTCCCTTACATCTTTCATATATTTGTGTGTCTTTCCCTGTTGGGTTTTGGTTATAATAAATTAATTTATTTAAATTATAAATTAGTACACTTAGCATATTGCAGCCAGAAACGTTTAGATAAAAAAGACCACTATTATATAGTATAGAGGTAAAATGCTATTCTCCCATATTGTGTGTTTGTGCCAGCAATTGTATTATTCAAATAAACACTATTGACTTGGTTGAAATATAACAAGTAACTTTTACTACTTTTATTTATATAATTATTATACACACATACACACACTATATTACATAAGTACAAAAGTTGTTTGGTGTGACAGACATTCGCTGGTAAATAGTTATCACTTCATAATATTGTTATATCGGTAAAGCTTAACTTTGGCCCTCGTACGTATTATCAGTTACATTTATATTTCAGTCTGAGTGTCTGAGGTACATGTCATATAAGACCCTGTCAGCCCTGTCTTAGTCTACATATCGTCTGGGTCCTTGACCTAATTCTAACTTACACTAACTGAACAGATTCCTGGCTGACACTACCTTTTATAGCAGCTTGGTTGACCATAGGTACAATGCAGATCTCACATTCTGCTCATAGCTACCACATCATACTCATATTAACATAAATGTACATTCTGTGTTTCACAAATATCAACATTGCCTTCCTATTCCTTTTTCAAGTACTCTGTTCTGTGAATTGCCAGTTTCCTTCCTCTCTCTTACCCAAAATTCTGTGCCACTGAATTCTTTCAGGGATTGTTTTTAGGTACACCTCAGGATCTCATCCCCAAAGTTTTTTTTAAAAGTGTCTGCAAAACTTAGATGTGTAAAAACCTTGATCTGTTTATTCCACTTTGTCATGCGTGGGTGGTGCAGTTTCAGATATATTAACACAAGAATGGGAAGAACTTTAATTAGCTTTACAAAATAATAATTATTTTGCAGGCATATGTTCGAGGCCCCGTGCCGTTTATCACTATTACTTACTATTTGAGTAGAGTGTTGAATATATTTTCAGGAAGGAATGGCAAGCAGAAAGGATGGAAGCTGAAATCAATACTGGCATAATGCAATTTTAAAAATACAAATATGAAATTTCACACCAAAGGTGAAAACATGTGGTCCATGGCCCATATGTGCCTCCAAGGGCCATTTTTGCAACCTTCTAGCAATTCTGGAGCCTCCAGCTCTCCCAGAATGTAGGGGGGGAAATAGAAAAAAATGCTTAAAGAGCCCCCTTGTACCCTTTAGAGATGGGGGCATTTTTTTCAAGTTTTATGGAAATTCTCAGTGCCCCATGCTCCCTTTATTTATTTATTTATGGTCTATCAGGAAACCTAAGAAAAAATGGTTTTCAGCCCTATTGAGGTTGTCCATCCCTGTTTTAGTAACTAAGGGTGGGGAATCATGTATGTATACATGTTCAAGACTGAAATTGTTTTGTTCTTTCCATTTTCAGCTCTAGTGAGTGAACAGTAAACTGGTGCTAAGACTTCTGAGTTTGGTTATCTGTTTTTAAGCTCCTGCAAACCCAGCTGTACAACTGGAGAAAGAAAGATGTGGCTTTATTGCTCAATTAATCCATACAGGATTAAAAACAAATTAACTGCTGGAAGCAAAATGTATTCAGTTCAATATGTGTGTACTTTGTAAATAGAGAGTAAAAAAAAATCCATTAATGACTCATATTTTTTCACATATTGATCTGGTCATAAAATGTTAATTACTGTACACTGTACTACAATATGCCCTTTTCAATTCAGAAATCAATAAAAGGAAGTAATATGGATTGAAACATTGGCCAGTGGTTAGCAGTTTGAAAAGCTTTTAAGAAAACAAACTGGACGTCTTTCTAGGACATTTTAACAAATGTGTACCATATTGATATGTATTTATTTATTGTGGTTTGAAAAGAAGGTGTTGTCATGTTCCCGCCTGTCCCCTGGCTGTATCCCCAAGCAAAGGGCACAAGCCACACGTGTCACTTCCACCAGTTGATTACATCAACATTGTTTATCATTAATGATAGAGGTCCAGGCAATGTGTCATTTGAAAAAGAACCAAATAGAAGTTGTTTATTATTACAGGTGATGAAGGTACAGTCGATGTCATTAACTCTTAACAAAACATCCTACTTCATCCACCCTCAGCCGCCAACCCTCTCTCTCCACTCCCAAACTCCAAATTCATAAATCCTCCCTCTCCCCTTCCTGCAGAGACTCTTATATTTGGTGGCTCCGCCTCTCCAGCAATCTCATTGGTACATGCAGATAGCCTATTAATATTCATGACCTGGGCGGACGCCACAGGTGTGTTGAATCCAGTGGGTTTATTTTTATTTCAAGAATAGCTTTCAGTCTAACAAAAGCTCCCATGCACAAGACGAAGAAAGAGTAATGATTATTTCTTCTGTCTGCAGCCCTGTGTGTTCCCTACAATATGTTTTGGTGGTCTTCTCTACAGTTTAGTGGTACAGAAATAAGCCTAGGTTAGACTTGGCCTTGTGCGCTTTCACTATCTGTTTTTCATTGTGTGAGCAAGGAGCTAGAAATTTTACTTCCAGTTTTCAGCTTGTTAGTCAGCTTACAGTTGTTAGTATTATCAGAATAGAGAACTGTGGCCGGCATTACTCGTAATTGCAATTTAGGGCAACAAAGGAAGGATTGTAAATAATAGTTTGAAATTGACCTGCTTCCCAAAATCGTAATTAAGACTTAACCGCAGTTTGTTTCCATTCAGACATAATGACCTGGTTTGCACATCATAGTGAGTTAGGATTCTGGGTTACTATGACATCTAAAATCAATCACTGCTAACCAAAGCTAGTTGAAAATGAAAGCAAAAATGTATGTTTTCTGCCTCACAACTATGTTGTACCATTTAAAAAAACACAACGGGAGTGGGGGAAAACATGCAAGCCTTGAGGCTTGTGTACATAATTTAAATCACAATATAGGGAAGGGAGAATGCAGTGGGTCTGTGGACTAGTTTCTGCCTTTCTGACCACACTGTCATCTATATAATACTGGAACTATGGAAACCCACAGTTTGTAAAATTGTCTTTTTCTATTAAAACAAGGTGCACAGAGAGCACACACTTTACTTTAGAGTAGAACCATGCTTTCCAGAGACATCTTGGAAATCTGTGCAACACTGAAACAAGGTGTATGTTCCCAGCATACCTTGAGAAATGAAATTATTGGTTTCACCACTATCACTCTGTCAAAAGTTGGCAGTTCAGTCCCAAAACTGCCAAGGGGCTCCTGAGTTATAACAATGGTTTGAAGAACATATATTGTCTCCGCTTGCTACACTGTCTTATCAATTTTATAAACAGAATAGATTGTCATAATGTAGCTATGAAGTATATTATTTGAATTTTTAAAAAATTACATTTAAATGCATCATAATCTTCTTGTTACATTTTTAGGCATTGCGATTTCTGATGAGCTTGATAAGGTAAGAACTATGTCTAGCAAACTAATACAAATTCATATAAATGTATGCATACTTTATCAGTGGAGATTTAACACAGGCAAATAGTAACGTTCTGGAATGTTTCCTAGAATTCCTTCTCACTCACATATAATGCATATTTATTTGAATTAAACTATTATAGGATGAGTGTCTTTTCTCCTGTACGTACAAGTGTTACTAATTAAGCTGTGCTAAAACATGACTACTTCTGGTGTAGGGTTTCAGCAAACTTCTGTCCTCCAGATCTTTGGAACGACACTTCCCATAATCCCCAACCATCAATCTAATTATGAACTGAACTTACAGGAGTGGTAGCCCAAAACATCAGAAAAGCCATAGGTTGCCTACCTATGTATTAAATGAGAAGGAAATTGTATACATACCAGGAAGCAGAGATATTTTGAAAATTCATTTTAAACAGAGACAAAACAAATTATGTTGAAATTAAGTATCTTGGTGTGAGAGCAGTAATGTTATTAACTTGGAAATAACTCATTACCCTGAATTCATTAAAATGTCAACAGTGATTATAAAAATCATTCTTTTAATAGTTATATCATTGATAGATTTTTGAGTAATAATTAAAAGTTGTCATTAATTAGTTATTAGCCAATTTTAGTTATTTAAAATATTGTTTAGTAATTGAAATTATGTTTTTAATTTCATGGTTGAATGGACTGATTAGTGCTGTAATATTTTCTTAGTAGTTTAATACTAATGTTTTAATAAATTGTTTATGATTTAGTATTCATTTGTTTACACTAACACTAATGTTTCTGATGTCTGGAAGAAAACACACTATACCTGTATCGAGACAGGGATTTGCTTACACTAGATCAGAGCATCAGTCTTTCTCCGTTTGGAAATGGGTCTTTAAGGTCTGGAACAAAAGTACTGTAGTAGATCCTGATCCTGTTGCCTAGACATCCTTGAAATTTGTTTGGAGATAACCTGGAATTGAATATGGGATTGTCTGCATACAGAGACTCCATCATTGTGCTAAGGACCCTTCTCATAGCTAGTCCTGCTGTGTGGCTGTAGCAGCATCTGTGTTTCTATTCTTTCAAGAGTTTGTTGGCTATTCAGCTTAAAACAGAACAGTAGTGACTCTGTCCCAGGTAATTGTGCATAGTATTTTAGGTTGCCCAAGTGATTCTGGTACTTGAAACAAATGGGACTTTTGACAATTAAGATATAGTAATCAGAAAAAAAGTAAAATAGCTAACAATTTGCCCTTTTATACATATAGTCTACTACGATGGTTGTTGTAGGTTTTTCGGGCTGTTTGGCCGTGTTCTGAAGGTTTTTTCCCCCTAACGTTTTGCCAGTCTCTGTGGCTGGCATCTTCAGAGGACAGGAGTCAGAACTCTGTCTGTGTTCAGAATACGGCCAAACAGCCTGAAAAACCTACAACAACCATCGGATCCTGGCCGTGAAAGCCTTCGAGAATATAGAGTCTACTACCTTTAAAATTTAAATTGGATTCCTGTAACAGTCTATTCTGTTCTATTCTATTTGAGGTTTAGGGGGTATGGGAAGTTCCCCCAACCTGTTTTGTGTAAAAAAAAGAAAAGAATACTATCTGTCCCTAGACTGGTGTCATTCTCTCGTTGGAGGCAGTCACAAAACTATTAATCATGATTTGTGGATTATCACTGATCTTTGTGGGAACAGGATGCTGTAGTACAGAGATGGGCAAAATATAGCCCTCCAGTTGTTTTTTTGAACAGCATCTTTCATCAGTCATAGCTAGCACAGCCAGTGGTGGTGAATGTGGTGTGTTGCAATCTAACAGCAGCTAGAGGGTTTCATTCTGGAGCAGATGAAACTGGGATCTGATTCAGAAAGTCAGTTCCTTCATGTAGTTCCTAACTTCAGTTTGCCTGACCTGTACACTAGAAATCATGTTGCATTGGCAACATATGACCAGAATCCTTTTGTAAATTTGTAGGATAAATGGTAAATCACATAAGCAGTTTTACCTGAGTAGTGACTGTCTGTTGTACTCCTGCCATTCTGTAGTTGAGAAAATGATTTTGTGCCTGTCTATGTGACAGCTGGTGAGAGACTGAAGAAAACTGCTTATGTGATTGCCTTTACAGTATGTGTGCAGTTTTCTTTAACAAGATTCTGGGCTATATGTTTAATGATTTTTCTGATGTCTGTTTGCACAGAAGTCAGTACTTTATAGATTGCAACTATAAAGCAGCATTTACCTTTCCCCTCTGTGTTGATATACATCAGTGCTATTAAATCATTTCCCTTTCCAGGATTCAGCAGCTTTTAATTCTCCTCTTCTGCGACCTCGAGTTGTTGGAGAATGGATTGGCCGTGAAGAAAATGATGCCGATCCATTGGCAGATGAAATGCTACAACCCCCAGTACCAAGAAGCAAAATTGAACAGTGGGACAGTGAAGAGAGTGGCAGTCCTGGAGGCAGGTAAAAGTTACCGCTGTTTGAACATGGGCCTATATCAGAGGTTCTCTGTTTGTTTGGTATCCTGTCACAGCCACCCATTTTGTCTGATCTAACTATGTTAGAAGCTGATGTTATCATTTAGCTTCAGCCATAAGAGGAAGGGTGGAATAGGGAAAATATATGTAAACCTCTCACTCCACTTAACATGCCTTTAATGGAATAAATGCCTATGTTCCTGTGTAGGTAGAAGCACAGAATCATAGAATCATAGAATAATGAAGTTGGAAGGGCCTATCAGGCCATCGAGTCCAACACCCTGCTCAATGCAGGAATACAAATCAAAGGAAATCTGCCAGGTGGTTGTCTGAATTTTTCTTGAATGCCTCCAGTGTTGGAGCACTCACTACCTCTCAAGGTAATTGGTTCCATTGCCATACTGCTCTAAAAGTTAAGAATTTATTTCCTGATATTCACCCAAAATCTGACTTCCAGTAAGAATAAGAATAAGACTCTTCTGATGTCAAGCCTCAGCGGAGTCAGAATCTAGGCACCGACTTTCAAAATTTGGTGCAGGAATATGTGGCTACCAGTCCAAATAGGCAAGGGGTCAGATTTCAGAACAGCAAGGAAAGAACAGAAGGTCAGAAGCAGTCAAAATCAAATGGTAGTTGAGATTTGGAGCAGACCAGAATGGCCACATGCGGTCAAAGGCAGGTATAGGGCAACATCTTACACTAGAGGCAAGTTACTCAGACATAGAAGTAAACCTTCTGTCCACTTGGTGGACCACGATTGGCCTTTAGGATTAGCTAGCATTGCTCTTAGAAGTTGGCATTTCATCAGTGAAACCAAAGCACTGTTGGCCCTGGAAGTAAGCACCTGACTACCAAATCTTGCCCTTCCACCATCCAATGCCCCATAACTTTGCTTTAATGAAATCCTCTGCACATGTTTAAGGAAGCTGCTTTTCGCTGGATCAGATCCCATACTAGTCCAGTATTGTTTCAATCAAGAATCTTTCCTATCCTGACTTGCTGACACCAGAGGTTGGACCTGCACCCTTCTGCGCATAAACTAAGTGCTCTTCCTCTAATGTAAAGCTATTTCCCAAGGACCGTTTAGATTTTGGAAAACTACCTATGACCAGCTGCTTATGGGAAGAGGCTCTACATGACTGGAACACTATTCTTAATTGGGACCAGTGATAGGATACTGGCATAAAAGATTTCACCTTACATATTTTATATTTAATTCTCTGGAACCAACACAGCAGTTTGTCTACTCTACAATTTGTCTATTTGAAGGAATTGTACTCAACTCTTCAGCCAAAAAAGGGAAAGGGCTTCCAGAGTGGCTTATAAATGTCAACAATAAGACTTGTCCCTTATATCGTGCATACAGTCTTACAAGACATGACAGAAAAGAAGAAGGTATTGGCAGAAAGGAAGGGATAATAGACCAAAAATTCAGGTTCAATTTTTATAAAATTCTTATAAAGAGTGGCTAGACTGAAAAGAAGGCATTAACAGTTCAAGGAGAGGAGCTCATTGTTGATCTCTCAGCTAAGCTGACGGTCTACTTTCCTTGCTGCAGCCCGGTAGCATTTGAAGAGAAGGCAGGCTTTTCACTTGAGCTGATGTTAGCCCTACTCTTTCAAATCCTCTGCAGTGGCTAAAGTTCAGGTTGGCTAGATATTTTATTTATTTATTTATTTATTTATTTATTTATTTATTTAACTTATATGCCGCCCACACTACCCAAAGGTCTCTGGGCGGCTCACAACATTTAAAATACAATAAAAGGACAAAAAATTTTTTAGTGATACTTCGATGTCCCTGTATAACAACGGGTTAAGGATGTCCTATTAAGAGTAATGTATCTTTTTACAGAATGAATTTCATTTAATGAATTATTAAATTATTAATTAATTACCATGTGTTTGTGACTCCAACATCGAATACTCTCTGATTAAGCTGTTACTGGATTGAGCTTAATTATTTATACTTGAATGAGTTAGTGACTTGGCCACTTCAAAATAATCTTGCATTCAATTATATATAGGGACAGCTAATTTCTAAATATTTTCCAGGTGATTTTAAATGTTAAGTTTGTTGGAGAATGTTGTAAGATTTAACAGTACAGTAATAAATATTTAAAGGCAATTTGACGGCTGGTTGGGAAAGTTTGCTGAATGCAAGTGAATTAACTATTCAAGAATACAGTTTGCAGTATTCTGGATGTGCTGAGCCCTCACTACCTCATGGGTATGTTTGAATGTAGTGGTTTGAATTAGGATGCTTATCAGAGATCAAATTTAGTTCAGATTCTGGTTTGGCACTTCAGAAGCTGACTTGGAGAATTTGCTTAACCACATGCTTAACTGAGTCTGAATCAGAACCTTACTTTGGAAAACAGAAATTTGTAACTCTCCATCATTCTTAAATTTTGACAGAATTGAAAAAAGTTTTCAGGCTTAGTAACCTCTGAAGAGTGAACAGAGCTTGCCAAATTTCAGACAGATTTAATGCATCCAGCTTTTAAATCTGAGTTCTTGAAAAACTGCCTGTACCTTTCTTTTTTTGTTGAATTAGATGAAATTTGCAGGTGTATTTCCCCTTTTGAGGACACGGAGCTTGCTACAGTTCATTTATGGAGAGACTGACAAATCAAGAAGGCAATTCTTTCTTTTTTAGTTTGAAGATGGAACCAAAGACAAAAGGACTGAAACACCAGCAACAACAACATAAGAAATTACTAGCGGCTATGCTTTCTCAAGATTCATTTGATTCTGTACAAAGCACAGCTCCTTCAGTAACAGAAGAAGATATTGACAATGAAGATGATGCAATGGAACTGCTGGGTAATTAAAAAAGATTAATTCACTTAATATATCACCCTCCCCTTTATTACTCTGTTGGAAGCATAGATACTCAGCACTGAAGATCTGAAATCTGCTCCCAAGTGTGGCGTTATGTGGAAATAGGTATGTGTGTCATCACAATTGGATGCCCAGTGTGGTGTAGTGGATAGGGCAACAGACTAGGACTCAGAAGGCCTGGGTTTGAACCCCTGCTCAGCCATGGAAACTCATTGTGTGAGTAGAACTGTGAAAACCACTCCTTAAATATCTTACATACCATAAAAGCCCTGTTAGGGTCGCTATAAATAAGCTTCAACTTGTTGGCACATAACACACACAATCTTCAGAATATCTAAGAGGTGGAGGCTCAGTATTTTTATGCTGTCTATTTCTAAGGGTTTGCTTTTGACAGGGAGACATGAACCTAATTCTGCACAAATGCAGCATTACCAAATGACAAAGTGTATATTCATTTTGACATGTTATATGCATAGCCAAATTTAAAACTTAAACTGTAAGAATTTTAACTGCAGTGGTAGAGAAACCTCCCTGCAAGAGTTTTTGGTGCACCTTAAGATTCTTTTTTAGTTGAAACTCAACATGGTTTCAAAATGCATCCTTCAACATGCAAACATGTTTTTGTTTTTACCCTATTTACCCTTTATCTCCCATTTCTTAATAATGAGGTGCCTTTTGTATGGAGTTAAGTGTCTTTGATGATAATATTTCTACTTAATGCTAGTTCACAAATGGGGGATACTGTTAAGTTATTTTAATATGGGTAATATTAATTAATTAATTAATTCTTTCAATTTGTATCCCACTCCCATTAGTATCACAGCACTACTCTGGGCATGTTACAACACATATAATAGAAAACAAAAATAAAAAGAGAGACATTAATAAAAATAGAGACAAAAATAGAGACATTTTTGTGTGTACAAAAATCTCAAATTGGGAAGAGGACAGAAAATTATAATATTTAAGCTCTTGGAAGACCTGATAGCTACTCCTCCACTTCCCAGTATGAAAGTCTTCATGAAAACCTTCTAAGTTAAAAAAAAAGTTAAGCTGAAAACCTGAATTAAAAATTTCAAGCCTGGAATATGTTTTCTTGTCTAATCTGCCCCTAATGCATTCTGTTGCCATTCATTATTAGGAAAGTACGAGTTTCTCCACAATGTCACAATAATTTTAATTCTTCCATAATATCATACAGCCTTCACCTATTTGTTCAAATGATTAGTTTCCACACTGTCAACTGCTTACCTTACCTTGGGTTCTGTGTTTTTTTTTTAAGGATAATGTATCAGTTTGCAATTTGTTAAATTTATGTGCAGCCTCCAGTGATTTATTATTTAACTTGAAAGTCTTGCACACCTTTTACTGAGTGCATAATAATTATGTGCCACAAGATAATTCCAATGTTTGGTGTTCCTCCATAGAGTTTTTTCAGTATAAAATACTCAGAAGTACTTTGCCAGTCCCTCCTTCTAGTGTACTTGGGGACTGTGCAGTTTGCATGAGGCAGGGTATGTAATCTTTCTTAACCCACATATACTTTGGGTGATTTTGGCTGTTTTGTTGTTGTTTAGTCGTTAAGTCATGTCCGACTCTTCGTGACCCCATGGACCAGAGCACGCCAGGCCCTCCTGTCTTCCACTGCCTCCTGGAGTTGGGTCAAATTCATGTTGGTAGCTTCAATGACACTGTCCAACCATCTCGTCCTCTGTCGTCCCCTTCTCCTCTTGCCCTCACACTTTCCCAACATCAGGGTCTTTTCCAGGGAGTCTTCTCTTCTCATGAGATGGCCAAAGTATTGGAGCCTCAGCTTCAGGATCTGTCCTTCCAGTGAGCACTCAGGGTTGATTTCCTTCAAAATGGATGGGTTTGTTCTCTTTGCAGTCCAGGGGACTCTCAAGAGTCTCCTCCAGCACCACAATTCAAAAGCATCAATTCTTTGGCGGTCAGCCTTCTTTATGGTCCAGCTCTTACTTCCATACATCGCTACTGGAAAAACCATAGCTTTGACTATGCGGACCTTTGTCGGCAAGGTGATGTCTCTGCTTTTTAAGATGCTGTCTAGGTTTGTCATCGCTTTCCTCCCAAGAAGCAGGAGTCTTTTAATTTCATGGCTGCTGTCACCATCTGCAGTGATCATGGAGCCCAAGAAAGTGAACTCTGTCACTGCCTCCATATCTTCCCCTTCTATTTGCCAGGAGGTGATGGGACCAGTGGCCATGATCTTAGTTTTTTTGATGTTGAGCTTCAGACCACTTTTTGCGCTCTCCTCTTTCACCCTCATTAAGAGGTTCTTTAATTCCTCCTCACTTTCTGCCATCAGAGTGGTATCATCTGCATATCTGAGGTTGCTGATATTTCTTCCGGCAATCTTAATTCCGGCTTGGGATTCATCCAGTCCTGCCTTTCGCATGATGTATTCTGCATATAAGTTAAATAAGCAGGGAGACAATATACAGCCTTGTCGTACTCCTTTCCCAATTTTGAACTAATCAGTTGTTCCATATCCAGTTCTAACTGTTGCTTCCTGTCCCACATACAGATTTCTCAGGAGATAGATAAGGTGGTCAGGCACTCCCATTTCTTTAAGGACTTGCCGTAGTTTGTTGTGGTCGACACAGTCAAAAGCTTTTGCGTAGTCAATGAAGGAGAAGTAGATGTTTTTCTGGAACTCTCTGGCTTTCTCCATAATCCAGCGCATGTTAGCAATTTGGTCTCGAGTTCCTCTGCCCCTTCGAAATCCAGCTTGTACTTCTGGGAGTTCTCGGTCCACATACTGCTGAAGCCTACCTTGTAGGATTTTGAGCATAACCTTGCTAGCGTGTGAAATGAGTGCAATTGTACGTTAGTTGGAGCATTCTTTGGCGCTGCCCTTCTTTGGGATTGGGATGTAGACTGATCTTTTCCAATCCTCTGGCCACTGCTGAGTTTTCCAAACTTGCTGGCATATTGAGTGTAGCACCTTAACAGCGTCATCTTTTAAGATTTTAAATAGTTCCACTGGAATGCCATCACCTCCACTGGCCTTGTTGTTAGCCATGCTTTCTAAGGCCCACTTGACTTCAACCTCCAGGATGTCTGGCTCATGGTCAGCAACCACACTATCTGGGTTGTCTGGGACATCCAGATCTTTCTGGTATAATTCCTCTGTGTATTCTTGCCACCTCTTCTTGATGTCTTCTGCTTCTGTGAGGTCCCTACCATTTTTGTCCTTTATCATGACCATCTTTGCACAAAATGTTCCTTTAATATCTCCAATTTTCTTGAACAGATCTCTGGTTTTTCCCTTTCTATTATTTTCCTCTATATCTTTGCACTGTTCATTTAAGAAGGCCCTCTTGTCTCTCCTTGCTATTCTTTGGAAGTCTGCATTCAATTTTCTGTAACTTTCCCTATCTCCCTTGCATTTTGTTTCCCTTCTCTTCTCTGCTATTTGTAAGGCCTCGTTGGACAGCCACTTTGCTTTCTTGCATTTCCTTCTCTTTGGGATGGTTTTTGTTGCTGCCTCCTGTACAATGTTATGAGCCTCCATCCATAATTCTTCAGGCACTCTGTCCACCAAATCTAGTTCCTTAAATCTGTTCTTCACTTCCAGTGTGTATTCATAAGGGATTTGGTTTAGATTATACCTGACTAGCCCAGTGGTTTTTCCTACTTTCTTCAGTTTAAGCTTGAGTTTTGCTATAAGAAGCTGATGATCAGAGCCACAATCTTCTCCAGGTCTTGTTTTTGCTGACTGTATAGAGCTTCTCCATCTTTGGCTACAGAGAACATAATCAATCTGATTTCGGTATTGCCCATTTGGTGATGTCCATGTGTAGAATCGCCTCTTGTGTTGTTGGAAAAGACTGTTTGTGATGACCAGCTTGTTCTCTTGACAAAACTCTGTTAGCCTTTGCCCTGCTTCGTTTTGAACTCCAAGGCCAAACTTACCTGTTGTTCCTTTTATCTCTTGACTCCCTACTTTAGCATTCCAGTCCCCTATAATGAGAAGAACATCTTTCTTTGGTGTCAGTTCTAGAAGGTGTTGTAAGTCTTCATAGAATTGGTCAATTTCAGCCTCTTCAGCATGGGTGGTTGGTGCATAAACTTGGATTACTGTGATGTTGAAAGGTCTGCCTTGGATTCGTATTGAAATCATTCTATCATTTTTGAGATTGTATCCCAGTACAGCTTTTCCCACTTTTTGTTGACTATGAGGGCTACTCCATTTCTTCTATGGGATTCTTGCCCACAATAGTAGATATGATAATCGTCTGAATTGAATTCGCCCATTCCCATCCATTTTAGTTCACTGACGCCCAGGATGTCAATGTTTATTCTTGCCATCTCCTGTTTGACCACATCCAGCTTACCAAGATTCATAGATCTTACATTCCAGGTTCCTATGCAGTATTTTTCTTTGCAGCATCGGACTTTCCTTTCACTTCCAGGCGCGTCTGCAGCTGAGCGTCCTTTCAGCTTTGGCCCAACCACTTCATTAGCTCTGGAGCTATTTGTACTTGTCCTCCGCTCTTCCTCAGTAGTATGTTGGACGCCTTCCGACCTGAGGGGCTCATCTTCCAGCGTCATATCTTTTAGCCTTTTGTTTCTGTTCATGGGGTTTTCTTGGCAAAGATACTGAAGTGGCTTGCCAGTTCCTGCTCCAGGTGGATTGCGTTTAGTCAGAACTCTCCACTATGACCTGTCCGTCTTGGGTGTCCCTGCACGGCCTAGCCCATAGCTTCTCTGAATTACTCAATCCCCTTCGCCATGACAAAGCAGCAATCCGTGAAGGGGTTGGCTGTTTTAGCATGCTATATATAGGATGGTAAAAGGAGAAAAGCCAAGAAAAAAAATTATTGTCATATGCATTACCAGAACAGGCCACTAGAGGGTGCCAGAGACCATGCTATGTATTCTTCACTAATAAGTATTCATAGCACGGTCTCTCATTCCCTCTAGTGGCTGGTTCTGGTAATACATGTGCAAATATTTTTTCTGGAATTTTTTCTTTTAATATTTTTAATATTTTCAGACAATGGGTAAGTGAATCAGTGGTACTGATCCTGTGCTTAAGGGGGTCCTACTGTATTTCCATCATCAAATGGAAGGTAGAATTCTAAATGTAGTCAAATTTATCTAATGAAGTTACAGATTTTACCAGTGCTAGAAAAACCTTTCCAGCATTTCTGATACAGGCACGTCTTACAGGAACAGGAGTGCTGTGAATCAAAAGCCAGGCTGTGTAGATGGTAATTCATTTCTTCTTCCAAATTTGCACAAAAAGTAGAACAGTATATTTCCCTACACAGTGGTGTGTAGTGAATACAGTGTTTGCCTAGAGAGACCTGAGTTCAGATTACCCCTCAGCCATGAAATACACTAGATGACATTGGCCCAGTAACTACCTCAGCCCAACCTACCTCACAAAGATGTACACTGCCTTGGGTTTATTGAACTAAAGTTGGTGTATAAATATAACAAACAAAATGATAATAAATAATAAGAAAATTAAGCGTCATTAAAAGCTTCTGTCTTCACAAGGACTGTAAGGACCCTTTTACCTGTAAAAATCTCTATAATTCTTCCACTCTCTTCTCTTGGCAACCTTGATTTCTTTCTCTTGCATATGTCTTCTGCCAGTTGTTTTCCTACATCTAAGGTAACTTCTTGTCCATTCTTTTAAAGTCCCTCCTGCAAGCCCATTTTGCCTGCAAGTCCCCAGGTAGATCCTTAGAACCTGTTTAAAGTTGTTGTTTTTTTGGCTGCCTTTTTATTCCTGCATCATTTATCCATTAACCTTACCTTTCAATTTTGTCCTTCCTGATACAGGGTTAGCCTGTGTACTGTGACTGACAGAAGCAAGCTGCTTTAAATCTCTCCAGAAATGTTAGCATTTTGATTTATTAAGTACCAGCAGGTGCTACTGGGCAGAATGCAGAGCCCAGATAGTGCTTGCTCAGATGACTTCCAGTCCAGAAGCTGTTCTCTCTATGCAGGATGGCAACAAAAGGTAATTTTTTCCCACACAGATAGTGGGAGAAAAGCATCCTCATTTTCCCCCAAGTTCAGCATATTGCAGAGGTTTCTCTGATTTCACAATGAACGTTAAGATCTGGCAGCTATAAATCACACCAAATAATCTACTGTACTGCCACTTCTGAAAAGTCTTGCTGAAGCAGAAGCTTGATTGAAATGTGCAGGGCCTGTGCCAGTTTAGCACTTTGAGGATTGTTGCAATAAAGCAGACTTTATTGTAGAACTGGAAACAGTTTTCAGTTAGACTAATGGGACTTTTGGCTTTTCTTGGTTCTCATATGTTTACCTTTCCAAAGTAAGTCCTTTTTCAAAATGCTTATGAAGGCAGCTTTTGGGACCAACTATTGCAAACAAAAGGAACACATTTTCCATAATTCTGCAATGATACGATTTGAAGACAAATGCCTGTGATATTATTGGCTTAACTTGAATTCCCAGTAATCTGGCTCCTTTATAGTATGGTTTTAGTGAAATAATTGATATTGCATCTGGCACTGGTGAGAAAATGTCCTGAGATAGTGAAATGTACTTAACACTCACTGTGGGGAGGGGGGCTTGATACCTTTATATCCCTATAGTTTCCTGAGAGATGGATTCTTCTTTCCCATCGCTCTGCTTCCTATAAACAAAATGCTGTTTATTAGAAATTACCTGCTTTTTAGGAGGATTCTTCTTCTAAAATATTTCCAGAGGATGATAAACATAGAAACTTGTTGATTGGAGATGGTTCAGTCTTGTGATGTTCGCCTTTTCTTTGCAGCAGGTGACATATATGTCAAAATGTAAAGCCTCTGTGTCTCATGTTGAGAACACAATCAACTGCCACATAACCTCTTCAAAGATACATTCTTCCTGATACTGGAAATCAACAGAGATGCAAGTGCTGTTCAGTCAAAGTTACCCAGCTGGATTTGACAGATGAAGAGGACTATTCCAAACCTTACCTCCTTGTCGTTAATTTCCTTACATGAAGAACAACACATCTAAAGAAGAGAAGTTCTTGTACACATGGGGGCTGTTTTTGTGAGCAAGAATTCTGAAAAATCCCATCCTTGTTCTTCTGGAAAGTCTGTATGTGAACAAGAATGCTTCTTTAAATGCATTACTTCCCCTGTGATTAGAGTGATGAGGGAGGTAGGCAAGACTAGATGCTTCCATCTTTACATGTTAAATCTAGCTGGGCAAATGAGACTACTAATGCCCTACTGACATTGCTTGCTTTGGAATCGGAACTTCCTGGTTCTAAAGAAAAGAGTAGCAGCAAATGCACCAATCTGACTTGGGAAGGGAGGAAGAGTTGCCTTGCAGTCAGAATGGACATTAAAGTCACTTACATGCTGCCTTTAGAAGGGCCTGTATCACTTAACAGAAGAAGAAAAAGGATAAGAGCATGGCTTTGTGGTCCAATTTCTGTCAGCCCCGATTGCCACTGTTCAGTGATTGCTCCTCACTGGTGAAAGCTGACTCGATGACAAGCTTTTGGGGCCACTTCAATTTGATTTTTGGAGAAAACAACATATGGGCAGAAAAAAGACAAAGAGGGAGCTAAGTTGCAACAGACATGTATGTGCTATGGAAATTGAGCAAATGTTTGCTGCTCATTGACTTCCATTGGCTTTTGTTCATTCTTCTTATAATAAGAACTGTTAGAACTAAATCTCGTATATTAATAATATTGCAGGCCGGTACTTTGATATAGAAGCATTATTTCCAACATTACGTAGTTGCCACTTGAGGGCACTAATGCATTTTCTTTATGGGTTGAATAATGTACAGATGAGCAGATCTTAGGGATGTGAAAAAGGCTAAAATTATCTTAATAAACATCCATGTAAGAAATAATCCATGTGGGCTAGAATTTAGATAAATAATTCCATCCTAGCACTGGAAAAATATCCAAGTATTATCTTTGGGTGCAACTACCTAACCATATTTCTAAACAAACATTTGTAATTTTTCAATGAATAGTTTACAAATGGTTGTTAATAGGTTCCTTTTTTCTTTTCTTTTCTCCAAAAAATGAAAAAAAGCAGATAATAGAAAAAAGAATGAAAATACTATGCAGTTAAACAGCAAACTGAAACTTTGCTGTGTGAAAGAAAGGTGCAACGAGAAATCCCAATATATTGTCACTGGTTGCAATGTATGGTTTACTGTGTGAGAGGGCATTTATACATTCACTGACCATAGCAGAAGTATAGATGCTCCTAAAATAATTGCTACTGCTTTTAAGATGGAAATATAATCTTCCCAGTTTTTTGTTTCCCTCTAACATCCAGTTTTAGCTTTCTTTTCCTGAATTCATTACTTGAAAGGAGGTGTGCCAATAATAAACTTCATCTATATGAAATCTCTTAATTATATCTATACATCTAGGCCATCACTGTTGGGTTATTTTCTTGCTGTTTTCTCTGTCACAATCTAGAACTATTTTTTTGCATGTCCCAATATATTTATTTTGCTTTTGAAATAGCCAAAGTTAGGTAGTTGCACTGTTATAAATTTGACCCATTTTAGTCATATAGGAAAAATATGGGCAACATTAAAAGAAGGCAGTGAGGGGAGTGAACTCTTTGGCTCTCAGACTTGTACATGAGGCAGTGCGACATGTATCCATCTCCTATAGTTCTGACTAACCAGTGTTTAGATCAATGTAGAAAATACCACCAGGCTCTAACCAATATGTTCACTGTCACTACCCCCTAATTTTCAATATTACACTGAGCAGGCTAAGAGTGCCTTTAATCTTTATAAATGTGAACATTCTAAGCAGGGGTGATGTCAGAAATATTGGGGACAGCTGGTAAGGACAGAATACGTGACAAGGAAGGCTTTATAGATAAGTAGAGATAGGCATGAAACTTAATTTGGAGGTCTGGCCCAATTCATCACCACGCTCGCACAGGTGTTGTGCGGGCATGGCACCCTTCCCCCTCCCACCTCCCCTGCATGTTTGCCCATTCCTTGGGTGATGTGTGCTTTCCTCCCTGCCTTCAATCCTTGCCCTGCCTCCGTCTAAGGGGCCGGCTGACGGAGAAGGCATAAGAGGGAAGAGACGCTGTAAAAGGTAAGTAGATAGTCACATTGGGGATGTGGGGAGGGAAGCGTGCATTGCCTGAGGAATGGGCGAGTGTGCAGGGGAGGCAGGAGAGTGCCGTGCCCGCACAGCACCTGTGCGACCGTGGCAATGAATTGGGTTGCACCTCCAAATCAAGTTTTGTGCCCATCACTATTGATAAGCCAAAGGGACATGTTTTATAAGCGGACAATGCAGCAATGGATCACAGTTAATGCTGAACTTGTTACTTGTTACTAATGAGTTTCTTTTTTTGAGGGTGTGTGTGACCATAATCCAACAGCATCACATATTATCAGTAGGAGCAAGCTTATCTTTTTTTTTTTTAAAGAAGAGTAACTGTAAATAGAAAAGTAAATTGTTAGAAAAGGGCATGTGTTGGATTTTGGAGGCAATTTGAACAGATTTTCCTGCAAGTTTTATATCATATTATCAATGTGATGGTTTTGCTTTGTTTTTAAAGTAATGTTTACTATAACGAATAATGCAAGTTGTTAAACAAACAGAAACCAGAACTCCACAAACAAGCCATCTTGCAATGGTAATGAAATACTTTTGGGGGTTTTCTAACAAGTTACAAAATGAATTACTTTTAAAGAAAAACTCATTGAGATCTAACATATGCATATATAAACAATTTCATGTATAAATTGGGACTGTGCCACTTGTAAATATCCCTGTGTATATGAAGAATATGGGCTCATTTGTTTATTCAAGCCATTTTGCTTGTTTTTCAAATTCTGTCTTTTGTCACTGGAATGTTCCTAATGGTTCTAACATGAAGAAGTTGTGGTTCATTGCAAATATTTGCTGAGCAGTACACCTGCTTTTTTCACTTGCAGAGGATCTTGACGATTTAAGAATGGAAGGGGTAACCAGTGTCATTTCTTCTGGGAGCAAATTTAATCAAACTCGAAGCACTCATACAGCTGAACTGCAAGCTAAGGTCACATTAAACATTTGCGCCAGGTGTGCCAGGTAAAGAATAAATCATCAATTATTTTCCTAAATATGTATCATTTTTTAAACCTTTGAAATCAATTTTGTGCATCATAAAATTGAACAGTCCCCAAATTAAATTGTTGTTTCCCAGCTCCCTTTTTATGGCTTGCACTGCTATTTGTTAGTAATTAATTTGAGTAACCCAGATTCTTGACACAGAGGGGCCAGCACTGCTATCTTCAGTTATGAGAAACAGTGATTTTTGTGGTTAAGGGAGGAGGTTGTCTTCACTCATATTAAATCTCAGTGCCTCCCATCAATTATTACAATTAGACAAATCCAGAAGGAAGAGCTTCAGGAGAACTGAGGTTAATACAGCCTTTGGCAGTTGCAGTTTTTTCCCTCTTAACGTAGGTTATTATTGTTCTTTCTCTGCTGTTTGCTATTTGACCTCATCTGGGAGTGGAACAGGATTGCTGAAGTTAATTTCACACATTACCCCCATCACACTAACAGTGCACCCTATTGTTACAATATATGTTTTATTTCACTGCCTGGAACTTATAAGCTTTATGTCACAGCTTGGAACTATTTTCAATTTTTATACCTCTCTATTTGATTAGTTACCTGCATTTTTGTGGCTTTTCCAAGATGATCGAGGATATGTATGGCCTAAGAAATGCACCTGTGTAAATGAAGGTTTGGTAGCATGGGTACCTTCTGGGATTTCACACAGTTACCTTGCAACACTTCATAATCCTATCCCTTTGGAAAGAATCTAATCAATATGAATTTTTTCTGGCTTTGGCAGCTGGAGGTTATTTTTCCATCTACAGCATGAGAGCCAAAAAAAATGAAGCAGCCAAATCAGCAAAGAAGGCCACATTAACTGCATGTTATTTAAGTTTTTTTAAAACTGAAATTCACTTTTGAAGGTTTCCAAGTGACAGCTCTAGCCAAGTCAGTTTTCTATAGGTGGCACAGCTAACTTTAACTCACCTCATACAAGCAGACTCAGCACAGACATCTGCCATTAATTTTTGAGACTCTGACCTGCCTTTTTATGCACCCTCAATGAAGGGAGGGTGCACAACCTGAAGAAGTGAGGTTTTACCTATGAAAGCTTGCAATTTGTGTGATTTTTTTAAATGATTCAGTAAAGGTATCACCCTACTCCTGCATTTGTATAATTCTGAACCACACAGCCTTTTCCCAGTTTATATTTTCTCTTCCTTGTTTTGAAGCTGCTGCTACTTGATCTTTTGGGGTGGTGGTGGTGCTAACTGATTAACACTTCCAGAAATATTTCATAATTCAGCCTACGTAAGTGTGATGCTGTTTTTCTTATAGGTATCATTTCACTGGATGAGTTTTAACCAACAATATAAATCAAGCTTTAGTTGTATGGCTCTAAAGATTCCATAACTGCTATTTAGGCAGGTTTTGGGTCCACTGCAAGACTTTAATGTTGGTATTTTACAATATCAGAAGGGATAAAATACTAATCATCATCCACTCAGGCAGCAAAACATGACACAACATTACTGTTTCCAGTTAACATTATGTATATATTAAAATCTGTGCCTTGTTACTTTTGGCTCTTGCCCCACAATCAGTGGTCCATAATTTCTAGATGTGGTTAGGATTTGTCCTTGTATACTGTCTTAAGCAAGGGAAAACTTAAAGTATAGAATGTCCATAAATCATCTTTATCATGTAGAAATTTCCTATGGTGCAAAGTTTTTCCTGGACCAGGATAACCTATGTTGATAAATTCTCTCCAAGATCTTCTTACCATTCCCTTAAGATGATTGTATGCATTCTGTCCAAAGCAGGTCTGCAGTTGAATATTAAGTAGACAAAATTCATGATTACAGAAGAACCTTTCTTTCTTTCGAGGGGAGTATTTGTATCCCATCTGCTAACAAGTTAGGTTAGTTGCAGTATGTTTGAAATATACTGAAATGGAAAAGAGCCACTAAGAAGATATATACAAGTAACTGCCCTTCTGTTGCTGAATCTGTGGGATGTAGCAGGTCTCAGAAGGAAGAAACAACTTGGCCTAGAATGGCTGCCAAAGCAATCAAGCATTTGCAGGGTTATACATTGAATTTATGATCATGTTGAACAATATTGTCATTTCCATGCCACTGTTGTGTATCCTAAAGAATCACTGTATTAGAGATAAGTTGTAGTATATTGTGGGACTATTTCAGCTGTTTTCACAGAGTGTTTGTCACTGTTAGTATTTTTGGACCATATCTGATTTCTGAGGAAAAAACCCAGCACTTCCAAAGCAATCATACTTTCTTCCTTTGTATTTTCTATAGGTGATTCATACAAGACAGGGAAGTAAACAGAGGGGGGTTAGGCATGGAGTTGCATATTATTTGAATTTGCATAAGTTGTTATTGCTGTTATGCACTGTCAGGTCCCCTCCAACTTATGGTGACCCTATAGATGAGTGATCTCCAAAATGTCTTGCTCAGCTCTTGCAAACTCAAGCCTGTCTTCCTTTAGGGAGTCAGTCCATCTCATATTTGGTCTTCCTCTTTCCTGCTGCCTTCTATCTTTCCAACAATGATTCTCAGAACTATTGCTTTTTTCCAGAAAACCTTGACTTCCCATGATATGCTCAAAGTAGGACAGCCTCAACATTCACCATTTTGCTCCCAGAGATAGTTCAGGCTTGATTTGATCTAGGACATACTTATTTGTTTCTCTGGCAGTCCAGGGTATCCACAAAGCTCTCCTCCAGCACCACATTTCAAACAATTATTTTCTGTCAATTTTCTTAACTGTCCAGCTTTCACAGCTGTGCATGGTGATCAGAAATACAAGACTGTGGATAATCTTCATCTTGGTCTCCAGTGACACTTCTGTACACTTGAGGATCTTTTCTAGTTCCTTCATTGCTGGCCTTCTTAGTCTTAGTTTTCTTCTGGTTTCTTGGCTGCAGTCTCCATTAAGATTGATGATTGAACCAAGGAATACAAAATCTCTATTTCAATTTCTTCATTATCAGTGTTCTGATACAAAGTTCTGTATTTATTCAGTAGTCATGATTTTTGTCTTGTTCAGATGCAGTCCTGCTTTGACACTAAAAGTTATTTCAAGTCATTGGTGCTTTCTGCCAGTAAGATGGTGTCACCTGCATATTTTAAATTACTGATGTTTCTTCCACCAATTTTCACTTCTCCTTCATCTGAATCTAGTTGGGCTTTCCATATGATATGTTCTGCATACAGATTAAACAGATAAAGGGATGAAATGCACCCTTTGCCTGTAGGAAACCATCCTGTTTCTCCATGTTCTGTCCTAACAATAGTTTCTTGTCCACAATACAAGTTACACATCAGGACAATCAAGTCCTGAGGAACACCCATTTCTTTCAGAACAACCCATAGTTTCTCATAATCTATACAGTCAAAGGCTTTCCTGTAGTCTATAAAGCATAGACTGATCTTCTTCTGAAACTCTTTGGTGCTGTACAGTAGCCAGCAGATATTTGCAATGTGAATTGGATTCTTGATGTTATGTAGCAGATTTTAAACTTCTTTCTGATGTGCTCTTGCCAACAGAGTATTGTCACCTTTTCTTCTTTTACTTAATAATAAAATAAGGAATTCCACAGAATTTCAAAATAAATGAAATTGTTGCGATCGCACGGTGTCACAAATTGTATAATCTCAAAATTATCAAAAGTGTATACTACTTCTAGGCCAGTGCTTGCTGGTTAGTTCTCTAAATGTTTGGACCTGGCACTGGATGTATCAAGTACATAAAATAAGCATTATAATGACTTATTACAGAGACAAAACATATACATTCTTCATAAAATTCTTGTGATGAATAACATGTGCTAGTCTTTTTATTGAAGTTTTTATAACGAAAATGAAAAGAAAACTTTTAGTTGAACCTTGGCTTTGTAGTAAATTGCAGGGATAGAGATTATATAGCCTTACAGATAATTTTGGACTTGAGTTCTCATCATCTCTCATCACTGGGTGTGCTGACTGGGGCAGATGTGTGTTTCAGTCCAACAACATCTGAGGGGCCACATGTTCCCTACCCTTACTTTATCAGAAGCTTCTTAGCAACAGGAAATGAAGTACACGGATTATGTAAGGAAGAAAGGAAACCCCTTCCTCATTGAAAAAAGTGCATTGAATTCATTGGGACATACTGTAATTTTGAGCAAACTAGCATAGAATTCGTCTGCCTGGCTAAGTATGCTTACCCACTGGAAATCCCATCAAATTTGGTGAACACATTTCTAAGAAAATAAGGTTAGGGGTAATTCCAGAGCTGGTGTAAAAAAAGCATTCAGTCACACACACACACTTGATCGGAGGCCTAACTGGTTTTAGGAGTGCTATTTGTTGAACTCTGTATGAGAAAGTGTACAATAAACCAAAAAGGATTGTCGTTTTGAATCCCATGCTGCTAAATCAATTTCATGGTGAACTCCCTGTGAATTTCCCCTTTAGAGAAAAATGGCTAAGTCTCATTATTTCCAAAATCCTAGCTTTGTCATGGGAAACAAACAACATAAGACAGGAGATTTATGTTACAGCTTAACCAAAATCCCACAGGGCATAAAATTTCCCCAGTTGACCACATTTTCCCACTGAGTAAATCCAGAAACAACACTTGGAAAAAAGCTGATGTGATAATCAAAACATTCCCTTTTATAAAGAGCTATAGAGTCTGTCAGAAAGAATTGCTCTCTGTGTAAGGCAAAGGAGGAAAAACTACACTTTTAATTGTCCTATTACTGCATAATCTATTTAGAAATTGTATATTCCAGCTGAGTTTGCCTTAAAGTTGTTATAGTCCTTTAAAAGGCAGATGTCTGCAAGTGTTTCATGTTTGCTTTGACAGAACTTAAATTCAATTGCTAATCTCAGCTAGAGGCTGAAATTCTGTTGTGTAGCTCCCAGTGCGCAGTGTGAAGCTGCAGAACTGAATTTGAAACTCACAGCATGGTAGAAATGCTATTTACCAAACACTTTCACAAGCATTCTGTGCAATGGTTGTGACAAGGATCATGTGACTGATTGTGCAATTGAATTGTACAATCCATGGGCATAATACCTGGCATGCTTGTGAAGGTGTAACTTGTTATGTGAAGACGAAGAGCATTTCGGCACATAGTAGACAAATTGACTTAAATTTTGCATAATTATGCAAATGTAGTTTTTAGAGGCAACTTGCTGTAAGTTAATAAATACATAGACCTTATCTGTTGCATTCTAAGTTGTATGACTCAATATGTAACAGATATAAAGTCTATGGCAGTTTCTGAATTTACACTGTTCGCGTGAGTGTGCAACAGGAATTCAGTCATTGAATTACCTGCTGAATGGTAAATCAGCATGTATACAAATGGGTTTCAATTGGTTTGCTCTGGTTGCTGCTAGCAATTAGATGCAGGTCACAATTATTGTTCCAGTAGTAAATGTGTGTGTGTAAGTATATGTACTTACTACTCCAACAATAATAGTTGTTGTTGTTGTTTAGTCGTTAAGTCGTGTCTGACTCTTCGTGACCCCATGGACCAGAGCACGCCAGGCCCTTCTGTCTTCCACTGCCTCCTGGAGTTGGGTCAAATTCATGTTGGGAGCTTCGATGACACTGTCCAACCATCTCGTCCTCTGTCATCCCCTTCTCCTCTTGCCCTCACACTTTCCCAACATCAGGGTCTTTTCCAGGGAGTCTTCTCTTCTCATGAGATGGCCAAAATATTGGAGCCTCAACTTCAGGATCTGTCCTTCCAGTGAGCACTCAGGGTTGATTTCCTTCAAAATGGATAGGTTTGTTCTCTTTGCAGTCCAGGGGACTCTCAAGAGTCTCCTCCAGCACCACAATCCAAAAGCATCAATTCTTCGGCGGTTAGCCTTCTTTATGGTCCAGCTCTCACTTCCATACATCGCTACTGGAAAAACCATAGCTTTGACTATGCGGACCTTTGTCAGCAAGGTGATGTCTCTGCTTTTTAAGATGCTGTCTAGGTTTGTCATCGCTTTCCTACCCAGAAGCAGGTGTATTTTAATTTCGTGGCTGCTGTCACCATCTGCAGTGATTATGGAGCCCAAGAAAGTAAAATCTGTCACTGCCTCCATATCTTCCCCTTCTATTTGCCAGGAGGTGATGGGACCAGTGGTCTTAAAAAGGGCTTAATTGTCATTTGGGATTTCATAATTGGAATTAGAAAAGATTTTTATTATGCAAATACTGTCTGCTCTGACAAAAGGAGAGTGGGTGAATTCCTTCCCTCAGATATTTGCTATGAGCAGGACTGCAAAGATTGGACAAAACTTGATGATTAAAAAAAAAGTCAGACTTTTAAAATTTAGTTTTTTAAGATATTCTTCTTCTTCAATGTTTTTTGTTTCTTACAAAAAGCCTTATGATAGAATTATATAATTATAGAATAATGGAGTTGTAAGGGACCTATAAGGCTATTGAGTACAATGTCATGCTCAATGAAGGAGTCCAAATCAAAGCAAGTCTGACAGATGGTAGTCCAATTTTCTCTTGAACGCCTTAAGGTCTCATTATGGAACAAGAATTACAAGTTTTAGTTCATATTATGGACAATATTTTAACTTTTTAAAAAAAGTTTTTAGACTGAACCTTATTGTGGAAGGGGGGGTTCCATAGGCTTCTTTGTAGATTATTTAAGTTACTCTGTCTCCTCTAGTACTCAGGATTTTTTCAGATGTCATCTGAAAAAATTGCAGTACTCAAATTAGGCTTGTGTCTTCAGAGGTACATACTTATGAGCTGAAATCCTGTTGCTCAGCATAGTAAGTTGCATCTAGAATAGACCTTTTGACTCAAACTTATGGATTCAGTGGGCCTACTCTAATTGTGACAATATGCTAAACAATATTTCAGTCTTTAACTCATCTCATATTGAGATAGGAAATAACAGACCTGATTAGCCCTGTTTTCCAGGATTGTGTTCAGTAGTTTTCTAAGTGGTGCTGATCCATTTAAAATGGCAGCCCTATCTGTTGTCCCTCTGCAACTTTGTGTAGATAAAGTCAAACCCTTACTTCTCTCTCTGAAAGTGCACATTTTTGGACACTGGAAGTGTCAATTAATAGAGGATTGTTGGAGATGAAGTTGGACTGGAAGTTGTGAAAACTCTGTGTTGTGGAAAATATGTATTCAAGGTTATAGCAGTGCACTTTTCAAGGAAGGGAGAAGCCAAAAAATTAAATCAAGTCATAACTCAAATTGATCCTGGGATTTTATGTCTGCTCCAAAGCAGAAGAGGTCACAAGAATAGTTTCTTTGAAACTTTAAGATTTGACAACTCAAATATGCATCAGGCGTCCTGACTTTCTACCACAAATAATCCTGAGGTATATAGCCAACTGAAAATATAAAGCAAAGCTGTATTTTTTTTTTACAGAATGGCCATTATAGGGTGCAATGGTATTTGAAGCCCTGCAGGTCTTCCTGAGCCCTAACTGACCAAGAGTAAAAATAATAAAAAATAGAGTCCAAGAAGGCAGACTTGAAAATGTAATGGGAGGAAGATGGATAGAGCTACCTTTCAGCAAACTGAATTTGACTGCATTCTGGAAGGACTGTTAATTCAGGCTGGGCTCTTTTGCTACGTATGTTTCTTATAGATTTTTTTCTTAAAGGTTTGGTTACATAAGAGAGGAGTTTTCCTGTTTGAAAGGACACTCACACACAGAGAGAAACATCAAAACTGCTACTAGGATCTTAAGTGCTAAACTTCAGAAAGGAAGGTTGTGTGAATATCTGAGATATCGATCTCTAATGAAATGATTGTTAACAATATGGTTACCAAAGACAGCAGTACCTTAGGCATGGACCTTTCCTCATTAGGGCTTTCAATAAAAATAGGATAGCTTGATTGTGATAAGATGGTAATGAGGCAGGGAGGAAGGCAATTGCCTATCCTGGAGGTTTCATACAACTTGTATTATGAGTACAGAATGTTCTTTGACACATGCTGACCTGTTGAAAGAAGATGTCTAATAAATCTTCCCTTGACTCTTCAAGCATTTGCTTTGTTTACATTTCTGGACAAAATGAAAATTTCTGGAGCTGAGGTCAGACTTATACGTAATGGCAGTAAAGCTGAGCCTCTAGTTAGCAAGTAACATGAGAAGTTGTGAATATGACAAGAATGTTTAGTAATACCTTTTTAAAATATATCTTGGAAAAATGATAGGCTTAAAGTTGATTTAAATTCCTTTCTTGACATTTTAATACATTTGCAATGCTGAAATAGGTGACTGAGCATATTTTGAAGACATATCTCTTCAGAATAATTTTTCTTCTCTCAGCCCAGGTAATAGTAGGGCCTGACTAATTTAGCAGATTGACACTTCAGTCCTAAATATTAATATGCAGAATAAATATAATTTAATTCAGTGAAGCTTATGGCCAAAAATATACTCAGCGTAAGAGCCCAGCAGAATGAATGTATGCAGAATTATTTTCTGCCATGAGGTCATGTGTGGTTTTCAGAATGGCAGCTAGTTGATCTCCTGTTTTGTGGAAGTCTGAGATTATGGCCAATTCTCGGACATTATTTCTTTTTTTCATTCATGAGGTAATAGCTTTAAGTTGTAGAAAATGAAAGATTGCATAGAATGGCATAAATCCTGAAAGCATCAGGTAATTATGTCTCTTTACAAATTCTGTGCTGCTTGGAAAATGTATTTCTACTTTGGGTGTTTTGGGAGAATGGGTACATTGTGTGCTTATTTAAATATATAAGCATTCACACTCGTAGCTTTTGAAAGTGCAAGAAGCAGATAAAAGATTATTTCTCAGACTTTCAGTGTGTGCTATACTATTTGCTCAGCTAACAAAGCATTGGTCTGAGCCCTGTAATGTAGGTTATAGAAACAAGGATGACAGCATGGATGCTGTTCAGTTTTTGACCAGTGTCTTTAAAATAATTGGAAAAGCCTTTAATTTTCACAAACATTCATTCGTTCGTTCGTTCGTTCATTCATTCATTCAAACCATGCATAGCCTGCCCAATATCATAGAATTTCAGGGCAAATTGCAGAGCTATATAAAACAGTTTTAAAGCATAAGATAATTAGAACTGTTTAAAATCAAGCAATTTAAAAGACAAAATTAAAACATTAAAACCATTGCAGTAAAACCTGCACAGGCCATGATCCTCAGTCCCCAAAGGCTCTAATTAATATGTCTTTATGTGATGCTGCAATGATACCAATGTTGGCACCAACTGAGCATCCAAGAGGAGGCCATTCTACATTTGGGGTGCTATGGCAGAAAAAGCCCTCCCCCATTTCTCAACATAATGAACAATTCTCAATGGTGGGATACAGAAGAGAACTTTCCCAGCAGATCTTAGTGATCTGGCAGATTTATTTAGGGAGAGGCGCTCCTTCAAATATGCAGGCCCCAAGCTGTTTAAGGCTTTGTAAGTCATCATTTACACCTTGAATTCAGACAAAAAGCATATTGGCAGCCAGTGCATATCCTTCAGAGCCAATGTCATATAGATTCTGAAGGATGTTCTTATTAGCAGTATAGCTGCTGCATGCTGCACTTGTTGCAGCATCTGTGTCATCTTCAAGGAAGCCCCACAAAGAATGCATTGCAGTAGTCTAACCAAGAAAGGCCATGGACTACTGAGGCCAGGTTATCCCTGTGCAGGAATGGGCATAGCTAGTGGACCAGTCAAGGGCATAGTTTGTATGTGAACAACAGCCATTTTCTGTGTGTTTGTTTGTTTGATGGATTTATATTCTGTGTAGTGCAATGTGTGGGAAGAAATGTCCCTGAAATGAATACAGCTTCCTTCTTCTCCTTAACTTTCCTGCCTTAGAAAATTAAGACTCATGCTGTTACCTTTCTCTAAAATAAGCATGGTGGACACAATCTGCATAAGAAGAGTGCAAGGGGTTACTCCTTTGTCCTTAATGTGGTCACAAAATTGACTGACACCCCACCCCGTGAATTAGGGCTATAGGAAGATTGAATTATGCAGGGACAGTAGCATCCAAATGGGGACTGGGTTCCCTGTAGAGAATGGTGTAGCTGTCAGCTGCTTTTTTAAACTAAATGTGTAATTTGAATATGAGATACAGATAATTTAGCATTGTTTCAATTCAGGTTGTAGCTCTCATTTGTGTAGGACACAGTTTTTTTTAAAAAAATCCAGGATGGTTCATTGTTTCCTTAAGCAAATACTTTTAATCGTTTGCTTTTAACTAGTAGGGTTAAGAGAAGGGTTGGCTTTTGAATTCAAAACAGTAAATGAAATAATTTCTTATAAGTATTAAAATGGTTGAAGACAAGGCTTTATATTTGACTATGGTGGATAAGAAGGGACGTGGTGGCGCTGTGGGTTAAACCACAGAAGCCTCTGTGCTGCAAGGTCAGAAGACCAGCTGTCGTAAGATTGAATCCACGCGATGGAGTGAGCTCCCGTCGCTTGTCCCAGCTCCTGCCAATCTAGCAGTTCGAAAGCATGCAAATGCAAGTAGATAAATAGGTACTACCATGGTGGGAAGGTAACGGCGTTCCGTGTCTAGTCGCGCTGGCCACGTGACCACGGAAACTGTCTACGGACAAAACGCTGGCTCTACGGCTTGGAAATGGGGATGAGCACCGCGCCCTAGAGTCGGACATGACTGGACTAAATGTCAAGGGGAACATTTACCTTTACCTATGGTGGATAAGAATTTCCTCCAGAGAAGTAGCCAGGGCAGTTTTTATTAATTGGAAGCTCTCTGGCTGATTTCAGGACACTGATTAGCCCCAAACAGATTAACATAAGGCAAGTATGTGTAAGCATGTTTATGGACAGGTAAGTTATCTACAATTTTACTGCCCATGTTGTTGAAAATACGTGCTAAAACTGGCTGATTTGAAAAAAAAAGAAATGAAATGGGGGGAGACAGATTCCCCCGCGTCTACACTTGATTCCACAGTTGTGCAAGCAGACGTTTAGCATGGATACAACATCTTTTGCACTGTTTACTTTTTATTGATGATCATATTTCAATCTTTCCACATAATAGCTTTGGCAATAATCAGTTTTTTGCCAATAGTTCTTGCTTTAATCATTGTGCAGAATCCTTCTCTCACCCTCCTTATTTTACTTCTCTTCATGAGGTCCTGGTAAATAAAGGGTCACTGTGGTGATGCTGTACGGTGTATGCATGCACACACGCACCAAGCGAGCACAATGCACCTCTGAGAATCATGTCAGTGGCCTTTTCTTTACTAGGGAGGAACAAATGGAAAGCTTACACTTTGGCTTACACTATGAATAGGATTTCAGCTACTGATATAGTTTTATGTTTTTATTCTATGGTTGATAACATAGTACCAGGTAGTATTTTAGAGTACTGAATTTTGTTAGATGAATAATAATCATCAATAGAGAGAGGGAGAGGAAATCCTTTTAGCATTTAGCGGAACTCTTGTACTAAATCTGGAACTATATTTAATTTAATCTTGTAATGTCAAGAATCAGCTCTATTCAGCTAACATGTAGGTCAAAATATTTTCTAGATTGCTGTCAGATTTTAGTCACAACAGTGGTTTCTAAATCATGGAGAAGAGATTTTTAAATGAGTGGTTTTTCAAGGAAGTTTTTAAATTACTGAGAAATGTGTATTTTAAGCTGCAATGTACAATGAAAAATAATTATAATTCACATTTACTAAACTTTTGTAGAAATGAATTCCTTCAAAATCAGGAATTTATTTATTTGTATGTCTAAACATCCCTTGTATCAGTTACGTGTATCAGGTTTTCCTGGTTTTCCTGATGTATTTTGTGTTTGAATGTACTGGAGTCAATAAGGGTGTCTTATGCATAAAAAGTTCAAGATAGGCTACAGGTGGTCAGAACCACGGACAGCGCACTGCAGCAGCCTGTTGTCCAGCCAGATGCCATTAAAGGAAACCAGCAGACTGCTGCCTGCATGCTGCTCTATGAGGAGTCTGCAGCCAATTGCAACCTCATGTAGTTCTGTAACAAATTGAGTGTTTCAGGCTCCAGTGCCTCAGAGAAAAATTGATTGGCCCCAAAGGTAGAAATGGAGTCTATGAAATAGATCAAGTTCACAACCTTTTGTCCAATCCCAATGCTGTCTTCTCGGCTCCACTTTTTCAAACTATTTTTGTCCATTGTTTCTCACAGCATATAGGGGATGTGCTGTGAATTGAATGGTAAATTTATTCTCTTCTCTTTGTACTCCATGCCGCTGTAGCTAAGATGTGGGGAAAATGGTATGAATGGGTTGGGATAAGCTGATGAAAGCGAAAATAATCTTTTCCTCTTTCTGCGGTGATGATTCTTCTGAGTTCCTTGTTAAGAACTGAGAAAAGCCTCCTTCCCCATGTACATATATATGCAAGCCAACCCACCCACCCACCCACCCACCCATCCAGTAGTACTCAAGCGGGTGACTGATCTGTGTCTGGTACAGTTTAGAATGAAAATATGGGATCATTGAGAAAATGATGTGGCTGTTCTTGGAACTGGTGTGTCTGGGATCTGCCATGTTGCCCCAGTCCTAACATGATCAATTGCAAGCTTCACATATGAGTTCAATTTGTTCTTTGCCTGTTCCTTTGATAATCTAAAAGTAGTTGGAGAAGGCAGTATAATAGGAAGAGAAAGAGTGAAGAAAAGGATAACAGAAAATGAGGAAGAAAATGAGATGTGACCTTGTGGTAATTTTTGGCTTAAGCTTTAGTGTTCCAGCCTTAGAATATATGGAAGATACAATTTAGCTCAGGCACCTGACAGTCATTTGATCATTGATACTCTAGGAAAGATCCCTATCCCAAGGCTCTTGATACCTGAATTATTCATAGCTTGCCAGGAAACAGTACGAGAAAGAGTACGAGATAAGTTCCTTTTTCAACAGCAAAAGTGTGTGTGAAACAGCACCAGTAAGCAGGAAATTTCATTTACAAGAGCCAGTTTTGTACATGCTGATTTGTTTGAGACAGTTTTGTCATGAGAGTCCAGGAAAGGTTTGCATTGTTGGTGTGCAACTTTTAAAAATCTCAGCTTGTGAGAGGGAGCGTCAGACTCTGAAATGTGTTAGCTGTTGTGACGTGCCCCTCGTGTGTCCCCATATTATTTCACTAGCCTGAGACCCACACCATGTTCCCTTTTATGCTGCCACCAGTTGATCTCTGTCAACAATATTTACTTAGAAAGATGGAGGTCCATACTGCGTGTAAAGTTTAACAAAACAGGTTTATTAGATGCAGTTCACATAAACAGGTTCCTCAAAGACTTTAAAGTATTCATTAGTTTTGTAATAACTTGTTTCACACTTAACTTTCTATAAGTTCCACACTCTCAACTGTCTCCCTTAACTCCTGACTCTCTAACTGACTTCAGACTCTCTCACTATCTAACTCTCACTGCTCTTATCTGCCTCACCCCTCCCTTCTAGTTTCTCTGGCTCCGCCTCCCAGCAGCTCCCATTGGTGCATGCAGATAACCTCATACATGAGCAAAGGCAGGGTGATCGCTACAGCTGTTTTAAAACAATTAAATTTATTTCATTTAGTTATTTCTGCCCTTATTCAGATTAGAATCCGAGCCAAACTAAGATGGTACTGCTTTTCTCGTATTGAGAATGAGATTTATGGATCATAGAGGTTTGTATACCATATCATAAATGTTGGTGACATAACTTGTGTCACATATATTGTGTGTGTATTTTCACTTATGGGAACAAAGTCCTTGCTAACAATTGTAATAATTATTGTATTATATTTCTACCATTTTTATATCTGTTCTGTCCATAACAATATCTTTAAATTTCTCCAGTGCACAGCTCCTGCTGCCCCTTCTCACAAACATAATTTGTGCTGATGCTATGGAGATGCTTCTATTATGGTTGCTCTTAAAATATGATGTGGTGCTCTGATGTTTCCCCTTGCTTTCTTGCACCCAAATATCTTCTCATGCAAGCACCATGAGAAGCCTTGTCTTTTTTAATGGATAGTTACTGCTCAATGCAGATATAAGGCCAGTCCTGTCAGTGAAACAAGAGGAGGTATCCCTTGCATGAATGCTGGAAGGCTAGTATCTGATGCTGAGCTCTTCTGCTGTTTTGTGTAATATAAGATTGAAGTATGAAGCTAATAATGTAGCAGTTTTAAAGTATTATATCTAGTAAATCAAAGCTTGCCAAAGCTATTTTATATTGCCAACTAATATATGATGATATGGGCAAAAAACAAACAAACAAAACACAATGGCAATAATTACCTCATACAGCATTTTTGCTATTTTAAGGCTACATGTTAGCAAATCAGAGGGTCTCGTTGTTAACTTTCATCAAGTAAAGGATTTTGGTTATGGCCTTTTCCAAGGGTATATGCAGTCTTTTAGCATAACCCCTATGCCTGCAGGCCTCCCCACTGCTGTGATTTCCAGAAGGTGACCTCTCTTTTATCTCTTCTGCCACTGTCTTAGGGAATGAACTGGTGAGCATATAACTTGCTATTGGGTTTGCTTTTGGTGTGGATTGGTTTGGCCTATTTTCTGGTGACCACGTGTGTTTTAAGTGAGAGCAGTCCGTCCCACTCCTTTTGCAGGCTGTTCCTCTTTGCAGCATTGGGCTGCAGTTTATTTGGTGCGATTGGGAGAATGTCCCATTCTCCAGTCTGTGTGGTTGCTTAATTCAATCCCAAATAGAGTTCTGGGTAGTATTCCCTTTTATGACAGTCCTGTGACACATGCAGTGAGTTGTGGCAGTAGAAAGGATGTAAGGGAAATCCTCTCCACTATTTTCTCTTCTCACAACTTTTAAAAAATATTCTCTTAAGTGACACAGTGCTATTTCAAATGTAAAGGAATATCCATTTTAGGTTAATGTACTGCTGTAGCACTATGCCACTTACTAAATTAAACCCTTCCAAAAAGGGACGTTACCATTGGTCATGGAATGCAGCAATGACAAAAGCTCGGGGAAGGGGCATCAGTAATCAAAAGGGGAAGAAATTGAAGTGATCCGGAAATGATCTGCATCCTTCTCATGGATGAAAAAACATATCCCATGGAAGAATTGCTCAAATATGAGATAAAATAGATCACACCAAAGATAAGAGCCTTTCAAATGTGACGATCCACCCAGTGTTCCCAGTTTGTTTTCCCCAAACCCAGGTTCACTCTCTGGATACGTTCTTTTTCTCTTTTCCGCTACCACCAGTGGATCTCTCATTCACACTGCACCATAGATGCTTCAGACACGTGCTGCCAATATAACTTGTTTATTTATAAATCACAGATGTTCTTTTATTATTGTTTAGGATCACTCATTAAACTTCATATATATGATTACACGTTTGATCATTCATTTGTATTCGCTTATTCACTTTAACCAATTCATTAAGACTCTCTGACTATCTATTTAACTTCAATTATCTCCTTATCATTCTCTCTGACTCGCCAACTTTCCAATCTCTTCCTTAACTCTCCAAATCTCTCCTCTAACTGTCTCCCTCTCTGTCTCTGTCTAAGTGTCTCTCTGACTCCGCCCCTCCTGTCTTCTCATAGGCTCCTGCCCTTGAGCTTCGGCTATGATAGACAGGAGTGATGTGGGCCTTCCGCCACAGTGACCCATATCACTTCAAATTCCTTAGTCTAGTTGCGCCCTTACAGAGGTCTGTTTTTGGTCAGCAGGCAAGATCTTTTTCAGGGAGTCAAATGATGTTTATTTAGCATCATAACATGAATACGTACTGTGCATGGCATTTCCTCTTGTAGAGTATAAGAGACAAGGTTGTTGCCCTAGGGAGATCCAAATGAGATTAAAGTTGGCATATCTGGGTGGATTAGAGAGTAATGCGAGAGGAATGATCACTTTCCTATAATGTTCTAAAGAGAAAAGTGGGCTATGGAGTAAATTTGGGGAACAACGGGGAAATGGCAGTCAAAGATAGAGTCACGACTTACATGCCTGTTCCATACAATGAATGAGGCTTTTTGAATGGATAAAGAAAGGGTTCAATGAAATAGGGCCTTGAAGAAAATACCAGTTTTCATCTTGAGCACTGTGAGTTTGAGATGATTCATAAATCATGCAAGCCATTGATGTAACAATGTTAGCTTTGAAATGGACAGAGAAATTAGCAACAGTGTTTGGCTAGGGAGTAGAAATTGAGAGTGGCAGGGAGGCAGCTCTGGGGCTTTATCATTTTCCTGACCCTGCTGCCACTGGGCTTGATTTTCATCTGCATCTGCATTTCTGCCGTGTCCATATGTGCTGTTTATGCCCCTTTCCATTTTATGTAAGGGAAAGAAAGTTAGGACGTATTTGTCTTTGATCACTCATTCATATTTTATATTTCTGCAATCACTGCCAAGCATTTTAGCACTATAAAGAGAAGCCCACCTATGTTTTAAGCAATACATCATACTTTTGAAAGGCTATATATTTCATTTGTAATTATCATATATTTATTGCAAAACACAGTGCCAAATGTATTTTCATACTTCACATATTTTCCTAATTTCATTTTCTATAAACAAGAAACTACAGGTTGCTCATTGTAATAATGACTGAGTTTTAGAAAATGAAGTTTTTGTGGATCTTTCATAATTGCAAACATCTTTTTAAAAAAACAACTACACATAAGAGGTCTGTTCTAAAGATATTTAAATCATTTCTTGTATATGTCTTAAATATATGCTATTTTAATATTTAGAAAAAACACACCATGTAATCCAACTCTCCAAGCATTAATGTGTGTTAGATGTGCAGAAGATATGGCTTTTCTAATGTTTTGACCTAGGATTTCCATTAGTTCCCATTGCAATTGCGGGAGATGAAGTCCAAAACATTTGGAGGATTGCAGGAATTTTCCATCTGTTCTACATTCATGCAAACATTTGTTGCCTCACCTTTAGTTTACATTATTCTATACAGCTGAGCTGAGGGACTTACAGCTATGAAAATATGACTGGATGTTACATTTTATCTATCCCTGATGCATAGTCAAAGGTCAGGAATGCTGAGAATTGTAGTCCATTAAAAGGTTCTTCAGCTCTACTGTACGGTGAGCTATGGGATACTCCTATAATAACACTAAATTGTAGAGTCATGCATGAAGTGACGGAGCATGGGGATGTCACCCAGTGTTGCTTTTAAATAGAAGTAAAACCCCGCTCCTGTCCCCTGCCTCTCTTGACCACTCATGCTTACTTTAGAGAAGTTGCTTCTTAGATTCTAACTGTCAGACTCTCCCAGCCAACAAGGTCATGTAGGCTGGGACATTCTGGAAGTTGTAATTCAAAGCTGTAGCCAAGGAAGTGAATTGTGATCCATAAAAGCTTATGCTAAAATTAACCTGTTAGTCTCAAAGGCACCAGAGGACTTCGTTTCTTGTGTACAAGTACAGACCTTTCTGTACTTTCCTGTACTTTGGGGGTTACCAAATAAACAGAAGGCCTGTCCAGCTTCCATATCAGAATGTATAGATGTCAAAGTTACAGTCTTGTTCAAAAGTGTGCTGCCGTTATACATATGGAGGGGGGCATAAACATGACAAGACTTTAGGTGGGATTTTAGATTGAGTGGTTGTGATTTGCTGCCTCTAGATTAGGAATCCTCTGCAAACTCCACAGGATTGGGGAATAACCTATGCAAACTAAGGAAGGTTTTCTGCAAGAAAAACAATTTCAGTAGAGCTTTCAAATATGCCCTTTTCAAGCTTAGAATGTATCCTGCACAGGAGTGTATCCCACATAGTGTATCCTGGGATTGGACTTTTCTTTGCACAAAAAACAGTAAAACTATTGAATGTCACAATTCAATCTTATGCATGTCTTCTCAGCAATAAGTCCAACTGATTTTAAGTAAGCTTGCTTCCAGCTAAGAATTGCAGTTTTAATGAAGGTATCTGAAATAATTTTTAAAATTTGTATATGTGAAACTTTGAAAGAAATTTATGGTAAGATACAGATTTATTGATGGCTTAATGGTATCACTGGAAGGCTACTAGTTACTGCCACACAGTGTTATTATATGGAGTAGTTGGAGGAAGATTTGGCATTCTTATGGAGACTGTTGCTGCAATACTATACAGGTGCATAGCAACCATTGCAGGCTATGAGACTAGCAGCCTGGGTACTACAAGTTGTTGATCAACTGCACACCTAATGGCTAACAAACCACATGCTTCCAATATATTGCAGTATGAGTAAGGCATTAGTCCTATTCTCATACAGTGGTTCTTAGTGGTGAAAACTGGCAGCCCTCCAACCATCTGCATGAGCTGCTACTGTACAAATCAGCATTGTGTCATTTGAATTTGCATGATGAATCCCTTCAATATTCTACACAAATTAAATATTGTTTGTATTATAATTTATCTAGACTTCAAGGAGATAATTTGACAGAAAGAACAGAGGATGTATCTGTTGCCTCTCAGACACTAGACCAAGAAGTTTCAGAAGCTGTTGGTATGTTTTTGGTAGAACTGTACTACGTCACATGGAAGAAACCTGAATAAATAAACAGCCACCTATTGATTAGGCACATTCTAGGATTGCCAAGAATGATATTGTTGAGTTTTGCAAAGAAACTTTTAAATACCAGCATATAGGCTTATTTTGTACATACAGATCTCTATTATGGGGATTTAAATCTTTGCTTTCTTGCAGGTGAGACCAAACATTTCACATTTTCCCTTACTGGATGTGATTCAGTTTTTGTGTGCCCCCCCCCCCCCCGGTTTTTCCCCTTTCTGGTCTTTTTTGTCAAAAATTAATAAAAATGATTTTTAAATAAAAAATATTGGCAAAACCCTGTTGCTCATATACCACCACCAGCAAGGGGAGATTGCCAGTAATGAAATTCTGCTTTCATCCTGGAGTTTGCCTGGCATTTACATAGTAAGACTTATTGTGGCCAAGTTGTGATCATTCCTGATTGAAGAAGGAACTATTTAATTACCAGCAATCACCCTCTGCTGATGATGGCATGACTCTTATGCAGTGTAATTTATGCAATAAGATTTTGGCCCATGTATTTTTTGCAAAAGTGTTATATTTTCTGCAAAAAGTATTTTGCATCAAATTGTTGTGTTTTGCACAAAATAAAAGGTTTTGACACAATATGTAAGGGCTTTTTAAATGAAAATGCGAGATTTTTTATGTAAAATATAAGGTTATGGACACAATATACACTTTTCATGCAAATGCTAGAGCTGTTGCTGAAAATAAAGGTACTGATCTTTCCATTCTTATATAGGAGTGAAAATGCTTACAGCTACGTATTGGCAGTTTTTTTCACCAAGGTTCCTAGGTGTGTCATGATATCCTTTTTCATTAATTAGGAAAAATATGAATATTCATATCTTTACTCAGTTATCAGTTCATAGCAGTATACAGAAAGAAACTCAGATCATCAGACCTTTTCCCTATTAAGTTTGTGTTGCCTCTCTGGATATTCATTTGTGTTCCTACTGCATTCCCTATTGAGGTTAAACTTACCATGGAAACCGCTGATGTAAACCAATTCTTGAAGACACTGATATAATGCTGAGGGTTGGCAAAATTAAAGTGCTTATCTTTGCTTTTTAGATAGTGTAGTATAACTTGGTTAGCAAACACAATGTTGTAACACTGTTACTGCCTCTCCTGTGGCAGTATATTTATTTTAAGCTGCTCAGAAAGTCAGAACGTACAACAAATAATAATGGAGGGAAGCATTTCATGAGGATCAGGTTCTGGATCTGATAATGGGAAACCTGTCATATTCTAACACTGAAATTGACTCTAATGTAAACTGTTGTAAAACAGGAGTATCCAGTCATCAGATTTGAGGTTCTAGTATTTTATTACTACCATGTGAAGTGTTAGTTGAAATCGGGATTTACAAAAGATGTAATGTAAGTAGCTTGTTAAGAGTCTGCAAGTATTGTTAATATGCCACATATAACTAGTAGGTTTGGATTTTTATAAATTAAGATATCAGCTCTATCTTTTAAAAATACTTACATAATTATTAATTCTTGATTATGTGCTTTGAGCCTACCATTTGTAGATTTCTGTTGGTATATCAAAGCAGTCACAGTTATTACTTTCCATATTTCTAACATAACACCAACAAATTAATTTTCAGGCCTGATGTTCCAAGCTCTGAGTCTTAAGCTGTTCAGTGGTAATGGTACAGCAGCATACTGATTTCAATTCATAAATTGATGACTATTAACAGCTAAATGAATTGCCTTTTCAGACATAATGCTAATCTATAACTTAATGGAAGGAGGAGTATATAGCCCTCCAAGATTTTTTTGAAGACTACTACCATTTGGAAATCCAGAGGTTCTCCACCCCTAGTTTAATGTTATGTGAATGATCCTGTGACTCACACATCTTTTCCTACTGTCTCCACCTTTGGTATGGCTGCAATGAGATTGTAAGCTTATGCTTAATGAGTTTCACATCACAACCAGATGTGACAGGACTGTGGTTGGTTTAACTATGATTAATTCAAACAAGCCAGGATGGAAATAAGTTTAGCTCCTGGCTTGTTTACTAGGCATCCAAGCTAGGAACTGGTCATTGAGTTCATGGAGACCATAACTGGAATCAGATGTTTCTCATTTCTTCCTCTTGGCTGCTTGAGGTGCTCAATGTTGCTAATCATTCTTTACAGTGTTGCTAATCATTCTTTATTGAGTGGATTAACATATTACTTGTTTGTCTATCTTGAATAATATCAGCACCTGGAGCAGAAATCTCCATGGAGAGCAGTGATGACCTGGAGAATATACCCCAAGCAACAGAACAGGTAAGAAAATCACCAGCATATCTGAATATGGGTGCACAGTCTTATCTGATTTGGAAGCTAAGCATAATCAGGCCTGACTACTACTTGGGTGGGAGATCTCCAGGAAATACAAGGGATCTCCAGGAAATAATGGTGCCTGAAACCCTGGAGAGCTGCTGCAATGAGAGTTGCATGTAGTAAGCTAGATGGGCCAAAGGGTTCTTCAAAATGAAGCAGCTTCCTGTGTTCCTAAAGGAACCCTTATGTGTGCTACTTTGAGTGCTGTGGAAGATTGCTCACACGCGCACATATATCATAGGAAGAGAGATTAAATACTTTTAACTCTTATTAGATAGAGGCAAGTTAGGCATCTTAATTGTGCAATTGAGATCACTCTTAACAATGCTGACCTGGCTGGTTCATACCTTGTATTTTTTTCTTAGTATTCTGTGTTATAACACATGCCACTTAGATTGTGTGAAGTTGTGTGTTGTACTAACTGAAATAATCTATTTCGGTTAGCTTATTAACTATTAGTGAGACAGTGTGCAATGACAATCTCCACATTATTAACAACACACAGAGACTCAAGGGCTTGCTAGCAGTCTTTTTGAATGTCCTAGTTTAGTCTAGGGTGTTGTGGTTTTTTGGGGCAGTATACTGCAAAATTTGAATCTGGGGCATACTACTTAGGGTGGGACTAATTAAAACTGAGGAATTCATAACTTGTTGAACATACCTTCTTCATTTTATTTGCAGAGCAAATGCCTCTGCTTCTACCTTCTTTGCTTATATTTTTAATTTAACAGTACACAGCCCAAACTGATAAGGTTCTAGACATTCATGAGAGAGCTGCCACTGCTTTCAGTTTAATCAAAAAGTAGCCATCAAGAGGTTCTCAACTTCAGGCCAAAACAGGTGACAGGCAGCTTTGCTGAGGGAGGTGGTAACAATTAATCCCTCCAAAGAAGCACCTTTAAAGCTGCTGTATTTGCAAAATCAACAAGCAGACAGAAATTGTTGTTTCTTCCTGATGACCACAAAGCAAGGTAATTTGCAGCTTCAGAAACCATGGAAGCAATTAGAGGATAATCACACTTAATTTATGTTTATACCAGCTCCATTTCTTACACTTGTCTATTTTGGTCCTCATATAAGAGCACCAAGAGAATATTAAGTCTTTTTCCCCTGCCATTTCTCCAATCTAAATTCTCTGCTTCCCAAATTTCTGTTAGCCCCTCTGCAGAACCTACATATTCTCTGCCACTGCACTAATATATTCAGGGGGGCACTTAAGATTTTAAGACTGACCACAACTGCCTTAAAAAAATGCAAATATTGGGACCTGTCTTTTTAGTTCCATCATTTTGACCCAAAGCTTATCATCTATTGGTGCATGAACAATGTGTCCGCCTTAGTTTTACCACCTTTGGAATTCCTTTATCTTTTATTTGTTGTTTGACATATGTTTTTTTAATTGATTCAGTTTTCTTGTCTAATATATGACTAAGTAAATATCTAGGAAATATCCTGCTCTCAGTTCATCTCTGAATCAAAAAAGCTACCCTTTTCTCTTTTGCACCTACTGATTGAACAGTTCTAGAAATCTGGGGAGCAGCTTTAGCCAAGTGAAAATACTAGCACACTCTTGAGATCCTGTACACCTTTGAGATCAGAATTTATGTGGTCATCCTGGGTCATCCCAGATAATGTATGATGCACTTTCCAGTAGCTACAAAAATTAAATGTGATATTTCCTTACATCAACTTTTTTTGCCTCTTAAAATTTGCATTGTCTTAACCTATACATCTCCTTCAGCTTTAGCCATTGAAAAGATGAAAATTAGTTCAAGTCTGTGAAGTCTCAAATGGAATAGAACATAGTTTAGCTCCAGATGAAGATGGGAACTAAATGTCTAAGCCATAGGTGTCACAGAAATAAATGGGTTTAGATTAGAATTTGAAAGAAGAGATAGAATATTCCACTCAATAAGCTAAACCTATGTATTGTTGTTTCTAACTTCATTATGAACTGCTTTGTGAACTTCTGGGTAGCTCAGTGATTTAGGTATTTGGTTGGGAGTTCGATTCCCCATGGTGTCTCCTTGACAAAAGCTGGACTTGATTGGGTCTCTTCTAGCTCTGCAGTTAGAGGATTATTATCTTTATTATTATTTGTACAACAATCAATCTTTATGGTGATTACCACTGAAAAGTTAACTCCTTTATTATAATTAACACTGCACTTGAACCTATGAGCTTTTTGGCAAAATATGGACTTCTGAAAGCATAAGATTTTTTACCCAAACTTACAGTATAATAGGTAAAAACATGTAATGCTTCTTGAATGTATTTTATTACATGCAGACATTTGTGTAGTTTTTCCCAGTCTGAGTTAGTCTGAATTGTGGTTTGAGTAGGACTAGCTCAATATGCCCATGATGTAAAAAAATGTACTGGCATGTTGCCTGCCATACAGAGCAGAAAGCTTGTAATTTCAATTATACAGCATTTCAAGTAGAACTGCCCCTCATGTTGGACATAGGGATTAAAAATACCTGCCAATATTACACAAAAGCTCTGAGGAGGATTATTATTATTTTTAGATTACATTTTTTAAAAATTGACTAGCTCATATCATATGCATGAACTGATCATGGAGCGACAATACTGAACAGTTGGTGAACTCTGCAAATGAATGACAGGAAGGACCCTGTGTACAGAATTTTTCATTAGTTGCTTAGATAGTAATCCGCCCTCCTACAACCTACTTTTAATGAGAGAGACAGATTTACTGGATCATGGGAAATATTTCACCATCTCTCTGATGAATATCTCAATATTGACTTAATTTAGGTGTGAATTGTTCAGTCATTTACTAGAGATCCATTAATATTTTTTTCCTTTTATGCAGTTATTCTATGAAGACAATACTTTAAAAAAAGATATATAAAATGAAACAGTTCAGTCACCGCTTTAATTATATGTAATTTTGTCAAGAACTAGTAAACGGTAAATGTCAAGGGCGGTGGTTTGCCATCAAGTTCTCTGAGATGTTTTTCATTTCAGGTTGTTTTGTTGTTTTCTCCTGTTTTTCAAATTTTCAGTCCGACATGCATGAATCATTCATTGCAAGTCACATGTTGCAGTCAACTTGGAAATTGGAAATCAGAGGTGTGGTGGTACAACTTTTATAAATCCACTATGAAATGTGTTTCTTAAGATAATGTTGTTCTCATTATTCCTGTGCAAAACATATTCTTTGTTCTCATAAATGGAAGAACAGAGATACAGTGCTGCAAAAACCTAGTGAAGGGTATTGTGCAGAAGCAGACATCTGTGCATATATCTGAATACAGAGTGCCTTTGCCCCCAAAAAGTCATGATCTGTCTCCTCAAAGTGCTTTCTTCTCATGCTGGGTTTTGGAATCCAGATACAAGGACTGACTCCTTTGTTATCTCAGCAGATTCTACTGTGGCAGTTACTACTCTGTGTCCATCAATGCTAGACAGAACAAGTCACCTATCAAGCAAACAGTAGAGGACTTGTACTGTTTTCAAAAGTGTCTAGCCCTAGTGATCCAGTAGCAATAACAACCTCAGTTGACCTCTCCTGGTCTAGAAGCCACTTTTCTAGTGCAGGTGTACTGAATGATCAAACTCTAGTTATGGAAAACCAAGTAAAAAAATCAGTACAAGGCAAGATTATGGTTGCTGGGTCAGGCCAAAGGTCTGTCCAGTCTAACTTTCTGTTCACATAGTGTTCAAACAACAATTACCTGTGATGCCTACAAAAAGATATGAAAACAATTCTTGCCTGTGATCCTCAGCAACTGATATTGTTGCTAGTATTACCTCCAGAATCATATTGTCTCTGACACTGGAGGTAATACACAACCAGCATGACTGGTAACTAGAGATAGGCACGAACCACTGGTTTGTTTATTGGCTGAACAGGTGTTCAGCACTTCCCAGCGTCACCTCCTCCGGCAGGCACCCACTCAGGCGGCACCTGGAGGAGGCAGGGCAAAGAAGCTGGCGTGCTGCCTCTGAGGAGGCAGGGCTGGGAATCACCAAACACTTGTTTGGCTGATAAACAAACCAGTACCAACTGCCAAACTGGTGGTTTTTGCCCATCTCAACTGGGTAGCCATGGAGATAGTTGATAGCTTTATACTCCATGATTAAAGAATAACTCTTGCTTGCTTTCCTACAGTTAGAAAAATTCATCTAGGTTCCCAGGATGGGACACTTCTGAAGGAATGAGGACTACTCCACCCAGCAATAATAAGCTTTTTTTCTGTTGTAACATCATTCATTCATTCATTCATTCATTCATTCATTCATTCATTCATTCATTCATGTGAAGAGGTCCAAGGCAGCTCACAAATTACTCAAGAATAAGCCAGCTAAAATCACAGTATGTAAAAAACAATTAAACATATAATAATATTAAAGCAGTTAGTTTAATATAGTTAAAACACATTTAAAAAAAGAAAGAAGAAGAAGAAGGTGTATCAAAACTCTTCACTGCCCAGTTCAGTTGTTAAAAGCGTATCTGAGAAGGACTTCACCTGTCTCCTGAAGGACTGGCCAGTAGCAGCTAACTATCTAATAGTGGTTCATAGGTAATAATCTATAACAATATTATGTAATTAAAACAAAGTGGCAAGCAGATTAAACAAGTAAGAACAGTACTCGTCTTTAGGCATGTTGGCTTTGTTAGGAGGTGAAATGTGGATGACACAAAATGGATTGGAATGACTAATACCCTAGAAGACAGGCACAAAATTCAAAAACATCTTGATAGGCTTAAGCACTGGGCTGAAAACTGCAGAATGAAATTTAAGAGGGATAAGTGCAGATTTCTGTACCTAGGAAAAAGAAACCAAATGCACAGTAACAAGATGGGGAATATTTGGCTGAGTAATACTACATGTGAGAAGGATTTTGGAATTGATGTAGATCACAAGCTGAATATGAGCCAACAGTATGATGTGGCTGCAAAAAAAGGAAATTATATTTTAGGCTGCATTAACAGACGTTTAGGCTGCATTAACAGACCCCCCTTCACGGATAGCTGCCTTGTCGTGGCGAAGGGGCTTAAGTAATTCAGAGAAGCTATGGGCTATGCCGTGCAGGGACACCCAAGACGGACAGGTCATAGTGGAGAGTTGTGACTAAATGCGATCCACCTGGAGCAGGAACTGGCAAGCCACTCCAGTATCTTTGCCAAGAAAACCCCATGAACAGAAACAAAAGGCTAAAAGATATGAAGCTGGAAGATGAGCCCCTCAGGTCGGAAGGCATCCAACATGCTACTGAGGAAGAGCGGAGGACAAGTACAAGTAGCTCCAGAGCTAATGAAGTGGTTGGGCCAAAGCCAAAAGGACGCTCAGCTGCAGACGTGCCTGGAAGTGAAAGGAAAGTCCGATGCTGCAAAGAAAAATACTGCATAAGAACCTGGAATGTAAGATCTATGAACCTTGGTAAGCTGGATGTGGTCAAACAGGAGATGGCAAAAATAAACATTGACATCCTGGGTGTCAGTGAACTAAAATGGACGGCAATGGGCGAATTCAATTCAGACGATTATCATATCTACTATTGTGGGCAAGAATCCCGTAGAAGAAATGGAGTAGCCCTCATAGTCAACAAAAGAGTGGGAAAAGCTGTACTGGGATACAATCTCAAAAATGATAGAATGATTTCAATACGAATCCAAGGCAGACCTTTCAACATCACAGTAATCCAAGTTTATGCACCAACCACCCATGCTGAAGAGGCTGAAACTGACCAATTCTATGAAGACTTACAACACCTTCTAGAACTGACACCAAAGAAAGAGGTTCTTCTCATTCTAGGGGATTGGAATGCTAAAGTAGGGAGTCAAGAGATAAAAGGAACAACAGGGAAGTTTGGCCTTGGAGTTCAAAACGAAGCAGGGCAAAGGCTAATAGAGTTTTGTCAAGAGCACAAGCTGGTCATCACAAACACTCTGTTCCAACAACACAAGAGGCGACTCTACACATGGACATCACCAGATGGGCAATACCGAAATCAGATTGATTATATTCTCTGCAGCCAAAGATGGAGAAGCTCTATACAGTCAGCAAAAACAAGACCTGGAGCTGATTGTGGCTCTGATCATCAGCTTCTTATAGCAAAACTGAAGCTTAAACTGAAGAAAGTAGGAAAAACCACTGGGTTAGTCAGGTATAATCTAAACCAAATCCCTTATGAATACACAGTGGAAGAACAGATTTAAGGAACTAGATTTATTTATTTATTTATTTATTTATTTATTTATTTATTTATTTATTTCATTTATACCCCGCCTATCTGGTCAATTGTGACCACTCTAGATTTGGTGGACAGAGTGCGTGAAGAACTATGGATGGAGGCTCATAACATTGTACAGGAGGCAGCAACAAAAACCATCCCAAAGAAAAGGGAAGGCAAGAAAGCAAAGTGGCTGTCCAAGAAGGCCTTACAAATAGCAGAGAAGAGAAGGGAAACAAAATGCAAGGGAGATAGGGAAAGTTACAGAAAATTGAATGCAGACTTCCAAAGAATAGCAAGGAGAGATATTAAAGGAACCTTTTGTGCAAAGATGGACATGATAAAGGACAAAAATGGTAGGGACCTCACAGAAGCAGAAGACATCAAGAAGAGGTGGCAAGAATACACAGAAGAATTATACCAGAAAGATCTGGATGTCCCGGACAACCCAGATAGTGTGGTTGCTGACCTTGAGCCAGACATCCTGGAGAGTTAAGTCAAGTGAGCCTTAGAAAGCACAGCTAACAACAAGACCAGTGGAGGTGATGGCATTCCAGTGGAACTATTTAAAATCTTAAAAGATGACGCTGTTAAGGTGCTACATTCAATATGCCAGCAAGTTTGGAAAACTCAGCAGTGGCCAGAAGATTGGAAAAGATCAGTCTACATCCCAATCCCAAAGAAGGGCAGTGCCAAAGAATGCTCCAACTACCGTACAATTGCACTTATTTCACACGCTAGCAAGGTTATGCTCAAAATCCTCCAAGGTAGGCTTCAGCAGTATGTGGACCGAGAACTCCCAGAAGTACAATCTGGATTTCGAAGGGGCAGAGGAACTAAAGACCAAATTGCTAACATGCGCTGGATTATAGAGAAAGCCAGAAAGTTCCAGAAAAACTTCTACTTCTGCTTCATTGACTATGCAAAAGCCTTTGACTGTGTGGACCACAGCAAACTATGGCAAGTCCTTAAAGAAATGGGAGTGCCTGACCACCTTATCTATCTCCTGAGAAATGTATATGTGGGACAGGAAGCAACAGTTACAACTGGATATGGAAGAACTGATTGGTTCAAAATTGGGAAAGGAGTACGACAAGGCTGTATATTGTCTCCCTGCTTATTTAACTTATGTGCAGAATACATCATGCGAAAGGCTGGACTGGATGAATCCCAAGCCAGAATTAAGATTGCTGGAAGAAATATCAACAACCTCCGATATGCAGATGATACCACTCTGATGGCAGAAAGTGAGGAGGAATTAAAGAACCTCTTAATGAGGGTGAAAGAGGAGAGTGCCAAAAATGGTCTGAAGCTCAACATCAAAAAAACTAAGATCATGGCCACTGGTCCCATCACCTCCTGGCAAATAGAAGGGGAAGATATGGAGGCAGTGATAGATTTTACTTTCTTGGGCTCCATGATCACTGCAGATGGTGACAGCAGCCCCAAAATTAAAAGACGCCTGCTTCTTGGGAGGAAAGCGATGACAAACCTAGACAGCATCTTAAAAAGCAGAGACATCACCTTGCCGACAAAGGTCTGCATAGTCAAAGCTATGGTTTTTCCAGTAACGATGTATGGAAGTGAGAGCTGGACCATAAAGAAGGCTGACCGCCAAAGAATTGATGCTTTTGAATTGTGGTGCTGGTGGTGACTCTTGAGAGTCCCCTGGACTGCAAAGAAAACAAACCTATCCGTTCTGAAGGAAATCAACCCTGAGTGCTCACTGGAAGGACAGATCCTGAAGCTGAGGCTCCAATACTTTGGCCATCTCATGAGAAGAGAAGACTCCCTGGAAAAGACCCTGATGTTGGGAAAGTGTGAGGGCAAGAGGAGAAGGTGACGACAGAGGACGAGATGGTTGGACAGTGTCATCGAAGCTCCCAACATGAATTTGATCGAACTCCGGGAGGCAGTGGAAGACAGGAGGGCCTGGCGTGCTCTGGTCCATGGGGTCATGAAGAGTCGGACATGACTTAATGACTAAACAACAACAGACGTATAGCCTCCAAATCCTGTGATGTACTAGTTCTCCTCTATTCAGCACTGGTTAGACCTCTTCTTGAGTACTGTGCCCAGTTCTGGACATCACACTCTTAGAAGGATGGTGACAAACTGTTACAAGTTCAGAAGAAGGCAACAAGGATTATCAGGGAACTGGAAACTAAGCCCTATGAGGAAAGACTGAAAGAACTGGGCATGTTTGAGAAAAGAAGACTGAGAGGAGATATGATAGTACTTTTCAAATAGTTTAAATATTGTCAGACAGAGGAGGAGGATGATCTGTCTTGTCATTCCAGAGTACAGGACATGTGATAATGGTCTCAAATTACAGGAAACCAGATTTCAGTTGAATATCAGCAAAAACTTCCTAACTTTTAGAACAGTACAACCATGAAACAGATTTCCTAGAGGTGGTGACTAGAATATTGGTTGATATTTCTTCCAGTGCTAGAGGCATTTAAAAGAAGGTTAGACAAGCATCCATCAGATATACTTTGATTTGGATCCCTGCACTGAGCAGTAGGTTGGACTCATTGGCCTTGTTGACCCCTTCCAACTCCATTATTACATAATTCTATCGTTTGTCCTGCATGTTTTAACCTCTGAATTTGTATCAGTAGATTCTTTTAGTAAGTGACTGGTTTGTTCTTGTTTTCTAAATGAAAGAGAAACAATTGTGCCTGACTGAATTGGACTGCGTACTATAGACACAATAGGTACCAGATTTCGCTTTTTAATATGTTAAACTCTTAAGGTACATGTCACCCCCATCCTTCAAATATGTAAGGAACAAGTTAAAGTACGGATTGAATTTGGGACTTTTCTTTTTGTAAATTTTCATATCTGGATGAACTTGTCTCTAGAAATCTGAGCAAAAAAATAAATAAATACAATGTAAGTGAAAAAACAATAAAGACATGAAGAAAAAAGTTTGAACAGTGACATATGGCTGAACTCACTGCTGGCAGATGTATCTTAAATATATTGCTTTAACAGTTTTCCACTGCTGTGATAGCTGGGGCCTTGTTCAAAGTTAGATAAAACTGGTCCAAATCCAGTTCCAAAAGTAACATTGACAATGATGTTTTAATAATCTTCTTTATCTGAAAAAGGTAAAAAAAATCCTAAACAAACGAAAACCACCTTCGCTAACAAATGCCATTCATTCATATATTGAATTTATCTAGCTGTCTATCCATCCATCCAGGTCATGCACCTAATAAAAATACCCATGTGATTAGATTCAGTGCTGCTCTTTGCTTTGTAAGTTTACAGGATTAAGGGAGGCTGAAATAATCACAAATAGCTGTATGAACTAAAGACCCAACAGTTCATTGGATATTCATCTCTGTGATCTTAGTCATAACAGATGGGTGGACATTTCAAGAAGCTGGAATGTCTCCGGTCATCTTCCTTTTTTTTGGGAGGGATTGTTATAAATGATTAGGGTCAATGCATGAAACTCAAGTAGAAGCATTACAAGATTCAGGACATGGGTTTAAAATGAGACAGAAGTTAAGAGTCATGAAAACATGTCCCACCATTTTTGTCCCTCCCTCCCCTTCTTTATCTCCTCAAGCAGAATAATGGACGAGTTGTAGAAAGCTAGAAATGCAAAAGCAAGCACTTTGGGTCCCTTGTTGGGAGAAATGCAGCATATAAATAAAACTAATAATAAAAATAATAAACATTTATTATTATTATTATTATTATTATTATTATTATTATTATTATTATTATAAAGCCCATGTACACGCTATCTTACCTCTTTCCCCATGATTATTTAAATCATTATTTTTGTAATTTTCATTCATATTAGTGAATAGACTCCCTGTGATACTCCTGTTGATTTTTTTTCTTTCATCCCGTATATACTTCATTTATGTAACAAAGTCTGAAGTGTTTGCTGCATATACTGTAATAAATATACAAACATCCCTAGTCAGTAGCACATGTAGGTGCTAACGTGTATCATTAAGGTATGGAATAGCTCTGTTAAAATCTTCCATCAAGCAGCATCTCAAGATGTGTAATTGTTTTGCACATTGATATTTTTGGAACTTAACCTTTGCAAAAGTGGCGATCTGTTTCAGAGGAAGGAAATCTAACTAATATTCCTAAGTGTTACTGGCTTAATTCACATTCTTATTGTTGATTCACTGGCTACTGTGAAAGCTTCAACAGTAATACCAGCACTAGTTGTTGAATCTTCTTGCCACGAGATGTCACTGTGGAGTCAGATTTTGGGTGGTCAGACACCTATTATCCCATGCCTGTGCTCTGTGTAATCTACCTGCTCTAGATTCAGCTATAAAGGGAAACAATTACAGTATCAGGAAGGAAAGCTAAAGAAGATTTTTATTTTTACCATCCATGTTTTTAGGTGCATCAGAAACTTGGAGGGATGAAAAGTTTCTGCTGCTATGAGTAGCTAGGCTTAGAAGCTGAAACTCACCATCACCACCACTTCATACACACACAGAGCTCAGTGCCTCCCACAGAGTCCTCAAGTCCCTACATATCTTTGTATTTTTTTCAATGGTCTCTGGAAAAGGTGCACTCAAGCACCTGAGAGCTTTGCAGATCACAGAGTACAGTAAGCAAATGATTCATGCATGAGTCATCCTTCTGCTTGCAGTGTTCCTGGTGAAATGCATAAAGGTGCATCAACAGCAGCTTCAATGTGGAATGCTGTATGTTTTTCACACTGGGCACTACGCAGAAAGTATGGAAAGCAAAGATGTTGTCATGTTTACCTCTGTTTCTTCCTGCTCTGTAATGTCCTCTCCAGAGCCAGTATCTTAATATCGAGAGGCACAGGAAGATCCAAAGCTACAGTCCAAACATCAAAGCCAAGTTAATAGTTTACAGCAATCCACAAGTAGGGTCCAGTAGACAAACATAGGCTAGGAATCAGAAGCAGAGGTCCAGGCACATGGAAAGTGAGTACAGGAACCAATAGATGTGTTGTCTCCAGTAGCTTGCAATCCAAACTAAAGACTTTTTATAGCTGGGCTGCTGGAGCCCACATCCAGCATTCAGCGGTAGGTGTTTGGGCAGTAAGGGGTTATACTGTCTCCAGGACTGGGTTGTGGGTCTCTCTGAGGAAAAGAACCTCCTTCCAAGGAGATCCCCTATTCCTAAAGAGACTCTTTCTGTCAGAGAATCCTTCCTTGTAGCCAGGCACTTCACTTGGGGGCTTCAAGCTGTCTGGCTTCTTTGTTCCCTCTGACTCAGTGGGGGTCCCACTTCCTCTTTGGACTCAGCTCGCAAGTTTGGACTACTGGCTCCCCAAGGGTCCAGAGTTTACAGGGCTAGGCAGTTCTTTCACCCTGGTGGGTTCTGAAGTGTCAGGTTTATCCTTGCCAGGGACCTGAAATCTCTAGCAGCTTGATTTAGTCATAAGCTGTGACATCACTTGGCTATAGTGTAGGTAATTCTTCTTTCCCATCTCTTTTCTCTGACTTCTGACATCACCTAACCACCACCACCACCCAAATTGCCAGACACATTCCCTTGCCTATTCTGATCACAGAGAGTCCTGGTTTGTTCAGTGCAGCATCTTGTAAATGGCATGGGTGCCAAACTGAAATCCAACTCTAAATGAGTAGATCTTGGTTTTACAAGTGCCAGTGTTTGCAGGAACTGGAATTCTTGCTGTTACTGCAAGTGTTATACACTAATTTTACCTTGTGTTTGGACATTTACAGCTTGGTTATTTGAAACAGGATAATTAAGAAGCATATTGGGCTTGAGAAGTAACAGGCCATAGTTAATAAAGTAGCTTTCTCAGTGTCAGTTGCTCACCAGTTATTTCTTTTTTTGTTTCTCATGATGGTAATTGACCTGCCAAGTTGAACCACATGTTTCCTCTAGCAAGCTGGCAGAGAAAAGGAACTGCTTTGTGCCCCCTTGGTTTTGGATCCACAGGCTCAGTCTGGCAAACAGGAATAGTTTTCCTCTTCTTCTATGAAAAACAAATTAGCTGGGCAGTTAAGGTGGCACAATTTCTAGACATGTGGCTGGGCTCTTCAGAGAGGTGGACCTCATGAATATGCAGCATTCCCTGCCCACTCATTTACAACAGTTAATCTTTCCATCAGTGGGTGTCGGTGAGTCCTGAAATCATTATGACAATGTGTCTTTTTGAATTTGACAGCCTAGCTACAGATCGAACCATTTCCTCACCTATTTTACATAATTTAATAAATTGGGGTAGAATGCTAGATGTGGGAGCAAACAGAGAGCCTTCAAAGCCAGATAGATTCTGCTCTGTTCTGCTACATAACATTTTGCAAAGTCAGCTTGGAATTTGTTATTCCAGATTTTGCATTAGTAAGGAAATATGCCAGATAGCAGCTTTAGCAGCTTTTATAATAGTGATTGATGTTATATTTAAATGTAGCCAGCTTTCCTTCTACTAAGTATGGAGCTTCACTGTTTAGATATTTCTTCATAAACATAACAGCATATGTGTTTATGACAAAACAAAAATCTTTTTTAAAAAAAATGGTTTGTAGAAGCATATAATTAAATAATATTGTATTCAACTGTTGTAATCTTTAAAAAAACCCAACATACATTAACAGTTTTGTAGTCTGAATTGTAGTTACTGTTTGAAAACTCTCAAGATGTTGTACAGACTTCTGTTGTATACATTCACTCCAGAGAGGGTCTGATTTAGTTCATAAGCTTTGCTTATGTAAATATGAATACGATTTTTTTTATTTGAAGGTTTTAAAGTCAATCATAAAATTATTTTTGAACCATAACAGAGAAGCCTCTTATATTATAAACTACTGCTGCTTGGCTCCGTCTTCTCTTCTTCTTCTCTTCATAATCTACACCCTTCAGGCTCATTATTTTTGTGAATAATCTTTTACATTTGTCCATATGTTTTTTTGTTATTCCATTGAACATGTAAAGAACCTATCAGGTTTACTTTATCATTTTTTGTTTTTAAAAACTTATTTTAAAACTCAGTTGACCAGGTTCCAACAAGTTTAAATATTCTTAAACTCTGAATTGTTCAATAGTCAAATGACAAAGCAAGTGTTTTCCTTCCCAACAGCCCTTCTAAAATGAGGTAACAGTATGATTACTAGTTCCATCTGAAATACTTTCCCCCCCCCTCTGATACAACATCAGTAGAAATGCTGTTTTGTCTCCAGTGGTGGTGAATTACATAGATATTGAGGCAAACCTAATGTGGACTTCAACTAAATGCACTCTCAGTAAAGTCAGTAGGATTACACAAGGTATAAATCATTCATTTTCACTCAATATGCTGTACACAAAGACACACATTCATGAGCCTATGTTCTGAGTGACTGAAAAGTCTTAATTACTTAATTAAAAGAATGCACCATTTGACATTTTGAGTGTCTGCCTTCTTTTAGCAAACGTAAAAGCACAGCATTTTAGTAGTCTCCTCCTCCTTTTTTTTTTATCATGCTAGAATCAAACAGATTGGGATCTAGACATTATGGGTTCCAGAAATGAAGACTCCCCAAGCCAGACCATATTAAAAGATTCACTGGCTGTAAAAGAACTGCAAACCATGGAAAAACACCTGGCTGGTAAGTATTATGGCATAAAAGTAATAGAATTTGCTTGTAGAACAGATGCAGAAAATAGGTTTCTGATAAATATAAGAGGTAAGATACTCAGAAGAATGAATGAGTCAAGAAGGAGTTAAGAGGGTTTTTTAAAAGTCTTCACTCCAATGGTTCTTGGTTAAATTGAAAGAAATATTCATTTTTAAGACAGACATTGAAGCTGGACAGTGTATGGTAATCAAAATATATCTCAGCAGCTTCCTTTCACATTCATTTCCATAGCTCAGTAACATTCCAGAGTCAACGAATGATTGGTATTACTGTTAGGCAGTGCTGCATAAATCTTCCCAAGTGACTCCAGACAACCCAGAATCTGAAGGAAATATTAGTCTCTGAAGCGATTTCACTTTATCTCCACTATCTAAAAAAACCCAGTTATTTAGGTGCTTGGTCTTTCAGAAATCACTTAAGAAACATTATCACTTTTCAAAAATTCACAGGCTTCTCATAATGATTGTTGAAGTTACAGGAAAACTAGTTTCTCTATGTTTAATGTCAGTCTTACCCCATCACCGTAGGATATGATTGCTTATTTCTTCATTTTGTTTGAAAGATGCCAAGTTTTATAAGAGTTTTATAATTGATCCAAATTCCTTGGCCACAGTATAAAACTCCTAAACATATTACTTTTAGGTGGCAGACTCCATGAACCATTAACAAGATAGTTAGCACTGGGAGCGGAGTCCAGTGTTCTGCTTGTAAGTGCCCCTTTCACTTTCCTGCAGCTCTCCAAGTTGCCCACAAAACAATTCTTGAGGTTTTCTCAGCCTTGCAGGGCCAATTTTGGGAGCAGATGGTATGGGGTTGAGCCCAGAGGGAGGGTATCAACCTCACCTGATTCTTTTTTTCCACTAGCAGATGTCTGGTGTTGCATCCTTCCCTTGTGCTTGTTATCTGGTAACAATTATTTTCCTTGTTATCGGTTGCTTGGGATTGGATATCACAGTCATGTCCTGTTTGTGAGTGTTCCAGGGTACAAATGGAGAAAATGTTCCAGTATGACCTAGCAAATAAACCCATACCTTGTGTTATTACTAGGATTCCTGGCATGTCTCTGTTGAGCTTTCAGTAGTTAGAAGGCCTTTTAAAAATCCCTCTTAGATTTGTCTTGCTACACATTTTACCACTGGTAAGTATGGGAACTGTGCATGGAAAGAGTACATTTTCTTCCTTGATTGTACTGGTGATATTTGAATTGTGACATTAACTATGCAGACAGCTTTCCACACATGGTCACTGTTGTTGAGACCTGATTATTAGGAGCTTAGGAGAAGTGATGATGCAGCAGTTCCTATCTCATTTAAAGGCAGACAGACAGTAAGAAAGCTTCAAACAGATTATTCAAGTGAACACTAATTTTGGTTTGAATGGCTAGGTTGTACCATCAAATTTTTGAAACTAAGCAATTTTTTTTCCAGTTTACAGGGAGTCCAGTGTGTTATCATTGGCCTGGTCCTTCAGTATGCACAATTTTACATAATGAGCACTGAAATTTGCTTATTTGCTTTGTACTCATTCAGTTTTACATGCTGCATAAATAGATTGGATCAAGCTATTTCACATAGTCACCTATGAGGTATCCTGAAATGGATTTATTCTTTTCAGTGATACAGCTGCTCACGGAGACATACATTCATACATTCTTTTACTCTTCTACAGAAGAAAGGCACACAGATTTTCAAAATGTCTTTCCTAAACTTGAATCTACTGAAGAGAAAGCTGCTGAGCTAGGGTTGAGTTCATTCAGCTTCCTCATACATAGATGCACATTTGGAGTGTATAGGCAGCATTCAATTGCCTTAGGCAATTGTGTCAGGGCTGTCACACAAACAATTCTACTTATTTTGCAGGACAACCATCATACTTCCAGACATTTGCCAGTTCTGCAGTTAACAATACGCCCACTCATGAGTTTGACAGCAAGCAAAGGGGGAAAGTGCTTGCACATTTGCCCTTCCATGTGCAGTTTGCCTTAATAAGATGTTGGCAAAGATGTCTGGCTGTTCTGCTCTTAACATTCTTATCCCACTCGGCTTTGTTGTTCTACTGAACTCTAGTGTTTGCACTATGAAAATGTTTCAGTGTCATTCCATTAGTGCTTTATTTCCTCATTTTTTGTATGTCACCTCCCACTGCTATTTTGCCCCACTTCTCTCTTATACCCAGAAGATCTTCATGCTTAGATATGCCCTGGCAACAGAGTATATTTCTGGAAAACAATGGAAACCTCATTTTTTGCAGCAGATTCTTGCATGGCAGAACTTGATAACAATGGCTAAATTAAATTGTTAGTCCCAACTTGAGTAATCACATTGAATCAATGGAAACTTAATAGTCCATTGACTCTGTGGATCTAGTTATGGTTGGGACTAGCACCTGGATTTAGCCCTCAGTTTTCAGTAACCCCCCCCCCCCCCGCACTGCTTCCAAGTCATGAGTTATGAGGCTTTATTTTCAAGTATCCAGCAAGTATTTAGATATCATGCAAGTTTAGTTCCATTCACATATAACTGACAGTAATTTTCTTAAAATAATGAAATATGATATTGGATAAATATTTAATGGTATTCTTTATTTTGAGGTACGCTCTTTCTGTTTCAGCAAATTGGGTACTGAAAATCAGCAGATAAATTCCATGCTAAATAAATATGAAGAATTTTTATGGAAGAAAATCTTTAAATCAGCTGCGAATAACTGATTTAAATGCTTTGCATGTCAGCAGAACCAATCTGTTTTTTGTAGACAATTGAACTTTGGCCAGAATTATAATGTTTACTAAACCCTCATTGAGACATAAATATTACATATCAGTTTTCAAACGTACTTTCACCTTATTCACTGCAGATAAGTCAATGAACCAGATAATTTGCAAAAAAACCCTCATGGTTTAAGTTAATTGTAAGAGAATTCTTTCTGCATTTGGTTTTAGTTATGGCATCCATATCATCATCTGGTAACCAAAAGTATTTAAACTAAACAAGTATTCTACAGATTTCAAAGTGATGTGTATTACTTAAAAAAAACCTAATGCAACAAGACCATTAAAAATGTTAAAGTGAAAATAACTTTCTATTCAAGGATTTCTTGTACTGTCTGCAACTTATTGCATAGTGGGTCCCTAACTCTCCAGCTTAACTCAAACTGTCCAAAGACCTGAAAACAGGATTGAAAGTCAAAAGCCTTTTTAGCTAGCTTACTCTAACTTGAATGGGTAGTAAAATATCTGCATAAAATATTTCCCATACTTTCATCATTTATTCATCCTCAGTATGTTCCCTCACTAGTGTGCTGACGCGTATTGATTTTCAGGATGGTGATTTTATGGTTGCTGTAGGATGTGTTGATATTGCAGCTGATAATGTTCAGAAAGAGAGGTTGAGACAAGCATGTGTTACATTGTGGTCTTGTCTCATTCCCTCTTATTCAGATGGAGATCAAAATACAATATGTTTGCTTTACAGAGAGCTCTCTACATCAACTGTATTTGTGAGAAATGGTTCCAACCAAATGGTGACCCAGAGACCAGTGGGTACAAGTAGAAAAATTATCACCTTGAGTTGGAATGAAATATATATCAATGCAGATAGATGTATGTCCTTACACCCACTCCCCTTATATTGCTTTATTTTTGTGTCTGTGTGCAGACATTGCAAAGGACCTAGCACTGTGGGAAGAAGGAAGACTTTCAAGGAATATTAGTAGTCCACCAACTAATTTAGTTTCGCTAGATCACCAAGGAAATTTTAAGGTTACACCAAGCCAGGATTCAGGACCTCAAGTGCCAATTCTGACTGGGAAAGATATTCAGCTGCAGCTTCAAAGAAACAAATCACCACCATTATCCAGTAACAGTAGACTGCAGGTCTCCAGTGTCATAAACAGTAGGCCTCAGTCTCCTAATAGACAGATCAACCGATCTTCTGTGCTACCAACTCCAGCAAACAGGTCTGGAACCCCAAATACTTTGTTACAAAGGCCTCTTTCCCCTAGCAACCAAGGAAACAAGGAAGCAATTATTAGAATGCCGAGAAGCCGGTCTTTGATATCAAAGAACCAACTTAGGAGGACTGTCACCACTCCCACAGGATTCCTTGAAACAAGCGGAGACACTCTAGGAAATGTCACTCAAAGAAGCAGTTTGTCTGAAGTAAGTTTTTAAAAATAAATTTTTAAAAAATTATCGTCCTGTAATACTGATAAATTGTTCATCCCTATTTCAGTTTTGAATTAATGTTCCATGCATATTACCTTAATTGATTAATTAAAACATTATCAGATAAATCAGCGGCAATTCATGATGGTATTATTTACGGCTTGTATATGCTGGCAGCTTTCTTCTGAGGATCTGCCTGTTCATTGTACTGTTCAGTTGCTTTCAAGATTAAATAGATAACACACACGCTTTTTGTTTTGTTAGAATTATTTGTTTGCAGAAAGTCTTATGCTTTCTATCTGCATTAGATGTTTGGTTCTGTTTGGTTTGCTGGAAATGTGTTACTAGTCTCATTGAATTTTGTAGAAGTTATCTTTTTGTCTTTAGTCATCTTTATGAATGGAAGCTTAAATAATAACATTTAGAGAGCTAAAAACGAAAATAGTAATCTTTCCTATCAGCAAGCTAGATGGTGGTTTTTATGCTTCTTTTTTGCATACCACAAATTTATTACAGGATAGATTGATGCAATCCAGCACACTTTTAAGTGTTTTTTTTTCTGTGCATATATCAAACATTGAGCTGTACCTTAGATTGAGGATGTGCTCCTTGACCATCCACGAGGTTGGGGTATATATCAGAATCACATAAAGGATGAAGTATGGTTGCACTTTAATTTGTGTTAGGACAGAGTTAAGTGGAGGAAAGGGATCCTGTCCAGTCATGGATCTATCCCAATTTCAGTTTTGAACCTGTATTTTAATTTCTTTTTCCATACTAGAGTAATGTGCAGCACTTGAACAACACAATCTAGAATGTTTTCTGCCAGATAGTTCTTGGTTCTTGAACATATAAGGCGCTTTTAAGACACACTCCTGCCTGTGCAATTTCTGGTGCTTGATATTTTTAATACCCCTTTTCTCCCTTACCAGAGAGACTGTATTAAAAACAGGTATTTTTTAAACAGGCATAGGCCAACTCTTGAAGAATTTGGCAAAGATTAACATGTCAGCTGTGAAGTTCTTTTTGTAAAAAGTCCAAGATTTTAGTTTTGCGGTCCTGTCTGTAAGAATTATAAGTTGCCTGATGATATGAGTTCTTGTACAGTTCTGCTGGCATGGAAAAATTCTGTAGTGAACTTGCAGGTGTATTGCATTACCAGCTCAATTCAAATTCAAACCAAGTAATATAACATAGATAAATGTCTGTCTTGTCACCACAAAATGAATAAATCAGTGTATTGAATCCTTTTTCTACATGTACGCATATACATTTGGTCTTTTAGGTCTTCACACCTTTCTGCAGGTACAGCCCCAATGGAGACAGATAGATCTTAGGATCAGATCATTAGTGTTTGCTTCCACACCTTTATGAAATGGTACAACTGAATGCCAAATATGCTTTGTCTCTTCAGACATTGTTTGCTGGAGTCTGTGATAGTTCTCATCGTGATGTTGGGGAAGCAACATAAAACAAAAACCTTAGGTTTCTGTATTTGCTACTAGTACTAGATGTTTGTTGGTTTCCACAATGGTTTATTTGTGTTAATATGACTTGTCCTTCCCCAAAACACGTAAAAGCAGTCTGAGAAAAAGAACTGATTACGTAGACAGGATAAACAGATTTTGCAGAATCAAGGAAGACAACAAAGCAGAAGATGTTTAGTCAATAATTGTAACATTATTAAAGCAGTGTGTTCTTATAATGTCATTCAGTTGTGTAGGTAAGATGGTGTTACTCACCCCATTACTGGCACAGTAGCTGGCTCTTTCTCCCAATTTTCTTTGACTGAAATATTCCTGCTAAATGTAGCTGTGGTACTAGTGCCGTTAGGTGTGTCTGCATGTAGCAATTGAAGCAGGCTGGAGGGTCACTTGAGGTTCAGCCCAGCTCCTTTCTCTGTCAACTTCCCATAGCATGAAATGGCTTAAAAGAGAGAGCCACTTCAGGATATTGGCAAATTAAATACTACATCTGCACTTCCATGTAGATGCAGAAGAAATAACATTTCTAATTTTTTTAGATTGATGGGGAGGGAGGGTCTGGGGCACCCCATGGGGATAAAGGAACTCCATGGGTTGGAAGCTGCTGGAGGTGAATGGATATGCTGCATTACTTATTTTTTTAAAAAAGACAACTTCCTCCTGGAAACAGATGGAGATAGGAGGCATACTGTAGTTTTTCCTTTTCTTTCACTTGCCTTAACAGCCTGGTCGAGAACCTGCCTGCAGCTGAATCCACTGCAAGTGTTTCTGTATCAAAGCCTTTACAGTGAATTAGACCCATGCTATATTAGTTCAACTGTTAAAATACTGGGACCTAAGTCATAGCTTAATTTGTTCTGATTTCAGTGAGAACCAAAGGCAAGCACTTTAGTCTGGATATAGCTGAATGACATTATGTGCCCAAAGTTGGTTGTGAGTTCCTTGAAGGCTCTGCCTTTTAAAGTAGAGATTTGAACACTGTTCCTGCCTTATTGCTGGCCCCCCAAAAAGAGCTTGAAAGTCTCAAAAGTTTCAGCATCCTGTTTTTGTTGATAAAAGTCAATGTTTATTTTTCTATTTAATAAAAAGAGTGAACATTCATTCCTACTGTCTGTCATACGTTACATGACTTTCTGCACAACAGCAGTCCAAACATATATTTCCAAACAAAAACATGCAGGAAACATACTGCATATAAATCCTGAATTAAAATTACATCAGTGCTTCTCTTTGTGAAATCATGTCTTTGCTGCTCTGCGAGCAATTTAGAAACTGTGAGTTATTTTGCTGTGAGAAGTCTGGCTTTTATTATAACTTACATCTGTTCAATGTATATTGAGATTCATTTACTTGCTACTTTTTTACACAGTCAACCTTTTCATGTGTCAGTTCTGTTAAATTTGTCACAATGATTGTAGAAGATTAATGTATAAGTTTGTTTATTGATTAAACTTATACAAAACTTATGCATAAAACCAACAAGTTTTTGTCTGTTATAAATGTTTTTTAAATTCATTTTTGTATGGTGTTTAAATATAAAAGACAACAAAGTCAGACAACTCAAACACACGAACACCTCTACACCTCAAACAAGAAATTAGAACAAATTGTTGTACTCCTGGCTATTGGGAAGTTAATTCCACCAACTTCAGTGGAACCTGTTCCCAAATTAAATCTACAGAATGGCAGCTTTTTCCGTTTATTCATTTTTTTACCTTGTGGTGTTAGATCTTCCAAGAAGTGAGGAACAACATTAGCAAACTGAGTATCATGCTTACACATAAATTATTTTTTTTCCTCAGCAATTTAAGAATGGTTAAACTGCTTGCAGCTACAGTAAAACACACAAGTTGCTTTTTAGCCTCTCATTGTACTTCCAGTATAATTCTGGCCCAGTCCACAGAGAAGACAATTTGAACATTGTTGAGAGTGTTCAGGGTTGGGTGGCTGCTGTAACTGCCTTGTTTTTAAAAGCACAGTGGAGGAATTTGGCTACCTCCTCTGCTTAAAATAATACAAATTCACTATCACTTATATTTCATGGACTTTCAGTAGTTTAGAAAGGTGATAGGAAATGTTTTTTTTAAAAAATAATGCCTGATTAAACTAGAGTAATTGTAATAGTTTTGGAACTAGTTGGTTTGTTTGATCTGAATATTGCACCCCTAATTATTGTCTTAGCTGCATCTCTTATTTTTGTGTCAGGATGAATTCCTACAACAACTTCATCTTGCTCAGCTGCCATGGATTAAGCCAAGTGATACCGAAAGTGAAGGAGTGGAGGGAGATCCTGATAAATGTAAGAGATTATTCCTGTTAAATAGAAATTGCTGGTAGCTTGGAAAGTAGGCATATTATTTTTATGAAACAATTTCATAACAGCTCTGTTGTGCACTGGAACCCTTTAAAAATGTTTAATGGAATTGTTTGTGTTGTTTATATCATTCGCTTTAAAAGAATAAAGAATAGCTGGTTTTATTGATGGATGCTCAGAAAGTGGCCTAAAATCACTTCTAGATATTCTTCTGGTCTCAGTGCTGTAAGCCTGCTCTGATTGACCCATCTCTTACATATCATGGGGGCTAACCAAGGATCCTACTAAGCTGGGCGCATGTGCGTGTGCGCACGACTTCGCTTCCCTCCGCATAGCTGTCTTCCTCCTCCACGCAGTGATTGCGTTAGGTTCCGGTTGCGACAGAACTGAGGGGGGAGGAGTCACTCACACACGCAGGGGTGGAGTTGCGCACGAGAGAGGTGGGGACCCGCTCAGCAGGGCTGAAAATTAGAGGGTACATTGATAACCTAATATTCCTGCACTGAAGCAACATATGCCTGAGCAATCAGACTGGCAAATGTAACTTGTGTTGTTTACTTCTCAATAAACAATCACAACATGAAAAAATGTGGCGATAAGAAATGCTGCTAGGACAATCAGATGTCTTTTATCACTTTAAGAAGTGCAAATTCTTAGTCCACATTTTTACTATATTAACATCTGCTTTCCTATTTATGAGTATTTATGACTAAGAATAAGATAGAACTTAGGATGAGTAGAGCACATATTTCAAAAGGTCAAGTAAATCTGAAGAATAGAATAGTACGTTTAGTATAAAATGTAGCGTATAAGTCATGTATACAATATCAGGTGCTCTTGATATGCAAGAATTGTACATAAATTCACTTCTGTTTTCATTATTTTTCTTTTTATATCTGAATATATTTTTTTTAAAAATGATGATGATGATGATGATGATGATGATGATGATAATAATAATAATAATAATAATAATAATAATAATAATAATAATAATAATAATAATAATAAAGAAGCACAAATTCTAAATGTGGAAATCACCAGTTGTGTACTTTGATCCATAGTATACCACATACAGAAATCAGGGATTAAGAATTTATGTCATGCCAGAAATCCTCATTGAGTGAGTGTAAGGAAAGGCAGCCAAATGGCTGAAATAAACTCTGCCAAGCGGTCTGGGGTCCTCTTTTGAAAAACAGGATTTGAGTGCTCAGTCAGCACAATATGTACTTCAGTCCTGCATTTCTAGGAAACTGATAGTGTGGTGTAGTGGATAGAGTGATGGACTCAGGAGACCTGGATTCAAATCGCAGTTCTGCCATGGGAATTCACTGGGAACTGGTATAGCCACTCTTTAAATATCTGACTTACCTTGAAAGCCCTACTAGGTTTGTTTGCTATAAATTGATTCTGACTTGATGACACATAACACAAGTATTTCTATATCCTTAGTCTTTCCACTGCATGAAAACATACTTCACATCTCAGGGTCCTGATAAAGATAAATATCGTACAGGCCATAGTACCATTGGAATTGTACAGTATACACTGGAAACTGCATAAAAACAAATTATATACAGAGGTGAAGTAAATCTAATTGAAATGTTATCATTACATTTTCATAAAAATTACAGTGGTTTGTCATCTTTCAGGGTCAAAATGTGTGTCTTTCCTAACCCAGGTACAGAGGAACCAACTGTTTAACCAGATTAAGCAAGACATGTCAAAGTGAGAAATAGCAGGCTGATAGAGAAAGTACATTTCTTGAGACAGGGATGTGGACTTGTGTAAATAATAAAAACACACATAGAGAAAAATGTCCCTTTTAAAAACAAAAACAACTGCTAAATAGCTCAGTGGTATAAGTATCTCACTGTGGAACCAGAGGTTGAGAGTTCGATTCTCCACTGTGCCTCCTTGACAGGGGCTGGACCCGATGATCCATAGGGTCCCTTCCAGCTCTGCAGTCCTATGTTTAGCAAGTGGAGGGGGAAAGCAGGGATCAAAGCGATTGTGCAGTGCTTTGATCCCTCTTTCCCCCTCCACTTGCTAAGCGGGCTCCTTACTTCTGTGTATAAGACGACCCTCAATTTTTAGTCTAAAGATTTTAGACAAAAGTATCATCTTATACACGGAAAAATACGGTAATATGGTGAAATATAGATTCACATGAAGCAAACTCATATGTCTGAGAGGGTTCTGAGATTCAGGTTGTACTGCAGAGGCTTGCAGTACTTGATGAGACTATCTGCAGAGGTTCTACAAAGATAAGAAGAGGAAAGAAGAGAAGGTTCTCACATCAAACACAGACACAGACACACACAGACACACACACACACACACACACACACACACACACATGAAAGGAGGATAGATTGGGGAGCCACCAGTGTGAGGGGAAAATAGTGGTGGGAGATAGATTACAGGCGGAAAAGATTACCTCTCCTTAGTATCATTACTCTGTCTTGGAGCTGAGGAACATTGAAACTCCAATTGGAACATGAGGGAATTCTTAGGCAAGAACCTTCCATCAGAACAGTAAATATAACTACCGTGTTTCTTTTTATCTGGTTTCTGGTCAGGCTGACTAAAATGATCTAGCCCCTTGTTAATCATGTGTCCACTTAATGTGTTCCACCCTCTCCTATCAGAAATGGCTTGTGGAATGTTGCCCATCAATGGAATGTAAAGTGCCACTTCACTTAGAGGAAGAAGGAGATGGGCAGACTCTGGTTATGAAATTGTAGATCATTCCTGGCTGACTGTTTTCGCAGACCTCCAGTCAATTCTTGCAGTACAAAAATAAAACAAGGTGATCTAATCTATATGACCTCTCTACAGGAGGGCCATCCTCTGAGATGACTCTTTGTCTGGGGCATTCATGTCTTCTATATAATTTTGATATGGGTGGTTTAGGGCTGTCATTTCCTCTTGGGGGCTTGGCTCACTTTGAGACCAAAGGCTGTTTCTTCTCAGCCACTGTTTTCAACCCATAGGAGTCTTTCAGTCCAACCACTCTTAGAAATAATCTCTGCATTACTATACATTCATATGGTCTAAGCAAGCTGCAAATTGAGACAGAATAATTTCTTTCCAAGACTCCATATTATTGCTAGGCAAACCCATATCAAAGTGCCTGCAGAAGAGGACACCAGCAAATTTTCTAGTGGCTAGAAAATTTCAGGCATGCAGAGAGTGTGCATCTTCTTCTTTATTGTAAAGATGTGGGGAGTTTATGTGCTAAAGCACTTAATTTTAGAAATCTTCCACTGAAATTAGCAACAGATGACAAGAGCCCACAAAAAGAGTGTGTGTGGTGCATGCAGTGTATGGGTTCATCCTGTCCAAGACCGCAAGAAACCCATGCCTGTCTGTCACCAGTTCACCATTTCTCAAGATTATTTCCATAGAATCATTGAACATGCCTGGGAGAAATGGCATGTGTTACAGTTTGAAATCAGTTCAGAGCTTGTTTTCGTTTAAATCAAGGAAAATTGCCAGACTGATAAAATGGCAATGTGTTGTTATTACATATTTTACCGTGTTCTGTGTCAGTGCAAAATCTTAAGACTCAATTTGCTGCTTAGTATCTAAAATGTTTATTTGTTTCATCCTAAACTCTTTGAATCAATTTGTCTGTGCTGAAATAGCAGATGTTAATTATATATGGAGATTATCATAAAGAACAAGTGAATACTTTCACTTTAAGAGATAATGTTTATATTAGTAAAGCATTCCAATGTTATGCTCCAAAATGGGTCCAGCCCACTGAATAATTATGAAATCTACTTCATGGTGTCATGTACAAAAACTGTCTACTTCCGTTTGAACCTGTGACACTAAAGACAGAGAAGGGTAAAAACACCATAATTAAAATAATAGTTACCTTCCTGCAACAACAGACTGAAATCTTGAGTTAAACCTATATTCCAATTTTCATTAATACCTTTTTCTTTCTACTATATTAACCATATAAGGAGAACAAAAATTGTTTGATATTGTACTGCAAGTGAAATATAAGAATGGCACATTAGTTGAAGGAATAAGCCTTTATAAATATAATTGTATGGGGTAATAGCTGCCGTCTGTTTTTGGAATGCAGTTCTTTTAGCCAGGCTCACAATGAGGGCCAACTCCTGGAAAATGCAGGCTGCCAATATCCAGGTGTTGAAATGTTTGTAAGGTAGGAAATGTATAATGCCAGGTCTCAGTGCACACCGCAGCTGAAGGACCCAGCAATATATAGACCAGTGTAATGTCATCCTTTGCTCCTGTTCTATGGAAAGTTAATAAATGATTTACAAATCTGCATGGACACTATATATGTGATTTAGTGCTTAGAGGAATGAAGGTTCATAATTTATGACTGGGAGCAGAAGAACTGTAGTATTACTCTTCACAACAACAGGTGTTCTTTGGCTTAGCATTTAATAAATTACATGCAGGTAATATTTACTACATTCTTCAGCTTCAAGATAATAACAGCCCAGGTGTAAACTGATTTTGGACAGGGAGAGAAGACACAGCTACCAATCCAGGTATTTAGGAAAGAGAATGTCATAGTTGAAAGATAGAAAGTTAGATAGAAATCTAACTTTGAGATTTTTTTAAAACATACTTATTGATGTGTGTTGCTCTTTCAGATCACCCAGAACCTATAGTTCTCTGTGAAATGTAAAACACATTTTAAAATGCACAGTTTTGAAAAAATTACTAGAGTATAGCACATAATAAAAGCTGCAACAAGAAGTAAAACAAACACAAAAGATGAAGCATATGAGATGAAAGTAAGATCACTAGCAAAATAGTACTAAACAGTAAAACCGTTGTTAAAATATATGGGGGAATAATTTTCAGCATTTATTAGAACATAATCAACAGGTGAGCTTCTCTGGAAAGAACATTCCATCGGGGGAGGTATTTATTTATATTTATTATATTTATTTATTTGATTTATATACCACCCATCTGGCAGCCAAGGCTACTCTGGGCGGTTTACAACAAATAACATAAAACAACAAAGTAACAAAATAGCAAATAACAACATCAATACATAGGGGCAAAAATAAAAAATCATAAAGTGCAGTCAAGATAAAATTACAATACAATAAATACAATTAAAAGCGTAGAAAAATATAGAAACCTCAAGCATGGCAGTATGATAGAAATTATATTATTGGACACTATTGTATCAGAGTGTAGTTTGTTCAGGGAAGGCCTGTCTAAATAGCCAGGTTTTTAGTAGCTTTTTGAATGTGCCCAGTGAAGGGGCCAGGCGGACTTTGGGCAGAAGAGAGTTCCATAATTGTGGTGCTCCCGCCGAGAAGGCCCGATTTCTAGTGGTTGTTTTCCGGGCCTCTCTCGGGATCAGAACTCTCAGCTGCTCTGCCTGCGACAATCTTATAGGATGGACAGACTTAACTGGAAGGAGGCGCTCGGCCAGATATTGAGGTCCCAAACCGTTTAGGGCATTATAGGTTAGTACCATCACCTTGAAACTGTTATGGAAGCAAACAGGAAGCCAGTGTAAGGCGGCCAGGGTGGGGGAGATATGTTGGTATTTTCTAACCCCATTCAGAAGTCTGGCCGCCGCATTCTGGACCCGTTGCAGTCTCCGTAGCAGTCCCAAGGGCAGCCCCACATAGAGGGCATTACATTAGTCTAATCTCAAGACTACCAGTGCATGGACCAGCGTGGTGAGGGACCCGGTGTCAAGGTAGGGACGTAGCTGGGCGATCTGCTTTAGGTGAAAATAAGCGGATTGGACCACAGATGCTATCTGAGATGTCATTGATAGCGATGGGTCCAAAAGCATGCCCAAGCTACAAACCTCATCCTTCATGGAAAGAGTGCCCCCCAAAAGATAGAGAGGCACCCAGACCACAGACACTAGGGGCCCCCACCTGTAGGATTTCCATCTTGTCTGGGTTCAGCCTCAGTCTGTTTTCCCTCATCCATCCCAGCACCGCATCCAGGCAGCATCAAGGGATGGGACAGCATCCACTGCAGAAGGATGGAAGGAGAGATAGAGCGTATTGGTGACACAAAGCTCCAAAACTCCTGATGACCTCCCCCAGTGGCCTCACATAGATATTAAATAGCATTGGGGAGATGATTGACCCCTGGGGGACTCCACAATTGAGAGTCCACGGAGCGGACAACATCTCCCCAAGCTGAACGGTATCAACGGCCGCTGAAAGGTCGAGAAGGAACAGCAAGGACGTTTTGCCCATCGGCCTCCCTCAAGAGGTCATCTTGCAGGGCAGTCAATGCCGTCTCCATGCCATGACGTGGCCTGAACCCGGACTGGAACGGATCAAGGGCATCGGTCTCCTCCAGGAGAGCCTGAAGCTGATCGGCCACCACTCTCTCCACCAGCTTGCCAATAAAGGGGATATTGGCGACTGGACGATAGTTGTTAATATCATCAGCCGCCAGGTTGGTTTTTTTTCTGGATAGGCCTAATGAGTGTCTCATTGAGGGCAAGGGAGACCACTAGAAATGTGCTGTTTCTTTTGGTCACTTGCCTTGCTTGATTTGGTGAGGGCATATAGAGGAGGGCTTTGGATGCTAATCTTAAATAGGCAGATAAAGGAAAATATGCTCCTTCAGGTAAGAAAGACTGTTGCCATTACATCCCCCTTCTGCTATGTTTCCTATTTTCTGGATTAGTCATGTGTTGGATACTCCCCAAGGAGGAATAATGTTGTGAATGAGATGATATCACAATGCTGCATAGCAAATAAGTAGCCATTGTTTGCAGGGGTTTACCAGAAGATGCCTGGTACAGTGATTTGAGTATTCTGTGTGTGTGTGTGTGTGTGTGTGTGTGAAAAAGTGTATGCAAATTCACCTCAGCTATAAATTAGACAGCATTCATTAATGAAATAATAATTGCAGACTTTCCAAGCATAGAACACTTTTTGTATCAGAAAATGTAAACATTGTTTTGTCAGTGTAACTTTTGGATTACCCATTTATCTTCAGATTTTAGCCTATGACCTTGGTACTGTGATTGCAGTGTTCTCCAGAGCAACAATGTAATTATTCAACTTTGGTTGAAATACAAAATCAGGTGATAAGTGTATTTCCATTAAAAATGAAATGGGATGCAGAGTAATTTAACCATTTTATCTACATGTGTAGTGAAAATTTCATTTTAAGTTTCATTTTAAAGTTGTGGTTCTGAATTCATCCTGATTCTAGAGCTAAATATTCAAACACTAAGATAAACCCTACTGGAGATATAAATGTTTAACCTGACCTTTAGAGTAAGGTCAGAAACATGCCCATGATCAGAAGATGAGTACCTTGAGCTAATATAAGTGACTGTTACAGCAAGAGCCTCCCCTTTCCCTGGAATATGCAAATTAGATTCCTTTGTTTAGTCATCTGTCTGCAAAACTTAAGTACTGGATTTCTTTGTAGTTCGATTTCACAAATCCCCAAAGACTGTCTCAGTAACCCCTCTGCAACACTAACGGATCTTTCAGCCCAATTATGGGCTATCTCTCTACTGCCTCTTTCTGGCCTGTCCCATCCAGATAAATGGTATTCCAGGCTTTCAGGAGAGAGTTCCATTTCCTGTATTCTGAAAAGTTTTTGTTAATTTCTGAATCCCACAATAATTTATGATGTTGTTCAGTTTTCATTGTCTTAGTCATTATGAAAATAACAGTGTAAAAAAATATATAATCGTGATACTACATAAGATATATATTTTAGTGAACCTACAACGTTAGTACTGCCTTGCTTTTGATTTTCTTTAATCAGCTACTTCATATATTTAGGTGAACCTGAAATAAACTTGAAAGTCAACAAGTGAAACTTGAACAGTGAGTTGTGCCTGTGTTTCCACCTTCTATCCATCAGTTAGCATGCTTTGGTACCAACTGTTCCCATGGAACACTAAAACCACCGCCCCATGCACATATGCACATGCAGCAACCTGACCCAGGATCCTCCAAATTCTGTTGGACTGTAAATTCCATCATTTCCCATCATTGGCTATGCTGGGTAGGACTCATGGATGGTGCAGTCTAACAATATCTGGAGGGTACACATTTCCCAGCGTAAACGCAAAACCACTGACACTATTCACTGCTACTTCATGTGCAGACATGCATTGCTTTTCACTGCTACATTATAACAGTGGCCTCACTGAACATCTTGTGTCTAGCCAGCTTCATCACAAACCAGATTTTCAGATTTTCTTTATTAAAAGGATATAAGCAGAAAGTCAATGTGATCACACTAAATGTGGGAAAGTAAGATTTGCTTATTGGGATCAGAACATACTTTTAATATTATCTTTGAAGTGACAGTAACCTCAGATTGATGTGTGCAAGTTCCTTCATACTACTTTGCAGATCCCTTGCTTTTCCCACCGATATCAGTACAATCCTTTAAAGCAAGAAAATTAACTAATTTGATACTAGTTTTTGTACTTTTAAATCGTACATTATATCTATTGTTTCTTTTTATAAATGTTTTCCAGGTTTGTGAATGATACCAGTGGAAGGAATGAAGAATGGTTTCCCATAAACCTGCAAGTGAAAAGATACTTTCACTTAATTTATATAAAAGCTTATTTTTTATAAATTTAACAAAATGTCAGTGGGAGTATTTTAATGTATGAATGCTAAAATGCACTGAACCACACTTCTGTGGTGCAGTGGCCTTAGGTAAAGATGGTTAACAGTCACTTTTTATTATATAATCCTAATACAATATATTTTGTTTAATTTATACCCCTCTTATTTTGGATTGACATTTGATATATTAGATTTTACCTGTTAAGAAAGACATTTCCTTAAAGATTTTATGTCTTTAACTTGGCTGACATTTTCTATTCCTTATATTTTTCTAAACTATTACCATTTTTAAATCAATAAACATTTAAAGTATTTAAACCACATCTGCCAGAATGTAGATACAACATTCTTCACACATAATTATTGTAGAAAGTGGCTGAGACAATAGATAGTAATGAATGAGTTATATCTCTCTGTGCATTCAGACAAGCATCACTAACAGTAATCATCTTTTTAATACACTTTTTACAGAGTTCTATTTCAATCCTTCAGAAAACAGACTGCTATTAAATGAACTATAATGTAGAATGCAGCATGCATAACATAACTGAACTCTTCTGCTTTCTTATATGATATTATTTACCTGTATTCTAAATGGCTTAAGCAATTGACTATTGTATGTATGTGTTTGAAACAGTTTTATCTATTCTGGGTCTGGATATAAAATTTGTGGAGAAATTTTCAATGAAGGAGCTGTTAAAATGAATATATTTGCAGAATCCATTTAACAATTTACACTGCAATCCTTTAGACATGTACATGGAAGTATGGCCATTAAAATGACCTATTTATTATGGATAGACATACATAGGATTGCAGAGCTATTCGATGAAGCATGGGTTTGGTTTAGTGCCTTCATTTTTCTTTGATTTCTGTTTCTTCGCCATAGCTACATAATAAATTTGCCTGCTGCTGTTGCAATACATATGTTGTCAGATCAAAAAAATTAAAAGTGAAGTTGCTATCACAGATGCTAAGAGTATGACTTATTTGTTTCTATTTTCAGTCATAAATCTGTAGATGTGTTTATGTGACAGATTTTATATACTGGATTTCAGCATCTACAGCAAAGAGAAAGAAAAAAAACATTGTGGTATAATATTCAGACAATATACAGTATATCACAGAAGTGAGTACACCCCCTGACATTTCATAAATATTTTAGTATATCTTTTCATGTGACAACACTGAAGAAATGACACTTGGCTACAATGTAAAGCAGTGAGTATAACAGTGTATATGTGCTGTCCCCTCAAAATAACGCAACACACAGCCATTAATGTCTAAACCGCTGGCAACAAAAGTGAGTACACCCCTAAGTGACAATGTCCAAATTGGGCACAAAGTGTCAGTATTTTGTGTGGCCACCATTATTTTCCAGCACTGCCTTAACTCTCTTGGGCATAGAGTTCACCAGAGCTTCACAGGTTGCCACTGGAGTCCTCTTCCACTCCTCCATGATGACATCACAGAGCTGGTGGATGTTAGAGACCTTGCGCACCTCCACCTTCCGTTTCAGGATGCCCCACAGATGCTCAATAGGGTTTAGGTCTGGAGACATGTTTGGCCAGTCCATCACCTTTACCCTCAGCTTCTTTAGCAAGTCAGTGGTTGTTTTGGAGGTGTGTTTGGGGTCGTTATCATGTTGGAATACTGCCCTGCAGCCCAGTCTCCGAAGGGAGGGGATCATGCTCTGCTTCAGTATGTCACAGTACATGTTGGCATTCATGGTTCCCTCAATGAACTGTAGCTCCCCAGTGCCAGCAGCACTCATGCAGCCCCAGACCATGACACTCCCACCACCATGCTTGACTGTAGGCATGACACACTTGTCTTTGTACTCCTCACCTGGTTGCCGCCACACACACTTGACACCATCTGAACCAAATAAGTTTATCTTGGTCTCATTGGACCACAGGACATGGTTCCAGAAATCCATGTCCTTAGTCTGCTTGTCTGCAGCAAACCGTATGCAGGCTTTCTTGTGCATCATCTTTAGAAGAGACTTCCTTCTGGGACGACAGCCGTGGAGACCAATTTGATGCAGTGTGCGGCATATGGTCTGCGCACTGATAGGCTGACCTCCCACCCCTTCAACCTCTGCAGCACTGCTGGCAGCACTCATACGTCTATTCCCCAACGCCAACCTCTGGATATGACGCTGAGCACAGGCACTCAACTTCTTTGGTCTCCCATGGCAAGGCCTATTCTGAGTGGAACCTGTCCTGTTAAACCACTGTATGGTCTTGGCCACCGTACTGCAGCTCAGTTTCAGGGTTTTGGCAGTCTTCTTATAGCCTAGGCCATCTTTATGTAGAGCAACAATTCATTTTTTCAGATCCTCAGATAGTTCATTACCATGAGGTGCCATGTGGAACTTCCAGTGACCAGTCTGAGCGAGTGAGAGTGATAACACCTGTTCCCCCTTCACACCTGAGACTTGTGACACTAACGGGTCTCATGACACCAGGGAGGGAAAACTGCTACTTAGGCCCAATTTGGACATTGTCACTTAGGGGTGTACTCACTTTTGTTGCCAGCGGTTTAGACATTAATGGCTGTGTGTTGCGTTATTTTGAGGGGACAGTACATTTACCCTGTTATACAAGCTGTATACTCACTGCTTTACATTGTAGCCAAGTGTCATTTCTTCAGTGTTGTCACATGAAAAGATATACTAAAATATTTATGAAATGTCAGGGGGTGTACTCACTTCTGTGATATACTGTATCTGTGAAGATTCTCAGTCATCCAGGTGAGGTTACCTGGAAGTTGAGTCATGGCAACTGGACTTCTTCTCATGGTGGTTTGAGAGAGGGGTCAGGGAGGCCATACATGTGCATATAGAAAATCCCTCACTCAACAGGAGTGGAGCCTTAGATACAATCTGTCTCCTATTTATCATGCTGCTCTTTCATCAGTCCCCAGGAAGATTAGGACCACACACACCAGAAAGACCACTGTTAACAACCGTTAACCATGCATGACAATGGGTGGAGAAGGACTGCAGAAGTGGGATTTTCACTCACCCCCAGTCCTTTGTTTCTATTCAGACCAGGGGAAAGTTAAACCAACGTGGAGGATATATCAGGAATCTCCTATCAACTCTCCTCAGACTGAAGAAGCTACTTGGATGAGTAGCGAAACATTTCAACCTAATAAGGAAGAAGTCCAGTTGCCATGACTCAACTTCCAGATAATATTCAGACAAGTACTCAGGAGACTTGGATTTGAATTCCCATTCAAACATGAAACTCAGCAGCGACCTTAGTTCAGAAACACACTGTCAGCACAGGATTGTGGTGAGGACTGAGTGGGAAGGAGGAGAACCCTCTATATAACCTTGATCTCATTAGAGAAAACCAGGCCCAGGAGAGGTGCGAAGTGGCATGGGTGCAGCCCCCAGATTCTACACAGTTGCCTACTCCTTATAGGGAACAGTACTCTACCTGAAAACTGATAGCATCCTCTATTTGAGAGCTGTCCGGTCCAAATCCACTGAAAACAAAATTAAGAATGCTTGAGAGTTTGTACTTCAGCAGTAGGGTGAGGAGTCATGCAAGCCAAATGGTCATAGTGTTCCCGGCTATGGTGGCATGCATGGTATTTCTGATTAAGTTGTGGGCATTAGCTGAAATTCTGTTGTGCAGTTAAGAAATCTCTGTAGACATTAACTGCTGCATAATTTGGTGTGCAACAGATAATGTCTACATAGATTTCTTAATTTATGGAAATACACCTCTAAAAGTTACACTAATTGTGTAAATGTGCAAGAGGATTTCAGATGTTATTTCAAAATTTGTTTTTATAGAGATAAAATAGCACGTGCCAGTTTTATGCAAATTTGTTTTATCATTTAATGTTCTTCCCTGCTTCTCATTTTTGATGAGGCATTTCTCATTTCTTTGGCAATCCATGAGTGGCTGCCCTAATTACAGGGAATCAGGCACCAATTACTAATTACCTTAAATGACAATTAATGATAATTTTCTTTAGTTTCTAGTAGGCTTACTTTAAACTGTGCAGCTATCACATATTAGAAGGGATGAAAAAATGTATTCTCAATCATCAGCTCTGTATCTAAGGAGCAGATAAGGGATTCATGAGTTCATTTCAAAATGTTGCCAAAGAATGTTCCTCAGGGCTTGATATGCATATGCCAAATTGCTCCCCAAATGCCCTCAGTCATCATTCTCTTCCTGTTGATGTGTGTAATCCAACACCTAAGTACTCATAATTTCGATTTTAACAGGTACAGGCCCTTTATTCACATTCCAGTCCCATTCCTTCTTATTCCCTTTACTGATTCTACTTTATTTTCCAGAGCATGTTATCTCTCTTGTTCTGCAGCTGGACAAACAGTTAATCTAAATTAAATCCCTTTCCCTTATCCTTGTTTTGGTGTTGAAAAGAGCTGAGGGATTTTTTTAGAGCATTTGTATATATAAATACCTTGGGAAATATATTAGCATCAATCTCAGCTATGGTTTCTCATTCTCAGTTTAAGGTTGTTTGGAGGGTGACGTAATTTTTTTAAAAGCAGATCACAGCAAAACAAAGGTCCATATGACCCATATTTGCTCTGTGAAGTGGGAAAGCAGAAGAATTGAGTCACCTCTCCTTTGAAGGTACACTTAGAAGGAAGCTTGATATTTTAATAGGAGATCTTTCCATCCTTAAGAAGATCTACCCATTTTGAAAAAGAGTGGGGTTTTTTAACTGTTTGGGTCAATTCACATATCTTTGATGCATGTGCTTCAAACTTTCTTCCATTGTCAACCTCAGGTGAAACAATGACATAAGAGGTAGTATATGAGTAAGTTGACCATCCAAATGATAATTATCGTATTTATCAATTGAAAGAAGTTGGGAAAGGTTTGACTTTCTTTTGAGCCCCACCACTTTCCCAAAACGTCTAGCAAATATGCTAACAAGTACTGGAAGAATAAGCCAGGTTACTAGAGGGATGCTTAATAAAGAGGAACACCCCTACATCTTGCATGCAGTTTTCACACATCACGCTCCGTTTTTGTCATGAGTGTGTGTGAATTGTATTTATCTGCAATTACAGGATAAGGTAAGCACATAATTGTGGTATTGTAAGCATGTGATTGTTCTTTGACAGGTTTGTGCAAAAGCAGACCAATTTCCACATTTTATTATAAGATGTGTCACCCTTTAGAAATCTTTCAAGTAATGAGGTTTTTGTGGTTGACTTCTTAAGTTCCTGTTGCAAGTCATTCTATTGCAGATTAAGACATTTTAGCCCCCCAAACATTTTAGATCTAATGCCATAAGATCTGTACCGGAAGGATGCAGTCCATTAGCTACATAGTGGGAGAGAAATAATTGAAGGATGACTGTAGAAAGAGAGAAAAACATTTGTGTAATCTCTTCAATGAAAATAAATAGTTTCCCCAAAAAAGGAAATGGCCCCAGTGCTTCTTGGGAGGCTTAGGTCTTCGTGGAAGATGCAATTTTTCAGGGTAACCTACACAGAACCTAATGAGCAGCAAGACTCCCACAAAGATAGGCCTTGCTCCAGGTGAATGAAACGCAGGTGTTTCTAGGTATGTGTCTATGGGCAAGAACTCCCAGAATTCTGCCTGGGGAATTCTTGGATAATTCTGGGGGTTGGAGTCCAAGAACATAGCAAAACCAAACCAAATGGTACACCCCTATTTCCATGTCTGTCTGTCTGTCTGTCTATAGCAATGTTTCTCAACCTTTGAGTCTCCAACTGTTCTTGACTCAACCCTTAGGAGTCCCAGCCAGCATGGCCAGTTACCATGGATTCTCGGAGTTGATGTCCAAAGTTGATGTCCAGAGTGGGGCAAAGGTAGAAAACCACAGATTGAGAAAAAAGAAGGAAGTGGAGGAGAGAAAGAAATAATTATTATGTAATGTAATTTTAGGTAATTTATTAGGATGTACATGTGTGTTTGTATGAACATGCGTGCAAAAAATATATATTACAGTTCAAAACAGGTGAACACATTCACATACAATTCACAATGATAACCATCTAAACCTAATGAAAGCAAACAACATCTCTACAATTGTCATGGTCACAAAGCTAAACTAGAATTGTTATCTCTGTCTTAAACAAGAATGGCAAGTGAGTGGTGTCCAGTCAAGCCAATTCTGATTTCTGGTGACCTTAACAGGGTTTCTGAGGTATTTGAGATATTTAAGGAGTGGTTTTATCATGTAGGGACGTGGTGGCGCTGTGGGTTAAACTGCAGAAGCCTCTGTGCTGCAAGGTCGGAAGACCAGCAGTCGTAAGATCAAATCCACATGACGCAGTGAGTTCCTGTCGCTTGTCCCAGCTCCTGCCAACCTAGCAGTTGGAAAGCATGCAAATGCGAGTAGATAAATAGGTACCACCATGGTGGGAAGGTAACGGCGTTCCGTATCTAGTCGCGCTGGCCACGTGACCATGGAAACTGTCTTCGGACAAATGCTGGCTCTACGGCTTGGAAATGGGGATGAGCACCACCCCCTAGAGTCAGACACGACTGGACTAAATGTCAAGGGGAACCTTTACCTTTACCATTATCAGTGCCACGCCCCAGTGAGTTTCCATGGCTAAGCAACAATGATAATTATAATTATATGCTGTCAAGTTGATTTAGATTTATGGTGACATTTTCTATGGTTTTCTATGAATAAAGTACTTAGAAGTAGTTTAGCATTCCATCTAGGGGTGCTATGGAATTGTGCAGTTTGCCCAAGTTTGCACAGGTTTACTCTTCTCCATGGAAGTATAATGGGGTATCAACTTCCAAACCTCTGGCTCTGCAGCCAGGTACCCAATTCACTGAGCTACCCAGCTTCCAACTTATAACAAAACCTGGTGCCACCTAGTGATTAAATGATGCAGTGACATTACCCACATACCAGCCATTTATTTTTCCTGCCAATATTTACATCAAGCCTTGGGACTTCACTAACAGGAAAGACCTGGTAAGAAAAAAATTAACAGAGGGGCAGTGTAGACTTCAGCTTTATTTTATGCTTCATTTTAATTCACCTCCATGCCTCCGTTTCATGACAGCCGGTGTGGTATAGTGGGTAAATTGTTAGAGTAGGGCTCTGGAGACCTGAGTTCAGATCTCCACATAGTGATGGCAACTCATTGAAAGATGGCAATGGTAAACCCCTCCTTGAACATCTCAGAATCCTCAATACCTATCCCCTATTGCCATATGTTAGAAGCTACTTCGTGGCACATTACAACAGGGTCAAATAGATTTCTAATTTATAGAGAGTACACAATCGTCTTGGCAAAAGGGACTGCCACTGTCATGTCTCACTGGACTGATGTGCTGTCACAAAGTTTTCAGCAGGAGGTTGTACCAAAGGTCTACAACCTCATGTTGGAAGAGCTAGGAGACTGCAGCTTTTCTAATGCAGCTTTCATCAAAATGTACCAGTTAGTCTTTAAGGTGCCACAACATTTTGGGTTTTTTTTTTAATGTTTTATTTTGGTTTTGCCTGATATGCTGGCACAAACTAACACGGGTACCTCTTCTAAAACTACAGCTTTTCTTTATTGTTTTTGGAAAACTCAAGCAGAATGGGTTGATAATATCAAGGAGAGTGTGTTCTTAGCCACAGTAGTTTAGGGACGTGTCACTAAAATCTGTCTGTTGATGCTGCAACAAGAGTATCAAATGGAATAGCATAAAGAAATGGGAGCATTCAAATTTCTCCTTAGTGTGCCATCTGTGCCAAGGACATCTGTAGTGTAGTGAGTTTCAGAGCAAAATGGTGATCTATTAAGGTGAAACTGTGATCTATTAAGGTGAAACCAAGGGGTTTACTCTGTGTTACACTGAGATTCTGCATGTGTTTGCCAGGAATTCTATGGGGAGACAAGCCATTAATCAGACTCTAGTTAGTTCAGTAGCATTTGTGCAGTAGCCTGCACAAATAGCTGTGCTATATGAATACTTTGTACAGGAACTTCAGTGAATCCCTAGACTTTGAAAGAAATTCTGAAAGGGTGCACATAGAGTGAGATGGATTTTTACAAATAGTAATCCCAAATTTTGAATTGTGGTGCTGGAGGAGACTCTTGAGAGTCCCCTGGACTGCAAGGAGAACAAACCTATTCATTTTGAAGGAGATCAACCCCGAGTGTTCACTGGAAGGACAGATCCTGAAGCTGAGGCTCCAATACTTTGGCCATCTCATGAGAAGAGAAGACTCCCTGGAAAAGACCCTGATGTTGGGAAAGTGTGAAGGCAAGAGGAGAAGGGGACGACAGAGGACGAGATGGTTGGACAGTGTCATCGAAGCAACCAACATGAATTTGTCCCAACTCCGGGAGGCAGTGGAAGACAGGAGGGCCTGGCGTGCTCTGGTCCATGGGGTCACGAAGAGTCGGACACGACTAAACGACTAAACAACAACAACAAAATCCCAAATTGATAATATTGCCATCTAACATGGTCTGGCTTGGCTTCTTTTTAATTTCACATTTTTGTATGACTGACTGAAAAATTAGCTAGTGACTCAAGTTGATAGAGAAACAAAATAAGGGGCAGCCTCTGATCCTTTCAAAAAGCCACTGCATAATTATGGTGATGACAGCAAACATTGTGTGTGATTTATAGCCCTGCAGCCTCCATTTAATATTCACCATATAGTATTTCTCATCCCATACTTTGCTCAAAACCCTTGTCAGTTGTACATAGATTGGTAAATCCAGGGATTTTTACCAAGGGCAAGGATGGCACACTGTAGCACATGGATTGATACTGAAAAGGACTGGTGATTAGATAGTTCTTTAATTCCTTAAACTATAGCCCTGGGTTCTCAGCCTTCATTCCATTATATCAGGATTGCTGAAGTGTAAAATATGGGTCTGGCTTTGAACTGTATGCTTATAGGATACTATAACAGATATCAGGGAATAAAAAGCTTTTAAAAACAATCTTTAAATACATTTCAATTATGAATTTTAATCACTTAGGTTTATTATATGTATAGGTAAAGGTAAAGGCTCCCCTTGACATTTAGTCCAGTCGTGTCCAACTCTAGGGCGCGGTGCTCATCCCCGTTTCCAAGCCATAGAGCCAGCGTTTGTCCGAAGACAGTTTCCGTGGTCACGTGGCCAGCGTGACTAGACACGGAACACCGTTACCTGCCCACCGAGGTGGTACCTATTTATCTACTTGCATTTTTACATGCTTTCCAACTGCTAGGTTGGCAGGAGCTGGGACAAGCAACGGGAGCTCACTCCGTCGCGTGGATTCTATCTTACGACTGCTGGTCTTGACCCTGCAGCACAGAGGCTTCTGCGGTTTAACCCGCAGCGCCACCACGTCCCTATTATATGTATAAGGCAGGCTAATATTCAGTATAGATCACTTACTGATCTCAAATGAATGCAATAAATAATTTTGGCTCTATTAATCGTGTCTCTTTCAGATAATAAATGACATCAGCCAGATGAGAAAGAAATTTCCTTGAATCAGTTCCCAGGATAATCTTTCCTTTGTTGTAACTAAAAATGGGCACATAGTGGCACAATGGCAATTTATGATGGTTTATGGTTTGCGGCGTCCACAAACCATGCTGAAGTTTTCAAAAACTGAACCGGTTTGTGTTTCATTCAGTTTGAGCCCATCTCTAAATGAAAGGGGACTTTCTGTCTAGCTGAGCTACATAGAACGCCCCCCCCCCTTCATGGATTTCCTACCCTGTGCTCCCCCTTCATGGCTCCAGAATCTATCTTACTTGCTCAGAACCCCCTTTCCCACTGCTGTGCTGCCTAGCTGAGTAGGGCAGTAGGCTGCCTGGGGCCTACTTCCTGACCCAGTGCTTCCTGGGATGTTAAGGGTATTGTGGGAAGTGTAGTTCTTTGGGGACTCCCTATATATAGCCCAATAGACAGCAAAACTACACTTCCCACAATGCCCTACGCCTCCCAGGAAGCACTGGGGTAGGAAATAAGCCCCGGATAGCCTACTGTCCTACTCAACTGGGTGGTGGCGGTGGCAACGGGGAGGAAGAGGAGGCCCAGAGCCGGTAACGGTCCTGGCGCCCATGAAGAGAGGCTTTCTACGGGTGGGATATAAAGTGAAATGAAATGCGAATGATGAAAAAATTCAGCATTTCGTTTTTCTTCGTGAAAGCATGGTTCCGCAAACTGCCCATCAAACAAACCGTGGGTTTTTTTGGTTCATGGTTCATTTTGTGCCGATCTCTAGTTGTAACCACTAGTTTAACCATTTCAAAATGACAGAAAATATATATCTAACAATTGATACTCAAACAGACCTAAATTTTGAATGATCAGCAATTTCTTTCTTAGCAAATGTTAGTAAATTATCAATCACCTCCCTATTGTCTGTTTTACTTGTACGAAATGTTCCTGACTGATCTCTGCTTTTGTTGTTTTCTTATAAATAGTCCTGTCCTATTAGTCTGTGGTGTTGTTTGTTTCCAGCAAACCACCTACAGCAGTAGGAAACAACCTGTGGTTCTTCAGATGTTCTTGGCCTTCTCATCTCATCAATCCCAGCAGGCATGATTGGTGTTGGATGCTGAAAGATGACAGCATTTGAAGGACATGGGTTTTTCACCCTGGGATTTTATACAGCAGAGATCAAAAGTATTGCACCCATTTCTGCTCCTACTCAAAATACTTTTCTCTGGGGGAAAAAAAGAATTAACTGAAAACACCCTTAATGTCCTCTCTAGTGGATGTACCAAGCAATTTCACTACTCCATTTTGCTTCTCCTGAGCTGTTCTAAGTGACTCTCAACTTAGAAAACTATCCCCCCCCAGCACAAAACAGCTGAGTAGGCCCCAAAATATGGCAAAATTGGTTCTACTTTTTTAGAGGTCTCAAGGGAACTATTGGAGGAAAGAAACATTTTTTTAAAATGGGGGGGGCATGGAAGTCTGGAGGGGCAGCGGTGCTGAGGGGCCCAAATATATAAAATTAACTGACAGTTTTAGAGAGCTAGAAGGCACAAGGGGGCTTTCTAAGCATAATATTTTTATTTTTAAAAAACCCACCAGTTTGGGGGTATGGGATGATTCTGGGTGTTGGAGTGATGTATCCGCCCTATGGATGCCAAACCTTGCCTGCACCTTGCCCACTGCAGCCTATAGAAGTTGCAGTTCACAACTTATACTCACAACCTAAGTTGCAAATCAAGGTCTGCCCCCATTTGTGCATGCTTTTCTCTTTAGCTCTGGAAGCCTTAATATAGTTCTGTATTCCCAACCACACCCATTATTGTAAAGGTGGGGAGTTAGAGAGCCTCATGGTGCAGTGGTTAAACTGCTGTACTGCAGCCAAAACTGTGCTCACGATACAGGGTTCAATCCCAGGTAGCCAGCTCAAGGTTGATTCAGCCTTCTTCCTAGGTTAGTGAAATGAGTACCCAGCTTGCTGGGGAGGGGGCAATGTGTAGCCTGCATAATTAACTTGTAAACCGCCCAGAGAGTACTTTAAGTGCTATAGGGCAGTATATAAGGAGCATGCTTTGCTTTTTTGCTTTTGTTGTTTTCCAGATGTTGGATTACATCTCCAATGATTCCCAAGAGCCAGGCTAGCTGTGGAAGATCATGATTGGAATCTAACATCTCAACAACCACAGGTTTGCAAACACTGTGTTATATTCTTTCTCTTGGATTGTCTTTCTGCCATTGACTTTGATTCACTTCTCTGGCTTTCCACTTTCTCTTACTGTTATTCAGATACTTCAGTCCAGGTGTCTCAGTGGAAAAGTTCCAGCCATGTGAAGGTTCAAGTCCTTCTCCCAGAGCAGGGAAAATTTACTCTTTTTCAAGCCAGCTCCCAGAATCCTTCAGCTAGCATGGCCACAATTACACAATCACAAAGTAATATCACTTCTGTAAACAAAAAACGTTGACCCATCAATTGAAAGGAACTGAAAATGTTATAGTCAAATATTTGAATCAACCATGTTTAGTCAAAATCACTTTTCTTGCAGTTTGAACCCATTGAGTTGAGCCCTAACCTTTGGAACAATTAAAAACAAATTTGTGAAGATGGCTATCATATCCCTTCTTTAAAGTCATATTTCCTGGCTAAACATACCCAGCTCCTCTAACCTTTACTGACATGATTTCGTTTCCAGGTCCTTCATCGTCTTTGTTTCCTGCACAGCTAAGTAACATATATTTCAGGCATTTAAAAACTGAAGAAATTCTATAGCTATCGAAGGATAGCTGATTTTTAAAAAGCTGACACAGAATAGGATATTGTTTCTGTTAAGTTTAGTAGACATTTCTTATTGCTGCCTGAACAGGTCACCTTGTGTTTTCCCCTCTTTAGAAAAGTAATATTTTATTCACTAGAAATAAGAGCTCTCGTTTTTATTTGTCATGGTTCAAGTAAGTACCAAGTCACTGCCAAATCTGCGGGAATAAATCTCAAAGCCAAGCAGATAAGTCATTCTTTCTGAGGTCAGCTTCAAGGTCTATTAGCCCCAAAAGATTTGTTAAAAGGGCCAAGATGAAACTTGATGTAAATTTAAAGAATCCAAGACACTCTGGGATTAAATGTATTTCAGTTTATTCCTTCGTTTTCTCACTTTGGCCTCCTGCTTTTTCTTGGCAAAACTAGTGGTGATTTGAGCAGTTTTACAGTTATGAGCAATGAGGAATCCCTTGTTTGTTCAATGAAGGAAGAGAGATGATTACATGTGAATACAGAGAATATTGGTAAGGCCACCACCTTCCAAAGTGAAAAGGCATTAACACATGTTATTGTTACAGTCAGACATAGCTTTTAAAATATTTTCTAGTTAATGATTGTGTTTATAGTCATTAAAGGATATCCACATTATGCTTCTGTCTCTTCTGCAAACAGATTATGAAGTCTGGCTCCTTGAGTGTAAGTACTGTAAATGGAACATGTGAAGTCAGGTAGCTGTAATTAACTGTTTCTATGTAACTTTAATATCCAATCATTCAACACTAATTTGACTCTTGAAAAATAGAAGCAAATGCATATCTTGATTCCTTCTCCCCATTTTATGCAGAATTCTTAGAACCTTGTTAGATCAGGCACTCATTCTGTATCACTCACTTTGCAAGCAGAACAACATTGCAAAATGAGAAAACATGCATAACAAACATGTGTGATATGACCTTAAGTTTCTTCCCTACTTTTTCCACTCTGTCCCTATTTGTCATGCATGAGCAAGGGACTCTAGGGATTCATTCCTACATTGGGTACATGCACACTCATACTTCCTGAGCAAGCTGCTGCCACTGCCGCCACCGCTGCCACTGCCTTACTTCGGAGAGCAAACAAGCATAAGGTTTCAGGTTTAACCTGACATCAGGTAGTATCAGGAGCTGCAGCTTTTTCAGCCAACTCTCGTGCCACCTAGTGCTTTCTCCCCACCATTGCTTCGATCCGGCTGTGCAGATTTTTGGGCTCCAGGTATGGGTGAGACAGTGAAAGATAAAAGGATGGAAGAAGTGGTGTGAGAGAGCATAAAGGAGGTGAAGAAGAAAGGCTAAACTCTGGCCTCCAACAAATCTGGAGTAAACTGAAATAAACAAGCATTTCTGCTTTCAGGAGAAGACAAAAAAGCTCACAAAGTCATAGTTTGTCACTATTAGAACTGAGACATGTTTCATATCATGTGGATGGTGGAAAAAAATTCAGTCTCATCAGTAACTGATCAAATATGTTTTGCAGAACAAATGGTTCAACTGGGAAGAACCCATAGTCTCTGTTAGATTCTATAGTTGTTCCCCATTTTTATTTACTGGTTCCCATCAGGACTGGTTGGGCAGGATGGGCAATGGATAATGAAATTGAAGTCAACAGGAGGCAGCACCAACTTATACTGGTTTAGTTATCTTCCTCCCTTGCAATAACTTTACAGTGCAATTCGTGGCTCAGTAGTTTAGGTATCCATTGTGCCTCCTTGATGATCCATAGGGTCCCTTCTAGCTCTGCAGTTCTAAGATTATTATTTGAACACTGTTGAATCAAACTGACCTGCAGATGAACCTCGAAAAATTGATTTGCACTCTCTGTTCTCTAACATTAGAAAATGTTTTAAATCTGCTTTCAAAGGATTTTTAAATCTGTTTTTTTATGACTTTAATATCGCTTAAATAATTTTGATCTCCCTGTTGTAAATCACTTTGGGAGTGTTGTGGGCAGAAAAGTAACCAAGGGAGGGAGGGCCTTTTTTGTATAACCCCTGATGGGACAAGAACCTGTGTTAAATTTAGAGGTTAGTGTCAGAGAATACTTGCAAAGAACCAAACCCCACCTATAGCAAACCCCCCAGCTCCTCTTTGTCTTTTTTGTTCTCCATTATCAATGCATCTTGGAAGTCCCTACATGCTAGCAATCAGTGAGACTGAGAAGCTCTCACCCATGTGAGCTCCATAAGACTGCATTGTTCTTTTTTCAAAAATAACTGTTTCTTCTTCGTGGTCTCTGTGAATGTACACTAATGGGTTAAGTCTGCGCCTGCACAGAGGTCTCCGGAATATTCTAGAGCTAAAAGTTCGCTAGGACCGCCCCCCTTCCCCCCGTAGCCCACGTGGTCCGCCCGTCCTAGCGATTACCTCAGTTCCTTTTTTTCCGCTGCTGAGGTCTCATCTCTAGAGCTTCGCTCGGTTGAATTGGTTCATTCTGAAAGAAAAAATAGATCGTTCTTGTCAAATCGTTCGTATTCCCTGTTGATTCTATTGATTATCTTCTCAAAAAAACCAAAACAAAAAACAAACAAATCGTTCTTCTTTGATCGTTTGGACTCGCCTCACCATTACCCCCTCCTTCCTTTCTTCCCTGTTTCGCTTCCTGCCTTTTATGGCTCCTACAGGCCCTTTCAAAAAGTGCATCTCCTGCACAAACAAACTCCCAGTCTCTGACGGTTACAACGCTTGTTTATTCTGTCTGGGAGAATCTCATCAGCCATCCGGTTGCCCCAATTGCAAGAATTTCACAAAGCAAGCCATTAAACTTAGACAGCAAAGACTTCGATCCTTCCTGTGGGAACAATCCATTCGACCACATGCCAAAATGGACAGTTCTCAAACTCCTCAGTTGCCGGCTTCTTCAGCTGTGGCCTCACCATTACAATCTCCAAAACCTAAGGCTTCAAAATCCAAGTTGTCTGGTTCCACAACACATTCCACCCCGGTATCCAAACCAAAACCGAAGTCCACTGGTACGAAACCAAAGAAGTCAAAGAAACCTCTAGCGGATGAACAATCTTTGGTACAGCAGTCGTCAATACAGAGCCACCCTATGATTGAATTGGATACCGACAAAGAATCCATCCCACCAGTCTCCACTTCTCAGCAGTGGAGAAGGCAGTTGTCCTTCTCCACTGCTTACCAGATCTCCATCGTGGGCAGATACCTCGGCTGAGGTACATGCATTAGAGTATTCGGCCTGTTCGAGCCCCAAATCTTTGGTTGGCTCCATATTGGGGTGTGAGTCTGGATCACCTATTCCTGATCCAGTTACAGTCAAGAAAAAGAGATCAAAACTCCACCATACTGGCCGCTCTGATACCGCCACTTACCAGCCTCCGTGTCATTCGGGGCTGCAGGTATCGCAAAGCTCAAGGGCTCGTAAACATCGGCCCAAGCACGTTACTCTTTTTGAGCCTCCACTATTCTTCGAACCGCCGACCATGCCATACCATTACCATCGTCGGTATTGGCAACATGGTATGGAACATTTTTTTGATCCTTGTCTTCGGTATGCGTATCGCTACCCATCAGACACGTCTGCTTCTTCCTCTCCTCGGTACCAGCCGGACCATTATGAGGAACCCTCGGACACAGACAGTCTTCCTGCTCTGGTACCGAAATCTCGTACCGAACATCGCAAACGGCACGCAGGTGCTACATCGGCACAACCAGTACCTAAGAAGCCTAAGACTTCCAAACACTCGGTACCGGCTTCATCTTGGGACCAAGCCGCCTCGACTCCAACTTCATCTAGGGACCGAGCTGCCTCGGCTACAACTTCATCCCGGGACCGAGCCTCTTCGGTACAGGCTACAATTTATGCTGGACCGTCGCCTGATACTGGTCATGCCGCAAAGCCTCAGAAGAAAACACCAGACGTTCCTCCACTATCGGTACCACAAAAAAACGTGATGACAGACCATCTAAACATCAATGAGTCCAGCACTCTCCTGTTATGTCTGAGTCCTCAGACTCCTCATCTTTCCAACTATCTCCTCCTAATCTTGCAACACTGGACTCGGACATCGCAGACGCCAATCCTCCTTCTCCAGCTGAGGACTTTGCGTCATATTCCCAACTGGTCCAGCGCATAGCAAAGGCATTGGACCTCGATGTCCACCAGCCCACCCAGTCTGAATCCGACAAAGTTTATCATGACATTGACGAGGACCAAACACCACCCCTGCGTATGGGGTTTATCCCGTCATTAATGAAACTGGTTAAACAGTCATGGGCTAAGCCCTCTTCGGTACCACAGATCTCCCGAAGAGTGGAAAATCTTTACAAGACACACGGTACCAACACTGAGTTTTTCTCCAAGCATCCACCACCTAATTCAGTTATTGTAGATGCCACTCAGTCGCGGTCTCGCAACCGGTCCAGCGCCACCCCAAATAATGAGGGCAGGAAATTGGATATAATTGGCCGTAGGGTTTACTCCCTGGCTTCGTTTACCCTCAGGGCTGCTAACTACTTGGCAGCTATGGGGGCATACCACAAACACCTTTGGAATCGGGCTTTACCATCCGTACAGGCAGCTCCCGCAGAGCTGAAACCAAGGGGCCTTTCTTTCCATCAAGGGGCCATGGCCTTAGCACGTCAAGAAAGGATAACGGCGCGGCACATCACGGAAGCGGCATCAAAACATATGGTCACTGCGATAGCCTTAAGAAGGCACGCCTGGCTTCGATCAGTTAACATCTCGGAAGACTCCAAAATGCGTATCGAGGACTTACCTTTTGATGGTTCCGGCCTCTTTGATAATAAAACTGATGACATCCTGGAGAATCTACAAAAAATGAGGAAGACGGCACGTTCTTATTATATCCAGCCCTATTACAAATCTCAACGCTACCAATGGCGACGACAGTACCCATTCCAACAATACAAATCATTTCAAGAAAAACAACGATACTTACCGCAGCAAACCTCTTCATACCACCCTCGACAGCATAACCAACGTCAGCGCCCTCGCCAATCTTTTAGGCGTCCTGACAAGAAAAACAAGCAGGGCCTTTGACTCTCCAGCCCCTTTATCTCCCATCCTGTCCCCCACTCCTGCCACCCGTCTTGCGCCGCACTTTCAAGCATGGGCGCGCATCACTACAGATGCTTGGGTACTATCAATCATTGCAAGAGGCTATGCCATAGAATTCTTATCTATTCCACCTCCTCGAATTATCCTTACCCATCCTTCCACTGCTCTCAAATCAGAAATCCGATCTCTACTTTCCAAAACCGCCATATCACCCGTCACTCCAAATTCATCCGACCCGGGTTTCTTCTCCAGGTATTTCCTCGTCCCCAAAAAAGACAATTCCCTATGTCCCATCCTAGTTCTTCGGGACCTCAACTACTTCATTATTCAACAACGCTTCCGGATGGTGACTCTAGAATGCATCCTTCCCTTACTCCAACAGGGAGACTGGTTCTCAGTCATCGTCCTGAGCGATGCGTATTTCCACATAACAATCAGACACGACCACCGCAAATTTCTCCGCTTCTCCCTCGGGCACACTACCTACCAATTCAATGCCCTACCATTCGGCTTGTCTACAGCACCCAGGGTGTTCACGAAGTGCATGGCTCCCGTAGCAGCACATCTTCACACACTCGGAATCTCGGTGTTCCCCTACATCGATGATTGGCTATTGGTAGCTCACTCCCAAGCCCAGGCATTCAAGGACATTGCACTTACTCTGTCTCTTCTATCCGACCTTGGCCTCAAGGTCAATCACAACAAATCAATACTTACTCCCTCTCAGAGGGTTGACTACATAGGTGCAGTGCTCAACTCTCACCATGCCAGAGCCTTCCTTCCCCGGGACAGCACAGTCAAAATATGTGCCCTTGTGGACCATTTTCGCCCGTACGCGTCTGTGACTGCTCACCAAGCACAACGACTTCTCGGCCTCATAGCTTCCACCACCTCAGTCATCCAACATGCGAGACTGAAAATGTGCTCGTTACAGGCCTGGTACCTGTCTCTCTTCGACTCACTTCTAGACGCACCTACCATGCGCCTACAGGTTACCCGCGAGCTTGCTTACCAGCTCAAGTGGTGGATCACGCCCTCCAACCTCTTCCTCGGCCGACCCTTTGCACCCCTCCTATTGACAACCCAGGTGACAACCGACGCCAGCTCCGTCGGTTGGGGGGCACACTGCAGAGACCTTCACGTCCATGCACCCTGGTCTCCACAAGAAAGACTTCTTCATATCAACAATCTGGAGTTATTAGCTATTTTCAAGGCATTCCGTGCCTTCCTGCCAATCATTGCAGGCACCGTAGTCCAGGTCACCACGGACAACACTACATCGCTATATTACATAAACAAACAGGGAGGCACACATTCACTTCCCCTCCTCTACCTCACTGTCCAATTCTGGGAGTGGTGCCTATACCATCACATTTTTCCTATGACAGTGCACATTGCCACACAGGACAATGCTTGGGCAGACCATCTGAGCAGACGAACTTCCCAGATGCACGAGTGGTCTCTCGATCAGGACGTGTTTCTCCAAATCTCAATAAATACTATCCTTTCTCATTCCAGGAAACCCGCTACAAATCATTTCTATTCCTACAAATGGTTGGCTTTTCAAAAATTTCCAAAGAAACATGACCTTCCAACTGCACCGACTACTCTTAGAGCGGTATTGCTCTTCCTCTTTTACTTATTTGATCGTCAATTATCCTTATCCACACTTAAGGTATACATGTCATCTATCGTGGCACACCAACCGCAAGACTCAGATGCTGCTTTATTATTTCGGCATCCTACTCTGAAGAGATTCCTTCGAGGGGTGGCCCACCTTAACCCTCCAAGACCGTCCCCTACGCCTCAGTGGTCCCTACATACTGTCCTGCGGCGTCTATCTCTTCCTCCCTTCGAACCCCTCGCCAACTCGACAGAGCGTCTGCTGTCATTTAAGGTCCTGTTTCTAGTAGCTATCACCTCTGCCCGTAGAGCATCAGAACTGGCAGCTCTCCGCGTTGACCCTCCATTTCTAAATTCCACCTAGATAAGGTCATCCTATATCCGGACATCTCCTTCCTTCCCAAGGTAGCTACTGATTTTCACGTTCGCCAACCAATCATTCTGCCTACTTTCTTTCCTAAACCATCCACTGTTGTTGAGAGATCACTCCACCTCTTGGATGTGCGGCATGCTCTTGCTGTCTATGTTAACCGGACTGCTTCCTTTCGGAAGTCCAAGCACTTATTTATCTCTCCTCACCCACCTCACAAAGGAGAGCAAATTTCTCCGCAAACCATATCAAGATGGATTGTGCAAACCATTCGTCTGACTTACCAACTTGCCAAGAAGCCTCTTCCGGACAATATCAAGGCTCATTCCACCAGGGCGCTGGCAACTTCTACTGCCTTTCTCAGAGGTGTTCCAGTCCCGGATATCTGCAGGGCTGCCACTTGGTCAACTCCATCAACCTTCACATCCCATTATCGTCTGGACATGCGTGCCAAGGTGGATGTGGGTTTTGGACGCGCGGTTCTTTCTTCAGTCTTGCTGTGACGTCCCTCCACCTGTAAGGTAAGCTTGTTAGTCACCCATTAGTGTGCATTCACATGAAGAAGAAAGAGAGGTTACTTACCTGTAACTCTGGTCCTTCGAGTGGTCATCTGTGAATTCACACTTCTCGCCCGTCCTCCCCTCTGTCCGTCACGTCTGTCTCACCTTTTGAGCAGCAATGTCTTTGGGGAACTGAGGTAATCGCTAGGACGGGCGGACCACGTGGGCTACAGGGGGGCGGTCCTAGCGAACTTTTAGCTCTAGAATATTCCGGAGACCTCTGCGCAGGCGCAGACTTAACCCATTAGTGTGAATTCACAGATGACCACTTGAAGAACCAGAGTTACAGGTAAGTAACCTCTCTTTTCTCATTGTGCCTTCCCTAGGAGGATGGTCCCACTGGGGCTGGTGTTTTGCTGGTGCATTCTACCAACCTATCTGTCATGGAGACATCAGATCTGGCATTATGCTGACAAATCTGTCAAACTTTATAGTCCATCAACCAAGTATTCCAGCATAGGTTTGTGTCTTAAAACCACATGCTTACCTTTGGAGTCAGTTCTACTGCAGTAATTCCAGGGCCAAATTGAAGAGGTTCAGGTTGTAAAATGTGTTTTTATTTTTCCCCTGCCACTGCTGTGTTATCATTTTGTCTTTACCCGCTAGAATTGCAACAAACTCCTATGTTACTTTCAAAGCCAAGGCAGGCACATTGAATTTATATTTTCAAAAACCACAATAGTTAGAATATTTTATACATGAAAGCATTTAAAAGGCTGATCTCATCATCTTTTGTTCAGTCCCCTTTCTACCCCTCCTCCCACTGATCTTACAATAGTGGATTGAAACCAGGCTTTTTGCTTGTAACACTTTGGAGATCTGATTTTCGTCAGTGATACAGCACTGGAATGCCTGATATGGGCTCTTGAAGATTTATGGCCTTGAATATTCACACATGCAAAGTCATGCCATCCTTACCTGGAAGCTACCTGTCTGCCCACCCCCACCTAAGCAACAACAGTCTGTCCACCTTAAATTCCACTTAGGGATTTTTTTAAAAAGGATTGCTTACATCCCTTAAGAAATGATTATGATGCACTCAGAATTGTAATAATTATGATCAAAGCATATTTTATAAATTGGAATTAATTACAATTTTAGTGCTGGCCCATGAACAATAAACCTGTTCTTGTAGGGAGCCACATTACAGATTAGTGAAAGTTCAGAACTTAATTTCTCTCTGGTACATATTTTTGCAGGGTAATAAATGATTTCATACAGACTTTGTGGCTCTGCGTGAGTATCTTTTTGGCACAAGTTTACTTAAAAATATAGAACAGACAGTAGCTGCATTTCACAAACCGTCCTCTCCCTCCCCCTCCATTTTATAGTGTATAAATTGACACAAGGAAAAGAAACTTGGCAAGAGAGCTAAGTAATTAAAGTGAGATCCTCTGAAAGTCATAAAGGAACTAATAAGTAGGGAAATGTGTTGGCACTTGGCATCTTTATGTTGAACGTTATCCTTGTTGGTTTGCAAACAGACCTTGCATGGAGTGTATGGGAACCATAATCAGAAGCTTTATTTGGGAGCTTCATTAGGAAACATATTTCATCAGCTTCATCGGAGATCTGCTTTTTCAATGTCTAATATAGGGAGGGCAACTTGTGGCCCTTCAGATGTTGTTGACTGAAGTTCTCATCCTTATAACTGGTAATGATGTAATGCTGATTACAACTAGTGGGTAATGCAGTCCAGTATCATCTGGAAGGAGACAAGTTTCCCATCTGTGGTTAACATATAGGGAGTGAAATACAAAGGACTGGCATGAATGGACCTTCATGACACTCCACCACACATCAGCCTCTCCAGCCCTATGAAAACATTACACAGAGGATCCTGGAACCCCAGTGAGCTGAAGTGTAGAAGAAGAGAGGTGTGATCATTGAAAATTGGGTGGAGCCACCTGGTATGACTGGAACCCTTCTGCCCATGAGGAAAGCTGGATTTCAGATTAGAGTGGAGATAAAGATGTTAGAGAACTAGATTACACCATATCTCATCAGCAAGGGATGATGGGAGCTGCAACCCAACAATATTTGAAAGGCTACACATTCCTCCTCTGTTTCAGAACAACTTATAGCTCAGTCTTATGCAAGTTCACTCAGAAACAGGAAATTACTCTCAGATAAGCAGGCCTAGGACAAAAGAGTTAAAAAAAGTAAAAACCAAAATAGTGCAAATCAAGTATTTACTATTTTTGCTTTCAAATATGAAAGCTTGCTTTTGTGACAATAAAAGACAGAATTTTTACAAAATCACCAAGTGACAGAACATATCATTTCTAAATGCAAAGTTCCAGAAGTTTTAATGAGATAAGTTGCATACTTTGATACCAGAAACCAAACAATTGAGACACAACTTAAAGAAGAATAGGCAGTTAAACTTGTTGTGAACTTGCTGAGTTCAGATTTTGGGAGAACAAATATATATGTACATTTCTCTGGGGAACAAATCGCTAATAACATCAGAACAAGATGGGCTATTAAAGCACAGCTTGGAGCTCGGTTTGCTTGTCTCAAAGCTGTTAATCACAATTTTGTGGTTCAAATAAAATGGGAAACTATTGTTACTGGAAGTCTTCATATGAGGGAAAGAGCAAATGGACTGCATGGAAAGTCAAAAGGTTTATTCACATCTTGGCTTATTATGCTAATACATGATCATCTGAAGAAAACAGCTATCTGTAATCGCCTCATCCCTTAGAAAATCTAGGAATCTATTAACAAAGTGTCATACTAGACATTCTGACTGACCTGTTTCCCTCTCACAACAGGATTTCCTCAGAGAAACCTGCCTTGGCTATCAGACTTGCAAATTAAGCCAGTTTTTATCTTCCAAAGACTGATCACAAAACAAAGCATGCTAAATGTAAGTGTGTAGATGAAGAAGATTGCCTGCTATGACAGTTGCTTGTCCATCAAGAAATGCTTGAGGGAGCCCCTCTTCTAAAAATATGATAAACACAGTGTCCAGAATCCTCTTGATTAGTTACACCAACATAAGTGCAGAGGTGTAAATCACAGAGTTGACTTGCTGCTATTTAACAGGTTGGCGGCTGTATCTCCCAAAATATACTAATTCATGCAACTCAGGCCCTGATCACATGAGGGAAACGTTCTCTAGTTATCCCCCAGTTAGTTTGTTGCTTTTTTTTTTTCTGGTCACACAACACACAGTCAAGATCAAGACATTTTCCTGGCCAGCGGTATAACTGCGGAACATTTCCCCATTGCCAGGAGGGTTGTGTTATTTTGTACCTCTTTTGTATTGGTGCATTCCTTACCAGAAGTGCCTGTGTGCACGATCTGCCCCGCTTCTTTTCAGAATTGAAACCAGGAAGGTGGCTGCCATGACTGCAGTGCACATATTATTTTTTTCATGCCTGATACATTGGTAAAGGTATGTCACTAGAGGAGCGCTGCCATTACATTACCGGCAAGTAATTTACACAAAAATACTACTGTATAGGTTATTTCTACCCTATTTTCTGACAGAGCTACATTAAGAAATCCTTGTGTTACTGAAAACAAAATTTAATCCTGTCACTAAATTTGTTCTTGGAATTATTTGGTTAATTTGAGCTCAGTGTCTGAACTAAAGTGCCTCGAAATAAGGCTAGACATGTTACTGAAGTTTGATATCCATATTTAGAAATTAAGTGTAAATTAGACATGAGTCCAGGAGCTACAAAAATAAAAGCCCTGTCATTCATTCATTTCACAAACAGGTATGGTTTGGTTTATGGCGCTGTTAATTTATTATAATGATGTCATGTACCCTGTTGCCTTTCAGTCTGTGAACACTTCATTGCTGACAATTCTGTGGCTTGCGTTACATCACCATGATGGGGGGAAATATAATTAAACACTCTATACAGAAATACTTTGTCTCTGGAAAATACAATTTAGGGCCATTTAAAGGAAAATGCACAGCCTAGATTTTGAAACATTGATTTGACAGGAGAATTCCAAAGACAGATTTTGCTCATCACTGTTGTTATTGTTACTGTTGTTTTTATTGTTGTTTTGCTTTATTTTATTGATATCCCACTTTTCTTTCCAGCCAAGATAGTTCCAGCATTTAAGACCCTTTCTTCAACAGCCAGTCAGTTGCCCAGAGGATAAAGAGATCTTTGTTTGCTGACAGAGGGTAACAGAAAGGGTGGCAGCTTAGCTTCCTTTGGAAGGGAATGTCACAATTGGAGAGCAGTGACCAAGAAGGCCTTGCCCTGTGTCTTCATGAAATATTCCTGTGAAGGTGGTAGGAAAGAGGGAAGGGCCTCTCCTAGATTTTTAAAAGCTGGAAAAGTTCATATGGGGACATTTAATCCTTCAGACATTATGTCTTGTCTTACTTCTAATGAGCTAAAGGCACCATTCATGCTACTTCTCTTCCAACATTGCAAATTAGGTCAGGTGGGGCAGGGGGAGAGGAGTCCATGTTCACTGAGGAAATTTCATGGCTTGGGGTACTGGTATCATAAATATGGATCTTCCATAACCCAGTTATTCCAATCACTGTATTATAGTATGTGTTGCGATATCACCCAGATTCCACAACATGGAACAAGAAGAACTTATGATGCCATATTCCATGTTCAATATGATACAGTTCACAGAAAATATGTGGATTTCAGCATGTGGATTTCAGGCAGACCAATTAGTTTATACCCTTGGCCGCTCAATCAAAAAAAGAAGTTTCAGCTGTGTAACTTGTTTCTTGATGAAGAAGAGATTTTTTAGCCATTATGGCTCTACAATCCCTCCAGGATCAGAAGACAGTGCATTCTAAATACCAGATTGGGTGGAACACAGGCAGGAGAGCCATTGTCTGTTGGCTTCTCAAACACATCTTGCTGGTCAGGACAGGAAACATCTGTATGCAGATCTTTGGTCTGATGTACTCTTGTGCTCATAGGCTAGTTTGGGCTACCTCCTGAAATGAACGTTATCATTAGGGTTGGTGATCTAGTGTCAGACTAAGAATGAAACAATTCCTTACTCCTTTTAAATGTTTGCATGTTGGAGAGAATTGAATAGGATTCTCATCCAGGAACACTTGTAGGGGTTAAGCAACCCCATGGGTGATATCAGCAGTTAGACTATTCTTCCACTGTTATGTCAGGATTTGTTCCTTTAAGTGAACAAGAGGTTAAATTTAATATTGTAGTGAGAATGCAAAGTCATGCCTGTAACGTCAAGTCAATGGATGACTGATAGCATACAGATGGGACAAGGTTAGGTAATGCTTGTCAACCACGTTCAGCTGCTATGTCTGCAGTGATAGGCTGCTCTCACTATTTAAGCAAGTGAGTGAGAACAGCACTTCGCCACTCAGTTGTGAGTCTGGTGGTCATTACTTTGCTTCTGTGAATATTATGTTGCTCTGAGATATCTATGCCAATGTATATATTGCCATGTATATATGTCTGACCAAGTCTAATATATTATGCTATAAGTATTATTAGAACTCTCTCCGTGTATTTTTCTCATACGTCTGCGTCTTTACTCTGCTTATTAAGGGGAGGATTTGAAGCTACCAGATAAGAGACTCTGTGTAACTTGTTATCTTGGGCTCCAAGGTTTGTTTTTCCCTAACAGAGTGCTCTTGGAAGCTTCATTATCCAAATCTGACTCCAAGCTTCAGGAAAGGCAAACGCCATATCAAGCCTTTGGAGTTGGCCCCACGCCAACATGTTATTGATCAGTGCTGCATCTACTGCATCAGTGTTATCTACTTGTGCTGCATCAGCCTTGACCAGCCTGGTGCCTTCCAGATGTCTTTGATTGCAACCCCATATCATTTGCAGCCAGTTTAAAATAGCTTGTATTTCATGGACCATAACTAGATATCATGCCTGCTCAGATTCTAAGCAGCAATATACTGCTGTGAATCAAGAAGCTTAACTGCTCCATGGACATAGCTTACTTACATACTACTCTTCACTTGCAGCTCACAGTTGTGTGAGCTGGAGATTGCATCATTCAAAACAATGGGGTTTCTGCTTGGGCATCATCATTATCATCTTAGAACTACAGAGCTGGAAGGGTCTCTATGGATCATTGAGTCCAGCCCCTGTCAAGGAGGCACAGTGGGGAACCGAACTCCCAACCTCTGGCTCTGCAGCCAGAGACCTAAGTCACTGAGCTATCCAGCAGGGTCATGAATATCCTTGAAAAAATGACTGGAAGGAAGAAGTGCACATATTTTTGTTAAGTGCAGAGGAAAGACAAACAGGAATGTGGCCATAGGGCCTATTAGTCCTTAAATGATCATCATAGGAAAGAAATTCAGATGTTGCAAATAATCCATGTGAAAGTACACTTCTTTGCCACAAATATGACACATCTGATTTAACTTACTAGATCATGTGGAAAAACCTGGTCTGTCTTAACTGCACTCGTGAGATGGACAAGACAGTTTTGATAAGTTTTGACTTGACACTTACCAGTTCCACAAATTCTGCCATCCTCAATATAAGTTACTTGATATAAGTCACTTGTGATCTAACATATGCAACCACCTTCCTCAAGATCTGAATATGAAGCTAAACAGAAATGCTGACCTTGGCAATAAACCCAGATGTCTGTTAAACATCTACAGACTCTCCGACAGTTCATTTTTAGTGGAGCAAAGTGTGGGAAAAGTTTTGAACTGCAAGGGGGCAGAGATATTTGCTCTTTGTGTTTACCTCTGCTGTAATAGTAGTTGAGCTGCATGTTACCAAAACCTAGCAGTCTGCTGGTCTAAGTTGTAAGTGGCTGTCATGGTTTCCTATGTGTAGAAGTGCTTTGAAGTGGTCACCATTCTGGAAATTCTCTTTCCAGAGGTTGGAGGGTTCTTCTTTCTTTCTTGAGATTAGTTACAATATTAAAGAAGGGTAGGACATAAACTTGTAATATGTATTGAACATGCTCTCTTGGGAAACACACACAGTCCCCAAAGGAATGGTCAGTTTCATGCCACTTGCTTGTAGCAGGTTATAATCACTGGGAAAGAGATAGCACCACATGGTGCTAGACAGCTGCCCACATATTTATAGAAATAGCAGATGAGAAGGCATTTCCTCTTCTAAGTCTTTGTGTGGCTGCTGTTTCCTTTTTCCAGAAACAAGAGTGGAGATTGATGAGTTAAATGTTTGAAGCCACCTGTGTATAAGAAAGGGAAATGCAACAAGTAAGAGAATCTGAATCAACAAGAG